>CM060413.1:46035402-47261803 GCA_030545235.1 Helianthus tuberosus
TTTGGCCACACTACCTCTTATTATCACAATAACCCTACACCACAAGCTCAGCAAGCTCCCTAAAACCCTAAACCAGCAAACAACGTTAGAGTCTGCTGCAAGTGTGGGGATACTACGCATCTTCATCCCCAATGTCCTCAGCTGAATCAAGAGGTACAGCAGCAAGCTCCTCGAGGACGAGTTTTCAACATCAACGCTAATCAGGCGCAAAACGACAATGAAGTCGTTAATGGTACGTTGCTTGTTAATAATCTTTATGCTTTGATACTATTTGATACTGGTGCAGACAAAAGCTTTGTGTCCATTGAATTTGAATCTTTGTTAAATTATGCATGCTTTAAACTGCCTAAGTCGTTTGCAGTCGAGGTTTCCAATGGCAAATCTATCTTAGTCGATTTTGTTCTTCGTGATTGTGTTCTTACTCTTAACGGACATGTTTTCCCTATCGACCTTATACCCATGCAATTGGGTAGCTTCAATATCATAGTAGGCATGGATTGGCTTCATAAGAACCATGTTGAAATTGCTTGCCATGAGAAGCATGTTCGTTTACCTCTTCCTTCTAGTGATACTTTGCACGTCTATGGAGAACGACCTTCTAGAGGACTGAATCTTATGTCATGCACACAAGCGAATAGATACTTATGTAAACAGTACTTTGCCTTTTTAGCCCACGTTGTGGAAGAAAAGGGCAAGGGAAAGAGCGTAAGTGATGTTCCAGTGGTGTGTGATTTTCCTGACGTCTTTATTGAAGATCTTCCTGGCCCTCCTCCATCTCGATCAGTTGGTTTTTGTATTGATCTCATTCCTGGATCGACTCCTGTTGCTAAAGCTCCTTATCGTCTTGCACCCTCTGAGATGAAAGAATTGTCTAGTCAACTCTAAGAGCTCCTCAATAAAGGCTTCATACGCCCAAGTACTTCACCTTGGGGCGCTCCTATGCTTTTAATCAAGAAGAAGGATGGTTCGTTTCGCATGTGCATAGACTACCATGAGCTTAGCAAACTCACTGTCAAAAATCGTTATCAACTTCAAGGCGCAACTTGCTTCTCCAAGATCGATCTTCGATCTAGTTACCACCAACTTCGTGTCCTCGAAGAGGACATTCCCAAAGCCGCTTTTCGCGCTCGCTATGGTCACTACGAGTTTGTGGTTATGCATTTTGGCTTAACAAACGCATCGGCTGTTCTCATGGATCTAATTAATCGTGTTTGTAAACCTTACTTGGATTGTTTTATAAACGTCTTCATCGACGACATTCTTATTTTCTCAAAAACTCAAGTTGATCATTGTTATGGGTGGTTTTCTGAACCCATATCCCGAATTATATCTTGACTTTATTGTTTTTAATTATGACCAGGATACCGGATCAGGATATTGGTAACATTCTGATGTAGTATCCTGATAGTTACTAATTGATTACATGCAGGTTATGCTAGCAAGCTCGTAACGTTCAGATGGACTTGTTCTCCTGAAGACTTGGTCAATTCCATTGAGAGAAGAACGTTGAAGCCGAAAGAAGGGGTCTCCAACGTTCTATAGGGAATATTCGAAGTATCCCAAGATTATAGGATAGTTAGTTATTTATATTTACTATAAATAGGAGTTGTACAGATCGATAGAAACACACAACTTCGCTCACTCTCTTACTCTCTTAACAGCTACGATCACTCACAAACACATTCACCAACACTCACATTTGAAATTCATTGTAACACTTAGCTGATCCGTACAATATCCTGCACTGTATCCTGAATTTTGAAGTAATAAGAAGAACAAGGCAGCCGACGATTGTCAGCTCCCGAGGTTTTATGCCAGAGATCTAGATTGATCAAGGGCTTTCCTCGTACATCTCGTGTCCACTTTTACATTTCTGCTCATTGTTTGATTGTTGATATAGCTTGGTATCCTGAGCTATATCCTGAAAACTGTTTTTACAAACAACTAAACCAGCATATTTTCTACAAACACAGCTAGCACACTACCTCACAAAACTAATTTGATCACTTAATTGCTTCGGTAATTTTTGAACAAAACAATTTGGCGCCCACCGTGGGGAAAATGGTGCTATTCTTACTAAAAACCTTACTAAAATCTTTACTTGGTTTTCTTTTTTCAAAACTTTTTTCACAACTATTTTCAATGGCCTCGAAATCAAACATGAGCTCTTTATCCATGCCTGATACAACCTCTGCCACAACCGGTTCGGTGCTTCCACCACCCCCACAGATGCAAGTTCCATCACAGCCTCAGGCTCCTCCAAGGAGGGTTGAAACTCACACATCCCGAGACGCTGTTCCAACTCAAAATATCCACAGATCTGCTGCCTCTAGGAGAACTCCTATTATGGCTTCTAATGATGAAATTCTAACTTTATTTGGTAGTATACAGGAACAGATGAAGCAACAGCAGGAAACCAACAAAATGTTGATAAACGAGATACAACTCTTGAAGTCTAACTCCAAGAAACCTGTTGAGGATACTGTCACTCCCTTGCAGCCCAGAACCCTGAACTTTAGTTCAGCAGTGTATACTGAGGATAGTCAGGGCAATGTTGTGCCCACTCATTCCCATGGCAACACTCCTGAAATACCATTGACGGCCAGGATATCGACTATGAGAGGACCAGGATATGCTCCAGGATATGGCCAAAATCCTCAGATTGGTAACGTTTCTAATAATATTAATACTCCTGCTACTAACAGTTTTGAATCTTTCCTCGATACAGGTGTGACGTCGGCACTCTCTAGGGAGCTTCCGAAGCTGAAGGATATGATATCCAGTGTACCTGGGGTTGTTCAGCCCATTCCAGAAGTATCCCATGATAGCCACAGGATATCCCGGTTTGCACATCCTATATGTGATGCTGAGATTCCAAAAAGATTTCAAACTCCCAATATGAAGCTTTATGACGGGACCACTGTGACAACTGGCACAAAACCGGTAATATCCGTACACCTTAATTATTATTTAATGACTGCAATTATGTGCTTAAATGTCAACATTGTCTGATTACATTCTATACAAGTGAATTCATGCACGTTTTATACTACAAAATATTGCTTTATGCATTAACGAGAGCGTTGCGTCAGAAATACTAGTGAACTCACCGGTAAAACACAATATGTCAACAACTCTGCAGAAAGCAGTCTGACATTAGAACTGAGGCCTAGGTGTAGGTCCAACGACAATAATACATTAAAACCCAAGAGTACATACAAGGGTTTATATATAGACCATCCGGAAGCTAAAATACGCACTAAAAAGCACCCGAAACGCACTTTAAGTGCAGAATTTTATTAAATTCTGCTATAATCAGCATGTTGACACTGAAATACTATGCAGAAATTATGATTTATCATCCAGAATATTTCCCTAAGTGTCGGGAATTGAAAGTGTCACAAAAAGTTATATAAAAGACACTTTATGGATTAATTAAGCACTTTAACGAACCGGTATTTAACCGAACAACAGGACATTACCCAGGACATCAAAATATTATTTAAGGCATTATTTTAACATTACCAAGCTAGTTGTGGTCCCTAAACATCATGTTACATTCTAAAACACCTAAACACACTTAACACTAAATTTAATACTTGACATGTAACTAGAAGAAGTAACTTGGGATTGAATCTCAACTAAACCAACCCCCCCCCCCTTCCCCATAACCGGTTCTAGACAAGGGGTACACACCCCTTGATTTCTTTTAATATTTTATTTGATATGTTGTTTTGATATAAGACACATTACACACTAGTTCTTCATATGTTGGAAGTAACTTTATATAAACCAAGAGTCTTCATCTTCATCTCATTCAAACACCATAATCACCTCCTTCACCCTCCCTTAGCTCACGGCCCAAGCACCCCCTCTCTACACCTTCATTTCCATTCCATTCCAATACATTCCAAGGTGATTCTAAGGTGCCTCGGGTCTATTTAGGAAGGTGGTAAGCAACGGAATTGGAAGGACCTCTCTTATTTGCTTTTATCCACTTGTTTTCTTCACTTGATCGTCCCTAGCCTTGAGCTAGTGGTAAGAACTTTAATCTCTTCATTTTTCATCTTATTTAGGTGGTTAAAGAATGATACATGATGTTAATCTTGAATAACACTAAGAATCACAAGAAAAGGACTTGAACATAAACTTTAAATATGAAGAGATCATGTTGTTTAGTGTTGATATACTTGTTGATGGATAATTGTTTATAGAAATGATGTTGATCGTCATGTAGTCTTGCTAGATCATGATTAAAAACATAATCTAGCAAGATGAGGGGATGAACATGTTAAAGGTTATGAATCATCCTCAAAAAAAGTCATGAACTTGAATAAATATGATGTTTCTTGTAAAATAATGAACAAGTAAGTTTAAAGTCTTGTAAATCTAAATATTTCAAGTATGATTTACCAAAAAACCAAGTTAAAAATACAAGTTTCAATAAATCTTGGTTCTTACATAAATAAACATCATTTTTAGTGGTTAACAAAGTAAAGAAACACATGTGTAACAAGAAAAATACATGAAGAAGTATTTTTAGAAAACATGAACATAAGTTGTAAAGAATCATATTCTTTAAAAATGGAGTTTTTAAAGAAGCAATCACACTTTAAAGGGTAACAAGACTTACTAAATACACTAGTAAGTTACTACACATTTTTACAACTTTTCAAGTTCATGAAATAGAGAAATTAGTATATGTTGTTGATGATTGTTGTTGAAATTGATTGATGATGATTTTAAAAGAAAATAAACACATGTTTTGAAAACATGGGAAACCTCCATTTTTAGGGGAAACTCTCACAAAATTTTTATAAATTTTGACACTTAGAAAAATATAAGTTATTGAGAAACTTATTCCCTAAAAATGTATCTAAAATTATTTACCAAGGTTTCCCTAATTTTTATGATTAAGAAATGATGATTTCTTCAAGATTAAGAATTGATATTAAGTATGTATATTCTTGAGAAAAATATATATATTTATTGATCACCAAATTTTGTGCTAAGTGTATGTAGTATGTATTATACTTGATAGTGTATTAAGACTTGAAAATACACTAAATACTCTTGAGAAGTAAAAACACAAAAATACACATACAACATACAAGATACATAATTCGGGTGCAAAATACAAGAAACTTATATTTATTTTTGAGAAAATAATATAAGTAAGACGCATACTTAAAAATATAAATTATTTTTTTACAGAAGAATACATATACAAAAGATAGTGACTTGTGCTTGTGCGATACAAGTCTAGTGACTAACGAAAATAAAACACGTTTAGGTCACGACGCATTATAAGCAAAACCCGGTGAAGTTTACGACGCAAGGAACGCAAAGTTGTGAGTTCATGCTCCCCCTTTTCTCTTAATTGTTTTCAGCTTTATAACTTCGGGGGTGAAATACATGTTACTGAATGTTTACAAGAAAGTTCGTGTCCCGACTTTTAATCTTTTACATACTTTTAAACTTGGGGCAAACACATGAAAATTGATACTTGATATAATAAACGAGAATTGATATAATAAACAAGAATTGATACTTGATATGATGAATACATAAACAAGAAGCACTCTTGGTGATCACTAGTACCAAGTATGATGCGTTTTGAGGAATGATACGAGAAATCGTGTCACGAATAGGGTACCATAAGCACCATTAATCGTGTACATACTTAGACCGCAGAACAAAAGGTTAGATCTAACGGGTGTCCGGGCAGCCACACTCTCGGTGAACACTAGTACCGAGTAGTGCTTTTGTGTCTCCGTCGTGAATCGACAACTAGAAAAATGCCTATGGTTTGGTGACTTCCTATGTCGTGTCACATGTTAATGGCCTTGCAACCCATTAACTATACAAGAATATGTTATTTGTACGAAGTTCGTACACAAGAACACTTTATTTGGTTCATACCACAAGAATACTTTATTTACACAAGAATACTTTATTTTCGCAAGATACTTATCATGTTTTCATTACAAAGTATACAAACGTGCTGAATACAAAACTGCATGAATTCACACCAACATTATGTTGACGTTTTTCCAAAAACTCACATGTATTTCAGGTAACTAAGATGGATGTGCGTGCGGTCTTACTCATGCTCTTGGATGTCGTCTATGTTTACTTTTAAATAAAGTTGTAGACTTTCAGACAATATGTTGTCCCGTGATGTAAACACTTAAACTATGTTTTCCGTTGTGTAATGTTAATGGTGTATGAAGTTATTTTTACAAGCATGTAGTATGTTTACCTTTCGTATGCAATGAGAACCTTTCATGATCACACCTCGTGCTTCCGCCGCAGAAAGGGGTGTGACAACCACGGATCCCGAAGAACATTTTACTCAGTATAGGGAGAGGATGGAGATTAACCCCTTCCACCAGAGCTTAAGGAATCATGCCTCTGCAAGGGCTTCGGCTCTACTCTAACAGTATCAGCCTTGAAATGACTCTTAAATGTTCCACCTCGTTCAATTACATCATTTGATCATTTGGTTAACTTATTTAATAGTCAATTTTCTTGCAGTAGAAGTTTCAAGAAGTTAACCAGTGATCTCTACAGGATAACACATGGTCCTCAAGAATCCTTAAGGGATTATGTGAACAAATTTAGCAGGGAATCCTTGGACATCCCACACCTTGATGTTGCCACAAATATACATGCATTCAAAATGGGATTGTAGAAGGACTCCCAATTTTATCAGGATCTTGTAATGAATCCTTGCAAGAACCTGGATGAAGCTTAAAATAGGGCTTTGAGATATATCAGGCTTGAAGATGACAAGAAAATGCAAGAGAGGATGAATTCATCCTCAACATACGAATTAACTAACAGGAAGTCAGAATCCTCATACAAGCCATATCACAATAAGCCATATGGCAGGAATGACAGCAAGAAAGTGAATGCTGTTGAGGATGAGGATCCTGAAGAGCATCCTGAATTATCAGAATATTGTTTTTCTGTTAGTATGCCCGAACTAATGTATGCTATGCAGGGGTTGGGAGATAAAGCGAGGTGGCTAAGAAAGAACCAGCAAAAGGCTGATTGGAAGGATAAATCCAAATGGTGTGCTTTCCATGAGGATTTCCAACATGTGACAGATGATTGCATAGCTCTGAGGAAGGAAATAAGCTATCTGCTGAGCAAAGGATACCTGAAAGATCTTCTAGGGAGAAAATAGAATAAGGGTCAGGATACTGAGAAGGATCCTGAACGAGCAGCATCACCTCCTCCAGACGCCAAGATAATTAACTTTATTTCAGGAGGATCCGATATATGTGGAACATCTAACTCTGCAGCAAAGAGACATGCCAAGGAGGTTAAGGCAGAACCGGGGGGGGGGGGGACGAGCCGACCAGGATGACAACTCTTACAACTAATAAAGTGATAACGTTTGATAATGACGATCAGAATAACATCCAGGATCCTCATCATGATGGTTTGGTAATCACTTTATATGTTGCTAATCATTTTATGCGCAGGATACTGGTAGCCAACGGCAGCTTTGTCAACATTATTCAGCTGGAAACATTAAAGAGAATGAACATTCCCCAGATAGAGATCACTTCAAAATCCACTGTGCTTATAGGGTTCAGTGGAGAGGCAAAGAATACTATAGGAGAAATAAAGTTGCCAGTATTTGTTGAAGGAGTAAATTCAATGCAACGATTCTGTGTCATGGATTCATTGTCTTGCTACAATATCATATTGGGCAGGCCATGGATCCACGATATGAAGGTTGTCCCATCAACCTATCATCAGTGCATCAAGATCCCTACCCCTTGGGGGGTAGTTAAAGTGGAAAGCGATCAACAGGAGGCAAAAGAATGTTATTCCTCCTCAATGAAATCTTCAACAAAACCCAAAGTAGGATAGCAATTAAAGATACGAGCCCAGGATATCGTTGAAGCCTCGGAACAGGATGTCAAGAAAATTGTCCTGGATCAGGATAATCCAGATATCTCGGTGCTCGTGGGAACTAATATCCATCGGGATACTGAAAATCAGCTAACTAATTTTTTGAAATGCAGGATGTCCACATTTGCATGGAAACATGAGGATATGACTGGTATCTCTAAAGATATTATAACTCATAAGCTTGGGATTGACAGGTCTTTCAGGCACGTTTAACAAAAGAGAAGGAAGTTTGCTCCTGAAAGAAATGCAATCATACAGGAGGAGGTTGAAAGGTTATTGAAATCCAAGATGATTAGGGAAGTCAAATTCCCCAAGTGGCTAGGAAATGTGGTCGTGGTTCAAAACAAGAATGGGAAATGGAGAGTTTGTGTAGATTACACATGTTTTGGTCAAAAATTACCAAAGCAATTAAGTGATCAAATTAGTTAAGTGAGGTAGTGTGCTAAGAATGTGTATCGAAAATATGCTGATTAAGTTGTTAACAAAAATAGTTTTTAGGATACGGCTCAGGATATTGAGTTGTATCTATGATCAAACAATGAGAAAAAAAGGTAAAGGATGACACAGGATGTACGAGGAAAGCCCTTGATCAATCTAGATCGCCGGCAAAAAACCTCGGGAGCTTACAATCGTAGCTGCCTTGTTCTTCTTATTACTTCAAATACCAGGATACAGTGCAGGATATGATGCAGATCGACTAGGTGTTATAATGTGATTCGAATACAAGTGTATTGTGAGTGATTGCAGCTAGAGAGCAAGAGTGTTCGAAGAATTGTGTGTGTTCTTATCTGATCCGATCATTCCTATTTATAGTAAAACAAAGCTAACTAACTAGCCTACAAATCCGGGATATAGCGAATATTCCCTTTGTGAACGTTGTGGTCCACGTCTTCCGGCTTTAACGTTCCTATTCCAACATATTGGCCCGAGTCTTTGGGAGAAGAAGTCCACTTGAACGTTATAGACTTGCACCATTAATCTGCACGTGAATTATGTCACACCCCGAAATATCAGAGCATTGGCGTGACTGGACTGGTATCTTCATTGCACAGCGGAAGCAAATAATCTAAGTCTTTTAGAAATTGAACGCCCACTAAGTACTCGACTCTTCATGGTTCTCCTATTCCAACCGTTCCATTGTTTCTGTAAAGTAACCTGAGAAAGAAACATGCGAAAAATCAACATAACGTTGAGCGAGTTCATAGTTTGTTTGTAATAGATTTGAAATAAATCTTTTTTTTTTTGAATAACCGGTTTTTGAAGTATTGTTGAGAAAACGAATTTAAAAAATCATTTTCTTGTCAAGTTATACAGAAACTTTCTATGAAAACATGGTATGTATCTTGTATAATTCAAGTATTTCTGTATGTATCATGTATTCTTGTATAAATCACGTATTCTTGTATGTATCATGTTTTCTTGTCTAAATCAAGTATTCTGTATGTATCTTGTTGTTAATGGGTTGCAAGGCCATTAACATGTGACACGACATAGGAAGTCACCAAACCATAGGCATTTTTCTATAGTCGATTCACGACTGAGACACAAAAACACTACTTGGTTCTAGTTGTCACCAAGAGTGGGGCTGCCCTAACACCCGTTAGATCTAACCTTTTGTTCTGCGGTCTAAGTATGTACACGATTAATGGTGCTTATGGTACCCTATTCGTGACACGATTTCTCGTATCATTCCTCAATTCTTGTATTCTCGTATCATTCCTCAAAACGCATTATACTTGGTACTAGTTATCACAAGAGTGCTTCTTGTTTTTGTATTCATCATACCATAGTTTAATGTACCTCTTGGTACTTGTATTTTTTCGTATTTTAGAAAACTAGAATTCGTGTGTATGCATATTTCGAAAAATACGCTTGTTTGAAAAACCGGTATAAAACATAAACTTTTCGTAAACCATTTGTGTCAGTTAAGTCTTGCTTGTAAAATGGTTTAGAAATATGTAATTCTTGTATGCTTTGCAAAAAGTGCATGTCTTTCCACCCCGAAAACATTTAGAAAAATGTAAAACCGTAAAAAGGTGGGGTTATGAACTCACCTGAATATTCTTGTGCATAGCTAGCTAATTACGACTTCGTGATGTTGTTTCCAAGACTTGACTTGCTAGCGTGTATTCTACAATATTCCTAACACGGAATATCTAATAAGTTTCTAAATAACGCAGTAACTAACTACGTGTAATCGAGCTCTACCGAATCGTTGACCGAACGACATGACGGTAAATTGTCAACTTAAAAGAAGCGAAGAAGTTATACTTGTTAGCTCGTTTTAAGAAGTCGTATGTTTATATAAAGGAATATTCGTATGAAAGTAATATATAATAAACTCTTATTATATAAATTGTGTCTTGTGTATATTTGCCAAAAATATACGTATGTGCCGTCTAGGTGTATAAAATAAATATAACAGCTATATTTATTTTGTAAAAGAATCGTCGACTTGTATTGGAAAATAAATATATAACTATATTTATTTATAAAAGGATTCGAGTTCGTTTGAAATAAATATAATAATAACTATATTTATTTTTGTTGTCGAAATAATTTCCGTATCGTTGTTCTCGTAAGTTGTAAGTTGTTGTCGAAAGGAACTTAATATTTGTATCTCGTTTTTATAAAAGTCGCTCACAAGCACGTTTTGTTTTATAATAAAACTCGTTTTATTTTACGGATTTTCTCGAAAAACGGGCAGAGTTTCCTATGTTTTTGGACGCCCCGGACAACCAAGTTGTCGTAATTTTATCAAGATTCAACTATATGTAATTTTGTCAAATATATATATCGAATGTAAATTATAGTTAAATCGGTTTGAGCTCGTTATCACTACAAAATAACGAAATAATTAACGAGATTAATGTTTGCGTCCTAAATTCTTTACCGCGTCTTCGTGGCGTGACGTTTGAATGAGTTGACTGAGTCAACTGGTTTGACCGAGTCGACCCGCCGAGTGAAATCTAACCCGTCCGATCCGCGCTTGACCCGAACCAAACTCGACCACTGTTGACCCGAACCATTGACTGAGTTGACCGGGTCGACCTGCTGAGTTGACCAGGTTGACCGAGTTTACTCGGTTTGACCGAGTCACCCCGAACCACGAACCGAAGCCGCTGTTGACCGAGTCAACCGAGTTGACTCGGGTTGACCCGAAACCAAATCTGACCGAAACGAACCATGACCTGATGATTTGAACCAAATAAACTGCACCAAAACATAACCCGAATCGTCTTAAATCTGGTACGAACATAACTCAGCTCTGAACCGAAACATCATGAGCAACAACAAAATCATCATCACCTTCAATCTTCAGGAAATGAAAAGAAACAGGGTGGTGGGTGTTTACCGGAAAATTTGTCGGACAAATACGAAGACCATCAGGCCGAGACAAGGACCGCCGGTCCGAGTCGCGAACAACCGGTCCGAGACTCAACCCGCCGCCTCCGCTGCGCAGCCGCCGTCTGACTTCGCTGCTGCCCGACTCTGTCAACGTCGCCGTTGCCACCATGAGCGACGGCTCTCTCTCACCTCAGCCTTTCTCTCTCTCTCTCAGCTTCTCTCCCCGTTTCTTGTCTTGTAGTCGCCTCGCACCACCACCAGTTGGTGGTGGTGGTCTGTTATGTTATCGAGAGGAGAGGGGGGGGTATGTGTCGTCGATTGGAACATCCGCCGCCGGTAATATGACCGGCAGCCGGCCATGTCTTCGTCGGAGGGAGAGTGAGGGGAACCGGTGGTGGTGAGGAGTTTTGTGTGTTAAGAAACTGATTTCTCTGTGTTTGGTTGTAAGTAATATCGAGAGGGAGAGAGTAAATGTGAGAGATGGATAAGATTTGTGTGTGTGTTGTTTTGGTCTGAAGATCAAAAGGGAAGGGGGGTTTTATACTAATTCTTGTGGATATTGACTCTTGTTATTTCTTTATGTCCTCTGTTTATAGATCTTTAGAGATCTCATGAATATTTGGTTAAGATTTAGTAGATTGCTGAGATCTTAAGAGATCTTGTAGGGATTTGTAAGAATCTTTTGTAAGATTTTATAAGATTTCCTAGTGATCTTGTATATTATGCAGGTTTAGGCTTGTGGGTTTTGGGCTTGGGCCCAGGGCCCACAAGCCCATCTCATGTGTAAGTGGCCCGTAATTACCACGAGACCCGATATCGTGACCCACACTCCACGAGCATAAAATGTTCCTGTAACATCCATATTTTTCGGCGTCGTCAGTATTTCGTACGGTTTCAGTGTATCACCGTTTAATTTCCAATAGTATCTCCGCAGATCGTCACACGCGCACTGTAGAACTGCATAAGCGTTCCTAAGCTTACTGAGGCCCTAATTAGGTTAATTTGCATCGTAACACTATTTAATGTCGCGTTAATTGTCTGTTAATCACGTAATTAGGAGCCGTAAATTACCGGTTGTCACATTCTCCCCCTGTTAATGAAATTTCGTCCTCGAAATTTAGCTTACGTCAACTCCTTAGAGTTACGTTATGCTTAGAAAATACGAATAGCACCAAAGTGAACGATCATGAAATCGAATCAAGTCTTATTCGAATGATGTGAATTCAAGGACGTATCACAAGATGCAAATGAATTCTAGAAATGATCGCATCCAATAAATGAACTTAGATTCAACAAGCTCAAACGTAATAGTTTGCATGAAACGCTCGATCGTGATCAGCGCAAGCTGCAGGTTATACCGACGCCACAAGGTGTCGTAGTGAATGAAACAATTCAAATGTAGCGGTGATAGAACAAGTATCACCTGTGTTTTACATAAAACGCTCAATCATGATTAGCCCAAGCTACAAGTTTATACTGACACCACAAGGTGTCGAAGTTAACAAACGACTTCAATGGAGTTGTAGACCAAACAAATCTACTACGACTCAGAACAATGAAACGCTTGTTAAAACGAATTCGAATATGATGCTTTCAATACATCATATGGTGTTTTGAATTGAATATATGTAATGAGCAAGTTCAAACAATTGAACTTGGTTTTGGCGCAAGCCGACAATAAGTACATGTATCGACAAGGAAACTTTCGGCATGGTCACAACGAAAAACCATGTATGTAACTTGAAAAGAAAAGAAATTTCAAGAAAGTGTGTTGACTTGATAACAAGGAAGTCAACAATTTCAATAATGCAAGTCGTTCGAATCACGAATCAATACTTAGATTTAGCGAAACAATATTTGAACTTTAATGAAACGTTTATTCGAAACGAGACCACATGCGTAACAAACGATGCATGCGTAACATATGAATTTTCAAGAAATGAAGCAAATGAATATTCGCTATTCTGAAGGAAATGATCGTGATACAATGATCATTAAGAGGAGTAGAGATACGAAAATCTACTCAGTAAACGTGAAAGTCGAAATTTCAATAAAAGAAATTTAAGGACTTTACCTGGGGTTGCATGTGATAACCAGTTGTTAGGTGACATTACCATAGAATGTCGAATATAGCGTACTCGTCGTTAGCTGAAATAGGGGGGATACGGTGACTTGCGTCTTTTCCTTAGCATGACTCGTGTCGTTTGCAGGACCGTGTGCCCACTGCCGCTTCCTGATCGATAGTCGTATGTGACGTACTTCAACCTCCGTTGATGTATAGCTTAAGTCTCACGTATGCCTGTGCGCTAGCGTTTTGTTTTGCGTAGAATGTGATGCACTCCGACATCTGTTGACGTAAAATTTGAGTTCTATGTATTCTCGTGCACTAGCGTTTCGTTATGCGTAGGCTGCCTGCTCGGGAAGTTAAAACATCATAGACAATATGTATAATTGTGTGTGCCCGAATTAATATTTGCAGTTCCTACGTGATGACCTTTAATGAACTTTAACATAAGTTTCCGAAGGTCTTAAATGCATGTTTCCTAAGCTCTCAGGGTTTTGTGTACTGTATGCGACCTTTTTGTGTACCGTGTATAAAACACCACTATAGCGTATGTTTGAAATCAAAATTTTGACTGTTTGATTTTCGGCAACGGTTGGAGACCATATTCGAGTACTAAGCGTTCTGTATGTATTCAACGTTTGAATAATCTAAGTCCCCAGAGAAATATGAGGTTAGAGCCTAGGTATTCTTTACAGAGAACCCTATTCGCTGTAACCTATAGCTCTGATACCAATCTGTCACACCCCGAAATATCAGAGCATTGGCGTGACTGGACTGGTATCTTCATTGCACAGCGGAAGCAAATAATCTAAGTCTTTTAGAAATTGAACGCCCACTAAGTACTCGACTCTTCATGGTTCTCCTATTCCAACCGTTCCATTGTTTCTGTAAAGTAACCTGAGAAAGAAACATGCGAAAAATCAACACAACGTTGAGCGAGTTTATAGTTTGTTTGTAAAAGATTTGAAATAAATCTTTTTTTTTTTGAATAACCGGTTTTTGAAGTATTGTTGAGAAAACGAATTTAAAAAAATCATTTTCTTGTCAAGTTATACAGAAACTTTCTATGAAAACATGGTATGTATCTTGTATAATTCAAGTATTTCTGTATGTATCATGTATTCTTGTATAAATCACGTATTCTTGTATGTATCATGTTTTCTTGTATAAATCAAGTATTCTGTATGTATCTTGTTGTTAATGGGTTGCAAGGCCATTAACATGTGACACGACATAGGAAGTCACCAAACCATAGGCATTTTTCTATAGTCGATTCACGACTGAGACACAAAAACACTACTTGGTTCTAGTTGTCACCAAGAGTGGGGCTGCCCTGACACCCGTTAGATCTAACCTTTTGTTCTGCGGTCTAAGTATGTACACGATTAATGGTGCTTATGGTACCCTATTCGTGACACGATTTCTCGTATCATTCCTCAATTCTTGTATTCTCGTATCATTCCTCAAAACGCATTATACTTGGTACTAGTTATCACAAGAGTGCTTCTTGTATTTATATTCATCATACCATAGTTTAATGTACCTCTTGGTACTTGTATTTTTTCGTATTTTAGAAAACTAGAATTCGTGTGTATGCATATTTCTAAAAATACGCTTGTTTGAAAAACCGGTATAAAACATAAACCTTTCTTAAAGCATTTGTGTCAGTTAAGTCTTGCTTGTAAAATGGTTTAGAAATATGTAATTCTTGTATGCTTTGCAAAAAGTGCATGTCTTTCCACCCCGAAAACATTTAGAAAAATGTAAAACCGTAAAAAGGTGGGGTTATGAACTCACCTGAATATTCTTGTGCATAGCTAGCTAATTACGACTTCGTGTTGTTGTTTCCAAGACTTGACTTGCTAGCGTGCATTCTACAATATTCCTAACACAGAATATCTAATAAGTTTCTAAATAACACAGTAACTAACTACGTGTAATCGAGCTCTACCGAATCGTTGACCGAACGACATGACGGTAAATTGTCAACTTAAAAGAAGCGAAGAAGTTATACTTGTTAGCTCGTTTTAAGAAGTCGTATGTTGATATAAAGGAATATTCGTATGAAAGTAATATATAATAAACTCTTATTATATAAATTGTGTCTTGTGTATATTTGCCAAAAATATACGTATGTGCCGTCTAGGCGTATAAAATAAATATAACAGCTATATTTATTTTGTAAAAGAATCGTCGACTTGTATTGGAAAATAAATATATAACTATATTTATTTATAAAAGGATTCGAGTTCGTTTGAAATAAATATAATAATAACTATATTTATTTTTGTTGTCGAAATAATTTCCGTATCGTTGTTCTCGTAAGTTGTAAGTTGTTGTCGAAAGGAACTTAATATTTGTATCTCGTTTTTATAAAAGTCGCTCACAAGAACGTTTTGTTTTATAATAAAACTCGTTTTATTTTACGGATTTTCTTGAAAAACGGGCAAAGTTTCCTCTGTTTTTGGACGCCCCGGACAACCAAGTTGTCGTAATTTTATCAAGATTCAACTATATGTAATTTTGTCAAATATATATATCGAATGTAAATTATAGTTAAATCGGTTTGAGCTCGTTATCACTACAAAATAACGAAATAATTAACGAGATTAATGTTTGCGTCCTAAATTCTTTACTGCGTCTTCGTGGCGTGACGTTTGAATGAGTTGACTGAGTCAACTGGTTTGACCGAGTCGACCCGCCGAGTGAAATCTGACCCGTCCGATCCGCGCTTGACCCGAACCAAACTCGACCACTGTTGACCCGAACCATTGACTGAGTTGACCGGGTCGACCTGCTGAGTTGACCAGGTTGACCGAGTTTACTCGGTTTGACCGAGTCACCCCGAACCACGAACCGAAGCCGCTGTTGACCGAGTCAACCGAGTTGACTCGGGTTGACCCGAAACCAAATCTGACCGAAACGAACCATGACCTGATGATTTGAACCAAATAAACTGCACCAAAACATAACCCGAATCGTCTTAAATCTGGTACGAACATAACTCAGCTCTGAACCGAAACATCATGAGCAACAACAAAATCATCATCACCTTCAATCTTCAGGAAATGAAAAGAAACAGGGTGGTGGGTGTTTACCGGAAAATTTGTCGGACAAATACGAAGACCATCAGGCCGAGACAAGGACCGCCGGTCCGAGTCGCGAACAACCGGTCCGAGACTCAACCCGCCGCCTCCGCTGCGCAGCCGCCGTCTGACTTCGCTGCTGCCCGACTCTGTCAAAGTCTCCGTTGCCGTCGTGAGCGACGGCTCTCTCTCACCTCAGCCTTTCTCTCTCTCTACTCTCTCTCTCTCAGCTTCTCTCCCCGTTTCTTGTCTTGTAGTCGCCTCGCACCACCACCAGTTGGTGGTGGTGGTCTGTTATGTTATCGTGAGGAGAGGGGGGGTATGTGTCGTCGATTGGAACATCCGCCGCCGGTAATATGACCGGCAGCCGGCCATGTCTTCGTCGGAGGGAGAGTGAGGGGAACCGGTGGTGGTGAGGAGTTTTGTGTGTTAAGAAACTGATTTCTCTGTGTTTTGTTGTAAGTAATATCGAGAGGGAGAGAGTAAATGTGAGAGATGGATAGGATTTGTGTGTGTGTTGTTTTGGTCTGAAGATCAAAAGGGCAGGGGGGTTTTATACTAATTCTTGTGGGTATTGACTCTTGTTATTTCTTTATGTCCTCTGTTTATAGATCTTTAGAGATCTCATGAATATTTGGTTAAGATTTAGTAGATTGCTGAGATCTTAAGAGATCTTGTAGGGATTTGTAAGAATCTTTTGTAAGATTTTATAAGATTTCCTAGAGATCTTGTATCTTATGCAGGTTTAGGCTTGTGGGTTTTGGGCTTGGGCCCAGGGCCCACAAGCCCATCTCATGTGTAAGTGGCCCGTAATTACCACGAGACCCGATATCGTGACCCACACTCCACGAGCATAAAATGTTCGTGTAACATCCATATTTTTCGGCGTCGTCAGTATTTCGTACGGTTTCAGTGTATCACCGTTTAATTTCCAATAGTATCTCCGCAGATCGTCACACGCGCACTGTAGAACTGCATAAGCGTTCCTAAGCTTACTGAGGCCCTAATTAGGTTAATTTGCATCGTAACACTATTTAATGTCGCGTTAATTGTTTGTTAATCACGTAATTAGGAGCCGTAAATTACCGGTTGTCACAAATTAATTAGTCATCACCAGGATACTGTATCAAGATCTTACCAATATCCTGATCCGATATCCTGATCACAATAAAAGAAACATAGTCAGAATATTATTCAGGATATACGAGTAAAAAACCACCCATAACAATTGTCCCCAAAATATATCTGTTGGTATACCAATTCCAACGGATATATTTTAAAGCTTATCTCGTGAATCAAGGCAATTAAATTGAAGCGACGCCTGAGGTGACATTGTGCAACTTCCAACGCGTTTTATACTCAATGGCTATCCATTTAGCCCCTATATCTTCTCTCTTTTTGCTTGATAATCCATCATCTTCACCAGAATTCCCAGGTAATTTCTCTCTTCCCTTTCTTTTCCGCTTTTCTTTACCAAAATCCTCCATGGCCAGTAGAACGAGATCACACACAGCCGATTTGATCCCGTCTTTCGAAGCATAAAACCTTCTCAAAGAACCTGAAAAAGAGGTCTGTTCATTCGATAATGCTGACATTGCTGCCCTACGAGCCTCCGGTGCTTTCCCTGTTGACGCGATTATCCGTCCCTTTGACCGAGAGGTCCGATCAGATGTCTCTTCCAATGAGTGGGTGTGCTTTTTAGCTTACCCCTTTTCCATAGGGCTCCGATACCCCTTTCCGGCTTTCATATCTCGTTTCTTCAAACTTACTGGTCTTAGTTATGCCCAAACCATGCCTATGGTTTGGCGTGTGCTAGTGAATTTAGACCAAATCAGATCCTGCTTCATTCCCGACCTTTGCATTGAGGATCTCCCGGTTGCTTATCGCCTTCGTTCTCATGGCAACAGTCGTTTTCTCCTTTTTTCAACCTCCAAAAATCCCCTCATCCTCAAGGCCACAAAAAATGAGGATAAGTGGCAACGAAAGTTCTTTTTTGTAAAAAGGGATTCCATTACTAGAGGTTTTAACCTTCCGGTGAAGTGGTTAACTTCTGGTAGGATTTAGGGTTTTAGGAATATCCCCAAATGTATCCTGAAGTTATATCCTGAACTGATATTTTTATTTCTTGTGCAGCAAATTTCAAAGAACTAGCCCCTCCAAGCGCTGAATCAGAGCAGAGGATCAAAAGCATTTACCAACTCCCAGAGAGTGAGAGAACTTTTTCTATATCCTTTGCAAGTTCAAGCCAAAGATCCAGCTCCGATATGTCTGGTAAGTACATTAGTATATATGAAACAAATTTTAGTTTATAAATATTCAAGAGCTAAGTGTTTCTCCCTTTTATGCAGCACCAGTCAAAGTTCCAGAGGTCTTCGATCTCGACGAATTGGACAGCTATTCTGCTCCTATCTTGGTGAAGAAAGAACCAAGCCCTAAAGCCATCACGTCTTCCAAGCCTACCGGTTCGAAAGCTGCTGCCACCACCAAGCCTCCTCCAGCCACCAAGACTCGTGCCTCCAGTGCCCGAAAGAGGAAGGAAATGGACTCTCCGGCAACCTCTGAGACCTTTCCTTACCAGAACCATGGATTCAATGAAGCCAGCGGGTTCATGACTTCATTCCTCAATCAGGTAAAAACTCTCATCTGGTATCCTGCACATATATGTTGAACTACTATCCTGGACAGCCTATATATGTTGATACCTGTACTTTTGATTGCAGGGCCTCGAGCATCTCATGCACTTATATGAAGAAGCTTGTGGGCTCAAAAAGATGCTGGAGGTCAAGATCAAGAAAGCCGAAGTCACCATTGCTGATCAAGGGATGATTGCAGCCGCCAAGTCTCAGCATTACGAAGACAAATTCAAGGCGATAACCCAGGAGTATCAAGCTGCCATTCATAAGGCCAATGAAGATGCCCAAGCCAAGCTGGATGCTGCCTATCTTCAATACCAGCAGGATATGAATTCTTACCGGGATGGCCTCAAAGGATCCGTTGTAATTTCCCTTCTCCAAGCCAGGTTAAGGATGGCCTATGAGGCCAAAGCCTTGGGCTTTGAATGCCCCTCTTGGAATGCCAATGCTTGGGAAGCGAAACTAAAAGATCTCGGAGGCAGTCCCGTGGAACATCCTGCAAAGCCTACTGGTGAGGAGCCTTCCAAGGCGGCAGAAGAGGTGGCTGATGCTGGTGGTGATGCCGAGAAGAATCCTGAGGGTGATGCTGATGCGGGTGCGGGTGCTGGAGGAGACGATGCTGGTGAAGAAGGTGCTGCTCCTTGAAAGCAGCGAAGTGGGCAATGATGGATGTTTGTGCCTAGGCCGGAGCCCACTTTTTTAAGTTTGTTGGTTGTTGAACAATTTCTATTTCCTGTCTTTCAAACAATTTACATTTCATGCACTTAGACAATATGGTGACCAAAGGTGGAGGGATCCTGAGTTTCAGGACGAAGCACTTGGTCATCAATTAGTATGGTTTATTTTGAACAATATAACAGTTGGAGGCGGATGGGTCTTGGTTTGAGATGAAACCTTCAACTGTTGAGTAAATATGGTAGAAAACTAACTGTGCTTTTGGTGGATGGGTCTCGGTTTGAGATGAAACAAAAAGCACAATCTTTTGATATGTTAATAATATAACCTTTTATGACCTTATTTGTTGTTATCCATCTTTATTTTTACAAAGCTTGTTTTGATAACTGATGTTTGATTCAAGTATAGTTTTAATTTTCCAATCTAATTATCATACCTCAGACATTCTGAGCAAGTACCCTGAAATATATCCTGAAATATATGCACAACTTTCGTATCACTGGGGATAAACCCATATCCCGAATTATATCTTGACTTTATTGTTTTTTATTATGACCAGGATACTGGATTAGGATATTGGTAATATCCTGATGTAGTATCCTGATAGTTACTAATTGATCACATGCAGGTTATGGTAGCAAGCTCGTAACATTCAGATGGACTTGTTCTCCTGAAGACTCGGTCAATTTCGTTGAGAGAAGAAAGTTGAAGCCGGAAGAAAGGGTCTCCAACGTTCTATAGGGAATATTCGAAGTATCCCAAGATTATAGGATAGTTAGTTATTTCTGTTTACTATAAATAGGAGTTGTACGGATCGATAGAAACACACAACTTCGCTCACTCTCTTATTCTCTTAACAGCTACGATCACTCACAAACACATTCACCAACACTCACATTTGAAATTCATTGTAACACTTAGCTGATCCGTACAATATCTTGCACTGTATCCTGAATTTTGAAGTAATAAGAAGAACTAGGCAGCCGACGATTGTCAGCTCCCAAGGTTTTATGCCAGAGATCTAGATTGATCAAGGGCTTTCCTCATACATCTCATGTCCACTTTTACATTTCTGCTCATTGTTTGATTGTTGATATAGCTTGGTATCTAGAGTTATATCCTGAAAACTGTTTTTACAAACAACTAAACCAGCATATTTTCTACAAACACAGCTAGCACACTACCTCACAAAACTAATTTGATCACTTAATTCCTTTGGTAATTTTTGACCATAACAATCATGAACTCATTTGCGTCTCATTCTCGAACTCTTACGTGTCGAACGCCTATACTCGACGTTTTCTAAGTGCGAATTCTGGATCAAAGAAGTCCAATTCCTTGCTCACGTCGTTAATGAAAAAGGATTTCATGTTGACACTTCCAAAATCGAGGGAGTAAAGAATTGGATCGCGCCTAAGTCTACATCTGAAATCCGTTCTTTCCTAGGATTGGCGGGTTATTATCGCCGATTCATCTCGAACCTTTAAAAAATCGATGTTCCCCTCACTATGCTGACTCAAAAAGAGAAACCTTTTGCTTGGGGTCCTGAGCAAGAGGAATCTTTTCAAACTCTTAAGGACTTGCTTTACAATGCTCCTGTTCTTGCTCTTCCTGATGGGAATGATGACTTCGTGGTATATTGCGATGCATTGAACCGTGGTCTTGGTTGTGTTCTCATGCAACAAGACAAGGTCATCGCTTATGCCTCTCGACAGCTCAAAATACTTGAGAAAAACTACACTACCCACGATCTCGAGCTTGGCGCAGTTGTTTTTGCGTTAAAGATTTGGCGACACTACCTATATGGTACAAAGTGTGTGGTCTTCACCGATCATAAGAGCCTACAACACATCTTTAATAAAAAAGAACTAAACATGCGTCAACATCGTTGGGTGGAATTGCTTAACGACTACGACTGCGAAATTCGTTACCATCCAAGCAATGCGAATGTCGTGGCCGATGCGCTTAGTCACAAGACTCATGTTAGTAGCATTCGTTGTTTTCAAATCACTAGCGATCTTCACACTTGCATTCATGAAGCTCAATATTCGTCAGCCAACCAAGGAACCTTGTTCGTAGAAATACGTGGTGCTACTGAAGGCCAACTTGTGACGAAGTCAGATAGACTTCAATACTATCGTGATCGCATTTGGGTGCCAAATCCTGACAATCTCCGTGAACTCATAATGAACGAGGCACACAAGTCCCGATACTCTATTCATCCTGGTGCTGATAAGATGTACCATGACCTACGTACGTCCTACTAGTGGCCTAGTATGAAGAAGGACACTGCCACTTATGTTTCTAACTGCCTCACTTGCTCGAAAGTCAAAGCTGAGCATCAGCGTCCTTCTGGTTTACTTGAACAACCCGAATTCCCTGTTTGGAAATGGGATAGCATTGCTATGGCTTCATAACCAAACTTCCTCGCACACCTTCTGGTCATGATAGCATTTGGGTAATCATCATTCGTTTGACCAAATCTGCTCACTTTCTTCCTATTCGTGAGGATTTCAAATTTGAGAAACTTGCTCGAGTCTACACTGATGAAATCATATGTCGTCATGGTATACCCATTGACATCATCTCTGACCGCGATGGTCGTTTCACTTCATGTCTTTGGCAAACATTCCAAACCGCTACGGGTTCTCACTTGAATCTTAGTACAACTTTTCATCCTCAAACGGATGGACAGACTGAACATACTATCCAAACCCTAGAGGACATGCTTCATTCCTGTGTCATCGACTTTGTGGGTAATTGGGATGTACATTTACCATTGATTGAGTTCTCGTACAACAATAGCTACCACTCCAGTATTCAAATGGCTCCTTTTTAGGCATTGTATGGTCGCAAGTTGTAACAATCCCAAAATTTTTATAAAATATATATAAAAACTTATGTTATTAAAAGAATGCATCATGGGTAAGTTGACCAATGGAAATATGAGATATTTTTGGAAAGCATAGGAACCATTTAATAACTAAATTATAAAAATACATTATTTTTGAACCTACTCCGTTTTTAATGAAACTTAGACCCAAATGTAGACAAAAATATTCTCATTCTAATGGCATATTTATTATTTTATAAAAACGTTATATTTATAAACGCCAAATAACTAAAGCAGTTGAATTAATTATAATCTATATAATAATAAAATAAATATTATAATATAAAGTGTGAAAAGCATACAATATGCACGTATGATGTGCATGGGAGTTAGAAAAATATATATAATAATAATAATAATAATAAATAATAAGAATTCAATAACTAAAAACTTCAATGTTGTTGTGTACGTGTAGAATGACATGATATCCCACAATAAATGAAAGAAAGCTACGTGTCCATAATTTTCGTGACCCCAAAGTCATAGTGTAGTATAAATAAGTATTTCAACAAGCTGATCAAATTACTCCATCCTTCTCCATCTTACTCTCTCACATATATATGTATTTTCCTTTATTATTTACACTATAATAATAATAAAGTCCTGCCCCATTTTAAGTATTGTAACCCCTTTAACTGATACCCTGTCCAAGTGACGTAGGGCCCCGTAACGTATGTCAAGGCTCTGCCTAAATTCGTTGGGGTTCTGTCTCGTGACGTAGGGATAAAGTAGAATTGAGTTACAATATTTAAGTGTGAGTACACTATATATTATATTAAATAAATCCAGAAGTTGTACCAAGATATATCAGCCCTCCAAAATACTTCTGACACCCCTAATATATTTAGAATACCCCTATATGTTTTTAAATACACCTCGTACGTGAAAGCCGAGCCCGAAATACCATATAGTATTTAAAATAAATTAAAAACAATAAATATTAGGTTGAGGCGGGCCGCGTAGGACCCACCCCAACCATTACGCGGGCGGTATGAAGATTAAGACATGATTCCTTTGATTTTATTAAGTTCAAGCGGGCCGCGTAAGCTAACCGTTAAGCTAACGCGGGCCGCGAGGGACTAAAAAGGTGGCGCAGCCCGGTGAGGCCACGTGTCCCAACACCCGTCAAGCCTACACATCGACTCAGCCAAGCTACACGTTGACCCGGAGTCAACGCGGGCCGCGTAAGCCCAGCCCTTACCTTACGCGGGCCGCGAGAGGACCAGATTCAGCAACTATATATAGGACGCATCGGATTTCATTTCAAATCATTCATTCTTCGATTCTCAATCTCAAATTCTGAACTAGAGTTATTATACTCGGGTATTATACCCCCTAATTAGCGAGGTTCTGCTCCGTTGTAAGTATTATAACCCCTGGATACGTATTAGATACGCTGCCCGATTGATCTAGGATTCCGTAATGACTGTCGTGGTTCTGCCCGACGTAGTCGTTGGAATGCCGTCTCGGGGAGGGTATTGCTAATATTAAAATCGGTTATTATACTAACACGTGTACATTATTTATTTAACTAGATTATAACCAGGAAGCCACAAAGGAAAGACCTATAATAGCAATGTGAGTTTATCCTCTTTTTGATAATGTTTTTGGGATGTTTTACAAAACCTTAATTATTTTACAATGCGATTAAACAGTGATTGAGTCTTTGTAATTCTTCAATTACTGCCGGTATTTGGGGTTTTGTATACAAAATTTATTACTTGCGAGTAGTAAGTCGGAATGACAGTACGTTACCATTGGACGACGAGTAGCCAATGTGTAATATGACCCACAAGTCAAGGATTGACAGTACTGAATGAGTAATTGTGTAGAAATAAACAATGTGATCGCTCTCAATACTGTTTTAATTGATAAAATGTTTCTTGATTAAACTGGGATTCACTCACCAGTATTTCCCGCTGACAAAATATTTTTAAAACATGTTTCAGGTAACACAATGTGAAAGCCAACTGGGAAAAAGCCAGCTCGAGAGCACCGACGGCTTGGAAAATAAGTGGCTATAAAAGTTATCTAAAAAACGATGTTTTAAATTAAATAAAATAGGGTTTGTCCCTATAAATGTATTGTAATAAGAAACTTGGGTTTTTCCCAAAAGTTGATTAAATATCAAAATATGGTGGTTTTACTCTGATAAACATTTCCTAACTACGGTCCTGATGAAATTTCCGCTACCAAATTAATAAATATTGATACCACCACCACTGAGTTCGCGGCCGCCCGTTCCCGGGACAGATATGGGGCGGGGGTTGTGACACAAGTGCCGATCTCCCATCTGCTGGCTTGAGATTGGTGATAAGCAATTTATTGGCCCTGAGTTCATACAAGAAACGATGGATAAGATTCTTCAAATCCGTGACAATCTACTCAAGGCTAGAAGTCGACAAAAGAGCTATGCCAACAAGAGACGCAAACCTTTAGAGTTTAATGTTGGTGATCATGTGCTACTCAAAGTATCTCCTTGGAAATGAGTAGTTCGCTTTGGTAAAAAGGGACAACTTGCCCGTCGCTATGTTGGTCCTTTCAAGATCCTCGAAAGGATTGGCTAGGTGGTATATCGGCTTGACCTACCTCAAGAACTCAACAACGTTCATCCAATGTTTCACATCTCGAACCTTAAGAAGTGTTTAGCCGATGAGGGACTTCAAGTTCCTATTGACGACTTGCAAATAAACGAGACTCTTCATTTCGTGAAGAAACCGGTCGAAATCATGGACCGAGGAACCAAGCAGCTTAGGCACAGCAAAAACATGGACACCCGATCTGGTCCTTAAATCTTAGTTGACACCGTCGTCATCTGAACCACAAAACCCTAGGCGTCGCCGCTAGTACAACGGTTGTTACCATCATCGTCGGTCAGTCTTCAAGCCACCGCCACCATCACCGACCTCCACCACCTAAAACCACTGCACCACCATTACCACCTGGCCACCACCATCTCATGGATCTGAAGATGGAAATAAAAAAAACAAAATTTGTATCCATGAACACCACCATCATCATGGATCTTGGATCTGGACTCAAATCAAAAACGAAATTTGAAGACCGCGAAAATCTGAAGAGGTTTAAGGGTTTCTGATTTGAGGTCGAGACTTTTCAAAATTGGGTTTTTAATTTGAAGTTTAGGGCTTTTCAGATTTGGGGTGATAGGGTGTGATGTGGTGGTGGCGGTGATAGGTTATGACGGGGTGGTGGTGGAAGGTTCAGTTAGTCTTTGTTAATCATAAAATACTGGGATGATGTTGATTTTATGGTCTGTTGATGTGGATTAGGTTATTGATTTTAAAAATTTTATGAATTTTTGGGTTCTTATTCCATCATGTTCTTGATGTTCTTCAGTTTTCTAGAAAAAAAAAATACATTTTTTGGAGTCCAAATGATTTTTTCGGTTGTTATTGCGGCAGAGCTATGGCAGAGGAAGACAAGGGTGGCAATGTTGTTAAATAAAAATGGGACCCGTCTGTATAAAAAATCTATCTAAAAAGAATATAATACTTTTTAATTAAAAGGACGAAATTGCCCCCACGTGTTTTGCACATGAGCAGACTTAACAAGAAAAATTAACTGAGTTATAGAGAAAGGACACCGCCTGTAGACAAGTGTAAACATAAAGGACATTCAGTGTAATTTTGATAGTTTAAGGACAGCGCCTGATGAAACGTTTAAACATAAAGGACGAAAAATGCAATTTAGCCTAAAATACGTGAAATTATTTCGCACGTATCATGACTATAAAGATAAAAATGTGTCTAATATTAAAACCAATGTGTTTATGCTATATGGATCCACACAAATCACGTAATTTGGCGTATAATTAAATGTTTAGATTAACGATAGAAAAATTACATAAGAATGACAGGTAAATGGGCAACATGCTACGCCGCACCCCCCTTTATAACTAACTAACCCTCTGCACGTAATCGTCTTGCTATTTCTGCATCTCATAAAACTTCTGATACCTATCATGCTTTATAACTAACTAACTAACTAACTAACAAACGTATAAAATTGTATTCGACAAACATCCTCGTCTGTATTTGTTGTTTTACATGTCACACTTAGAAGACCCGCAACATAATCGTAAAAGCTTAAGCCTAGAGTTATTATTTGAAAACTTATTGTCTAGTTACGAATAATGGAGCTATTGAAATGCACGATTTTAAGGGCATGAAAAAGAATATACAAACAAAATTTAAGTAAAGGACAAATTTGAAAATCTAAACGAGTCACGAGTCGTTAATTTCTTAATTTCTTCTACAAGCCTAGAGAAAAGATGATAAAGTTGAGGAATAGTATTTTGTCTCATAACAATATTTATATTTGAATATTCAATACATTTTATTTTAGGGCCGTTCAAAAAAAATATACATTTTATTTTAGGTCAAATATAACTCTATCACCAAGGTGAACTATATTAATCATGGAATCAGAACGTTATAACAAGGAAATTGTGTTGGATATCGTTTACTTCAACTACTTTATTGTCGATAATTTGAATATATCACGAAGGATAACTATATCAATAATGAAATCAGAACGTTATAACCACGAAATTGCGTTAGATATCGTTTACTTCAACTACTTTGTTGTCTATAATTTGACAAGTAAAACTTATAAAAAAAAAACGCTTGACCGACCAGAATTAAGTTTTTGGTGGGGTTTTTTTTTTTTTTTTTTTTTTTTGAGTAAACTGCCAATTTGGTCCCTGTGGTTTGGGCAGTTTTGCCATTTTAGTCCAAATCTCAAACTTTTTAAATTTGGGTCCCTATGGTTTGCATTTTGTTGCCATTTTAGTCCAAATCTGAAAAAGTCTCATTTTTTACTGTTTCAACATGTCTTTTTTGTTTTTTTTGTGCAGGGGTAGTTTTGTCCATTTACTTTTCATTAAAACAATTTCTTAATTAAAAAACCCAAATAAATACCCCATATCAGTTCACCTTCCCCATTTACATCATCTTCAACCTCCCCCATTTACATCATCTTCAACCACCTTATAATTGCAACAATTGCAACCGTACTTATTTTTCCACCACTACCGTGATGATCGCCACCGGATTTCTCACGACGAAACGACGTCGTTGACGGCAAGGACGTCGGAGAAGACGATATAACTGTATTCGCCGGTGAATCCGGTTTATCCACCGGCGACGCTAGACCGGGTTCTGTACAGTTACCCACCGGAAATCCACACAAATTTTTATTTTTCGAGAATGCAGATACCGGAAAACTCGACAGTACGGACGGAATCTCACCAAAAAATTCATTGCCGGAGATATTAAACTCCTGTAAATTTTGCAGCTTCAATACAGTAACATCACTGGAAAACCGGTTCTGCTCCAACCGTAATGTAACCAAATGGTTCATTTGGTTAATTGTGGCCGGAATCTCGCCGGAGAAGTTGTTGAACGAAAGATCGAGACGGTAAAGAGTGAATAACGAGGGTAGGGACGCCGGAAAGTTGTCGGAGAATTGGTTGTTGGATAGGGTAAAGAGTGAATAAGGAGGGTATTTATTTCAGTGGCGGACATAGAGTATTAATAGGGGTAGCACGGGCTATCCCTCAACCCCGTCTCCGTAGTGTAAAAATACCCTTTAACTCCATTTTCGTAGTGTAAAAATACCCCTCAAATCCGTTTCTGTTAATTAAAGGATACCCCTGATCCTAAAAAAAAATTAGGATACCCCTAACTTTTTGGGCTAGTTCTGTCACTGATTTATTTGGGTTTTTTTAATTAAGAAAATGTTTTAATGAGAAGTAAATGGACAAAACTACCCCTGCACAAAAAGACACAAAACGCATGTTAGAACAGTAAAAAATGAAATGGCAACAAAATACAAACCACAGGGACTCAGATTTAAAAAGTTTGAGATTTGGACTAAAATGGCAAAACTGCCAAAACCACAGGGACCAAAATGGCAGTTTACTTTTTTTTTTTTTGTCAATGAGGTAGTGGTTGGGGTAAAGAATTGATGTTCCTTGTGACCCAGGTTCGATTCCCACCCTCATTATTTTCTACGGCATCCAGGTGAAGAGCGAATACGGGTGGCGCCGGTTCGACTTGGATGGGAAGCGAGGTTTTACCGATTATTCCACTGTCCTGCCTTCGGGCGGGTGGAGGTCGGGTTTCAACACATCTGGAGGGAGGCAAGGGGCTGGCGGCGGTCGCATAGCGCCCGGTGTCACGGTGGTTGGTACGTCGTTCATCGTCGTTAAAAGAAAAGGTTTTTGTTTTTTGTTTTTTTCAGTTTTTGGTTTTTTGGAGTTCTTTGATAGGCATTTAAAAGTCGGTAAAGACACTATTTAATAGCAAGAAGACTAGTCTTAGGCTCTTAGCAACACAATGACACATCAACCTCAAGAGTCAAGACTGAGACTCAAGGTGTAGGTTGCTAACATTTATTGGGTGTTTTATATATATTTCTGATGTAACAAATAAAAATGAACTAATCTTTAATCTTACTTTACGAAAACAACTTTATATTAAAAACAAAAGAATAGATACAATTTAAGCTTATATTAAAAACAAGTTTATAAAAAAGAATTTATGTGCATAACACGACTATAACATGCGACATTAGGTAGTGACTGAGAGCAAAGATGAGAACCGACTCTCTAGAAGCAGAATGGTACGAAATACCAATTCTACATACCTTTAAGGACCACTAGTCAACAAAACGATTCCTTGAAGGATCACTAATCAGTGAGTCCAACTAAATGAAACAAGAGGCTTAGCAAATTCGAAACAAAAACCTTGACAATCTAATTTTTAGATGGTAGTTGTAACACGTGTAAAAGGGTGATTTTTTTTTTTAATAAAATAAATTATTTAATCTATCTAGTGAAAAGTTTAAGAGAAGAACTCATAAAGATATTTTGATGGGAACTCATAAAGACATTGAGTCGATGGGAGTTAATTTACCTTGTCTTTTGCGTGTGATTTTGGGCAATGGGAGGGGTATTTTATTCTGGTTGAATTGATGGATTCTTGACACTCCCATAACATCAAAAATTTCCTCATTTGTTTGCCTTAGAGAAGCTCAACCTCGCAACTATTGCGAATCGAGTAACCATGGTCCAAGGCGTAAGGGTGGAACAATTTCATTAGGTAAGACAATTACAATCAACTCAGGAGTTAAACAAATTGGAGTTGCTGTCTCGGTGTATTAGGAATGTTTCAGCAACATCGGAAGAGGATAATTGTGTTTGGGTTTTGGATCCTACCGGGGAGTTTTCGGTTAAAAGCTTAAGGACCAAGTTTCATCAAAACAATCGGAGGAGTTCGGAATATAGTTACCTGTGGAACAACTAGGTTCCAATCAAAGTAAATTTCATGGTTTAGAGAATGGGAATCGATCAACTGGACACTAAGATAGCATTAGCAAAGTGCAACACTCATGTGTCATTATGTATGTGTGGGTTATGCGAGGAGCAGGAAGAATTGGCTGACCATATGTTTGTTGTGTGACAATTCCCTTGTGTGTTGTGGGATCTTGTGGCTCAATGGCTTAGAATACCGAATCTGTTCTTTTTTTGTGCCTTAGATTTGGTTGTTGCTCACATAGTCTTTGGGGTTCTAAGTGATGGAAGAAAAAAATCCATACCATTCAGACTGTGGTGTGGTGTCTTTGGAAGAACAAAAAATGAGTCGGTTTTCAGTAGGTGCAAGCTAAGTCCGGTCAGAGTGGTGGAGGAAGCAAAGTCGTTGGGTTACCTTTGGCTTAGAAATCGTGCTAAAGCTAACGGTTTATCTTTGGAAGCTTGGTGTAATTTTGAGTTGTCTAGTATGGATGTATAACATTTGGTGACTTATGTACTGTAATGATGTTAACAGTTTTGTTAACATTTAAATTCTTATAAAGTAATTTTGTTAGGTGTTCAAAAAAAATTAATGAAGTCATTTGAGGTTAGAAAATTGATAGAATTATGTCTCAATGTTTTGGTCAAAATCTGTTTAAGGATAATGTAACCAAATTTGTTTGTGAGGTAGAGTGCTTGATTGAATGAAATGATAAAAGAACGAGAAATGTAAATGATGCACGATGAATTATACGAGGAAAAGCCCTTGATCACTAGTAGATGGTGAAAACTATCAACCACTGATTGATGCATTTTAAGTACACTCTATTTTGTATTAATCATAACAAAAATGCATCGAATTAGTTCAAAATATGATTTTTTTTAATGTGGTTTTATTATCATGAGGGTTAAGATAACAATGAGCTTAAATGATACAATTATTACACATATAAAAGACAATTAATTCAAATTCAACCTTAGAAATGGTAAAGCAAATTTGATGTACTTATAATTTATAAATATAAATATATTACCATGTCTCTTAAATGAATTATATATTGTCTAATTAATTTTAGTGTTAATGATTTTATGCAAAATATTAATATTGTTTTCATGGACTAAAAAATTAAATGATGAAATAATTAAGTGGGCTGGCAAATAAGTTGAATGGTTTTTTTGGGCTGCACATGTGGGCACCGTACATCAAAATAGCTAAGAATTTGGAGGGGAGCCCACACATGAGGAGATAGGTAAGACTGGAGATTAGAAGAACAAGAGTTATTCGAGGCAGAATTAGCGCTCTTCAAATCGCTCGTCGCTCGCCGCTCGTTCGAAAACTGCTCGGAAAATGCTCGTTCGATTTGACGCTCGGTTGTAAACGATCCGCTCTGCTCGGTTCGGTTTGTAAACGAGCCAAGCATGAGCAAAGGTTAGCTCGGCTCGGTTCGGCTCGAATTATTACTTTAATTAGTATACATATACATATACCTATACACATACATATATAAACATGTATACACACACATATATATACACACACAAAAATATATATTATACATAATACACACATGGGTCAAGATCATTTCAGAACCATAAATATTTACAGAACTCGCAGAACTCCTAATAAACAATCTTTTTATTTATATATATATTTATGTTCAGGATAATTTTATCACTTATTATGTGTATTTTTACGATTACATATATGTTAAGAGTAATTTTATCATTTTTTATATGTAATTTCATAATTACACATATGTAAACTAGTTTTTTTACATATATGTAATTAGTTATGACACATATATATAATTTTGGCAATTAAACATATGTAAACTACTTTTAACATGTATGTAATCAAAGAAATACATATAATAGATGATAAAAAGATCCTAAATACAAAAACTTATATATAAAATGATTGTTTATTAGGAGTTCTGAAAGTTCTGTAGTTATTAAGAGTTCTGAAATGAACTCAGCCCATACACACATACCTATATATATACACACTTACACATACATATATACTTAAATATAAATTAAATTTATAGTTTTATATGTACCACTCTATTTGATTTTGGTCAACAATACACAAATTTACAACTATATCTATACGTACTAGCTCAACCATGCCAATAAAAAAATTAATATTAAAACTAAAAGTTAAACCCTAAACCGATAAAAGATAGTTTGTTCATTGCCTCAATTTTTCATGTCGTTACCCTAAGTCGATCGTCTTCTGCTCTCAACGTAATTGTTCGTGCAATATGATTATCGCCCGTCGGTCCAACATTGTTATTAATAAGAAAAATATTGTGTCATTAAATGTGCATATTTTTAAAGACATAAAAATTTGAGACCCAACATTGTCATTATCTCTCTCAGCAAATTTAAATCGGGCGACACGGTTGTCCAAGTCGCTCGAATTTCGCTCGACAGTCGCTCGAATTTCGCTCGACAATCGCTCGGAATTTTTATTGCTCGAAAAATGCTCGATTGATTTGAGGCTCGGTTTTAAATGAGCCGCTCCGCTTGGTTCGGTTTGTAAACGAGCCAAGCACGAGCAAAGGTCCACTCGGTTCGGCTCGACTCGTGAACAACCCTAGGCAGAATTGATATAAAAAAAGTTCTTTAGGAACGCATAAAAATAAGATCGCATAATATAAAAAAAAAGCACTTCTTAAAAAAAACTAAAACGATGACAATATTGTAATTTTGAACTGGGGGCAAAATTGTAATTTTTGGTTGTGGGTAAAATCGTTATTTGTCACAAGCTAAAGAGATGGCAATACTGTAATTTTTAACTAGATGCAAAATTGTAACTTTGAACATAGGCAAATTCGTAATTTTTAATTGGGGGTAAAATCGTATCATACCCAGTGCCAAGCAACAGCACTATTCCCCCACAAACCTTAAAAAAAAAAAAAAAACTAAAACTAAAACGGTGACAATACTTTAATTTTTAACTGAGGACAAAATTGTAATTTTGAGCTAGGGTAAAATCATAGTTTGACAAAAGCTAAAGCGATGACAATACTGTAATTTTTAACCAGGGAAAAATCGTAACTTTAAACAGGGGACAAATTCGTAATTTTGAACTAGGGATAAAATCGTAACATACCCGGACAGGAGTGTCAGGCAGCAACCTAATACTATTCCCCATATTGGTTTTGTAGTACATATATAAATAAATATAAATTTACGAGATGTTATATAATATTTTGACTTATGGTCTATTTTCATGAACTCACCAGCTTTTCATTGACGTTTATTATTAAGCATGTATTTTAAGGGAATTATCAAGTGAAAGCTCCTAAGAATAAACGAGGTGCTTAGAAGAGAAGTTTGGAAACATTTAATGTATAGTGATTACATCTCTATAAGTTCCTAATGTAAGTACCAAACTAATCGGTCACAGCAACCCCTTACCAGCTGTTATGTACCAATCGGATTTGATAGATAATCCGTTGAGTGGATCAAACTCAAAAGAAAATAGAAAGGAACTTGATAGAATTTTAGAGAGATACTTGAGACTAATTTTCTGCATATCCATTACTAACTTCAAACAATTACATATAAAGGAAATACAATTAACCACTACTCAACATGGAGGAGATCATGGATCACCACTCCTTTATTTTAGGAACACTCCTTGACTCACAAACTACTAACGTAACTGAAAGAAAACAACAGACTTGGAAATAAAAGATAATTGAAAGTAAATGACATAATTAATATAACTAATGTGGAACAGTGGCTTCGGCACCTATCAAGGCATAGAGCACACATCACCAGCATCAATATCACTGGTCTCATCTGCATTTTGATTGGTTGGATTTTCTTGAGCAAAGAAGTCATTCATAAATTGGTCCCATGACGACTCAGAAGATTCTTGGGTAAGAACAGCAGGATCATGAGTTATATGTGTTGTACCACCAAAAGGTTCATTGAGGGCCTCAAAATCTCGGCCAGATGATCCTACAGATGTAGAGGCAGCTACATCTGTGCCATATGACTTCATAAGGGGATCTGCATCACTCTTAAATTGTTCCCATGACGACTCAGAAGATTTTTTGGTAAGAACAGCAGGATTACGAGCTAGATGTGTTGTACCACCAGGCGGTACATTAAAAGCCCCAGAAACTTGGGCCAGTGATCCTTCAGATGTATGGACGGATACATCTGTTTTATTTGACTTCATAAGGGTGTCAGCATCACTGTTAAATTGTTTCCATGACAACTCAATACTACGAAACGGTTTATTGAAAGACCTCAAAAATGTGTCAACTGATCCTACAGATGTATGGACGGCTACATCTGTTGTATTTGACTTCATAGGGGTATCAGCATCACTCATATCGGGATCGTTTCTGTCTGGCCACCTTGGTATATTACGTTTCCTGCAAATGCGCTTCAAGGTAGATCTGCTAACTACATTTATACAATGTAGACACAGAGTGAATATGAGAATATTAAAAGGAAACGAAGCACACAGATATCAACGTCATACCTTTAAGGATAGTTGCAGCTTCGCCCAATGTCTTCCCAAAGTGTTTACTTATTTCCTCGCGACCAATCGTCCTTTTCATACTTCTTTTTCCTGGATTAATATGGAAATCTTCAATCTTGTTCTCCAAGTAAGGAAAGACACTCTGTCTTGCTCCTCCAGCAGCAGAGTTTGGTAGCTCATTTTCCATATTTTCTGATTCAGGTGGTGGTACCTCTCCTCTTTCAGTCGATAAGTTTACAGAAGAAGGCGTAGTAGAGTCGAAGTTCCAATTAAAGGAAAGTCCTCCAAAAACTTGGGGAGGTGATATAGTATCTAATTGCATCCAAGAAGAGTTGTTAATCTGCTGCTTAACTGTTTCCATCAACCTTCGTACGTATGTTTCATTCGCGCTGTGTACTGGTAAAAAGAACTCTATAACATGTTCAACATCTTCTTTAAGACTCTTGAGATAGATAGCTAAACAGCTAGCTAACCCACTCTTGCGGGCATTGTGAACCAACGGGTAATCATCTTCATCAAGTTTTGTTACATCTTCACAGAACCATGTACCACAGGATGACAATGATCTCCCAACAACTCCTTGAGATTTTTCCAGGTGTCTATTGCTGCAGGCTTCGTGGAAATCCCACAAGTTCAAGTCTGGAACGTAGAATGGAAGAGCATATGTTGACATGCAGACTTTCCCTATGCAGCTTCTGTTGAAACTACTACAACTCTGCTCTAGATTTTCTGAAATAGCCACATAACTACTATATCTAGAAGGAGCCCACACTTGAGCTATAGGTAAAGCATGAAGGTCACAAGTTGTCTTCAAAACATTGAAGATTTCACCCAGTTCATGATGCCTTCTATCTATAATCTGTTGGAAGTCGGAACTGTTAATTATAGACTCATAGACCCAAAAGAGACGCACATACATGCATACATAGACCTATCTGCACCCACCCACCCACCCATGCATACGCATGTGCATACATACTTGAGGTGGCAAGACGGTCAGGTTTGGGAGCAAGTCAAATCAGATTCGGGTTTAGATGGGTCATCTTTAGTAGGGGTTGAAACATGCTAGGTGGGTTTGTTACTTTGCGTTGACCAACAAACACTTTTTGTCCTTTTTTTCAATAAACAAGAAAAAAGTTATAAATAATAAATGTCTTGAGTATTACAAAAACAAATATTATTTTAGTGATAATCTGAGTCTTTGAACAAAACAGTTTAGGATACTGTACACACACACAGAGGGAGATAGGGAAAGAAAGAGAGAGAGAGAGAGAGAGAGAGAGAGAGAGAGAGAGAGAGATCAGGTTACTTAGAACACCACTCACACTAAAGCTTGGATCCCCGAATGCATTTGGAGACTTCAGATTCTGGTTCTGCCAAGTTAAAAATGAAGATTAACAAGTGATTAAACTCATGGTATGAAGAACATTAAAAAGTGCATTTGTACATCTACAACACTATTACTTCTGAAAGCAAGTATGTACGTATGTATGCAACAAATAACACAAGAATACGAGAGTAAGAATGCAGCAACCTTCAGTGCTTTCGAGACTTCTTGAACCTCAAACGCATAATCAACATAATTCGGTGATGTTATAATTTCAAATACGCCCACACAGCAATCACTGCTAGATTCAAATACAGGCAAATTAATATATCCATGGATATTGTCGCTTGTACCCTGACCATGTACATCCAAACTCCACTCTGGCAATTTTTGTCTATAAACACGACCTAAGGAGCCTAGTTTATCTCTGTGCTCCACTTTGACATCAATTATACTCATCTCAGACTTTAATCTATATGATAAAAGCCCTTCATCAGCCACACCAAGACCAAAAGGTTGGTCCCAAGTCGTTAGAAACAACCGCTTCCGGATAGTAGTAGGTGACCAAAACTGAGCCAGCACATGCGACTCACGAAATTTTAAGACCTTGAGAACAGATGTGATTTTTTCCTTAATCGTGTGTGGGTAGATGATATTTTGATCAGCCATCAGATTAGAGAAACCTACAAATTGTAAGTGGGTTACTATGACTGATAATAAGAAGCAATGTGTGCTATAATTGATATATAAGTATGGAAGTTGGTAGCAACTGTACCCATTCGACGCAAACTAAAGGTGTGACAATTTAATTCCAAAGTAACTAGCTAAATAAGAAGCTTAGTCAAGACGATAGATTTGTGAATATAAGCATAGAAAAACTATTAGGGTATTAGGGGCACAACCCTCACCCTTTCAAATACACTCAGAGTCTCACACATTTACCCAATAACACAAAGCCATATCGTTCACACTCAAAACATACTCTCACTTACCCTCATTGATAGGGGCATAACCCTCACTCATTTAATAAGTGATCCACAAATCACCATCGTCATCCTCACTTACCCATTGCCTCAAGCTACACCCACACCCACACCCGCACCCGCACCCCCTACCTGCACCATTTGCAGCGGTGTAGCTGTGGCTACCCACGTACCCACATGGTGCCCCTAACACCCTAAAGGCTAAAGGTCAACTTAATCAAATGATCATCCCATTATCTGCTTATTGAAGTCACAATAATCTCCTCAAGAATGCACATCTAGAAACCCCCTCATGTTGCTTCAGTTTGGTTTTCAAATTGATGATCAAATTTACTAATTTATATGTGTCAGTTTAATAATAACAGTGGTCAAATGTTATGTAAACAAATTATGCATAGATTTGCCCTTTGGTGCAAGAGTAATTAGTCATATACCAAATCTATCACGAAGTTGAAGATAAGCGGGGAGTATAAATGTATAATCTATATAAACAAACAAAATTGATCAACAAACTAACTAACTCAGATCAGCAAAATAACACAAAAAACTTACTAGGGCGTAGAGGGGCTTCTGGTCCATCCACCTCTCGATCCTCAAAAACCCAAAGAGATGTCAAATATCTTCGGTCATCGTCATGTGGTGTTGCAGCAGCAGGCAGAGGCTCATGAACACAATGGTATCTCAATTTCAAAGTACCCAAAACCCCTGACTGATTACTCCCGCCGACCAAATCGGAAGAAACCTCTCTGCTCATTTTGCTTTTGCTTTGAAAATCTCTGGTTCTAGGAGTATATAACACAAGTTGGTGAACCAGTTCAAAAAAAGACCAACCTGGTAGCAAAACGAGCTATTATATACCTTATGGAATAAGTTACAGGGAAGGTACTTGTAATACATAAAAATGCTAGTTTTGGTCCTCATTATGGGTCATGGACTCATGGGTGTGAAGTGAACTGTGAAGAGACCAAAATTCCCTTCCATTTAAAAGAAAAAGAAAAATTTTCATCTCATAAACCAAACCAACCTCTTAATTATTATTAATTTATTAATAATTAAAAAAACAAAATATATATATATATATATATATATATATATATATATATATATATATATATATCTAATAACAAAAAAATATATATCTAGTACATCTGGAGAAAACAAAAAAATCTAATACTTCTGGAGGGACCCACCTGCTAAATAGATCTTTCGTACCACTTCACTACCCATCGCCTCTGACCAGGATCTTGTCAGTTGTCATCATCCGGAAAGCTTCTTCACCACTTCAACCGCAACCATCTCTGGCAATCGCAACCCACCTCAACCCCATGTCACAAGAGAGAGGGTTGTGGCGGTGATTCAGGCGGTTGACATCATCTCCATCTTCGCCGATCCCCGCAGATCTGAATCCAATCGAAATGCCACCCATATTTGAAACCCTTGCGATGTTTATCTCAGACGGTCGTTAAACTCTCGGTTTGGTGTGTATTGGGTTTAGACGGATGTAGACGATGTCGTCGGATCTTCAGTGGCCGGAAAACGGAGGGGGAGGTTGAGAGTGATAAATCAGAGAGAGATTAGACCAAAATATATTTTCCTCCTAATTTGTAAATGCAGGATAATTAATCTTTTAAGACTATGGGGTATGGGGCGTGGGTTGGGTAGAAACGCCCACGTCACCACCCCCAGGGGCGGATGCAGGCTCTTTTGGGGGGTTCCCGGGAACCCCCTCGGTTTGGAAAAAATGGAAAAAATTAGTGGAAACCTTGTATGATTTAGAAAAAAATAGTGAGAATTAGAGAGAATATACCAAAAGGAACCTGGTGGAAAACATTCCTGGATCCGCCACTGACCACCCCGGGTGGGCTTGGGTTTCGGCGTGACCCTTTGGGCGGGGTTTCAGCCCGGGCGTTGGGCGGGCTACGAACATGACATGGCGGAACCTCGTTGACCAAGAGCACTAGCTCTTTGAAATTGGTTTTTTTTCCACGCCACGCCACCCCAGCCACGCCCCACCCTATCCTTTTGAAATTGGCTTTTGGTCTTGGGTGCCCCATACTCCACGTGTCGCACCATGCCCCCAACCCACGCCCCATCATACCCTACGGTCTAAACAATAATTATATTTTAGCTTCCCATCTTTTTACACTTAAATCCCTGAGTTTTAACTTAACTACGGGTAATTAGTTACATTTTTCGCCTTTCACAACAAACTTATAATTCTTTTACGTATTCTTTCCGTATCTTATAAACTATAATGTTTTAAAAATATTCAAAAGTACTGTGACGACCTACTCATTTTTGTCGACGTTTCGATAGTTTTATTGGGCAGTATTGGCGTGTGGATTAAAATGTACAAGTAGATGATACCTTAGTGTACAAGTGATTAAAGCACAACGTACTTAGTCGTTATCCCAGAATGCTTAATAGCTACATAATATACTGTCAATTTAAACATCTCATCTAGATTACACTTTAATCCATAATCTTTAACAAAATTATAGATAATTAGTTAATAGTTACACTTTATCACCTTATAAAAAACTCACCCTCCAATTTTAATAGTCATGACTTTTTGGTAGGTTAATATATTTTTTTTTAAATTTTATTCTCTTTAATTGAATATAGGTATTGCTATAGTTTTTTTAATTAAAAAAAAATTGAGATGTTACATGATTAACAATGTCTAAGTGTGAGTAATAATTGAATCGTTAACCGAAATCAATCAAAAACTGAATTAACTGAAAACTGATTAACCGAAACCCGAATCAACCAAAAATGGTTATCGATTTTTTTGTACCCTCATTTAACCAAAATTAACGGAACTGAACCATTCATATTTTCATATATTTCTAGCTTTATACCTTTAGTTTATGTATTTCATATTTATACCCCCATTTTATGTATTTATACCTCCATTTCATGTAACTATACATCCATTTCATGTATTTATACCTAAATTTCATGTATTCCTAATTGAAAGTTTTAGCTCAAATTTGGTTATGGCTATTAACCGAAATTAAATGAACCAAACCAAAAACCGTTAATCTAACCGAATAATCCAAACCAATTAATTGAAAACGGATTGGTTAATTCAAATAGACTAATCGATGACCTCAATTCGGTTGAGGATAATAATCAAACCAACCGAACAACACACACCATCGCAATGTTTGTGTTTCCCGCCGCATCTCGCGCGCACCTATCGGTTATTAACCAAAACCGGTTATCGGTGAGCAATAACTAAATCGTTAACTTAAACCAAACCAAAAACATACGAAACCAAACCGAAATCAACCAAAAATTGAATTAGCTGAAAATTGGAAATCGAATTAACCAAAAACTAGCTATCAATTTTTTTACACTCTCGTTTAACCGAAATTTGCTGAACTGAACCGAATCATTCATAATTTCCTATATTTCTAACTTTTATAGCTCGAGTCCATATATTTCATTTTTTATATTTCCATTTCATATATTTATACTTTCATTCCAGGTATTTATACCTCAATTTCATATATTTTAGCTCAAGTTTGATTATTGCCATTAACTGAAATTAAATGAACCAAACCAAAAACTGTCAATCTAAACGAATAAGTGCGCGAGCCTTCGGGTACACACCAAGTTCGCAAGAATGCAAACTTACAAAAGCAATGTGCGCAAAGGCAAAGGTCCACCAGACACCGAATACGTACCAAGCTGGCGAAATCATTCTAGTTAAGTCTAGTGCTCTGCCCTCAAGAACACTTAGTTAAGCTTATTCATCTACAAGTCTCTCTAGTCCAGTATAATGCAGCTTGGACTACATCATAATAGACTGAGGGACTCGTAGAGGAATATCCTGAAAATTGGGTTTGGCCCAACGGTTTTAGGCCCAACTGCCCAAGACATAGAATTAAGCAAAATCCCAAGTCATATTAAGAAGGTTTTATCTTCAAGAAAGAGGCTTCCTCTCTAACCTTATCAATGCCCTCAACTTTCCTGGTGAACATATTCAGCGTAAATTTATTTTTTTCTTCATTTTATGAATGAGCTACTCCTGAACAAATTTTTTTAACCCGCACTACTTCTTAACTTTTCTTCTAAATCCGCCACCGGTCTTTGACTCCTTTTTACGAGCTTTCACGGTTTTGCAGGTTTGTATTAGTTTGGTTCATTATGGTAACGACACTCGATGCTTGTTAACGTCATAAAGCGCTCTACACACGCGCATAACATGAATGATGGAATACTTGTTGAAATAATTAAGTGTTTATATGCGAGTGGTGTTGATAAACACATGTTTGACAACATTTCATAATGCACACAACTAGCAAGCTTGTGGCAAGTGAGTGTTCTCGAAGGCTTTCCGTGAGAGTGATAACATCAGCACGCGACTAACAAGCCTAAGTAAGTGTTCTTGAGGGTGTGTGTCTTCTTCAACCCCCCCAATTCTAGTGTTGCAGAGCACTAGACTTAACTGGAATGATTTCGCAAGCTTGGGACGTAACTCGATGTTTTCTGGTAGGCATTTGCCTTTGCGCACTTTGCTTTTGTAAGTTTGCATTTTGGCGAACTTGGTGTGGGTAAACCATGGTACGTGACTAACGAGCCTAAGCAAGTCATGCTAGAAATGTGGTCGCGGGCTTACATAAAATGTCAAGAAGGACACGAGATCGCGGGCTTACTGATCGTGTCATTTCGGACACGCCGTCGCGGGCTTACTGATCATGTCATACTGAACACGTGGTCACGGGCTTACTGATAATATCATGATTCTCCTTATAAAGGGAGCAAGCAAACCTTTTGTTTACGTGCACTTCATTGGGTTGCTAAATATGTTGGTAGCATCAAATTTAAATATTTAAGTGCAAATAAGCGACAAATGCAAACTCATGACATTGATAAGCTCAAAATTGGTAGTTTGGATCCAGCAAAAGCTTCTTAAGGGTGGAAGAAAGATACATGGATCTATGAAGCACGCGACGCCATTTTACGTCGGGTACCCGTCCCGGGGACGACTCGAGGACGTTTCCCAAACGTACCCGGATATTGGGGACTTCTACGTATGCTCGGGGACGGCTCGGGTACTTCCAAAACAAAGTATCGGGGACGTTTCCTAAAATATTTAGGGTTTTAACATTTTTAACTTCCAAAATACGAATGGTCGGCCTTTTTAAATTACAATTGATTGTTTATTTGCATATATTCACACTTCACAATATAATTTTGAATAGAATATTTGATGTTTATTTGCATGTTTGATGTTGATAATTTTGAATCACAGTTGATTGCGTTCTTTATCTTAATTTTAATGTTCTATTTTAATATTCAATAGGTATTGGGATTGGTATTTGTAATATATTTTTGGACTTTGTTTAATTTATTTTTATTTTTTAGATTTTGTTTAATATAATTTTATTTTTAATATTATTTTTTTGCTGTACCCGTATCTTGTAATTTTTAATTTTTTCATTCTCCGTACCCGTATCGTCCCCGTACCCAGTCCGATAGAGTGAAATACAGAGTGTGATTATCAGCTCCAATATAGCGGTTCAGAGTGAAATACAGAGTGAAATACCCGTGTGCTTTGGCGTCAAGGAATATAGCGGTTCAGAATAATTTATGTGCACTTTGTGGTGATTATGCAGAAACGTCTGAGCATATATTCGTAGCATGCCAGTTCGCCCAAATGATTTGATAAAACATCGCGGATTGGTGTAATATCCCGCCTATAATCGCCTTTGAATTGTTTGATTTACTTACAATACATGAAACTTGCTCGGGTGCGACATCTAAAAAGAAGAAGGTGATTCATGCAGTAATACTGGTGACCATTTGGAGCCTTTGGAAACTAAGGAATGAGTCGGTTTTTAGACAATCGACCCCTAACACAACGAAGGTCTTGGATGAGGTTAAAGCTATGGCGTATCTTTGGGTCAAGAATCGGTCAAAGATGTTTTACTTATCATGGGAAGATTGGTGTCGGTTTGAAATCCGAGGTTAGATTTATGTAACATTATATTGTATTGGTGTGATTCTGTACCTTGTATATTTGGCGGGTAGCGTCTTGCTACAATTAATAATATAATTTTTGTCGGCCGTTCAAAAAAAAAAAAAAGATTATCAGCTCCAATGCTTCACATGTGATGTCGTCCGACACTAGATGTGTTTCAACTTGTGAAACTGTCTGTCTGACAAAGCCTCATGGACAAAGCACAAGAAACTAGACCCAGATGAAACCCCCTCTCAAATCAATACAGCCGAAAAGAACAGATTCCACATAAGACCTAGTCTCTTGAGCTATCATGCCCCATTTGAAGATATCCAATACTCGGAATCAATTTAAACAAACACGAATGACATTAGTATCACTAACCTCGTGAGTGACCAGGTTGCAGAAACTCATAATAATACGGATCCTTTCCTTCCATTGATCTTCGTCTACACATATATACTGTTTGATTTCGTCGCACACAATCCTCCAGCGGGAGAGTCTTCAACAAATTCAAATTAATTATAGAAACAAGTAGACATGATATTCCCTTAGCGCGTGACCGAGTTCCAGAAACAGAGTTCCAGAAACAGAGAATCTGGACCGAGTTCCAGAAACAGAGAATCTGGATCGTAGTCTTTCCGTTGATTGAATACATTTACTGCTTCCTCGTGTTGCATGCTCGAAATGGAAAAGTAATGAAAAATTAAGGTTTCAAACGGAGGAGCGCCGGCTCCGAAGATAGCCACCACCAGCTGTGCAGGTCCCGCAGGATCCATCGCCGAACACGACGGAGGAAATAAACAGAGCGGCTGAGGGTTGGGGCTTTTGAAGTTTTATTCACATTCACCCATCTCACATTATGTTGGGTTTGTGTGTGTAATATCAATAATCACTTTTAAATACGACCACACATTGATTACCTCTGCCGTAATTTCATGAGAAGCATTCACATCCCCTCCGTTATTCTTCACCCCTTTTATCGACCACCATCACCCTCTCACATGTCATTCGTATTTAATCCACAATTCAAAACCACTATCTTAAGAGTATGGTCATGATCCAAACTACTATCCTCTTTATTTTTTTAATTTATTTTTGTCTTAAGATTATCAAATGGGAGGGTCGCGGTAATCGTGGTTTAATCCATGGGAACTACCATCAATCAAGGAGAGGAGTGGCGTACCATTTAATTAATGGTCATATGTAGAAATAATGTTCCAATCCATGACCCCACACCCCATAACCTAACAACTCGTTTGTGTCACGTATAAACTGCAAATCCTGCTTATCCGCTAACCCGTTTAACTCTGAAACTCCCATCATCCTCTCTATCCGTTAAATCTCCAATTCGAGTGTAAATATACGCCTCATGAACCGATGCGACCTCATTCCCACATAATTTTACAACCAATTTCGTCTCTAAAACTGATTGGAGCTGCGTCGGCATACCGAAACTCCGGCGATTGAATTCTTGTACATAACATTGCAAACTGGTACATATATTACATGTTAGTTGTTCGTTTTATCATACGAAATCAAAGCCCCATATTTATTTCAACTTACAAAACTGTTATATTCCTAGATCTGAAATTTGTTTTAGTTGTTTTTATAAATCTTAACTTGGTTTATTATTTGGATTAAGTTAAAAAGTTTATTTTACTAGCATATTATTTATAAACTCAAATTTTATTAATAATAAACTTCAAATCCATTTAATTTTATAAAAAAATATAAATAAAATAGAAAACATTACTTTACATTATTTTAGTCAAATATAATTAATTAAAAAATAGACCTTCTAGTTATTAAAGTTCATTTTAGTCATTTTAGTAAGATTTAACAAAAAAGTTAACAAGGTTTGCCCTTAGTACTCAACATTATGAATACTTGATTTTGCAACAAAAACTATTAGTACCCGATATTGAGATTTGACAGAAACCACAAGAACCAACGGTGTAATTTTTTCTAAAAGAAAAGGATATTTTGGTTAGAAATTATTTTCTAGACAAGATATATGCGCGTCACAAGTTTCCAATTAAATGACTAGATCAACTATATAATATAACTAGGATCGTAGTTACACACGCGTTGCGTAGGGACACGGTTAGAATTCAGAACATATAACATACCATGACAACCAATAAATAAATTTGTAAAATTAAATAAAGTGATATCTAAATGTGTTATGCTATTTGCGTCGTAACTCAGCTCTAAACATCCAAATAATAAGAAAAGGTAAAACAATATAGTAAATAACTAAATTTTATAGATAATAACCAAATTTTATAATTAGTAATCCAATTTGAACGATTATAAAATGGCAATTTGAACGATTATAAAATGGAATGAAACTTGAGTAGTTTTAGAGGCTTGTCGCTAGTATCAAATTTTCTTTTTTGCCTTTAAAAAAACTAGTATCATTTTTTTAATTAAATAAACAACCGAGAAAATTACTTTTTAAGTCCCTATATTTTAGCGGTATAATCACTTGAGTTCAAAATTAAATTGTTTAAGGTCCTAAGTCCCTACAACCACTTTTCTTAACCATTTAAGTACAACTTTTAACACTGTTAAATTATTATGTTAGTTTTTAGTGAAAATACTAAAATGCCCAATTCTTTAGAAAATAATAAAAATAAAATCTAAATCTAAATCTATACTATCTATTAAAGGAGCTTAGAGGCTGACCTCACTTTGCTTACGTGTCAGCCTCTCAGCCATGCCACGTTGCCCATGCTTATGTCATAATTCCGTTTTTTATATATTATTTGTTATGATAAATATTATTTTCTAAATTCAAATCACCATTTTGGAATCCGAAAAAATGGGCGGTACTTTGATTAGTTTTGATTTTGAAATTTGAATTACTCTGCACAAATGTCTGAACCATAATTTCCACCTCCTCTTCTCTTTCTCTCTCTCAAATTCCATCAGATCTAGATTTAGATCTGCATCTACCCCTTCTCTTGATTCAACTTAAATCAAAGAAGAAAAATCATGCCATGGATTGAAGAGGTTCCTGCAAACTGAAGGTTTAATCCTGTGTTCTAAAATTCGCATTTTCATCTCCCCATTGTTTCTCGATCCGATTATCAGGTAAGTTCTTCATACTTTTCTTAATTTCTAGATACTTAAAACATCAATCTCTACTTTCTACTGTGTTTGCTATCTGGATTTTTAATTTCGTCTTGAACTATAAAGTGATTGGAGGTTTAGGGTTTTAGTTCGCTGTTTGACGATCGAGGAATCAAATCGTTAGTGTGTTTGGAGTCTCAGAGTGGAATCAAAATCTTCATCTTCCAACTTGATACAAAACCGTAGGTCTGGGATCTAGGTTTGTTCTTCGTCTACCATTTCAGTATTCTTTACATGGTTCTCTCTCAGAATTTGCAGGAATTGACCCCGGTCGGAAGGTAGTAGGTAACCGGGCGTTGTCGATTTGCAAGCATTTGACTCATGTTAATTTCGATTAATTCCATGGATTTTGATTTTTGAGGGCTTCCTGTTGAAGTTGAAGTGGAAATCCCCTTTTTTGTTCAAAATGCCAGGTGATGCTTTTGTTTGGTTTTTAATTGATTTTTTGTTTTCATTTATGGATACAAATACTAAAAAACAATTAACCAAATTTCTAACCCTCACCCTACTTGCAGAATGATCTAATCTTAACAGGTAGCATCTTATAATAGGAAAGCTTCTATAAAACGAAAAAAGAAAGCCTCAATAGCACTTTGTGTTTCGCTCAGAACAGGTAGCATCTTATAACATTTGTTAACGATTACATATGAATCAGTTCCAAAAGTATGTAATTAAGCTTTTTTTTTCAATGATATGTGAGTGAAACAGCTGGAAATTTGTAATTAAGCTTTGTACAGCATGTTTGGGATTAATTTCAGTCAAAAAGTAATTTCAGTCATCATTTGGTGAAAATAGGTTTTAAAAATTTTGAATTGATTATTGAAATTGCATACTTTTTAGTCGGATTTGGGTTAACACAGAATACTTAGTAGCTTTATGGTGACTTTTGGGTTAACACCGAATTCCAATTCAAATTCAAAAACGTCAACCCGAACAACCTATTACCTATGCGAATAACCGGAAGTTCTATTTATGAGTAAACGGGTCTAATTTCGTGCCTCATATTTCTATGAAGATACAATAAGCTTATTAACCCTTTGTTTTAGATAGACTTTACTTTGATTGCATGGTGATTGAAGATTTTGGTAAATAGTTTGGATTCTTGACTGTTAATCACCGACTTTAACTGCTATAATTCAATTTCAAAGGAATTCTTCACAGTTGTTAGTTGTTTAGCTGATTGGATTTTTATTCTTCTTGCAGGAGTAGGACTAGAATCTAGCGAATCACCAAAGGTTTACGAGACTCGGTTAAATCAAAGGTAGAGTTACCGTCTATTTATTTATTTATTAAGATAAGATTTTGGTAAGTGGATTGTGTTGTTGAATGTTAATGAGACTATGAGACTACTAGGCCTGTCTTTTTTATCCGAAACCTGCTCGGAATTCGAAGCCACCCCAATTCGAATTAACCCGAATTCAATGAACCCGTATCCGATACTAAATAGTACCACACATTCACGACACTTCATTGTTGTAGCTTCCGAGTCCCCTAAATTATTCCAGGTTCACTTAAGTTAATTAATCTTCTCTATATTAGTGGAGTTTAGTTAAGTGTTAATATCATCGTCTTTCTGAAATATACTACAATCTAAGCATCAAAGAATTGGTCAAACTGAAAGAAGTTAGAATACAAAAGAAGTTAATTTGGATGACTTTATGTACCTGGTAGTCCAAATTAGTTATAAATTGCATAATATTAATTGATTTTCTGATCAAACATGTTGACCCATTCATATCCGTTCTAAATATGCATTGTTTTGAGGCTGCCCATTTCAACTCATTATGTTATGTTTGTACCCATTTTCAATCTACATGGTTAGGCCATTTTGGTCAAAATGGGTCCTAAGAAAAACATGTTTGGGTCAAAATGGATCGTTTTAAAAAAGTATGGGTTTGGTCGAGTTGAAATTAGTAGTTTCTAGATATATATATATATATATATATATCAAAATTTGTTCGGTCGCTAATTTTTATTTTTTTGTGGCGCGGTGGTGCTAATTGTGATATCTTGAACAACTGAGAACATTTAAGATTTCTACAACGAAATATCCACTCTCAGTTATTAAGTTGTATATTTTCTTATTTCTAAGTACGTTTTTTAAGCATGTAATAACTGACCTATAATTTATATTGTTACCGAGTAATTTACCACTTATGTAGGGACGAGTAGTGGGGATATATGGTCCAGAATCTTATGGAAAGACAACTCTTACTCTGTATGTAATTGCTAAAGCACATAAACAAGGAGGTTATTTTTTTACTCTTAAATATAGCTTTTAATTTATTGGTAATTTGTAGGATTGGTATTTGTTTTGTTGGTTTCATGCCATTTTGCTCTTGAAGTTATGGAAGCCAATGGGTGACCATTTATCTCATAATTTATTGGTAATTTGTAGAAGTCTTTTGTAAGACTTTTTATGTGACCACTTCTTATTCGTAGTTGAGTCCAGAAAGATCTTTGATTAAAAATAGACTTTCAACTTTGTATATTAAATAGTATTTAAACTTTTCAAAATACGCTAACTATTTTTTTTCTTTTAGAACATATTAGTTATTTTGTCCATGTGAATTCATGGGTATTAGCACTAGAACAAATAAACATGGATTATGATCATATAAACGTATAACTTTCTTTGTCAATACCTTGCAAACATATTATTATGTCCAACCCGCGAAGTTCGCGGGTATTAGCACTACATGGAAGGTATCTTTGACATCTTTAGTGCTCATACATGGAAGGTATGCAACACCTATTATATATGTTTATTTATAAAACTTTTAGTTTTAAATAAAAATAAGGGTAAATTACGTTTTGAGTCCCTGTATTTTATGGGTTTTAACCACTTGAGTCCAAAAGCAAAAAGTTTAACGACCTGAGTCCCTATAAGCATTTTCTTTAACCATTTGAGTCCAAATTTCTAACTCCATCCATCAAGTCTGTTAACTATGATGGTAATTTGGTCATTTACACACAAAGTACAAGTCTCTATGAACAATGTATTCTTTCACCTTTTTATATATATTTATACTAAAAAAAGATAAAAAAGATTGCAATCTCTGTCTCAACTCTCTCTCTCTCATCCACCCTCTCTCTCATCCACCTTCTCTCTCATCCACCTTCTCTCATCCCTCTTTCTCTCTCCCAAACACCCACCACGACGGCTTTTCGACAGGCGGTTGATGTCACGGCCCCCGACCCGGTTTGACCCGTTTCAGGAGCCGCGGGACAGAAAATCCCGTGGTATTTATTTAACAGCGGAAGTTTACTTCAGTATCTTTTAAAAACTGCAATATTTCTCGATTATTTTATTTCACAACTCGGGATAACACCCGGTAATTTACAATCATAAGATTTCACAAAGAAATCTTTTTATTTTACAAAACATATTTCTTTATTTTATACTGAGCCACATCTTTAAGCTTGTAGTGCTTCGCGGCACTTTTCCTGGATCACAACAGATCACCTGAAACATGTTTGAAAAATGTTTTGTCAGCGGGAAATACTGAGTGAATCATTCTATTTACTAAAATGACCTGTTTGTTATAATTTACAGTATTAAGAGCGATTACAATGTTTCTATCTTTTGAATTAACTGACCCAGTTGTCACTTGACCGGACTTGTGACTGTGGACATATCACTTGCTGGGTCCTTTCACCCACAAGTGATAAATAATTAGTAGCTATGTGCACATCCCCCCACATATTGGCAGTAATTTTAGATAACAAGACTTAATCCCTGTAATTATAACTTTGAAATAAATAGGGTTTTGTAAAGTAATTTGATCAAAAGAGAATGACTCACATTGCAGATTTAATTTGAGCAGAGCCTAGCCTACTGGTTAGCCTTTTAACCTAAATTTAATAAAATGCACACAACTCGGTTAGTAACTTAATACAGCATTTACGATAACTCACGAGATTAAAACCTTCACAACGAATGACAAAGTGCGATACTTAAACATCCATTGAATTAACAACGAATGACAAAGCATAAACCCTAATGTGGGCAGCACTTAAAGATCCATTGGTTTAATCGATCGGACATTGAATCGTATCAGCGATCGAGTTATTACCCTGTATTGCGGCAGCACTTCGTGATCAGTGTGTGTTTTTGAACTGTTTTGATTATAACTCAGCGTATAATTCGAATTTGAACGTCGAACGAACACTCAATTACATGAAATAGACTGTTCTATTTATACTTGAAAAACCTTCCCCTCGCGCCACGCGAAAGGTTCCCTTGCGCGCGTCGCGTGGCGCGAGAGACCCTAGTCTACCATAGGCTTGCTTTGTGTCCCAGTAGCTTAGCTGAGTTGGCCGCTCGATCAATTTCGCAATACACGTAAAACTGTGTGGATATTACCGATTAGGTTTTACCCCCCTGAGTTTTAGGGGCCCTGATCCTGATTCCGATTATTCTGAAAATTTTAGGGTTTGTGCAGAATCACTTGGGTGTCTCAATTAGGGTTTCCTTTTGGATAAACTATAAAAATAAATAGGACTTTTAATGAGAGTTGTTACATTCTCCCCACCTTAATAAAAATCTCGTCCTCGAGATTTACTGGAATAATTGAGGATACTTTCGCTTCATTTCTGATTCCAGCTCCCAAGTGTATTCAGCTCCTCTCTTCGAATCCACTTAACTTTAACTAACACTAGTCGTTTGTGTTTGAGAAACTTCACTTTTCTGTCTTCTATCTGAAGAGGTTTCTCAACAAATTTTAACTTTTCGTTTACCTCTATATCTTGGAGAGGTACTACCAAAGATTCGTCTGATAGACATTTCTTGAGATTGGATACATGAAATACATCATGTACTCCAGCTAACTCTTCTAGTAATTGTAAACGATAAGCAACTGGTCCTATACGTTGGATCACTGGAAATGGTCCTACGTATCTTGGACTTAGCTTTCCTTTCTTACCAAATCTAACCACTCCTTTCCAAGGAGAAACTTTCAACAGTACTCTGTCTCCAACTTGAAATTCTAACGGCTTACATCTATTGTCTGCATAACTCTTCTGGCGATCTCTAGCCGTTTTCAGTCTTTCCTTGATTTGTGAAATTTTGTCGGTCGTCTCTTGTACTATTTCAGGACCTGACAATTGACTTTCTCCTATTTCTGCCCAACAAACTGGAGTTCTGCATTTTCTTCCATACAGTGCCTCAAATGGGGCAGTTGTCCCAATTTCCACCAAAATCTATTACACATGCTCGGAGCATGTCTTCTAGAGTTTGGATCGTTCTTTCACTTTGCCCGTCTGTTTGTGGATGATATGCAGTGCTTAAATTTAGTCGAGTTCCCATAGCTTCTTGGAAACTTTTCTAGAAACGAGAAGTGAAACGACTATCTCTATCTGATACAATGGAGAGTGGAACTCCATGTAGAGATACAACTTCATCTACGTATAACTTTGCCAATCTTTCCATGCTAAAGGTTTCTTTCATTGGTAGAAAGTGAGCAGATTTGGTTAATCGATCCACAATTACCCAAATCGCGTCATTACCTTGTCTGGTTTTGGGTAACTTAGTAACAAAATCCATTGTTATGAGTTCCCATTTCCATACTGGCATTTCTAATTGTTGGAGTAGACCTGAAGGTTTCTGATGTTCTGCCTTAACTTGTGAACAGGTAAGACACTTAGAAACATATCTAGCTATATCCTTCTTCATGCCTATCCACCAGAAATTATTTCTTAAATCTTGGTACATTTTATTGTTTCCAGGGTGTATGGTATACCTAGATTTATGAGCTTCCTCTAAAATCTTATTTCTTAATTCTCCCTGCTTTGGCACCCAAATCCTTTTCTTATGGAATCTCCAAATTCCATCATCTCCCTGTTCTAATTCTTTTATTCGTCCTTTCATTCCTTCAGCAACATCCTCTATTGCTGTTTCTTGAAAATGCTTCAGTTGTTCCATTAAATCTAACTGTAGATTTAATCTGAGAGCACGAACCCGTCGTTGTTTCTCATGGTACTTACGACTTAAGGCATCTGCAACTACATTTGCCTTTCCTTCGTGATACTGAATATCACAGTCGTAATCACTTAGGATTTCCATCCATCTTCTTTGTCTCATGTTTAATTCTTTTTGCCCAAAAATATATTTTAAACTTTTGTGGTCTGTATAGACAGTAAATTTACTTCCGTAAAGATAATGTCTCCAAATCTTAAAGGCAAAAATTACAGCTCCTAATTCTAAATCATGAGTTGTATAGTTCTCTTCGTGCTTTTTCAATTGCCTTGAAGCATACGTAATTACTTTCTTGCGTTGCATTAGCACACATCCTAATCCTAATTTTGAAGCATCACAGTAAACTTCAAAATCTTCAGTCCCTTCTGGTAAAGCTAGGATTGGAGCATAGCTTCAATATTCTAAAGGCTTCTTCTTGCTTAGGTCCCCATTCAAACTTAATGGCTTTACAGGTTAGCTTAGTTAATGGTACAACTATTTTGGAAAAATCCTTAATAAACCGTCTATAATACCCAGCCAAACCTATAAAACTTCTAATTTCCATTGCGGTTTGTGGAACCTTCCAATTAGTAATTGCCTCTATCTTAGCAGGATCTACATGAATACCTGCATGATTCACCATGTGTCCTAAAAATTGCACTTCCTTTAGCCAAAATTCACACTTCGAGAATTTGGCATAAAGTTTTTCTTTTCTTAACAAAGTTAAGAGTGTATGTAAGTGCTTACAGTGTTCGTCCTGACTTTTTGAATAAATAAGTATATCGTCTATGAAAACAATTACAAATTTATCCAAATACGGTTTACAGATCCTATTCATCATGTCCATGAATGCAGCAGGTGCATTTGTTAATCCAAAGGGCATGACTGTAAACTCGTAATGACCATACCTAGTTCTGAAAGCAGTTTTAGCTATGTCTTCTTCTCGTACCTTCAATTGATGATATCCGGAGCGTAAATCAATCTTAGAAAAATATCTAGCTCCTTGAAGTTGATCAAAAAGATCATCAATTCTAGGTAATGGGTATCGATTCTTAATTGTGACCTTATTCAGTTCTCTATAATCAATACACATTCTCAGCGAACCATCCTTCTTCTTTACAAATAATATTGGCGCTCCCCAAGGGGATGAGCTAGGTTGTATGAATCCTTTACTTAGTAATTCATCTAATTGCTTTTTCAGTTCTAACATTTATGTGGGTGCTAACCGATAAGGTGCCTTGGCTATCGGTATAGTTCCTGGAATTAGATGAATCCTAAATTCTACCTCCCTATCTGGAGGTAATCCTGGTAACTCTTCTAGGAATACATCTGGGTATTCTGAGACTACAGGAATTTCTTTAAGTTCTTTACCCTTAGTGCTAATGATTACCGAAATCATATACACTATTCCTTGCTTTCGTTCATAACTAGCAACTTTCATTACTGATATGAACTTCATGGGCTTACGTGGTTTATCTCCTGTAATCGTGATTATTTCTCCAGTATGTGCCTAAATTTCTACAGAATTTTTATCACAAAGGATTCGAGCATGGTTGGTTATTAACCAATCCATTCCTAACACAACATCGAATTCAGCTAATTTCATAGGTAACAGATTTGCAGAAAATTTATGACCTGAAAGTTCTATTTCTACTTTTTGTAAAACCTGATCTATTTTAACTGAATTCCCATCTGCGGTTTCGACTGTAAAAATCTGCCTAATGTTGGTTAAAGGTAACTTAAGAGCTTGACAAAATAAAGTATTTATAAAACTTTGGTTTGCACCAGAGTCAAATAATACTTTTGCATATACGTTGTGAACTAAGAACGTACCAGCTATCACATCTGGAATGAGTTCTGCTTCTTAAGTGGTTAGCTGGAATGCTCTGACATTCTTCTTAGTAGCTCCGTCGGTCGTCTTGGTTTTTGTTGTCTGCAGGTTTGACCATTTTAGGATATTCTGTTTTGAAATGTCCTGCTTCTCCACAATTGTAACAAATTATGGATTTCTTCCTGCAATTTTCTTCACGATGTCCTACAGTTTTGCAAAAATTGCAATATACCTTGCATCTTCCAAAATGTTTCTTTTTGCAATTTTGACAGAACGGCAAAGTTGAAGATTGCCATGTTCCTCTTCTCTTGAAGCTGTTATTATTACCCATACGAAATCCTTGGGTAATTTTCTGAGCCAGTTCCTTTTTCTTATTATCATCTCTTGTACGTACCAGTTCATCAGTTAGGGTGTTGGCTAATTCCACTGTATCGTCAATAGTGCGAGGTCTCGCAGCTTTACCGATATTGCGGATTTCACCAATCAATCCCCAAATATAGCGAGAAATGAGTACCGGTTCTGGCGAAGCCAGTGTTGGTACCACTCTAGCATATTCGAAGAATGTCGAAGTATAACCGCGACAATCTACTCCCATCATTCTATGGTTTAAGAACTTATTTGCCATTTGATCTTTTTCATACTCAGGACAGAATTTTCTTTCTACAAGATTCTTAAATTCTTCCCAATTCATGGCATAAGCTATCATTCTTCCTTTTGCTTGTAACACCGTGTTCCACCATTCTAGCGCCCCTTCTTTAAAAAGATTTGACGCGTACATGACCTGATCATCCTGAGCACATTTACTTATGGTAATCATTGTCTCGGTTTTCTCTAACCAACGCAGTGCCGCAGTCGCTCCTTCATTGCCTGCAAATTCAGTGGGTTTGCAAGCAAGAAATTCTTTGTAAGTGCAACCAGGTGTTGCAGCTTTCATTTTCTTAGGGAGCGGAGCTTGCAGTGGTTCATTATTATGATTAGTATGATTACCGCCTCCGTTTATGCTATTACTGAAGTTATCTTCAGAAATACGTTTGCTTGGAACGATTTGTTGAGGCTCAATTGGATTTCTAACAGCAGCAACTATTGCTGGAATAGCATTAGCTATTCCTTGAGCAACAATATTTTCTATATCCTGTCTAGTCATATATTGATCCCCCGGGTGTTGCTCAGATTGATTAACCTTCTCCATATTCCATTCCCGGTGGCCTAGAATCTTCTCCCAATTCCTTTTCTATCTGCTTAGAATATTCTTCCCCGACTTCAATTCCTTTCCCTTTGTATAAGGGATTTTCTATTTTAGGGATTTTCCTAGTTGTAGGCTTCCTCCTACGCACATGTCTCCATCCCACAAATCTCCTTCTTTTCTTGGGTTTAGGTTTCTCCGGCGGTGGTGAAGCATTGAATTCAATAGGTTGTTCCACATCAGGAAAGTACCCAGTAAACTCCTTAGAAACTTCTATGTTTACAGGGAAAAGGTTGAGATTCTCTAGGGCTCCAGATAACTCATTCATGCTGTTTAACATATATGTAAAAATAATAAATTAAAATTTTATAACAACTTTCAAAAATAACCTTCACATATTATTGCATACCATATGACTGAAATCTAAAACACACTATGTTTTATTGTAAATTTATTTATTTACTGGATGGATTTTCTAGCTTGTAGGTGATATGGTTTGCTAAAACTGAAACAAATTATTTAAAGATCTGCATTTACTGCTACTGTAGCTAGCATATAAAGATCTGCCCATTTTTCATCTAACTTGTCCTCCCATGGTGATTTACTGATTAATTCATGGGTTTCCTTTTTAACTTTCTTTTCTCGGGATTTCCTTAATTTCTCCTGACTTTTTCTAATAATTAAACTTCTTTTATCAGGAGAAAGTGGTTCCTCGTATTGGGATTTTCGAACGAATATTCCTTCTTCAGGAGTTTGGGATGAACTTCCCTTTTCATTTGATGACCTATCTAATTTAAGATAGATGTTTGAAAGCTTTTGCTTACCCATACTGTAACTAACAAATAGTCAGTTAATAAAACACATAATCACATAATAGTAATTAGGAAAAATTAAGTATTTCTAAATACTTAATTAGCTTAACTCAGTGGCTCTGATACCACCTTTTTCTGTCACGGCCCCCGACCCGGTTTGACCCGTTTCAGGAGCCGCGGGACAGAAAATCCTGTGGTATTTATTTAACAGCGGAAGTTTACTTCAGGATCTTTTAAAAACTGCAATATTTCCCGATTATTTTATTTCACAACTCGGGATAACACCCGGTAATTTACAATCATAAGATTTCACAAAGAAATCTTTTTATTTTACAAAACATATTTCTTTATTTTATACTGAGCCACTTCTTTAAGCTTGTAGTGCTTCGCGACACTTTTCCTGGATCACAACAGATCACCTGAAACATGTTTGAAAAAGGTTTTGTCAGCAGGAAATACTGAGTGAATCATTCTATTTACTAAAATGACCTGTTTGTTATAATTTACAGTATTAAGAGCGATTACAATGTTTCTATCTTTTGAATTAACTGACCCAGTTGTCACTTGACCGGACTTGTGACTGTGGACATATCACTTGCAGGGTCCTTTCACCCACAAGTGATAAATAATTAGAAGCTATGTGCACATCCCCCCACATACTGGCAGTAATTTCAGATAACAAGACTTAATCCCTGTAATTATAACTTTGAAATAAATAGGGTTTTGTAAAGTAATTTGATCAAAAGAGAATGAATCACATTGCAGATTTAATTTGAGCAGAGCCTAGCCTACTGGTTAGCCTTTTAACCTAAATTTAATAACATGCACACAACTCGGTTAGTAACTTAATACAGCATTTACGATAACTCACGAGATTAAAACCTTCACAACGAATGACAAAGTGCGATACTTAAACATCCATTGAATTAACAACGAATGACAAAGCATAAACCCTAATGTGGGAAGCACTTAAACATCCATTGGATAGTTTAATCGATCGGACATTGAATCGTATCAGCGATCGAGTTATTACCCTGTATTGCGGCAGCACTTCGTGATTAGTGTGTGTTTTTGAACTGTTTTGATTATAACTCAGCGTATAATTCGAATTTGAACGTCGAACGAACACTCAATTGCATGAAACAGACTGTTCTATTTATACTTGAAAAACCGTCCCCTCACGCCATGCGAAAGGTTCCCTTGCGCGCGTCGTGTGGCGCGAGAGACCCTAGTCTACCATAGGCTTGCTTTGTGTCCCAGTAGCTTAGCTGAGTTGGCCGCTCGATCAATTTCACAATACACGTAAAACTGTGTGGATATTACCGATTAGGTTTTACCCCCCCCCCCCCCCCTGAGTTTTAGGGGCCCTGATCCTGATTCCGATTATTCTGAAAATTTTAGGGTTTGTGCAGAATCACTTGGGTGTCTCAATTAGGGTTTCCTTTTGGATAAACTATAAAAATAAATAGGACTTTTAATGAGAGTTGTTACAGTTGAGGAGTTTAAAGCAAAGGAAGAAAACAGGCGAAATCGAGTTTTACGGAACATTGAAGATGAGTTAGATCAAGATCATAACCTGGATGGCTAATGGACGTTAAAAACGCTGAAATTGTAAGAAATCGATAACCCCCTTTTGGATTTTGAGAAAATCTGTCCACCTGGAGGAAGCGATTTGGTGTCGGTCTGCCAGAAGAAAGGGCGATTGTTATCGATGCCCTTGCTCGAAAGTTTGTTGTTATTGTGGTTTTGAGTAGAGGCAAGTGCTAGTCGTTCATGAAGGAGACATTGATTGTTAAAGGGTTATTAAATGGTGGGTTATGAAACATAATCTTGAAAGTTTGCCACTTGTGGCTTTAGGGGCAATCAGAGCAAATCTTTAATTGGTTTGAATCTCATTTAAGATGAAGAATATGATCTGACACTGAGTTGCATTAGGTGTACTAATAAATCATTCAACTCTTTCGTGTCTAACATTATGACTAGCATAAATTTAACATATAACTAGATCTGGAAATCCACTGCAGCAATCTAACCTGTGGACTTACAAATCGAGAGCATCTCCGTCATCTTCTTCGATTTCTTCACTTTTTATAACCTTATCTTGTTCGTTAACGGTTTCCTGTTGGTTGATAGGTGAGTGTTGGTGATTGTGAGCTGATTCGGTTGACTTGGAGATGGATTGGGTTGGGTTGAGGTTGATGGTGATGGTCAGCTGTTTACTTGAAGGGAAAGGAGGGGTGTGAGGTGGGGGTGAGTATGGGGGATATAAGAGAGAGGTTACAATTTTAGAATTTTGAGAGAGAGAGACAGAGAGTGTACCGGAGGTTTGTGGTTGAGGTGGTGGTTGGAGACGAAGGTGTTTGTGGCTGTGGTGGTGACGGTGGTGGTGTAGATGGTGGTCTAGAGATAGAAAGAAAAGTGAGAGGGAGAGATGAAGGTTAGAATTTTGAGAGAAAAAAGAGATAAAGGGGATAAGAGAGACAGAGATTTTTTTCTTAATTATAAGGATATTTTGGTCATTTAACAATACTTAACCAAAAATTCTAACAGTGTTAGAAATTTGGACTCAAATGGTTAAAGAAAATGCTTATAGGGACTCAGGTCGTTAAACTTTTTGTTTTTGGACTCAAGTGGTTAAAACACATAAAACACAGAGACTCAAAAAGTAATTTACCCTAAAAATAATGTAAAATAAGAGTAAAGCACTCCCTCTGAGCAGGCTGTTTGGTCTACACTTCCCGCATAACTGGACGGTTAATGGGTTGTAAGTAGACATGTTACTGCATAACTAGAAGGTTGTTGTTTTCTATACTAAGCCAAAACCTTTACATGGGTGGATCTAGGAGTTTAAGTTGTTCACGTGCATATCTAGAACTGCTATTTTTTTCTCTCCTTTTATATAAAAAAGAAAAAGAAAAATTGGATCTAGGAGTTTAAGTTGTTCACGTGCATATCTAGGTTTGCATTTTCGTTCAATTAGCATTCTATTATATCTCTTTTTAAATAATTTACTATTGGAATCCACAGGTGAAAAGTTCGACAAAGAAAAAAACACAAGAGTCGATATAGTTGGCGGAGAGGGAAATGCAATATCACGGTGACACATGGCCCAAGTTTTTTTCATTTATTTATTACATATAATAGATGAACATAATTTGGCCGCGTGGCATCGTGCCATTGCAGCTAGGATTCTGTTTTGGCGCACTACTTTTGGGTTTTCAAACATATTTGGACGTTTTACATGATTATTACCCGTTTTCATGTGCAAAAGGATAGTGTGTTTGCAGGATGTCCAATTGTTCTTGTAAAAAAAGAGGTTAGATAGTGTCGTTCATATGAATAATTACATCATTCTAATTTTGGTTGTTTGCTACGCACCATGGATCGAGAGCCGGCCAAGAATGTGCAAAGGAAACAATTGCCTTCCAAAAGGTACTGTATGTTCATATTGCCTAGAATTTACGATTTCTCTTTGTTTTTATTCTTTCACTTTATATAGAGTATTTTATCATTATTTTTTAAAACTAAATCTTGTAAATATTGATGATGTTGACAAGACTATGGATAAGATAAATAAACAAACTCAAAATATGAAGCAAATTCAAGAGATATTGGGGACAACATCAGGTGCAACTGCTGATTTCGATTAGGTATCATCCCCACTTTCAATCACTCTTCATGTCCTATATACATTCAAATTGTAAGGGTAAATACCTGTTTTTAAAAGCATGTCAGATTTATAATTTTATTATAATTGTATAAAACTATACCATAATGTAAAAAAACAAACCAATCCGGCATTTTGTTTTATCTGTTTCCAGAAAAAATAAATTGGGTATCGGTACCGGTACCGAAAATGTTCAGTACGATACTGGTATTTGAAGGTAAAAATTGATGTTTTACCGGTACCATATCGAACTGGTACTGGTACTGAAAATGCCAAAACGTGGGTACCGAATCCATACCGAAAAAATTTAGTACGGGAAATTCGGTACCGCTACCGGTTCAGTGCCGGTACTCAGTACCAAATGCTCTTCCCTATATTTAACCACTGAACAATGTCTTTCTTTAACCTTTCATATAACTACATAAATAAACAAATATAGGGATGGAGAAAAAAGAGATGCCCTTTGAGAATTACTTTACTAAAGCAGTTGCCGGGGCCATATTTTGTTGCAACTGACAAAACAAACTTATTCGCTTGGAGAGCATGTGAAGGAACGATTCCGACTTCGGAGGCGTTGGCAAGAAGAGGAGTTAAGGTACTGTCATAAAGTTGTAGAATCCGTAGTATGGGTGTGGAATCAGCCGATCATGTGCTCATGCAATGTTCGTATGTTAGAGCGGTGTGGCGGCAAATAAGTAACTGGCTGAAGCTACAACCAATGTATGCAAATGACAAAGTGGAAGATGGATTATTGAATATAAATTGTTTGGACGCAACTGAAAATGAAAAGAATAATTCATGCAATTTATCTACAGATACTGTGGGCTTTCTGGCGGAATAGAAACGATAAAGTCTTCAATAACAAGACGAACCGGATAAGCAAAGTCGCCGAAGAGGTGAAAGAGGAAACATATGCATGGGCGACAAAAAGAATGAAGCTAACGAGCGTGACACTGGACAAATGGCGAAGATTTGAGTTAACAGTAGTATGATTTTGTTTGTATCTTTAGTTTTGGTGTAATGGTACCGAATAGCTTCTTGCTATTTTGTTTTATAATGATATGTAACTAAACGCAAACGATTTAAACGATATATTATAATCTGTTTTTTAGTATTTGATTTCGATCGTTATTAAACATACCCGTGTGTTCACACGGGTGTTACAACTAGTTCTAATAAAAGAATACAAATAATGACACATGTCATTTTCTTTTTCAATTCATTATCTAAATAATGTTATATGGCATTTTCTCTTTCAAATCATTAATGATATTATTAATAATTTAATATCCAATTCTAATTTATGATTAAAAATATATGCAAATTATCCATAATTTTGAAAACCTATGATTTTATTACTTCTTAAAATGGATAAGCATATAGTTTGATTTTTTTTTAATTTTTTACGTAATCAAGTATAAATATAATTAAATAATATGTTCCACGACACGATGCCGATGGTGGCTCCACGACACGGTGCGGTGGTGGTTCCATGGTACGGTGGTGGTACGACATGATGATGCGACAGTGTTGAGTGGTGCAACAATTCGGTGATGCGATGGTTGGATGCTACGTTGGGTGACGATTGGGGTGGTGCGATGGTTCCATGGCATGGTGGTGGTTCAATGGTTAGATGGTGGTGCGACAATACTGAATGATCACAATGTGTATCTATTTTTTATTTGATTAACTTTATTTTTCTCTTTTATTAAATAAATTATGTCAACATATTTAATAAAAATAAATGTCACGTAAGATAGTTTACCTCCCATTCAGGTTAATTATAAAGGATTAGCAAATAAAATAAACTTTAATGAGTTAATTAGAACAATTTTTTTTATGAGTGACCTAATTAAAACACTCATAAAACTTGGTTATCATTTTGTGAAATATTCCCGTTAATTTACTTGTAAGCTAATTACTGAAGTGGCTTCAAATTAGCTTTAATATGTCAATTACGTATAATTATTTAAAAAATGGTTTACATACATAATTAAAAAGGTTTATTTAAATAATAAGAGAAAAAAAGAAAAATTGTGTTTTATATATTACAAGAGTTAATTTTGTGGTTGGTCCCTGTGGTTTCTCCAAAGTTCAAAGGTTGGGTACTAAGTTCTCAGTTAGTTTTTAACGGTTGTTAGCCTTAAAGCTCTAGGATGTTACAAAATCAAAAGTTAAAACGTTAGATTGTTACTTTGAACTATTAGTACCTGGGGTTATTACTTTCCATAAACCACATGGACTAACGGTGTAATTAAATTATATATTTATAAATTATACTTTATGCAGTAAAACTTGTACTTTATACTTTTGCGCATTAAAGATTTGTACTGTATTTGTAATTGACTAAAATACCCTTAAAGTTAACAGACATGGTGAATGTAGTTAAAAAATGGACTAAAGGCGTTAAACATTTTGATTTTAGACTCAAGTGGTTAAAATCAAAATGCACATATCTTAATTAGGGGCGAAGTATAGTGGGTGCCCAGGGGTGCACACCCCCCCCCCAAATGTTTCGGTTAGAAGTGTATAAGTTCCGATTTTTCGTCCGAAATTTTTAAAATTATATAGGATCACCCCCGATTATTTTTCCTAAATTGTATATCCTAAATATTTATACACTTTTTATATAAATGATGGGTAGTTTGGTTAATATATATTTTAACTCTTATTTGTTTATCCCTAAATTACCCACCACACAATAAACTTAATACCAAATTATTAATTATCAAAAATCTTAATTTATGAATTCAAAAATATTAAAGGTCGTCGGGCTGAGTTGTAATTTTTCGTCCAGATTCCATTTATCTCGTATCATTATATATATATATATATATAGGTCTTTTGTTTGTTATACAATATTTAGTTTTTCTATGTGGCAGAACAGATCCTTTGAATGAATGAATTTTTTTAGTTTTATTTGGAACTATTATATTTGACCCGACCTGAATCAAATAGCTGATCCAACCCGAAACATAATGATAAAAAATTCTTTTTGGGTCCCATCACTTTACGCCCCCTCGAAATTTTTGGTTAAGCTCCGCCACTTATTTTAATGCATAAAATATGCTCTAAAATCTTAATGTAACACAGCAATTAGATAGATGCACATATCTTTCATCTTTACTCTTCAGTCTTCAATGTTTAGTTGACTCTCATCCAGCACGCACCTGTTGTTCAAAAAAAAATAATGGTCAATTCAAACAATCCGGTTCATAATATGCATATCAATTCAAACTTCAGAGGCGTCACTTTTACATACCAAACAAACACGTAGACATCTGACTGACCAACAAGAATTTGACATCAAAGGTCATCTACAGTTGTATAACAAAAGAAATTTATCCATCAAACATTGAATGTGCATCTGATTTTTCCAAACTGACTTTTCAAATAACATATCAATTCATCATGCTTGAAGATTTTTTTGATATAAAGTAGGAAGGTGCATGTTTAAGAAACATATATTTTCAAGAAAATTTCCACCCTCAGCAGCAGCAGCAAGTATATTATAAAAAAATCTGCTTCAAGTGATTTGAAACAAGAAGTTGATTTTGTAAGATGGAAGTAGGTGGGTGCAGAAGAATCAAGTTAAGGATTTTTGAGGTGGCAACATGGTTGTGGTTGGCCACTGTAGCTCAAGCTCAAAACACCACCGATCCAGCTGAAGGTCTTTCTCTCTCTTCCTCTCCAAATTAATCAGACTTTTTTTTTTATTTCTCTGTCTGTGCAAGTATAGCTGACGATCTCTGATTCTCCGCTATCGATTTAAGCTCATGAGTCCACTTACTTTGCTACAATCATGGATCGCTTTTGTTTAATCAAGCTCATGAATCGAGTTTATTTAATTGTGCTATTTGATCTTTGGAAAGAGACCGATCAATCTTCCCCATGAACATCTTCGCAAAATGTTCCCAAACAATGATCGTATCCTAAAAAAATCTTTCAATTTTTCACATCATCATGGAATTTTTATATTTATTTTTTATTATAGTAAACTATTTAGTTTTTAATATGGTACAAAATAAATATAATAATACTTATGTTTAAATGTTTAAGTATTAGAGGATGGTTCAAATGAAAACCAGTTTTATTGTGAAAACTCCAAAACTAATTAAAAAAAACCTAAAAAACACACCAAATTTTTTTTTTTTCAATTTTTTATAAAAATTGCAGGTTTTTTATATAAAAAAAAAATCTTTTTTCAAAATTTTTTTTTTGTAGTACACGTGTAATAATACATATGTGTAGTACACATACACATTACACATGTCTAGTACAAAATATTTTTTTTTTTTTGAAATTTTTTTATATATAAAAAATGGCGAAAATTGTTATGCAAAAAAAAAAAAAAATTGGTATGTTTTTTTGGTTTTTTTAATTAGTTGTCGAGTTTTCATAATAACTAGTGGTTTTCATTTAAACATTTCCCTTAAGTATTAAATAGCTAAAAAAATCAACAGATCAATTAAGTTTTATATATATCCCTTTACCTTTACAAATGTTGCAATTTTTTAAGAACCGGACCGTTCGTTGCGAATTTAAATTGTATTAAAAATGAAAATAAAAATTAAGGATAAAGAGAAAAAAAAACGGCTCACCAAATTGTTAGGATAAAGAGACAAAAATAAAGGCTCACCAAATTGTGTTTGTTGACACCTGTCTCCTGAACAAAAATTCAAATACACACAGAAATTGGACCGTTTGCGTCAAATGCGTACATCATCTCCATATCACCATCCGAGAAAACTCATTCGTATCCATCACCGATGGTGTTAATAGTTAGAAAAAAAGGATCATCAAAAAGTTTGCCACGTTGTGGTGGAGATTTTATATTTCATATCCAAATCCTTTCGTAGTCGAAGAGTATTTCACATCAATCAAACATAGCGTCTAAAGGGGTATGGTCTCAAATCTTGCACAAACCATACAAGTTAACCTCAGGTCACGCGCGAGGCCATACCCAAAATACACTAGATCTGACAGTTTTGTCTACAAGAGTTTTGACTTCCCTGACCTTGTGCCGACTACAAGGGTTTACCTCAAGTCGTGCGCGTGGCCAGGGCCAAGACCAGTAATTCTGACACTTAGCTCCTTTTACAGAAGACTTAGGGGCTGTTTGGTAGCCTCTGAATGGTGTCATTAAGAGGCTACCTCTTAATGGAACCATTAAGAATTTTATCAATGAGAAGGTAGAAGAATGTGACATGTGATGATTTACCATTCAGAGATTACCTCTTAACCATTCTGTCACACCCCCCAAAATCCACACGCGGGGTATCACCGCTTGGAGGCGTGACATGACCAGGATCGAGCCACCAATCATATTGAACAACGTAATTAAGTAAATAAACCAACCACCATACAATTGGTGACCAAAAGCTAGTTAACCAAGTTCAAAATAAACAGCGGAAACATTAAAGGTAAAACCCAAAACATAAGTTCATAGTTCATAAGTTTAACGACCAAACATAAGTTCCATAAGTTCATAAAGTTCAAATGTTAAGCACGGGACATGACAGTCCATATCCCACAACGACCTCCTCCTCGCGCAAGCTCCATAAGTACCTAACGACCTGCAAGGCATGTAACAACGAATCAACAACAAAGTTGAGCGAGTTCACAGTAGGTGTTCGTTATAAAGTAGTGTTTCAAGAACTATGAGTTTGTTTGCAACTGCAGGTTAAATCAACTTTCCTTATTTTTCCCAAACCATAAACGGTGGGGGCCACCCCATGTTGTTAACCACTAGACTAGATGTATATATATATGTGTCATTCCCAATCCGAGGACAGAGGTACATATTAAATATGTAGGTTTAGCGTTGGTGTCCTTCCCAATCCGAGGACAGTGGTACGTAGTGAGTACGTAGGTTTAGCGTTGGTGCCCTTCCCAATCCGAGGACAGTGGTACGTAGTGAGTACGTAGGTTTAGCGCTGGAGTCCTTCCCAATCCGAGGACGGAGGTAAGTAGTCTAGTAGTGGTGGAAGTACAAGTTCCGTCTCACTTATTTAATCCCATTCCCAACCACCGGGAATCCCATGCCTTAGTAAGGGTATGAACTCACCTCGGTTGCTCGGTTTGACTCTAAAAAATAGCTAACAGTCAAGGCCGGTCAATCACGTCCTAATATGATTACAAGTTAGTCATTTAGTGGTTTTCAAATAGAGCACGAAGTTCCTACACGTATCTATCACATAACATGCATCACTTTAACGGTTTATGCCCATATAAGCTTCCCATCTATTCCCATTCATAAGCAAACATACGACATTGCACATAACACTTTTATTGACATATAACATGTTAGATTATTCTCAGATAACCTACCCGACATTTAGACACGCAAATCACTACTTATGTTGTTTCAGCTTTAATCTTCAAAACTGGGCTGTTTTCGGGGATTTTAATAAAATAGTTAACTTATTCCAAAAATTCCTAACTTTTTACAGAAGGTCTTAAACGATCCAAATATTATTGTGTAAAAATATCGGGATCCAATTCATTACCAATATTTTATAAAAATTCGTTTACCGGACTGCAATCAGATTCATAATTTTCTGAATGCAGTCCACGGAATAATTTATTAAAAATTCATCGTAAGTCCGATTTATGAAATTCCAGTGGAAGAATTACTAATACATCAGTGGTCATCTACTGTACAAATTTCATGAGCTGATTCAACATAAATTTCCAGTTATGACTAAAAATATAGCACCCATTTACTGCAGTAAAAACTCAGCTTTAGCTGCTGTTACAAAACGGGTCTTTAAAAATAGTAAACGAAGTCCAAAAATTATGATTCCAGTGCCATTAGAACCGTATTTCATAATACATAAATCTAGACTTCAGAAAATGCATTTTTCGTTTTATTAAGGTCCGGTTACAGCCAACTGAAGTTGGCTGTAATCACTAAACAGCCTTCTGTTTTCAGCTTTTAACATTCTAAAGCGTGCTCGATTGATTCCGTTAACAAGTTTAGCGATCAATAACGACATTTAACATTAACAAGTAATCAGCAAGTAATCAGCAACATATCAAAACAACTTCATACTAACATTATTACATCATGTTTCATCTTTAATAAAGCTTTATGTTCATCTTCTTGGTTTTTGTTATTTAGTGTTTCAAACATAACCATCATACTACAATATTTTAGCCATAAAAACAAGATGAACAAGGGTTTGTCAAGAGCTTACTACTAGCACAAGGCTAGGGTAGAATCTAGTGAAGAAGATGATGAGAAATGATGATGAACAAGCAAGAACAAAGCTCTTTTGAAGCTCCACAAGTTGCAACCTCCTTGAATCACCTTTGTAGCTTGAATGGAACTTGATGAATGGATGAAGATGGTTGTGAAGTGGTGGTGATGGGGGCGGTTATGGGTGTGGCCGAGAGAGGGAGAGAGGAGAGTGGAAGAGAGAGTGAAATCTTATGAAGGATATGGAATGATGTTAGTGATCTCCATGCCATCCTTATAAAGATTTACTACATATTTTGTAAACAACAAGCAACAATCTATTATTAAATTAGAATGAAATCTAGGAGTAGGATGTGGAGTATGGTGTGGATATATAGTGGGTCCACTTGGGGACCGAATTCGGTTTAGGGGGGGGGGGGTTGGATGTAAATTTTGCAACTAAATGGTAATCACAAGTTAGAATTCAAGTATGCACCCATATATGTTATTTATTTGATATTTAGCGGGTGTTAGGGTGTTCGGGGATCACGACTAGCTCAAAAATAATTAAACAATGTATTTGACAAAAATTTAGTGTTCCGGGTAATGTCCGGTTGTTCAGTTAGATACCGTTCCGTTAAAGTGTTTAATTATTCCGTAAAGTGTCTTATATATATATATATATATATATATATATATATATATATTGTAACACTTTTAATTCCTAACACTTAGGAAAATATTCAGGACCATTTAGTCAATTTTTCTGCACATGACTAGTGTGTTAACAAGCACATGTAAGTATGTCACAGTAATCAGGAAACAGTTAAGTAGTTCAACACAATCACTAAGCACTTTAATTATCATTAAATAATCGTACGGATACATGTAATTACGAGGGTTGTCACATTCTCCCCCTGTTAAGAAAATTTCATCCCGAAATTTAGCACTTGGTTACTAAGGAAGCTAGTTAAGTTGCGGTGTTTACTGGCTTTTCCTGGGGTGTCACATCATCCCCCCGTTGATTTGGAATTTCGTCCCGAAATTCTGCAGTAGCTTCAGTCTCAGTAGTGGTTGCAATTTTCTTAAACAACTGGGGATACTTGAGTTTCATTTGGTCTTCTCGTTCCCAGGTATACTCTGGGCCACGACGGGAATTCCAACGAACTCGAACAAGAGGTATCCTGGTACGCTTGAGAACCTTAACATCTCGATCAGTAATCTCTACTGGTTCCTCGACGAATCGCAGCTGGTCATCGATAGTGAGCTCCTTTAAGGGACCTATGAGGGTCTCATCTGACAGACACTTCTTCAGATTCGACACATGGAATACATTGTGAACCCCGCTGAGTTCGGTCGGTAGATTCAGCTTGTAAGCGACTTTGCCAATTTTCTCAATGATTTCAAACGGTCCGACATAGCGCGGATTGAGTTTGCCTCGTTTGCCAAAACGGACTACACCTTTCCAAGGTGAGACTTTGAGTAGCACCCGGTCCCCAACCTGGAACTCGAGTGGCTTTCTTCGCTTATCAGCATAGCTTTTCTGACGGTCACGAGCTGCCGCCATTCGTTGTCGTATCTAGGCAATTCTCTCGGTTGTATCTACTACTAGTTCTGGGCCAGTGATTTGACTGTCGCCAACCTCTGCCCAACAAAGAGGTGATCGGCACTTCCGTCCATACAATGCCTCGAACGGAGCGGCCTGGATACTGGTGTGGTAACTGTTGTTATATGAAAACTCCACTAACGGGAGGTGCTTTTCCCAGCCATTACCAAAGTCGATTACACATGCCCTAAGCATGTCTTCAAGAGTTTGGATGGTACGTTCAGATTTCCCATCCGTCTGTGGATGGTATGCTGTACTCATGTCTAATCGAGAACCAAAGGACTTGTGTATAGCTTGCCACAACTCAGATGTAAAACGTGAGTCATGATCAGAAATGATGGAGGTTGGCACTCCGTGCCTTGATACTACTTCCTTTAGGTAGATGTCTGCTAGAGTAGAAAACTTGTCGGTTTCCTTGATAGCCAAGAAGTGTGCAGACTTAGTCAATCGATCCACTATCACCCAAATAGTGTCATTTCCGCGTTGAGATCTCGGCAGGCCAGTAACGAAGTCCATGGAAATTTGCTCCCATTTCCATTTCGGGATCTCTGGTTGTTGAAGTAGATCTGATGGTTTCTGATATTCGGTCTTGACTCTCGCACAAGTCAAGCATTTGCTGACGTAGGTTGCTATGTGGGCTTTCATTCCAGGCCACCAATACGTAGTCTTGAGATCGTGGTACATCTTATCCGAACCAGGATGTACCGAATAACGAGACTTGTACGCTTCATCCATCACAAGCTCGCGTAAGTTCCCGTAGAGTGGGACCCAGATGCGCCCTGTTACGTAGTAAGCGCCGTCTTCCTTTTGTTCTAGCCGCTGCCTCGATCCTCGTAAGGACTCAGCCCTGATGTTTTCTGTCTTCAATGCTTCGACCTGAGCATCACGAATTTGAGCAGGAAGACTAGATTGGATGGTAAGTTGCAACGCTCGCACACGTTTAGGTATAGTATCCTTTCGACTGAGGGCGTCGGCCACAACATTGGCTTTGCCCGGATGGTACTTGATCGCACATTCGTAATCATTCAAGAGCTCGACCCATCGACGTTGTCGCATGTTTAACTCCTTTGGCTTGAAGATATGCTCGAGACTCCCGTGATTGGTGTAAATGGTGCACTTGGTACCGTACAGGTAATGTCTCCATATCTTAAGTGCGAAAACAACTGCTCCCAATTCCAAGTCGTGTGTAGTGTAGTTCCTTTCGTGAACTTTAAGTTGGCGCGATGCGTAGGCAATGACCTTGTCACGTTGCATCAACACGCAGGCAAGTCCTTGGATGGAAGCGTCGCAATAAACCACAAAATCATCTGTGCCTTCAGGCAATGAGAGGATAGGTGCGCTACAAAGTCTGCCTTTTAAGTGCTGAAAAGCGGACTCTTGTGCATCACCCCAACGATAGGTGACACCCTTCTGAGTTAGCAAGGTGAGAGGTTATGCCATCTTTGAGAAGTCCTTAATAAATCTTCTGTAGTAGCCCGCCAAACCCAAGAATTGGCGGATTTCTGTTGGTATACGGGGTGCAGGCCAGTTCTTGATCGAGTCAACCTTGGATGGATCAACATGAATCCCATCCTTGTTTACTACGTGGCCTAAAAAGTGGACTTCGCGAAGCCAGAAGTCACATTTCGAAAATTTGGCATACAATTGCTCTGCTCGAAGAAGTTCCAGCATAAGTCGTAGATGCTGCTCGTGTTCCTCCTGGCTCTTAGAATAGATCAGGATGTCATCGATGAAAACAATAACGAACTTATCCAGGTAAGGTTTGCATATTCGTTTCATGAGATCCATGAAGACCGCTGGTGCGTTCGTCAATCCGAAAGGCATAACCAAAAACTCGTAATGGCCGTAACGAGTTCTGAATGCTGTTTTGGAGACGTCCTCATCCCGGACTCTCAGTTGATAGTAGCCTGATCTCAAATCAATCTTAGAGTAATAGCTCGACCCTTGCAACTGGTCGAATAAGTCATCAATGCGTGGAAGAGGATAACGATTCTTTACTGTCACATTGTTAAGTTCGCGATAGTCAATACACATTCTGAAGGTACCGTCCTTATTTTTCACGAATAACACTGGAGCTCCCCAGGGCGAAGAGCTAGGACGCATGAAACCCTTTTCCAAGAGTTCTTGTAATTGCGTGGATAGTTCTTCAAGTTCTGACGGAGCTGGTCGATAAGGTGCACGAGCTATTGGTGCTGCTCCAGGAGCTAGCTCAATTTGGAACTCGACTTGTCGATGAGGCGGAAGACCAGGTAATTCCTCTGGAAATACCTCAGGAAAATCGCGCACAATAGGAATATCTTCAATTCTCTTCTCTTCCGTTGATGCGTCAGTAACGAGAGCAAGAATGGCAGTGTGGCCCTTACGCAAACACTTCTGGGCCTTAAGGAAAGAGATAATGCCTACGACAGCACCACTCTTGTCGTCATGAATCATGAGGGGTTCTTCACCAGAACGAGGGATGCGGACAATCTTTTCGTTGCAAAGAATTTCCGCTTGATGTTGAGATAACCAATCCATCCCAATAACAACGTCGAAACTACCCAGAACGATAGGAATGAGGTCGATAGAAAAGGCCTGATCAGCAAGAACAAGGTTACAACCCTTAACTATGTGTGTGGCTTCAAGACTTTTACCGTTTGCTAGCTCTACCATGCGTTTGGTGTTCAAAAGTGTTGTAGTGCGCTTAAGCATTTGACTAACTTTTAAGGACACATAGCTAGTATCGGCACCCGAATCGAATAAACCAGTAACAAAGAAATCATCCAGAAGAAACTTACCCATCACAACGTTGGGATCGTTCCTTGCGTCACCCTGACCCAGCACGAAAACTCGTCCCCTGGCACCATTGCCATTATTGTTACCCCTGTTGTTGCCTCCATTGTTGCCTCCGTTGTTGTTCCCGTTTCCTTGGTTGTTGTTCTGATTCTGATTCAGCTGTGGACAGTGCCTCTTGAAGTGACCCTTAGCACCGCACTGGAAGCATCCCTTATTACCTTGCTGGTGTTGATGTTGGTTCTGGGGAGCTTGTGGCTGCTGTTGTCGATTCTGATTCGCAGGACGTGAGCTCCTGCAATCTTTGGCTTCATGTCCAGGCTTGTTACATCTTTGACAACGACCCTTGTTGCACGCCCCGCTATGGTACAAATTACATCGATTGCACTTAGGGTGATTACCCCTGTATCCACTCTGACCTTGATTCCCAGAAGAATGCTGACTGGGGCTCCTGTACTCATCAGTCTTTCGCTGCTGAGACTGAACTGAAGTAGAACCTTTGCCCGAATTTCCATCCCACTTGCGCTTGTTATCACTGGGAGCATCAGTAGTAGTAGCGCTAATACGCTTGGGCAGCTTGTTCTGCTCAACTGCCTGATCAGTGAGACGATGAGCCAACTTGATGATTTGCTGAATGGTGCCAAGATTAGCTGAGGTACATGGCTTTGAATTTCTGGCACCAAAACCTTAAGGTACAGCTCGATACGCTTGATAGGAGGATCCACCATAGTGGGACACAAGATAGTTAATTCGTTCGATCTCTTTGTGTATGCCTCGATTTCAGACCCCGTCATCTTCAAATCGAAAAATTCCACCTCTAGCTTGTGGATGTCATCACGACTACAGTACTCTTCTTTGATCAATTCCTTGAAACCGTTCCATGGGGTGGCATTAGCAACTGCCAGCCCTAGCAATTGAACCTGTGCTTTCCACCAGGTTAACGCAGCACCTTCAGGCGTTCCAGTAGCAAATTTCACCCTACGATCTTCAGGGCATTCACACATCTCAAAAACAGACTCGAGCTTCTCGAACCAGTGAAGAAGACCTACGGCTCCTTCTGTGCCGCTGAAAGTACTAGGTCGGCAATCCATGAACGTTTTGAACGTACATACGGGAGGTTGAGCATGCTGACCTGCCGCGCGAGAATGAAAAGACAAGATTAAACACGAGAGTTGGTTCATGAGAGTAGGATCTAAACATCCTAGGATAGGTCGAAATAGCAGGTTATACCTCCTGCAGGGACAGCTGCGAGTGCCTCAGCCACTCGTTCGTTGATTAGAGCCGTCAGCTGGGCTTGTGTCAAGTTTAGGCGTCCACCCATGATCTTTACATCGAAGGAAACACAAGAAAGAAGTGATGTCGCGAAAGTGCGTAAGTGTGGAGTGACAGAAGAGAGTAAACACACAGGGTTTCAAGCAATAGTTGTTATGCTAACTAAGCATACCATGATCAAATGCGCTACTAGCAGGTAGGCAATACAAACATAAACCATATTACCTATAGTGTTGAGTCTTGCACGTGGAGTGAAGCGTCGTTGTGGATCGTTGAGCACTGTACAGGTTATAGTCTGGTTTTATCAAAAAGCTTTTCCCCCTTTTTAAAACCAAGTTCGCTATAACCAATGGCTCTGATACCAATCTGTCACACCCCCAAAATCCACACGCGGGGTATCACCGCTTGGAGGCGTGACATGACCAGGATCGAGCCACCAATCATATTGAACAACGTAATTAAGTAAATAAACCAACCACCATACAATTGGTGACCAAAAGCTAGTTAACCAAGTTCAAAATAAACAGCGGAAGCATTAAAGGTAAAACCCAAAACATAAGTTCATATTTCATAAGTTTAACGACCAAACATAAGTTCCATAAGTTCATAAAGTTCAAATGTTAAGCACGGGACATGACCGTCCATATCCCATAACGACCTCCTCCTTGAGCAAGCTCCATAAGTACCTAACGACCTGCAAGGCATGTAACAACGAATCAACAACAAAGTTGAGCGAGTTCACAGTAGGTGTTCGTTATAAAGTAGTGTTTCAAGAACTATGAGTTTGTTTGCAACTGCAGGTTAAATCAACTTTCCTTATTTTTCCCAAACCATAAACGGTGGGGGCTACCCCATGTTGTTAACCACTAGACTAGATGTATATATATATATATATATATGTGTGTCCTTCCCAATCCGAGGACAGAGGTACATATTAAATATGTACGTTTAGCGCTGGTGTCCTTCCCAATCCGAGGACAGTGGTACGTAGTGAGTACGTAGGTTTAGCGCTGGTGCCCTTCCCAATCCGAGGACAGTGGTACGTAGTGAGTACGTAGGTTTAGCGCTGGCGTCCTTCCCAATCCGAGGACGGAGGTAAGTAGTCTAGTAGTGGTGGAAGTACAAGTTCCGTCTCAGCTATTTAATCCCATTCCCAACCACCGGGAATCCCATGCCTTAGTAAGGGTGTGAACTCACCTCGGTTGCTCGGTTTGACTCTCAAAAATAGCTAACAGTCAAGGCCGGTCAATCACATCCTAATATGATTACCAGTTAGTCATTTAGTGGTTTTCAAATAGAGCACGAAGTTCTTACACGTATCTATCACATAACATGCATCACTTTAACGGTTTATGCCCATATAAGCTTCCCATCTATTCCCGTTCATAAGCAAACATACGACATTGCACATAACACTTTTATTGACATATAACATGTTATATTATTCTCAGATAACCTACCCGACATTTAGACACGCAAATCACTACTTATGTCGTTTCAGCTTTAATCTTCAAAACATGGCTGTTTTCGGGGATTTTAATAAAATAGTTAACTTATTCCAAAAATTCCCAACTTTTTACAGAAGGTCTTAAACGATCCAAATATTATTGTGTAAAAATATCGGGATCCGATTCATTACCAATATTTTATAAAAATTTGTTTACCGGACTGCAATCAGATTCATCATTTTCTGACTGCAGTCCACGGAATAATTTATTAAAAATTCATCATAAGTCCGATTTACGAAATTCCAGTGGAAGAATTACTAATACATCAGTGGTCGTATACTGTACAAATTTCATGAGCTGATTCAACATACATTTCCAGTTATGACTAAAAATATAGCACCCATTTACTGCAGTAAAAACTCAGCTTTAGCTGCTGTTACAAAACGGGTCTTTAAAAATAGTAAACGAAGTCCAAAAATTATGATTCCAGTGCCATTAGAACCGTATTTCATAATACATAAATCTAGACTTCATAAAATGCATTTTTCGTTTTATTAAGGTCCGGTTACAACCAACTGAAGTTGGCTGTAATCACTAAACAACCTCCTGTTTTCAGCTTTTAACATTCTAAAGCGTGCTCGATTGATTCCGTTAACAAGTTTAGCGATCAATAACGAAATTTAACATTAACAAGTAATCAGCAACATATCAAAACAACTTCATACTAACATTATTACATCATGTTTCAACTTTAATAAAGCTTTATGTTCATCTTCTTGGTTCTTGTTATTTAGTGTTTCAAACATAACCATCATACTACAATATTTTAGCCATAAAAACAAGATGAACAAGGGTTTGTCAAGAGCTTACTACTAGCACAAGGCTAGGGTAGAATCTAGTGAAGAAGATGATGAGAAATGATGATGAACAAGCAAGAACAAAGCTCTTTTGAAGCTCCACAAGTTGCAACCTCCTTGAATCACCTTTGTAGCTTGAATGGAACTTGATGAATGGATGAAGATGGTTGTGAAGTGGTGGTGATGGTGGCGGTTATGGGTGTGGCCGAGAGAGGGAGAGAGGAGAGTGGAAGTGAGAGTGAAATCTTATGAAGGATATGGAATGATGTTAGTGATCTCCATGCCATCCTTATAAAGATTTACTACATATTTTGTAAACAACAAGCAACAATCTATTATTAAATTAGAATGAAATCTAGGAGTAGGATGTGGAGTATGGTGTGGATATATGGTGGGTCCACTTGGGGACCGAATTCGGTTTAGGGGGGGGGGGTTGGATGTAAATTTTGAAACTAAATGGTAATCACAAGTTAGAATTCAAGTATGCACCCATATATGTTATTTATTTGATATTTAGCGGGTGTTAGGGTGTTCGGGGATCACGACTAGCTAAAAAATAACTAAACAATGTGTTTGACAAAAATTTAGTGTTCCGGGTAATGTCCGGTTGTTCGGTTATATACATTTCTGTTAAAGTGTTTAATTATTCCGTAAAGTGTCTTACATATATATTTTTGTAACACTTTTAATTCCTAACATTTAGGAAAACATTCAGGACCATTTAGTCAATTTTTCTGCACATGACTAGTGTGTTAACAAGCACATGTATGTATGTCACAGTAATCAGGAAACAGTTAAGTAGTTCAACACAGTCACTAAGCACTTTAATTATCATTAAATAATCGTACGGATACATGTAATTACGAGGGTTGTCACATTCTCTCCCTGTTAAGAAAATTTCGTCCTGAAATTTAGCACTTGGTTACTGAGGAAGCTAGTTAAGTTGCGGTGTTTACTGGCTTTTCCTGGGGTGTCACACATTCAGACTTGAGGTTACCTCTTATTCATTTAGAGGTTTTGAACTATTAAGAGGTAGCATCTGAATGGTCATTAAGAGGCTACCACACAGCCCCTTAGTTTCCTTGACCCTGCGCCGACAGGGTTTTCCCAGGTCGCACGTGAGGACAAGAAGCTCAGAACAACGTCGGACAGTTTAGAAAGTATGATTGACAGAGCAGTGGACCAATAGGTGCTCAACAGTTTGTAGTCTATTGTGCTGCACGATGAGCAATCGTGCACGGGACAAGAAGTACACAAGGACACATACGTGGCACCAATCAGCGTGCGCCGATCACTACTCCATGATCTCCACCTAACTGGTGATGACATACCAGACAATAAGGACAACCGTCAGGACATGTGGATCCATTCATCGTGCGCTAGCTATGCCTCCGCCTGAAATCACTAACGGTCGTGACAGGAGAGGCAGATATTCCTTGTTGTCGACCTCGGGCCCAAGGCCCATCAACCCATCTCCTTCACAATTCACCTCAGCTATAGATAGAGAACTACAGCTACAGGTTTAAGGATCGCTCTCTTGCACTCTCACTTAATACACACACTTTTATCCTCAAAGCAAGTTCTTATTCTCACGCCCGATGGTGGTTACAAGGAGAAACCCCTATCCTCCCCTTGTAACGAGCTTCACGGTGTGTTGATTGTTTTGCAGGATCATCACAATTGTTCTTCTAGTTCAAAAGAAGATTAAGCTTATTTGAACGAGACACAAACCACAAGCTAATCTCAAGATTAACTTGGTGTTTCTTCATTGGCGCCCACCGATTTTTTACAATCACTTTTTCGTCTTCTTTTCTTTTCTGAACTGTTACTCTTGATCCCATGGCTGATCAAGGTATTCCTTTTCCTCCTCTCGGTTTACACTCTCAAATGGGTACGGCAGCGGACACACCGTTCCCCGTGGCACTATGGCTTCGAAATTTTGTTCGCCGCGAAGATTATCACAACGCCAAACAAGAAATCACTCACTCACACACACACATATATATACGTATATATATATACGTATATATATAACCCCACATCTACATAACCATCCACTACACACTCAAGTTATATAACCCCCTTTTCTTACACAATTGCCACGTGTCGTATAACCCCCCATCCACTACACATGGCCTAATGATGATGGATGAAAAACCCTATATAATTGGGTATTGTGGTATTTATTTAATAGTTAAAAAATCGTCTTCCACCCTCTAAGCTCTGCACGTCGCCAACCCCACGCCTTGTTCACGCCCAGTCGCCCGACGTGGCTTTTCCACGCCCCACAACGCACAACCTTGGTATTAACAGGGAGTCGTGATATTATTTATAATCATATTACATTTATCATTTACTATTATTTGTTAATTATATGCGTTCGTTGACTTTAAAAAAATAAAATTATGCAGTTATGTTTAATTTTTGTTTTTCAACATTCCAATACATTTGAATAATATTAGTCCGTGACATAATATTTGGCTGAATCGTTGCCTTTCTTCATTCAGTCAAACACTATATATAACCACTAGGTTAGAACCCCGTGTATTACACGGGTTAAGTAAATAAAAAATCAAATAGTTAATAACGAAGATTTAACAATTATAAAACGATATTTTTAAGACGCTTTTCTGATATCCAAACAAAATTGTGTGTCATGTATGATCAAATCTTGTGATGTTTGTCAAGTTTATAAATATGAAAGCATTTGAACCATCGATTAGAAGACAGACTGTATCATCGACTTTCTCACGAGTTTTAACAGTCATGTGAACTTACATTTAATAACCCAAGTTTTATTTAAATAATAATGCTCTTAATTTATTAGTTCTAAAAAAACGTTGAAATGTCCATATTAGGCATAAAACAATTATCCAATTGTAAGACCCTTAGTCCATTTATACAGTTTACATACAAACGTCGACTATATCTATGTATTATTGATTAAAATTAAAGCTGAAATTCCGAGTTTGTAAAAACATTTTAACATCTTGTATGAATTTTCGCCGTTTCAAACGTGACGACAAAACTTTTAGCGGAAGCTTTAATATTTATGTGTTTGGTTCCTTATCGAGCTTGATCGTCCTCCGGTAATTCAAATGGTACCTATATTTCATAAAACATGAAATGAGTTAGTCATATAGCACTTAAAACATATCTAAAAGAGTTCGCAGCTGCATTTTAACAACCAACACACTTTTTCAGTCATTTAGGTTGATCGCGGGGCGCGACCGAGATGGGTCTTAGCCTCCGCGGGCCGCGAGGGCTCTAGTTTAACCCCTTTCTAAAGAATGTTCACCCATCAGTAGGGATGTTCATTAAATAGTAGTAGTGTTCACTGAATAGTAGGGGTTTTTACTGAATAGTTGGAGTTTTCACTGTACAGTAGGAGTGTTCACTGTACAGTAGGAGTGTTCAATGAACAGTAGGGGTTTTCCAAATTATTCGACCCGTTCATGCATTTATCAAACAAACAAGTTTGTTTGACCGCTATTTCTCATGAACCTATTAAATTCAATAATGTTTATCATATTAGGTTCCAATCACGGGTTCATATACATTCTTAAACCCATTTTCGCTCATATGCTTATTTTGACCCGTTAATGGTATTTAAGCATTTTTTCCGCATAATTCATGCTTGTTTACTTCTTCTTATTTCCACATTATTTATCAATCGATCTTCCACCACAACTATATTTATGGTGGATTTAATGTGGAGATCTATATATATTCCGAGTTTTATCCCTCGGATTATCATTTTACGACAAAGACTCATATAGAGTCATTTGACCAAAAATTTACATCTTTCGCTTTTTATACTTATTCAAAGTATTAATTTGATCATAAAACTCATTTCCAAATAACCTTTAAGGGTCGTTCGCTCGATTTAGCTTACGAGGGCATTTTGGTCCATTTTAGCCTTTCAGTTACGATGAAAGACTTTTGAAAGCATGTTTGACCCAAAATCCCTCTTTTAGCTATGATTTTGTTTGAAAAGTCATTATATTTTCTAATCACAATGACCATCACTTGAATCATTCGGTTTACTTATTAAAGTAACCAAATGTCTATTTTGACTTCATTAAACTCTCAATGAACCTTTCGTTCCAATTGAGTAGTTAACCTATTATACATACCTGGCTCGGATCAATATATTGACCCGTTTTAATACCTTGCTTTAATAATCGCTACTTGATAGCGATGCAAGTTATCTTTCCCCTATTCACTCCTGTGAACATAAGACTCGATAATATTCATTAGTTAAAAATTTTCAAATGGTGATATTTTCACCATTTGACCCGTTTGGTCTAAGTAACCTTTTATCCTTGCGAGATGGTATTTAGTATCATCTCGTCTACATGACTCGCTCCGGTTTACACCGTACGATCATTTTACTTATACACCATTTCTAAATGATTTTAACCCATTATGACTTTCACCATAAAGGGTCTTTCAAAAATAACGGTTATTGTCAACGCGTGACTAATTTACCGTTTTGCCCTTACTATTTACGTTGGTTTACCCTATAAGGTAACCACTCGAAACTCATTTTCTATTAGTCATTACATGACCAAATTATCGTATTAGTCTGTTTTAACCATTAACCATGGTTTATTATCATCGTCTTTTGTTCCGAACCGCACATATCGTGTCGGAACTTCATAATTCAAACAAGACTTTATATTATTCATAACCTATAAAATAAATAGGTATTTAATACAAAGAGTGTAAGCTGTACTTACCTAGCATCCGGATTATGCTTTTCCTTCTTTCTTGATTCGTTTGATCCGCTTCCTTCCTAAGCTTTCACCTAGCTTGTCAAGTGTCAAACTATCATCGTAAGTTGTAAGATGGTTAGACTAGTCATAATCATTCACGACTATTCCATCCTACGATCTTTATGTCGAACTTATCATTCGATCATATAAAGGGTCATTTTGACTTTAAAAAGTCAAACTGCCTATTAACATAATTAATTACACGAAGTAGCTCAACTATTCGTTTAATTACTTGGTCAATTATTCGGTAAGTATCATCTTTATGTTACCGTTTTAATCAAGTTCTTGTCATCATAATTCACCGAATTAATACACAATGATATTAAACATCTTTGAACATGAACATATCATAAATTTTTATCATATCATACTAAACTCATATCATAGTAAGTATGACTATATACTTAAACACACAATTTGTTCAAGTATTTCCTGATTACTATCATGTATGATGATTCTAATCATAATTATATCATCAAATTTATCTTATGATTAATACCCACTTATCCTAGTGTGGTAAATCATATAATCATTCAAATTATAGCATCATATGTATAATTTTCACTTAGGGTTTGATTCCTAAGCAAGTATACATCACTAATTCAATCATAGCTTCAATTATTCATTCATAATTCACGATTATGATGATTATCCAAATTTCACAACTTCACAAATCATCAAAATTTGACATACCTTATGATCTCCTAGCTTGGGTGATCATTAATTCACGTTCAATTGTGAATTTGAGCTTCAATTGAGCCTTCAATTTGATGATTTTGTGGTTATTAGGGTTTTGAAGCTCCTGGGAGCTTCCTGGTCGATACAGAACACACACACAAAGTGTGTGTTATGTTTTGAATTCTTTTTATAATTAAATTTTCAATTATCCAGATTTGGCCCCTCTTGTTTGGTTAGTTATTAAGTAGGCTACAACCTACTTATTTCTAACAATATTTCCACTTATTAACTAGGTTAAACATTCCTAGTTAAATTAGTGGGTTCGGGGAATTTACGACTCAGTTTATTTTAAGTCCCGTTAACTCGGTCCTTTTTATAAACTTTATTTCTTCAAAAGCTTTCGTTCAGCTTTTATTTAATATTAGGCTTATTTATTTAAAAATCCTAATATTCACCGGGTTACTTTTACCACTAACGGTAATTTACCCGTCTTTTAGTATTAACGTGGCTTGATTACCAAACCCGTTTTCGGGGTGTTACACCAGTTACATAAACTTATATCAAAAAAATAATGTTTCAATTTAAATTAATTAGATAAGTATAAATTATCGGTAATTATTAAATTATATAACTTTAAAATTTAAATATCTGGACGTGAGTTGTATCTTAAAAGGATGGTTGTTTTTTGATAAATTTATTAGAATGATAAATGTAATTATTATTCTTCTTGCATTTTAAACATATATTAAATTTAAGAGTAAAATGCATAGATAGTCCATGCGATTTTGTAAAATAACACATATAGTCCCCAACTTTTGTAAAATGCTCGAAGAAGGCGTGTATCGACGAGGGAGTTGCAGGTGGTGAGGGTGAGGCTGGGGTGAGGCCACTTGAGTTAACTTTATCTTTTAATATTTTAATATTTTTAATACAGTGAAGGCATTAAGGTCATTTCACACTCACTTAACTGAGAAAACTGACCCCAATCCACTCCAGGGACTATCCGAGTAACAAACTGTCAAACCATAAGGAGCACCGGTGTAATTTCCAAAAGTTGAGAACTATAGGTGTTATTTTACAAAATCATAAGGACTATCCGTGCATTTTACTCTAAATTTAATAAATTAAATTAAATAATAATTATCTACAATTAAGGAATAAGATATAATTTCTAACCTAGTAATTAATATAAATAAATAATAAGATATTTTATGGAACTTTATCCATAATTTCTTAAATGTTTGAAACATATTAAATTTAATAATTTAAATTAAATATTAAATAATAATTATATATAATTAATGATGGTCTAGAATAATGACAAGTGTCCCTTTATTGGTTTCTTTTATTATATAGTATAGATTCAGTCAAACACCATATAATACAAATTGTAATCCCGTAATTTGGGATGAAATATAACAATAGATGAGATTTGATAGGGAATGTTATCTATACTAAATATATATCCTCTTAAACTCTCGCAGTCGAAGCGGGAGGGGAATGGATGCTGAGACTGTATCCGAAATTATCAAATAGTACCTGCAACAAACCTTTCGTCAAGATGTTGGCTATCTGATAATGAGAGGGGACATGCAATACCCGGATGTGATCGCGTTGAACTTGTTCGCGTACAAAATGAATATCAAGCACAATTTATTTGGTGCGTTGGTGTTGAATAGGATTCCCAAAGAGATTTGTCGCACTCACATTGTCACAGTAAACAAGTATAGCATGTGGGAGCGGTCAATGAAGTTATGAGAAGAAGATCATATTTCGACTACAACATTGGCGATACCTCTGTATTCATCTTCTGCATTGGAGTCAGAGATGGTGGTTTGGCGTTTCGAGGACCACAAGATAAGATTGTCACCATAGTACACACAATATCCCAAAGTGGACATGCGGGTATCTGGGCACCCTGCTTAGTATGCATTTGTATATGCGAACAAAGAAGGGGATAATTTTTTTCCCAAGAAGAAGACCATACGATGTGGTGCCTTTGAGGTAATGAATGATGAATTTAAAAGCATGCCAGTAGTCGGTCATCGGTTCATGCATGCAGAAAGACTTGTTGTACAACATAACTAAGGTCCGGTCGAGTGAAGGTGATGTACTGAAGTGCACCCGATAGGCTACAATAAAGTGTTGGATCCTCAAACCAGGTACCAGAAGAGGCATTTAGCTTCACATTTGTGTCAACTGGGTATCAACAGGTTTACATGATTGTATCCCTACTCGTTTGATGATCTCATGAGCTAGGCTTGTTGTGAGTGGAACATTGTGTCTTTTTCTTGGGTAACTGATATGCTAAGGATAAAACTAAGAGGACCGAGATCTTTAATTGCAAACTTGTTAGCAAGTCGGGACATGAGTTGTTGACGTAGGTGATCCGAAGATGTAACAAGGAGAATGTCGTCGACATAGAGAAGAAGATATGTCATGTGTTGAGCTTGTTGAAGGATGAAGAGAGAATCGTCACACTCGCTTTGCTTGAAGCCCAAAGTGATGACAAAATCCGTGAACCGTTGATACCACACTCTCGGGGTCTGGTTAGGCTCATAAAGGGATTTTTTTTCATTAAGGACACGTGACTCAAGTAGTCCCGATGTTGAAAGCTGATGGGTTGGTACATGTATACCATTTCATTTAGTGTATCGCGCAAGTAGGAATAAGTTACGTTAAGCTGATGCACCGACCATGACTTTGACAGAGCAATGGATAAGACAGTTCTAGTTGTAGCCAGTTTGATTACCAGGCTAAATGTCTCGCCACAAACAAATCCTACTTGGTGTTACTGACCATCACATACTAACTGAGCCTTATATTGTTCCAAAGTACCATCAAATTTAAACTTGTGCTTAAAAAGCCACATACTACGAATGACGTTCATTTGTCGGTGATGTGGTACTAACTCCCAAGTCTCGTTTTTAATAAGAGCATTAAACTCATTGGTCATAGCGTTATGCCATTCTGGTATGGACAAGGAAAATGTTTGATTTTTCGGGTTTGGAACGATGGTGGAGGAGGTAAGTTTGAAGAGTTGTTATGGATTAACGATGCCATCTATTGCTGGGGTGTGCATAATGCGAACAGACTCAATTGGGATGGGTTGAATGTGGTTAGGAGTAGGAAATGGGGGGGGGGGGGTATTCGAGAAACACATGGATTTGACCGTTGTGCTAATTTGTATATGATAGCAGAAGGGATTAAAGGATAACAAAGGGAATGAAAAATACGTAGGTGGTCGTAGGAGGGTATGCATTTGTAAAGGAGGTGGGTGGGGGTTTGGTACTGATGGGTTTTTCTTTGTAGAATGTTGTGTAGGTAAGTGTCCATGTCAAGTGCATGATGCCAAAAAGTGGTAGGAAGTGATGAGTTGGCAAGAAGTGTGCAGATTATGTTATTGACGGAGCAGATTTTATGTTCTGCTTTTTCGTTTTGTGATGATGTGTGAGGGCATGGGAGATGAAAAATCATTCCATGTTGGTAGGAAGTGAGGAGTAGGCCAAAAGTATGCACTATGGACATATTGAGTGTCGTATCGCATTGAAAGGTTTTTATTTTTCGTTCAAATTGGGTGTTTATTTCATGGTAGAAGTTACAAAATATGGAGCATACTTGTGACTTCTTTGTTAATGGGCGGGTCCATAAAAAAATGGTTAAATCGTCCAAAAATAATATGTAGTATGAGTGACGACCTATGCTTAAAATAGGCGACGTCCAAAGGTCGCTGTGAATAATATCAAATGAGAAAGATGTGCAAGTAGTAGATGGCATAAATGGTAATCAGACACTTTTACCAAAACACACGACTGGCAAGCATTTTTTTTCAATTTTCCATAAGTTACATAACTATTGTTTTCCAAAGAACTTAATAAATTAGGCCCCTGGTGACTAAGACGTTGGTTCCAAAGTTGATGCGAGATAGCAGCAAAAGCGAAAGATGATGTGTGTTGTGTTGCATCTAGAGGCACAAGTGGATATAAGTCATCGGTACCGTTGCACCACAGGATAGGGATCTGAGTATTGAGGTCCTTCACAAGAAAACCAAAAGGGTCAAACTCGATTGAAATAGATTTGTTGGTTGTGGTCGACGATCATAAATAAGATTTTTTATTAGTTTAGGAACATAAAGAACAATGTTTAGTTTTAGAGGTGTTGATAGGGTTGGGGGAGTTGAAGATTGCCTTGTCCAGTATCTGGTATGGTTGTACCATTTCTAACGATTATATGTTAAGTAATGCTATTATTAAAAGGAGAATGGAAATTACCTTAGGGTTGAGTCATGTGTGTGGTAGCGCCTGTGTCCATGGCCAGATCCGGTGTCCATGACAGAGGGTTGAGTGACATGGTGTACGTGGCATGCTCGATGTTTTTAGGAGTGTAAGCAATGTAGGCTTGGTTCGGCCTAGGTCCAAGAATCCCGGTGCGCACATTGTTTGTTGAGGTGGTACTGGGATATAGGCAAGGTGGAGTCAGGCACTGTTGCCAAGGCTGATAGGGAGATGGACCGACCCACTCACTTGGGTTTGGACCCCATGGCGTGAAGTTGAAGGTTGGTTTTTATTGGTCGTGATCTCATCCCCATGTGAAACGACCACGCTTTCTTCCTCGTTGCCTTCCACGACCATAACCCCAGTCATTGTAGGAGTTGGTGTGGTAGTCTTGGGTAGGTGAGGGTACGGTAGAGGACAAGCCCAAGTGTTTCTGGGTCGTGGGTAAAGGTTTGTTTGTTGAAGGATAATAGAGATCCCATCAAAGTGTTCGGTAAGGCCCGTAAGAACCTGTATAACCAAGCTGTGATCATCAACAGGTGCATCAAGATTGGAGAGTTGATCAATAACAACCTTTAACATCTTGTAGTGAGTAGACATTAGGAAAGTTTTCTAGACGAGTGTTTGAGAACTTGTTCTTGAGGTTGATGGTCTGAGTCGCTTTATTATCTTGAAAAATGGTTTCAAGAGCATGCCATGCATCGTAGGCAGCGGTGTTTGTTTTGATAATGGTATGGAGAAGGTCACTAGAGATTGTGCCATAGATCCATTGATGGACTATGGCGTCAATCCTTTCCCACGAGTCAACGGTTTTTGGTAGTGATTCTTTGTCACTGTCTTTGGAGGCGGAAGCGGCGAGGGGCTGTTTGCGAGGAGACAGCTGGTCGAACACAAGGAAGGCTCGATGGTGGATGTGGAAGAGTTCCAACCACATTGAGTATTGGGAAGACCACATTGATATTTGTGAGATTAACCACCAGGTGTAGTTTGGAATCCATTAGAAAAGTGGAGGCAATGGTAGAAGATGGTGCTTGGAAAACATGATTGGAGGGTAGCTGGAGGGAGGATGAGGGTGGCGACTAAGTTAAAGACTTGATACCATATTAGACTTTGACATAATATTTGTCTGAATCGTTGTCTTTCACCATTCATTTAAACACTATATATAATACAAATTACAATCCCATATTTTGGCGAAAGCTTGTCAAAGAAGGTGGAAAAGCACGCGAAAGCTTGTGAGGAAAATCAGCATGCCTTTGTCCCTCTGGCGTTTGACACGTTCGGCTCCTTGACGCCGGAGGCGGTTCGATTCTTGGCTAGAGTTCAGCGTGTGGTCCACAGTAACTTTTGGACCCCTCAGGGGCGAGACTTTGTTTTTAGTAGATTAGGGTTATTCAGAAGGGGATGGCGGCGTAGTTTGTTGCCCGTCTACCTGCTATTCTTATGTAATTTGCCCTATGATAAATTTAAAATTAAGATAGGGATATTAATTTAAAAAAAAAAATTAGATATTTTGGGATGAAATACTAATAACAATATATGAGATTTGACAGGGAATGTTACCTGTACTAAATATATTATTCCTATTAAATAAAAACAAAACAATATTTAAAATAAAGTGTTTTTTGGTATTATAAATTATACCAAGTCTAGTACATACCATACTGATATCGTACCGCTAGAGTACTAGTATCGATATTTATTTTTATGGTTTCTAGTTTTGATAATATTTCATTTTGTTATTTAATTTGATTATACTCTAATAACTTGCTTTCGATAATGTTTCATTTTGGAACCCGTATCAAGTATTTTTTTTGTTAACATAGCGATATAAACCTTATTGAAAAAGTTATGCCGAGTCCTCAGTCCTAGTACCGTACGAACAATGAAACATACCATACCGAACCAAACTGTTACCGATCAAACGATGTCAATTCTGATACTGATATTCATTTATATGATTTTTGATTAATGGGAAACATGTTTCGATATCTTTTGGGCATGTTACAGACTTACAGTTTGTGTAATTAAACCTTAAACTATTGTAAATAAACTTTTTTATTTTGTAATACATGTATGTTTATCGTTAAATTTCCACTGGTTTATATTTAATGAGTGATAACTATGCCATGTAATACATCATCAAACAAACGTGTATAATTAGGTTAAGACCTCGTTCTCTTCTCGATCACTAGTGCATGATTATGATATTGATTTAAATGAAGCTTACTGGTGTTGCAGTGCGAGTTATAAATGAAATGTTTAGCCAGTGGGGGATAGCAGAGAGTTCAGTAGCAAATATGAGATGGAACCTAAGCGGAGAACCATGCAGCGGCGCTGCTGTGGACTCTACCACCTTCGATTCCAAAGCTTACAATCCTGGAATCAAATGTGATTGTAGTATATCCAATTCTACTTGTCACATCACTCAACTGTAAGTTCTGCTTGATCTCGGTTCTTCTTTCGCCTTTAATTTGTAGTCCATATGAACTCTAGGTACAGTTTTTTACCACTTCAACTGTTGCTTATATGTATGCTGTATGTTTGTATCTTTTGACAATATTCGCTTCACCAGAAGAGTTTATTCCATGGACGCGGTGGGCCCCATCCCAGAAGGACTCTGGACTTTGGTTTACCTTACCCATCTGTATGTACGCGACTATTTCTTCACTATTGTATTGTGCTATGAATTTCTTGAATCTTGAGCTAGTCTGTGGGTAGATATGATGAATAAGTAATTTTCTTTGAATGATGGAAAGTTATTTACCAAATTAATATGCAATTAAATCAAGAAAGTCATTAATGAAACTAACATGTTCTAATGTTGATACACTCATGGTGTGTATGGATGACATTTCGGTTTTTACCATCAGAACTATAGGTTTGTTGAAAACCAATCATTGTACCTAAGCAAGGAATTTTTTGCAAAAATAGGTGGTTTGAACCACAAAAGAGTGTTATTAGGTGGGTTTGAATTATGTTTTCAGATTTAGGTAAGTTGTGAATTCAAACAGCGACCTTCGATCACTTTTCTGCACAATGTCAGACCTTCTGCAAAAAGCTGCAACAAATGTTTAAGATTGCAGAATGATACAGCGACCTTGTGAAGGTCTCTGTTTGAACTACCAACCTTCTTAAAGGTCGCTGATTCAAGTACAAACCTTGGAGAAGGTCTCTGTTTGAGGTTCAAACCTTGGAGAAGGTCTCTGTTTTGTCTCACAACCTTGGAGAAGGTCTCTGTTTTGTCTCACAACCTTATAAAAGGTCTCTGTTTTGTCTCACAATGTTATTAAAGGTCTCTGTTTTGTCTCACAATGTTATTAAAGGTCGCAGATTCATATGGCAAGCTTATAACCCTAATTTCAATGATGGTTGAAAAAAAAAATTAGAACCAAGACTTCAAACGAATAATAAAATCCGACTAACTGATTAGTTGAAACAAATAGCCACTTCAATGTATTTAAAGTTGTTATAAGAGAACTACCATTTTTACTTTTTAGAATTTTTAAAAAATATTATTATATGTATATTCATCCAGTAGATGGTGGGCTCCACCAACTATCTTGTTACTCCAACACTATAAATACTGGTTGTATTAGGTTCTCAACCCACTACACAACCCACTCATCCTTAACATTTCCTAACAAACCAAATCCAGCTTACACAACCCACTCATCCTTATCATATCTTAACATTTCACTTTGAGAAAAATGCTTATTACTTTAAAATTGTGAAATGTCCTTTATACCCTTAATGATAAACAAATATAAATACATCATTATTGTGTTAGTTTATGTGTTTTTTTAGTATCAGTTTACTTTGAAAAATAAAATAATAATAAAAAAAAAACAAAAACAAAAACAACAATATATTTATTTCACAATGTATTACACAATATATTTAATTCACAAAGTATTACACTCTATGGGTCATTCGGTGGTGGTGGAAACAGGTTCAAGTCGAGACTCCAGTCTAAGGGGTTTGGTTCAACATCTGCATAACGGTTCTGGTGATCTTCGTTACTTTGGTTTGGGGGCCAATACTGATAGTCTGTTTGGGTCTCCGGCATAAATGTTATCATCTGTGACGCGGGGGTAACAAACCCTGCCAGACTAGTGTTGGGGTCCATCGTATGGGACGAGGGGCTAAAAAACCCCGCCTGACTTATGTTTGGGTCTACAAACTGATTGTTGTTACCCATATCATTCTGTTGGGGGTTCAATAACTCACCGACGTCAAAACCCCCGGAGCATGCCGTAGCCAACGCTGACAGCCATGATGCACCCATATCAGTATTACCAAGGTTTACCGCAAAATTTACATCTTCGTTACCACCGGATCCTGATCCCCCCTGTTTCGAAGTTTGGGCCCCAATTTGATGTCCCGGCCTCTTCAACGTTTCTACCACCACGAGCACGACGTCGGGGCCTGCCTACCCTCTGTGTACGAGGATATGAAACAAGGTCCACCGGCTCCTGTGACAGATGAGTCGGATATTGTGTGTATTGTGGAACATTAGACATCTCAAGGGCCCGATAAGCCGCATCATGAATAACGTCCACATCTTCAGATCGGTGAATTAGACCCATCGTCTCCGACTGCAAAAAAATAATTAATAATTAATTTTTTAATAAAAATAAAAATGGTAACTTTCAATAATTTTAAACTTGTGTATACCATCATTTGGACCCTTGCTCCTTCGTCTTGAAATCCGCTCGTAGGGCCAGCTGACAACTGTGGGTTAGACACATATAACACCGTATGTTCCATGTACCACGACATGTAATCATTGGCAACTCCAACAGATGTCATGAGTTCCCCCGTCACCAAGTTTTGATGACGTGCCTCCCACTGACTAACATACGGTGCGTGACGACTTAACCAGTTCCAGCCGGTTTTCCCACTCCGGTTCATGGAATGAAGTCTGGCATGCTCATTATGATCTATGGCAATTGGGTTAGGTATGTACTGGAACATGCCAAACTGTCTCATCACTCGTTGAGGATAGTGATGCTCCACAACCGAGTAGCATAGCAAAGGGCAACAACTCCGCCAAATTCCCATACCACTCCGACATATATCGGGGAGTCTACCGAGAATGTCGTCGTATGGTCTCCAATTAAACTGCAACAAAAAAAAATTCATTCATTAGAAACGTGTTCAAACAAACTTAAATTTTATATGTCAACAACTAACAACCATACCGTTGCCTCGGTCATTGATTGCAGCTGAGATCTATATGTTCTCAGGCAATGTGTGGAAACATCTGTACACGTTAAGCTTCCCTTCCACCTAAAAGGATAAATAAAAAAATAACATAAGTCAGGTATATATATACAAAATAATAAATTTAATTATTTCCAATTCACACTACCGAGCAGCTAACGGGGCATTGTACTGGAACCGGGCAACAGCAGGAGCAAAACAACGAAACCTCTCCCAAGCCCACACTTGTAGAAGCGCAACTGGGCCAGTAATGGATATAGCATTAGGTGTTGTAGCATTACAAAGGTTTCTGTAAAGGAGAGCTAACACAGCACCGCCCCAACTATATCCCGAACATGCGGGCAAGTCTACCAGAAATTCTAAAAATTTGACATCAATCAGGCTGTTTGCATTATCAGGAAAGATTGTGCACCCTATCAAATAAAATATTATTTGACGTGCACGAAAAATGCAATCTTCATCTGATGCTTCATTTTCAGAAAAGGATGACGTTATTTGTGCTAAAACTCGGGAGGACCTAACCCTTTTGCCCTTCACATGATCTTCGTCAGGGGTAAACCCCAACACCGTTTGACACTTGTCTCGTACAGTATACATCGACATACCTGTGTCAGCCCCAGAAATAGGCAACCCATCTATCGGTAGCCCCCACAACACGTTCACATCCTGTAATGTCACGGTCGTTTCTCCAAAAGGAAGGTGAAACGTGTGAGTTTCTGGCCTCCATCTCTCAACCAACGCAGTTATTAACGCGTGGTCAACATACTTGTACCCAATTTGCAGTATCCCGCTGAATCCTGTTGCATGTATTAAACCTTCTACCCTTCCACTAACCGGATTTTCTTTCATATGTTGCCAGAACGTTCGATCTGATCGTCTAATATCTAATGGCTTATCATACGGTGTTGGATTTTTAAACACCTCAAACGCACGGTGATTGTTTCCCAAGAACAACACCGATGCATTCATCGGACCAGGATGACATTCAAAATTCATCTTCGGCTTATAAAACTTGACTGAATATTTTTCGTTAATGAAAGGATTGAGTTTGATATTGAAAATGTATCTCAACTGCTTTGCTTTATGTTCATATGTAAATACTTCACTCTGTGCCTCAATTTTCGAATTCATGGTGTTTGCAGAATTTTTCTTACACTACAGTTGATTTCTCTTACACACAACTATTCAAATTAGCAGGTTTTATTTCATATCATGTGAGAGCTAGGGTCAAGTCATATCACCTTCACATTTACCACTCACATTTCATGCAGCAAATGGACAAAAACCTCAAACAGGCACCTATTACACTACCATCCGAAAGCTGCATTAATTCTGCAAAGTTTGTCGTTATTTACAAAGACTGCCATATGAATCTGAGACCTTTAATAACATTGTGAGACAAAACAGAGACCTTTAATAACATTGTGAGACAAAACAGAGACCTTTTATAAGGTTGTGAGACAAAACAGAGACCTTTAATAACATTGTGAGACAAAACAGAGACCTTTTATAAGGTTGTGAGACAAAACAGAGACCTTCTCCAAGGTTGTGAGACAAAACAGAGACCTTCTCCAAGGTTTGAACCTCAAACAGAGACCTTCTCCAAGGTTTGTACTTGAATCAGCGACCTTTAAGAAGGTTGGTAGTTCAAACAGAGACCTTCACAAGGTCGCTGTATCATTCTGCAATCTTAAACATTTGTTGCAGCTTTTTGCAGAAGGTCTGAGATTGTGCAGAAAAGTGATCGAAGGTCGCTGTTTGAATTCACAACTTACCTAAATCTGAAAACATAATTCAAACCCACCTAATAACACTCTTTTGTGGTTCAAACCACCTATTTTTGCAAAAAATTCCTAAGCAAGCGCAAACAACATGCCAAAGAGTGAATGGAGATGCTTCTCTATGGTTTTAATTTTGTTGGATGAAACTACAAATGCGATACTTAGGTAGCGTTTGGTACGAAGGAATAGAAGGCGGAATGGAATGAATCATTCTATTGGGATGAAAACAAACATGTTTGGTTGTTAAGTGGTAATGGAATAAAGCATTCCACAACGAATGTAAACCTTCTAAATATAATAATTTTCATTCCTTGGTAGGTTGGTGTTTTTTTTTCATTCTTTCAAGGAATGGAAAGATATATTATTATTATTATTATTATTATTATTATTATTATTATCATTATCAATAGTTTTCTTATTATTATTATTATTATTATTTTTTATTATTATTATTATTATTATTATTGTTATTGTTGGTTTCACTAACTCACGAGCGAGCGACACCACTATTGCCATAGCTGCCGCCGTGACTACCATTGCCGCCGTCACCCACTTTCACACCGCCGCCACCACCACCTCCACCCCAGCTGTCTCCCGCCACCACCCACCTCCACCCCAGTCGTCACCCACCTCCGCCGCTACCAACCGTCACCCACCATCCACACCACCGCTCCCGCCGTCACTCGCCACCACCGACCTCCCCCGACACCACCGCGCCACAGCTGCCACCCACCCCCGACCCCGCCGTCAGCCGTCACCCACCTCCACCACCAACCACCACCGTCCCCGTCACCCACCACCATTTTCGTCACCACCACCTACCTCTGCCCCCGCCACCACCCACTGCCACCACCTTCGACCATCGCTACCATTGCCACCTATCACCACCCACCACCACCGACTATCGTCACTCATCAGCGATTTTATTCCTTCGTCTATTCTTTCCTACCAAACAATACAAAGTAATGATTCATTTCATTCTCACATGCATGTTTGTAGAAATCGCTAGTCGCTAGTCGGTCGGTGAGGTGGGGACTAGCGATTAATCGGGATTAACCGGGGATTAATTGGGATTAACCGGGGATTAATCGGATATAATCGGGATTAATTGTAATTAATCGAAAATTAATCGAGATTAATCGATGATTAATCGGGGATTAATCGTTGCCTAGTCGGGATTTTTACAACCATGCTCACATGGTAACCAAACAAGACATGGAATGGTAATGATCCATTCCATTACATCGTCCATTCCATTACCTCGTACATTCCATTCACCCGTCTATTCCATTACGTCATACCAAACAGACCCTTAGTTTACTGTTTTACTCTTTGCATGTTAGCAAATTCCATGGTTAGTCGTCACGAATACGAATAACATGGTTGTAAAAATCATTACGCACACATATATACTAGTTCTTATGGATTTTTATGCTTGTATTATGCTAAATAATCAAGTGTTTGTTACAGAGATTTGGACCAGAACTATTTGACAGGTTCCTTGTCACCTTCAATTGGCAATTTAACTCAGATGCAATGGCTGTAAGCCTTTAATTTGACATGCTGATCATTTATAGCCTCAACTTTTGTAAGAATAAAGTTGAGCTTTATGACAGTAATTGTGACTTTATCTTTAGGACTATGGGCATCAATAACTTATCTGGGGAGCTTCCGCCGGAGCTAGGACAACTTTCTAACCTTAGATCATTGTATGCTTCTTCTGCGTTTTACTTACCTTTCATCAAGCAAACAACTTCTTTCGTTTCAATCATTGTTGAATGAAATTTAAAATTTTATGTTGCAGGGGAATTGGCACAAACAATTTCAATGGTTCCCTGCCATCTGAACTTGGAAATTTGCGAAGATTAGAACAACTGTACAAACATTCATGATTATTATCTTCTAAATTCTCTAAATAAATTGATTAGTTCTTCGATAAATTAGGATAAAAGAACGTTTGGAGTTCTTTCCTGAATTTACCTTTCTTCTGTTTTGAACAAATTATATCTTCATATATGTTCATTTTTTCAGTTACATTGATAGTTCTGGAGTTGGTGGTGAAATACCTTCTACATTTGCTAGTTTACAGAACCTGGTAACAGTGTAAGAGTATTTATTTTTTATGATGTTTCAAAGTAGTACTTCATTTATCACGGGAAAAGCGCAACTGTTTGTTAATTAAGATGTAATTTAAGGAAGTTTTCATGTTAATGTTCCTGGTTTTGTATCATCAACTTTAAAAGTATATTTATAATAGATCCCTTTGTTTTGGCTTGTATTGAAATGCATATTAGAAATTTGACAAATAATAATCAATTACACGAGGCACCAACTAAAAAGTTGTAATCTTCATCAAATGGAAGGAGTATTATATGTTTATTGTTCTACGTTAGTTATCATTATTCGCATATTTTTTATGGATACGAATTCTTGTGTTGTCAGATGGGCTTCGGATAATGAATTCACTGGGAGAATACCTGACTTTATAGGGAATTGGACTCAGTTAGAGTCATTGTAAGTTAACTTCTATGTCATATTCAAGGTCAAGGTGTTACACATGAAATGAAACTTTATGATTACTTACATTCTTTATGTTCATATAGGAGGTTTGAGGGCAACTCTTTTGAAGGTTCAATACCACCTTCATTTTCTGGACTTACCTCTTTGCAGGAGTTGTAAGTCTTTTTTTTTTCTTCTTAAGACGTTGTTACTATATTTTCAAGTGATTTGATCTTGTAATTTAAACCCTCTAAAATTAGCTACTCGGGTCGTATGAATGTTGCAGGAGGATAAGTGGTTTATCTAATGGAACTCTGGACTTTATAAAGGATTTGAAGTCCCTTAATGCTCTGTGCGAATTTTTTTAATCTTTCTTAAGTCTACCCATGTTATTATTTTGAAAACAAAATATAATGAAACATTTCTTGCAGAGTTTTGAGGAATAACAGAATTTCTGGCCCTATTCCAACTAACATTGGAGAGTATCAAAATTTGGAACGTCTGTGAGTAATCTACACTGATCTTGAAGTTTATAAATATATAAACTTAACTATTCAAGGAAAGATCTAAAATGTTATGTCTGTATCTATTGCTGGTCTTACTGACTTTGGGTGTATACTTACCAGGGATTTGAGTTTCAACAATCTGAATGGACAGATTCCAAGAGAGTTGTTCAACTTGAGTCGACTCTCTTTCTTGTAATACACATATTCTCTTTCTATACTAAATAATATATTACATAAAATTAGGACATAAGTATCAATGTTGAAATTAACTAATTGTGTATGAATGTTGTCATTTATATAACATCCTAAATCTGAATTTGGATGTCATCATTCTCAGGTTTCTCGGTAACAATAGTTTAAATGGCACCCTTCCAGATGTAAAGAGCGCAACTCTCAGAAATATGTAAGTGAAATGCGTGGCTGTGCTTAATCAAGTGAAAATCATTAATATACAATTATTTACAATTTTCCTCATGCAGTGATGTGTCATACAACGAACTATCTGGAACGCTTCCTTCTTGGGTCAACGAAGAAAACCTACAACTGTAAGTGCATGATGCTGAACATAATGCTATTATTTCTGAATTCTGATTTGCGCCTTTTATTTAAGAAGTAGTTGTTGGTGACTAAATTTGAAGTTAGTTTTTAATATAGGTCTTGGAATTAACACCATATATCTAATGTGTGCAATTTGAAGTAACTTAATTGTGAACAACTTCAATTTAGGAGATTCAGGAAACAGTGGTTTACCTTCAGGTTTAGAGTGTCTCCAAAGGAATTTCCCTTGTGCTCGTGGGTCTCCGAGATGTAAGCAAAAACATGGAGTTTCTAGTTTTTTTTTTTTTTTGAATGCCAAATCGCACACACCCACCCTTAAATGTTGGTTTTTACAGATAGTGATTTTGGAATCAATTGTGGTGGTCCTCCATACACATCATCTAACCGGTTACTCCATGCGCAAGAAACTGAAGAACTTGGAGAAGCAACATATTATGTGAATTCTGAAAGAAGGTGGGGTGTCAGCAATGTTGGCCAAAGGCAAAACTCAAACTCTACGGTTTCTTCTTCACGCCAATTCACAAACACTTCAGATTCAGAACTTTTCCAGACAGCAAGAATCTCTGCTGGATCGTTAAGATACTATGGTTTAGGGCTGCAAAATGGTAACTACACAGTGACCCTCCAGTTTGCAGAACTAGAGATAGAAAATGGGCGCACTTGGAAAAGTACTGGAAGGCGTGTCTTTGACATTTATTTGCAGGTTTGCATAACTATAAATTAATTTTAATGCAGTTCTTCTTCATCATCATCGTCATCAATAACTTCTTTATCTTTCTAAACCAGTAGTTGGCTAAATATGAGTCCTAAATTAAGAACTTGTAGCAAGTTTGAAGTTGAAGTTTGTAGTTTGACCTCAAAAGTCAAAGTCAAACAGTACCCGTATCCAGAATACATGGAATTTGTTATTTTTGAGAATCTGTCGCTTTGGGTTATTAATCTCAAACGGGTCATCCAAAGTCTATTCGTGGTGCATACAAGCTCCTAAATTGTTAAAGCATCATTTACCGCTAGAAAATGGATGTGGGTCAGGCTGACCCGGCCCAGCCTATTTTGACCCACACCAAAAGTGATCCGTTATAACTGTCTGACTCACTCATTTAGCCACCTCTAGTACTATGAAGTATGGTCTTATGGATTTTGCGTAATTTCTATCATTGGTTTCTCAAAACCTGTCTCTTTCAGGGGAACCTGGTGTTTCAAGATTTCGATATAAAAAGGGAAGCAGGGGGGGCCTCCTTTAGTCCTGTTTCAAGGCAAGAAACCGTTCAAGTTACAGATAACTACCTTGAGATTCATTTATTCTGGTCTGGAAAAGGGACTTGCTGTGTACCTCAGCAAGGGACGTTTGGACCTCTTGTCTCAGCAATCAGTGTCACCCCAAGTACTAAAATTCTTTCTCGATTTCTTGATGTTTGACAACTGCTACCATTTACTTTACTTTACTTTTCTTTTTGTACAGATTTCCGCCCCACTGTGAGCAACACTCCACCTTCCACAAAGAAGAAGAATAGCACTGGTTTAATTGTTGGGATCTTGGTTCCTATTGTAGTTGTTAGCTTTCTGTCATTATTAGCCGTATATATTTTTCGTCGTCAACTGAGGAAAAAGCAGGAGACATCTGACAATTATGAAGGTAGATTTTATATGGATGAAAAATGTTTCCCATTTGCATATTTTATTTTTGATGTGGTTACATAATTAGTATTGCATATATAATATTCTGAAAATAATTTAAAGACATACTCAAACAACTCCATAGAATTGTTGGTGTAAATGCAATTTTTACTTATTTACATTTTGAAGATTAAATCGGTTTAGGTTTGACCTCTAACAGGTAAAATAAAAAAGATGGCATCAATCATTTTTTTAAAGTTAAACTATTGTTGATTCACTGAAATAGTATAATAATTGTAATCATATTTGAAACAACTTCATTCTAAACTTGCATGCTTTTGCTGATTTACAGAGTTTTTGGGAATTGATGCCAAACCATATACCTTTAGTTATGGAGATCTGAGAGATGCAACCGATGATTTTAGTCCTGCAAATAAGCTTGGTGAGGGAGGTTTTGGACCTGTTTATAAGGTGCCTTGTACTTTACATTAACAATCCAATTTTGTTTCTTAAATTCAAACTTAACCATAATTAGTTCATAATATCCTTTTGATTTTAAACAGGGAACACTTGATGATGAGAGAGTAATAGCTGTTAAACAACTCTCTGTAGCCTCCCACCAAGGCAAGGCTCAGTTTATTGCTGAAATTGCAACAATATCCGCTGTCCAACACCGCAACCTTGTCAAATTATATGGATGCTGCATTGAAGGAGACAGACGACTTCTTGTTTACGAGTATCTTGAGAACAAGAGTCTTGATCAAGCATTATTCGGTAACAAATATCACATTTCATTCATCATAATTACATTTTCCAGACATGAATTGAAGAGTATCAAACTATAATGTTGCATTCGGTGTGTATGATGTAGGAGACAACAGGCTATCTCTTAATTGGGTCACTCGGTTTGAAATATGCCTCGGGATAGCACGCGGTCTTGCATATCTGCACGAGGAATCTAGAATAAGGATTATACACAGAGACGTTAAAGCTAGCAATGTTTTACTTGATTCTGAACTCAATCCTAAGATCTCAGACTTTGGTTTGGCCAAACTTTATGATGACAAGAAAACACACATGAGTACTCGTGTTGCAGGCACAATGTAATATTTTATATAACGTGTGCATGCATACATGTATATGTATTTGATATGTATTTGTGTGTGTTTTGTAGAGGGTATTTGGCACCAGAGTATGCAATGCGTGGACACCTTACAGAAAAAGCTGATGTGTTTGGGTTTGGAGTTGTAGCTCTAGAGATTGTTAGTGGAAGGCCTAATTCTGATTCAACTTTGGAAGATGAGCAAATATATCTTCTTGAATGGGTTAGCATCTTTCATTCTCTTGATTATTCCTCATATATTATGTTATTTCAAAGTATTTATACAACTATTCCTATATGGTTCCTTTGTTATGGTTTTAGGCATGGAACCTACATGAAGCTAATAGTGAAGTTGAGTTGGTGGATGAAGAACTGTCCGAATTTAACGAGGATGAAGTAAAAAGAGTGACGCGAATCGCCCTTTTGTGCACTCAAACCTCACCAATGCAAAGACCGTCAATGTCGCGAGTGGTGGCCATGCTTTCAGGAGACATAGAAGCAGGTGGTGTTATTAATAGGCCCGAGTATTTGACTGGTTTTAATTTTAAAGATGCTACCACCTTCAAAAGTGCAGCTCCAGCTTTTGGTGCAAATTCTATGCCGAGTACAAGTCACTCCACTGTCTCACCAAACACACCTGATAATGCTTCCAGACCAATGCTTCATAATATCATTGGAGAAGGACGGTGAGACTACATATATAGTTTGTTTGTTAATAATCTGTCTTGTATATTGAGGATGGCTGAGTGAAGTTGTGATTGAAATTATAGATTAACTTCTTCAATATAATAGTTCATCCAAATTGATCCTAAAGGGCCTGTGACTTTATTAATGATATGTGTAGATGAAAAAGTTTTGTGATATGTTTTGGTTTGGTTTGCTAGTTAAACTACGAAGTAATTCAATCGTCCATGTGATTTGTAAAAAAATTACTTTAGGTTTCTTAAATTACACACCCCGTCCTTACTGTTTACGGAGTTATCATACATTTTTCCATGGGATAGTTTCATCCATTTTGGACGTTAAGTTTCAAGAGAAGATGAGGAGATAGTGAAGCGGAGAATAGCAGAATATGGTAGACAAGAGAAGTCTTGCTCATTGAAGGACATTGACAAAAGGATCTCATGATAATTGTGTAGTAGTGTGGGGTTTAGTAGTTGTAAAATAGAACAACCAACTTAACCAACATGAACTATTCTTATGATTCTTTTTTATAGAATCTAAGATGTTCAGTATTCAACTTTGTTAAAAAAAATAATAAAATAAAATAAAAATAGAAGAAAGAAAAGAAAACAAAAATGATAAAATTACCCTTTTAGCCATAATCCGAACGAAATCCCCTCCCCGCAAACAAAGGCGGAGCTTTATTGGGACCGGAGAGTCACTACAAGAAAAAACCCCTATAGGAACGACACCTATAGGGACAACACAGGTCCTCTCTATAGATCACCCTATAGAGAGGACATGTCGTTTCTATAGGGTTTTCGTGCCTTTTAAGATAAGTTACCTTATAGGAACGACATATCCTCTCTATAAGTTGAAAATATTTTTTTTTTTGCTTTTTTTTTTCTAGTTTGTTGAATTGGAAACATTAAAAAAACGTTTTAACTTATAGAGAGGACATGTTGTCTCTATAACTTTAAATATTTTTCTTTTAATTTAATTTTATTAATGATCAATATGTATGAAAATTAAAATAAAACTAAAAAATGAAGTTTAACTTATAGAGACGACATGTCCTCTCTAAAACGTTTAACTATTCAAAAATAATTTTGAAATAAAAATAAATAAACTAACATATAGAAAGGACATATCGTCTCTAAAATATTTGAAAAAAAAATTAAAATTTAAATAAACTAACCTATAGAAAGGACATATCGTCTCTATAGGGAAACAAAATTTTGTTTTGTTTTTTAGTTTTGATTAATAAATAATTAAAAATACAAAAAAATGTTATTCGCATATAGAGATGACATGTCGTCCCTATAAACCCAATTAAATTTTTTTGTTTATTCTTGTTTTTTAACTAAAAATATATATATTTAAACCTATAGAGACGACATGTCGTCTCTAAAACGTTTGAAATAAAAATTTTAAAAAATAAACTAACCTATAGAAATGACGTATCGTCTTTATAGGGAAACATAATTTTATTTTGTTTTTTAGTTTTGGTTAATAAATAATTAAAAATACAAAAAATCTTATTCGCATATAGAGACGATATGTCGCCTCTACAAACTCATCTATAGCAAGGACACTTATAGAAACGACTTGGGTGACCTGTAGGGGCGAGGCTGTAGAGACAATATGTTGTAGAGACGACAGGTGAAAAAGGCTTATAGAGATGACATGTCCTCCCTACAGGCCAAAAAAATGTTGTCCCTATAGGATGTTTTTCTTGTAGTGAGTGCCCAGGCCCACGCCGATGTTTCGCTCGTAGTTTTAGTTTTACAAAAAAATTTCAGGAAAATTTTGATTTTGAGAGTCCGGTCCCTACTGAGTTTTCGTTCAAGCTTTGCCTGCAAGCACCCTCATCTTTCCAACTCTTCAATTACAAGGCATGTCTTTGTATCTCTGTAGGTTCGGTTTGTGGTATGAATCTCACAGATGGTGAGGTGTCAAAGGTGTAGCTTTTAGGATTTCGTAATTGTATGGATAGCTTTAGAATCGCGTAGAATTACTTTCGGAATAAAGTATTGCGTGGCTACACAAAATTAATGATTGTCAAGATAAAAAGGTTTTCTTTAAGAACGAGATGTTCTTTTTCGTGAAATTTGAAGTGTTAATTTGATGTTTTAAGTCAGACCAGATGATATCTATTTATATGGGTTAAAGTTTAACAATCACACTAGGGTGTGCACGGTTCGGTTCGGTTATTAGTATTATCCGTAACCGTAACAGAAGTCATCGGTTAATAGGTTCGGTTAATTCGGTTAATTTATCAGTTTTCGGTTAATTTTCGGTTAATAACCAATTCAAACAAGGGCTAATTTTTTTGCTTAGAAATACATGTAATGGAGATATAACTACATGAAATAGATGTATAAATACATGAAATGGATGTATAAATAAATAAAATTGAGGTATAAATGCATGAATAGATGTTTAAATACGTAAAATTGAGGTATAAATAAATGAAATGAAGGTATAAATAAATGAAATAAAGGCATAAATAAATGAAATTGAGGTATTATTACATGAAATGAAAGTATAAAACATGGAATACATGAAATAGAGGTATAAAAGCTAGAAATATATAAAAAAATAAATGATTCGGTTCGGTTAATTTCGGTTAACCGACGGTAAAAAAATATCCGTTAACCGACTTTTGGTTAATTCGGTTTCGGTTAATTTCGGTTCGGTTTTGTCGGTTTTCGGTTCGGTTTCGGTTACAGTTCGGTTATTGTACACCCCTACATCACACCAATTGGGCATAGTGGGGGCGGGGAGGGGCGCCCGACCCCCCAAACTTTTCGCTCACTAGCATCTGGTATGTAGTTTTCGTATAAATTTTTTTGTTATATACGTTTTCAACCCCCCGGTTTTATAATTTTTTTAGGTATATACGTTTTCGACCATCCGGCCAGAAATCTCAAGCTTCGCCACTGCGATATTGCAATAGGATCAATTTAAATTTTAAACCATATTTTTGAAAAACGCTCATCAAATATGTTTAATCAACCCATTAACTAATACTAGAGGGATATCCCGCGCTTCGCGGCGGACTTTCGATCGATATCGGTTCGGTGAGTTACAACATCATTACGATACCGAGACTTAATATAGCAACCGAAAGAGATACAAATGACCACTGACATCGGTATCATGTTGTCAAGACACCATCGGTTCGCTTTGGCACAGTACTCGACCCAAATGGATATCGATACGTGTTTACATCGGTCGAAAACCTTAATTTACTTTGAAATAACCATATACTCGTATCGGTTCCAATAATACCAATAACGATACCGATTGTTGTTCGGTTAAAATCGCTTCAGTTTGTCATAACTATAAAAAAAATTACTCTCTTTTAAAAAAAGAACTCTATTTCCAACGGTTCTATTCAACTATTTAAAAAACAAATAAAAGAAAGCGCTAATTAATACAAGGAATAATGTATTCTTATTTTTTTTATCTCTTATATAATATGGATATTTGACAAATAAAAAAATAAAATATGTGAAATTGATTCAATATTTAATATATTTTATACATCTCATTCATTCACCAAAAGTTAGAAAGACGTTTTGATAAATTTTCATATGGTGGCAATTGTGTGTGTTTCTTTTTTTTCCAGGACATTTTATTAAAACTCCAAACCAATGGGATGCTGGACGAGGGTTTGATCCATATAATGGGGTATTAGGTGGATTTAATAGGTGCACATTGTTAGAGTTGATGCCTATTCGGCAATGAAAGAAAATAATAGGGTGCTCGACCCTTCGAATTTTTCGCTCAATAGTGTTATATATGTAGTTTTTGTATAGAAATTTTTGGTATATACGTTTTCGACCCCCGGTTCTATAGAAATTTTTGGGTATATACGTTTTCGACCCCCCCCCCCCCCGCCCCCGTCGAAAATGTCAAGCTTCGCCACTGACATGGTGGTAAGTTACGAATCAACCATAAGTTGATTTTTTTAATGACTTAAATTACATCAAACCCGTCTTCAGAGGGGCACAAACCCTTAACCTCAAGGAAACAGCTTTGCTAAGACCGTGGGATATGATGGGGCTTGGGTTGGGGGCATGAGTTGACACATGGAGTTCGAGCCCCCCCACCGGTGAGTGACGTGTCTGTGGGGTATGGCGGGGCGTGGGTGCACCGCGTGGCTTGGCAGGTTGTTACAAAAAAATAAAAAAATTAAGAAATACACACAACATTTAAAAAAAAACCTAAAATTTTATTAAATTCTTAAAAATTACATAATACTAAAAATTACATAATTCCTAAAAATTACAAAATAAAAAAAATCTAGAGCGTTAGGTAAATTTCAAAAAGCGCGAGCTTGTCAAACGTCTTTCGCTCCTTGCCCCGAAACTCAATGTTCGCCACCGCCACCCGGTCCTCGTGGCTTAACTCACCGCTCGGAACGGCTTCGTAGTAGGCTTTGAAACGATCAAGTTTCGGCCGTAGCTCGCGCCATTTATGTTGGCACGCGTTTAAGTTGTGCCGGTCGTGTCCGACGTTATGTCGGTAGCTTGCAAAGGCTTCCGGCCAATATCGCGTTTGACCGGGTTGTTGCCCCTTCATTGCGTCAACGACGCTCGTGACGAGAGCTAGCTCTTCTTCGTGTGTCCAAGTGACCATCGATCAAGTGGGTTGGGGTAGCGGGTTCGATCAAGTGGGTTTTGGTTGGGGTAGCGGTGGACAACCAAGAAGATTGTTTGGGTTGGGGTAGCCGGCGGGGTTGGGGTTATATTTATAGTGGATGTTGACTGTTGGGTTGGGGTGACCGTTTGGCTTGGCCAAACGGTTACAATTTAAAATTTAAACACCCCGCTATGACATGGCCAACAAAGCGAATATGAGTCCGCCACATAGGATCGCTAGCCTGCCCCACGCCCGGCTTCAAACTCCCGCCCCAACCCAAGCCCACCCGGGGTGGTGGCTTGGGCGTTTTCAGCCAACCTACGCCCCAACCCAAGCCCATACCACTAAGTCTAATTCCAAACCACCCCCTCCCCCCTCTTCTCTACATACAATTCAAATCATGTGGTCAATAGTCTATAACTTTTGCCTGACTTTTCTTAGCATTGGTTATTTGATATCACTTATTGGTGATGTTGGAATTTTATCATAGGGGTAAAATCTTTTGGAGGTCGGTCATCTATATGTATGTATTAATTTTTTTCGTTTCGGGCCAAGTCGGGTCACATGAATAGAAATGCATAAAATAAATAAAAAGAGAAGTCAATAAAATGCATAAAAAAATAAGTTTACTAGAAAATCTATTCGGGAGTTTTAGATGAAGGATAAATAGAATACCCTCGTTTTCTTTTTTGTCAAAATTTTATAGGGGTCTTACTCGTTTCCAAATTTTCATGGGGGATGATGTCAAATTTTCATAGAGTGAATCTGAATTTTATCATACATACACACGGAAAAATTTGATGGGGGTGGCCGCCCCCATACCCAAAACATAGGACCACCATTACCTGCTAGTCAATATACAAACAATCGTTGGGTGGAAGTATGATGGATCCTTGGGCCATGGCTGCCAAGAGTCGTTGATCCTACCAAGTTCACAATCACCTATTACATTTTTTTCTTTAAACAATATTTGACAAATGCATAGATATTAATTTCATGGTTCCCACATAACCATTCTCTTAGATATTTTAGTGTAATCGGGATTGACTTGGTGATTAAAGCGAATAATAATACACATTAAGCAAGTTAGGAGGTGCAGGAGTGCACGCTTATTTGAGTTATTATAATTCGAAGTGTACGGGCGGAACCCGTACTCTACGGGGGTTCCAAGGGGGCAACGCCCCCTTGGCGGGGGTCCGGGGGGCAACGCCTCTGAGAGCAGGCTCCAAGGGGCAGAGCCCTTGGCTGGGGTCGATGGGCGGCAGCCCCTGGCGGGGTCTAAGGTTCACCCGAAAAATTTTATTTTAATTAAATTGCCTTAGTAAAATTACATAAGGAATAAATATTTTCTGGAAAATGTCATATTTTCGAAACATCAAAAATTTGCAATTTTAGGAGGCAGTTTTGTCTTAAAATTGAAATAACTGCCTAATGGCAGTTAACCATCCCTAACCCCAAATTCGTAGATAGCTTTTTGGTTGCATTCTTCTTCTGGTTCAGACAATTTTCACACAAGCATAGCTTGGTTCAATTTCTCGAAAATCAGAGTTGTATCCGATTAAATTATTCGGGTGAACCATCGAAATAATTTGATCTTAGAGTGATTACACGCCTCTCTGATCATCCGGGTTTCTAAAAATTCCCCAACACATTCCAGGGTTGTTTCAATATGCAATAATGTGTTTCATACTAATAAGTTATTTTTAGGTTTTATACCTAGCTACTTGGTTTTATCATTATTTTAAACTAGTATTAAGCACCCTCGCGTTGCGGCAGGGGCGAACACCAATATCACACTACTGTCAACGACCACCAACACTGAAGTTGCGGCGAGTTAATGCGAAGAAATTAAACCAAAACGTAAAGCACAAAATAGAATAACTAAGTCGATCTATGACCCGCGCGTTACGATGAACTCGCGTCTATTTTTTCCCGTTTGACAGATTCATCGTAACGTGCGGGTCCTAGATCGACTTAGTCATTCTTTTCTATGTTTTACATTTCGGTTTAATTTTTTCGCATTAACACGCCGCAACTTCAGTGTAGTGTTGGTGGTCGTTGGCAGTAGTATGTCACTGGTGTTCGCCCCTGCCGCAAGACGGGAGTGCTTAATGCTAGTTATATTTATATATCATCACCACCATACAAACCATAATGCATAGATTACAACCATTATTATATCTATATATAATATATATCATTACCATTGTACAAACCATAATGCATACATTACAACATTGCATGGTCTATATATAATATATAATTAACTAACTAGTTTAATATTAATTGAAAGTGTACTCCTTTTCGTTACAAAAACACAAGTTTCTTAATCAAAAAGGGTGTATCAAGTCTAGCCCATAACGGATGATTCAAGCTGTTTAATAACATATAGAACGTGTAACCACAAATGCACTTCTTCAAATTTCAACAGATATGTTGCCTTAATCTTGTGCGGGTTTGCTACATGAAGCTACACATCAAAAACGCTTGGTGAATACACTAAGTTTATACCCAAAAAAATTTTAAAATAATAATTTTAAGAAATTAGCATCTAAAATAAGCTGCAATCAAAGAGCCCTTAGGAACCACTGGCTCTAGCCCAGTGGCCAGGACCGCGATGAAGGTCGGATCTTTGCCGTATGGCGCGGGTTCGATTCCGAGCGTCCGCCCAAGTTTTCTATTACCGTGCAAACTAGCCTAGAGTGTCCGCTCTAGGTGGGGATGCAACTTCCATCAACTGGTGGAGGCCGGGAAATTTTCTTGGGGGTTCCCTAAGGCCACACACCCATTTCTGCCGGGTATGTGGGGTCTGGGTGCTACCTGCGTGGTAGTAGACGGTCGTCCGTTTGTTGATAATTCCGTCGTTCCAAAAAAAAAAAAAAAAGAGCCCTTAGGGTGTAGGGAGTGGTTAGACACTTTGAATAGGTAAACTCTCAAATCACCCAATCAAACAGTGTCACGTCATTTTACCTATTTTGTTTACCTATTGCTCAAAACGATGGTTAGATACTTTGGAATAGGTAAACTATTTAAAAAATAAAGGAAAAATGTGTGATTGGTTGAGAAGTCATGGACCCCACCACATACCCCCCTCTCTCTCCCTTTCCCTCCCTCTCCTCGATTCGGTGAAGGCACCGAAATCCTTTAGCTTGATCGGTAAACTTATGTTGGCAGTGGTTTACCACTTCGGTAAACCAAGTTTACCGCATGAAACCGTTGACACACCGAATACCCTTACCTATTTTCAAAGAGTTGAAACTCCTCCATCAGATATAGAATAATGAAAAGTGACATATTGACTTTTTAAAAAGGTGTTAAGCTGACTTTTCAAATAGCATATCATGATATCAACATGTCATCATGTTTGAAGACTTTGATATAAAATATCAGGAAAGGGTGTGTTTGAGAAGCATTTTTCAAAGATAATTAGTAGATGTCTTGATGTAGAATTATGTTATTAATAAAATATGGAAGAATTGGAGACCTGTCAACAGCAAGTATGCATGTGATTTGAAATAAGAAGTTATTAAGGAGCTAGCTTGCAGTTGATTTTGTAAGATGGAAGGTGGCTGCAGAATAGAGTTAAGGATTTTTAAGGTGGCTTCATGGTTATGGCTGTGGTTTATTATAATCACGGTGGCCACCGTAGCGCAAACTCAAAACACCACCGATCCAGCTGAAGGTCTCTCTCTCTCTCTCTCTCTGAGTTCTCTCTACATTTATTTATACTCTTTATTTACTATATATTTCTTTGTGCAATTATAATCGATGATCTCCGACTCTCAATGGCTGCTACTCATTTCTGCTGATCCTTCCCTCTCTTTGTAAATTTAATTCTTAAGCTCGTGAATCTAGTTTGCTTAATCTAGCTAGATCATGAATCACTTTTGTTCAAGCAAGCTCATGAGTCGAGTTTGCTTAATTGTGTTATTTGATCTTCGGATAAAGACACGCAGCCAGCGTACAAATGTGTCTAGTCGTCTAACAAATTAGAAACAAGTGTAGACAACCCAAATAGCTTTTACCAATCAATGATATGATTTATACATTTGTTTTTTTATAACATGTTCATTTATTATAAAAAATGTTTAGTTTTTAATTGTATAAATAGATATAATAGACGGGGGAGGTTCATTTGAGAAAAAAAAATAAATTGAGAAAAAAAAAACAAAGGTTACAATTGAAAAACATTAAATAGTTTTCTCTCATCTCATTTATTATTCTTTTTGACTAATTAATTAGTCATAAAAATTATCATCCTCCACACTAAAATTTTTGCCTAGAAACATCAAAATTTCTCCTACACATTTTTGAAATTTATCCTACACATATTGAAATTTATCCTACACACCTTATAATTTATTCTACACCTTAAATTATTTTTTTTCTTTGAAAAGATATATTTTTTTTGAAAATAAGTTAAAAATTTTAATTTGGTTAGCTATTAAAAATGAAGACTAACAATTAATGATCTATCTAATTTTACCAATATACCCTTACACCCATATTAAATACCAAAATTAAATAAAGTAAAATAAAAAATTCTTATTAATTGAAATTTGTTCTTTTTTATTCTTACAAAAAAATTCTTCTCATTTAAACCGTCCACTATAATAGATTACGTTTAAATATTACATAGTTAAACTAAACATAAGTTAATTTATATAACTTTATAGGTTTCAATATATAGAAAGTAATTAACAAGCCCAAAACATTATTCAATGTACTAAACTCAATAGATAATAATACCAAGGCCCAATACATGTGGGTGGATAAGAAACCAGGCTAAATCTTGTCATTTTACACGCCAACAAAGTAATTAACAATTTAAAATTAAATTTTTGAATTGAAAATTATTAAGTTATTGTGGATTGTATCTATACAATTCAAAACGGTTCCTAACCAGTTGCAACTCAATTATTTTCTAAGGGTGATCGGGGCACTCGCGGGGAGTGGGTGCGGTGACCCAAGTCCCCGCTCGGGAACACCGGCGCCATCAAGGCGGGGACCGAAATCGGCGAGTTGGGTCGGGGCTTGTTCACCGATGAAAGTTTTGAATGTTAACGGCTATATAGCCGTTATGTATTATAAAAAAAAAAAAAAAATCCTAACCCTATAAATACTACCTCTTTAACCTTTTTATTTTTCAAACAAAGACATCAATGTAAAAAAGGTCCAAGTGTAAACTGCTATAAAAGAAAATGATTATTAAATAATATGAAGTTTTAACTTGTACCTTAATCTCAACACAAATTTTACAATACTATTCTCTTTAGGTTTCTTTTGCATATACATTATTGTGAATGAAATTTGAAGAAAACAAACTATAGTGCATAAAAAAATAAAGGAAAATAAACTATTCCTTATCATGTTTTGTTTTGATATATACAAATAATAATTATTTTTAAAAAGAAAATAAATAAAAACAAAGAAATATATAATAAAACGGTTCTAACTTCTAAGTGTAAACTGCTGCAAAGAAAATGATTATTAAATAGTATAAAATGAAATGAAGTTTTGACTTGTACCTTATGCTCAACACATCTTTTACAATACTACTCTCTTTGGTTTCCTTTTGCATATACATTACTGTGAAGGAACTTAAGGAAAAACTAACTGGGGTAGCCCAGTTGGCCACCGACACCCACCTCTTCCCAGAGGTACCGGGTTCGAGTTTTGGGAGTGGCATATGTCGCCCAGGGTAAGAACTCGGCATGGGGAAGTCACCGCGGAGCTAGCTTGGTCGGGTAGCGGCTCCCGGAGTGAGATCACTCCGGCGGTTGGGAGGACCGTGCACTACCCCCAACTTAAGGAAAGCAAATTGTAGTGGCTAAAATAAAAATAAAGGAACATAAATTATTCCTTATCATATTTTTCTTATATATATACAAATAAATATTTTTAAAAGGAAAATAAATAAAAATAAATAAATATATATAATAACGTTTCCAAGTAGTTGAAAATAAAATATTTATGAAATAATGTAAAATAAAATGAATTTTGACTTGTACCTTAAGCTAAACACACTTTGTACAATACTATTTTCTTTGGTTTCTTTTTGCATATAAAATACTGTGAATGAAATATGAAGAAAGCAAATTGTAGTGGGTAAAATAGAAATAAAGGAAAGTAAACTATTCCTTGTCATGTTTTGTTTCATTATTTTATTTATATATTTTATATAATAATAAAATTTATATAATAATAATAATAATAATAATAATAATAATAATAATAACAACAACAACTAATTTTATACCCTGTCTGTGTTGCTGGGCAGGCTAAACCGGATAATTCTCGATTTATTAACATTACATTTGTGTTTCAGTTACTTGTATATATTACCCATACAATGATCTCAAGAAAAAATGACATCAAGACGTAGATAAAAATACGTGGTTTTAGTTACGTGTACATACTATTCATAACATTATCTCAATATATAAAAAGTTACATCGAGACGTAGATAAAAATATGTTCGTCAAAGAAAAAAATTATTAAGGTTTTTGAATTGTAGAGTAACTTTATTGAATTATAGAGGCAGTAGTGTAAGCTAACATAAGAAATACATAAGGAAGACGTTGGGTAAACTTTGTAAATGATAAATGTGATATCTTCAAAAAAAATCAAAAAAAAAAAAAAAAATTTGCTTTTGGCAGGTTTCGAATCCGGGTATATGGTTTTTGCTTGATCATACAACCAAGTGACCAACAACTAAACCGCTTCACCATACGCCTTTTTAATACTTAAAATCTCTTGAAATTTTTTATATATGTGTATGTATATATATATATATATATATATATATATAGGGTAAGGTTCATGCGAGAACCACCTTTATTGCGAGAACCGCGAGAACCAATGTGAACACAACCTAAAATAGCTAAAAAAACCTAACCCCCACCCCCCCCCCCCCCCCCGCCCAAAAACCTAAACCCCCCCACCCCCCCCAAAAAAAAAAAAAACCTAACCCCCCCCCCCCCCCCCCAAGCTAAATGCTAAAAACTAAACCCCCAAAAAAACCTAAAAAAAAACCTAACCCCCCCACCCACCCAAAAAACCTAAACCCCCCTCCCCCACCCCCCCAAAAACCTAAACCCCCCCCCCCCCCCCCAGCTAAAAGGCTAAAAACTAAATCCCAAAAAAACCTTAAAAAATCTAAAAAAATATAAAAAAATCAAAAAAAAAATCTAAAATTTTTTTTTTGATTTTTTTAATATTTTTTATGTTAAAATCGCTACTTTTAGAAGCCAAAAAAAATTTTTTTTTTAAAAAAAAAAAAAAAAAAAATTTTAAAAATTTAATTTTTTTTTTTTTTTTTTGCTGCGAAAAGTAGCGATTTTGTTATAAAAAATATTAAAAAAAAAAAAAATTTTTGTGTGATTTTTAGCTATTTTTAGGCATTTTTGGTTGCGTTCACATTGGTTCTCGCGGTTCTCGCAATAAGAGGTGGTTCGTAACGGATCTTTGTCCTATATATATATATATATACACACTAACCTGGAAGCCATAATAACCAAAAAATAATAAAGAAACCTAGTGGATGCCACATGACATCCACTGGTTTGGTGGCCGCCTATATTCACCAATACGAGTTAAGGACTATTCCTTCCTAATACTTCAATTTGCTTTCAATTTATATACTATTAATTTTAAACATTTGTGTGCATATTTGGTGGTAAGTTGTGTTTAAATGGTTGTACCTTAATCAAATATAGGTTGTAAGTTGTGTTTAAGTGGTTTTAACTTAATCAAATAATAATGGTTTCATTACCTTACCAAATTCAATCTGTTTTGTATGCATGTATGGTTATAAAGCGTGATTAAGTGGTTGTACCTTAATCAAATAATGGTTTGATTATCTTACCATATTCAATCGGTTTGATCCATTCAAAGTTGTGTTGTTTTATTTGTAAATATTTATAATAATCTAATTAATTTAGCCAAAATCTTGTATAAATATAATTTGCAACATATTGATGCAATGGTTGTTGTAATGTATGCATTATTGTTTGTATAGTGGTAATGATATATATTATATATAGATTACGATGAACCTGTCAAACAAGAAAAAATTGATGCGGGTTCATCGTAACGCGGGTATCCTAGATCAACTTAGTTATTTTTTTCTATGTTTTACGTTTCGACGTTTCTGTTTAATTTCTTTCGCATTTTCAGTGTCGGTGGTCCCTGACAGTAGTGTGGCATTAGTGTTCGCCCCCGCTGCAACGCGGGGGTGCTTAATACTAGTTGTATATATATACTAACTTGGAAGCCAAAACTACGAAAAAATATTAAAGAAACCAAGTTGATGCCACATAGCATCCACTGGTTTGGTGGTCGCCTCTCTCCATGAGTCAAGAACTATTCTCTATCATGGTATTTAAATATATAGGTGGCATCCACTGGTTTGGTTGGCCACCTCTCTCCACCAATAGGAGGCAATAACTATTCCATCCCATGGTGATTAAATGTATAGGTAAAGGTAATGACATCCACTTGTTCGGTGGCAGCCTCTCTCCAGTAATAGGAGTCAAAAACTATTTCCTCCCATGGTGATTAAATATATAGGTGGAATCCGTTGGTTTGGTGGCCGCCTCTCTCCACCAATAGAAGTCGAGAACTATTCCTTCCAATGGTGATTAAATGTATATATGTAAAGGTAATGACATCCACTTGTTCGGTGGCCGCCTCTCTCCACCAAAAGGAGTCAAAAACTATTCCCTCACATGGTGATTAAATATATAGGTGACATCCACTGGTTTGGTGGTCGCCTCTCTCCACCAATAGGAGTCAAGAACCATTCTCTCCCATGGTGTTTAAATATATTGGTACACATAATGTCATCCACTAGTTTGGTGGCCGCCTCTCTCCACTAATAGGAGTAAAAAACTATTCCCTCCCATGGTGATTAAATATAGGTAATATATATAGTGGAAGGTTCAAATGAAAAGAATTTTTTTGTAAGAAGAAAAAATAAGAAGTTTCAACCAATAAGAATGCTTCATTTTACTTCATTTAATATTTGCATTTAATTTTAATATAAGGGTATATTGGTAAACTTATATAAATCATTAATTTGTATTCTTCCACTTTAATAACTAACTAAATTAAATATGTAACTCCTTTTCAAAATATATATTTTTTCAAAATTAAAAAAACAACTTAATTTAAAGTGTAGAATAAATTACTAGTTGTGTAGGATAAATTACGAGTTGTGTAGGATATATTTCGAGGTGTGTAGGATAAATTTTGGCTGTGTAGGATAAAATTCTATAATGTGTAGGGTATATGTAGGAAAATTTTGATATGTGTAGGTTTTGTAGATTATATGTAGAATAATTAATGATTAGTTGACTAATTAATTAAAGAGAGGAAAACTAATGATATGAGTTATAAATGAAATAGTATTTTACTAATATGCCCTTTCTTCTTTTTCTTCTCACATTAAATTTCTTCTCAAATGAACCTATATATATATATATATATATATATATATATATATATATATATATATATATATATATAGGGAGCCGCTAAAATAGAAACCATCTCCAGTTGTAAGAACCGCGAGAACTACTCTCAACTGGGGGTGTAAAGTGGTTCTCTCGGTTCTTAATATTATTTTTAAATACTTTTAATCTTGTCCATCCATCTTGAAGATCTAATGGTTGTAAAGTGGTTCTCTCGCTTCTTACAACTGAGGGTGATTTTCATTTTAGCGGCCCCCCCTCTCTCTCTATATATATATATATAATCGAAAGTAGGCATCAATAGTTATTTTATTTTTATAATGATATATAGTTTTTAATATTTTATTATTTAATATTATAACAGTTTGTTATTATATTTATTTTAAGTGTAACATATTTTTTACTTTTTTTAAAATCATATTTCCTTTATAATTTGTTATTTTATTTTTAATAATTATTTTTGTTTTTTTTTAAATTATATTTTCTTTATCAGTTAATTTAATATCTCTTTAGTAACTTACGCTCTTTATTTTTTCCCCTTGACATTATGGTATAAATATTGTTAAAAACGAATTTGTATTCAAAATTGAGTATTTATTTGGTATCGTAAAATGGTACGATGATAAACAAAACCGATTCTATTGGTTTGACTTTCTAAACAACATGATTCATTTTCAAATAACGTTTGTTTTACATTATCATTTGTTCTATTTCGCCGCAATATGCGACGTCAACAAGTATAATGGGAAAGTGGTCATGAATTAGAAATTTGGTTTTTATAACAATATAGAGTTAAATGTATGGTTGGTCCCTGTGGATTGCAGATATTGCAGAGTTTGTCCCAGTAGTTCAATAATTACAGAGTTGGTCAAGTGGTTGTAATTTTTGCACTCGGGTGATCCTTGTTACTAACCTATGTTAGATTTCTTAGTTAAGTGTGTGTGAAATTACTAATTTACCATTAAAGATTAAAAAAAATGGCATACCACTATCTTCTTCCCCATCTCTCTTTCTCTCTCTTTTTTTCCACCATTCTTCTACCATAACAACCACCGTCCATCTCCACCTCCAAAATCCACTAATATATATATATATATATATATATATATATATATATAGAGAGAGAGAGAGAGAGAGAGAGAAACGGGATCAGAAGAAAACGCCCAAAAGTGTGAGAACGGTGAGAACTCATCCTGGCCCAACACGTGGCGCGGGACATGATCAGGGTCCGAGGGGTATTTTTGTCTTTTCAATCTTCTTTTATTTTCCCAACGTGGTATAATATTTTCTGGCGTCTAAGTTTTTTTTGGCGTTAATTGTATTTATTAAACTTTTTGGCGTTGAATTAATTGTTTTTGTGTCACATAGATAATTTTTTGGTGTTACAGCGTTTTCTGGTCACTTTTTTTGGCGTTTTGTATAATAATTCACTACGAGTCATTAATATTTTCATAAGTTAACAATAAGACCAAATGTTTTTTTTTGCGTTTAGTGAACTTTTTGGCGTTTAATACATTTGACAAGTTGCTTTGCCAGCACCCGTTCTCACAGTTTTCACACTACTAGCGTTTTGGTGTTTGTAGTTTTTAGCGTTTTATATAATAATGTATTTTATTTGTAGAGAATTAGATAACAAAACAACAGATAACTTGATAACAAAACAATATAAAATGAAAAAGAAAAAAAAAATCAAAAATGGTAATCTAATTTCTCTTCCGAATCTACACTGTCATCAGCTCATTCTTCTTGAATTTGGTTTGGCGTTTTGAACATTTTGGATACCTTAGCTAGATGCCAACTTTCCTACACAAACAAGTCTTTTTCAGACAAAGCTGCTTAGTGGCATCCTGTATTTTGGTGTGATATTCTTGTTTGATGGCATGTCATTAAAGATCAACTCTTGCTTGATGCTATATGTAATAATGGAGTCCAAAATAGCATTTTTCACTTGTGTTGATCCCTTTATTCCATGCCTATTCATCAAGAACAAAGCTCACATGATGGCATATCACTGTCATCAGTCTCTTTTTCTTGAATATTTGTCCATCTCATTCAGCAAAATATTATTGAGATAACCCCCTCAGAAGAAGAATCCATTCAGTGAAAGCTTTGCCATATGTTGTTATTTTAACTAAAATTATTTGGCGTTTTAAAGTGAGTGGTTTCTAGAGAACATGGTTTTGTTTTTCTGGGTGTGATCAATTTCATTGTGTATAGACCCCTCTCTTATAAGAGTTTTTTGGCGCGTAGTTTAGGCGAGACTTTTTTATTGTAATAAATGATAGTAATAAAGTAACTATCTTTTCATTTACTGTTTTTGTATTTACTGTTTTGATCAGCTTTTATCAGTTTTATAGGTGATAGACGTCCCATCTTCTAAGTTTGGCGTTTTTTTAAATGGCGTTATGCAAACCAAGATGACAAAATACAATAACGGAGAAAATAAAATATTAAGCAGGAAAAATATTTTTTTTGTTATTTTTGGCGTTTTGTGAGGAATAACATTTTTTAGTATTTTTTTGGCGTTTTGCTAATAAAGATAGGAATATATCATTTAATTATCTTAAAAAAAGATTACACAGAATAAAAAAAGAGGAAAAAAATTAAAACCCTTCGTCAGAAGGTACTTTATCCGAAAAGTATTCATCACTTGCGTCATCTTCTTCCTCGGAGTCTTCATCTGGATCTTCATCCATGTCATCACCTTCACCTTCATCGGCTTCTTGTTCCTGAAGATTCTGAAGCCTCCACTTGAACATGTCTTGCATTAACTCCAATTTTGAGTCCATTTCTGTGTTCGTACAAGTGGCGTTATGCAATTCTTCCATGAAACCAAGACCCTGCTTTGTCATGATGTTTTCAAGCCAGTAGACTTCCTGCTCTCCGCTGTCGTATATAACGGTCACCACGTTTGTTTCATCATCAAAACGCTATGATGTCATGACAGTGTCCGGCTTCACATCTGCTTTGATTGGTCCAAATTTCCTGGTTAATGCGTTCATAAGCATATGTGTTTCATGGCATTCGTTGTCTAGAGCGATGCCAAGGGATAAGATACCCCTCTGTACCTCTTCTTCCATCTTCAAAATTGCCCTGACCGTCTTAACATACACCCTCCTTCTGTTGTCAAAACGGAGGACGAACCGCCTGATTGCTAGAGTGTATCTTCACGAAACGATTGTTGCCATTTTTGGAGTTTTGGTTAAGTTGGCGTTTTTGGTCAAAGATGTTTTTGTAGAAATGGATAGATTTAAGTGATTATGGAAGTTATGTTTTACCTCGTTTATATAATGATGTTTTTGGCGCGTAATTTTGGAGGGAATTTCTTCTAATAAATGTTAATAACTGAAATTCAGTTACTGCGTTGTTTCATCTTCCTGTAATATTCAACGCGTTTTATAACTAATTTTTGGCGTTTTGTTTTTAATGGCGTTTTATTTTTTTTGAATGACCTGTTATCATTTGATGGCGTTTTGAATATGAGCGGTAAAAGACCATTTTACCCTTAATGAAGCGCGTCTCACATAATAAATTGATGTTATTTACGAAAACGCCACCACGCAATCTAGTCCATGGATTGTTTTGATCGGACGACCCATAAACGTTCTCACCGTTCTCACACTTTTCACCGTTTTCTCTAAATCCTGACCCTATATATATATATATATATATATATATAGAGAGAGAGAGAGAGAGAGAGAGAGGGAGAGAGAGAACGAGAGAAAGTGTATTGTACATTTTGGGTTAACGTACGCTGCGTACGCTGTTGAAATATAACATACGTGATTAGTTTTATAACATGTGTGATTAGGATTTTTACCCCATGTGTGATTTCTGATTTTGTATATGTGTGATTATGTTCATGCGTGATTATGAGTTTCAACATGCGTGATTATGGTTATTAACATGCGTGATTAGGGTTTTTGAGTTTTATAACGTGCGTAATTTCATCTCGTACACATCGTACGTTAAAGAATATTGTACGATAACGAATCTATATATATATATATATAATTGGACAACCACTATGAATAGTATTTTTGTTTCTTTCTTTTTTCTTTTTCTTTTTTTATCTTTTAGGGTTTAAACTTTTAATGATATTTTTTTTCATTCCTATTATCGGAACCTGTATTGATATTCACTTTGGATCAGTAGAGCCAATAACGACCAAAGTCACGCCGCGTAGTACGTGATAAAACGATCAAACTCTCGCCACATAACGCGGTGGGAAAAACCTATTTTTATTTTTTCTAACTGGTACGGAACTGATATCGGTATTTGCTTTTATCGATCTTCGCTTTTTGGTTTTCCGATGAGTCGAGCTGATAACGACCAAAGTCACGCCGCGTAACATAAGGGAAACCGATCATATGGCAGCCATATCGATATTGCTTTGTATATATTTATGTGTAAATGTAAATTTAAGTTGGTTTACGTTTCCACATAAATTTTGTCAGGTCAAATATAATACGTTTTCACGCATTTTTTTTATGTACGTTTTTAGTTGGTCTACGTTTTGACGTAAATGCTTTTTGAAAACGAGGGGTAAATTATAATACCTTTATATTATACGGTATAAATTCGAGTTATCTTACGTTTTGACGCCGCTGCAACGCGTGAGAGAAATTTACCATTTACTATTTACTAATATATATAAATGGAAAGTGGCTATAAATAGTAATTTGATTATTTACAAGTATATATAAATGGAAAGTGGCTATAAATAGTAATTTGATTTCATATATATTTCTTTTTTCATATCTTTTATCATTTCAATATTATATATATTTTATTTTGTAATATAATTTAAAACTCATCATTACTATTACTAGTTACTATTGCTATTGCTAGTATATATAATTGAAAAGTGGCTATGAATATTAATTTGATTTTATATATATTTCTTTTTTCATATCTTTTATCATTTCAATATTATATATATTTTATTTTATATATATATAGGGTAGGGTTCCAGCGTGAACAACCTCCCAAGAGTGAACTGCGTGAACATATATGGACCGTTGATTTCCTTTTTAGTTGTTAAGGGTAGGATTGTAATTATATTAAAAATTAGATTTAAATCATTATTTTAATAATTGAATTAAGTTACATCTTTCCTAATTTAAATTTATTATCCACATTATGTTTATTTATTAATTAGATAATTATCAAAACAAACTACAAATCACCAGATTTCAATTTTAATTTTTATTTCAGATTTCATCATCAGAATTCAAATTTTGATTTTTAAGATCCACGTAACCTTCATATTTCAACGGTATACACATGTGTACTTGGATATAAATAGAACAGTACACATGTGTACTCAGCATCGTACATTTATGTACAGTAATTCACAGGTGTACATCAACATTCAATACAAAAAAAATTATGAGATATCACAAAAATAGACGATATACACATGTGTACATCGCATTAAAAAGATGGCAAAATCAGAATACACATGTGTACATCGCATTTAAACAAATAATTATTTTAATAATTGAATTATGTTACATCTTTCCTAATCCTTGATTTGATTTGTGAGAGATTTATGCAATCAATTTAAGAGGATAATTGATTACTTGATTTGTGAGAGATTTATGCAATCAATTTAAGATTGAAATTACACATATACCCTTTTTGTATTTAATTAAATGGAAAAAATTAACCAAATAGTTACCATCATGCAACTCACATTAATCTCAAGATCATAAAAATCAAGGCCCAGATCAGTTCACGCAGTTCACTCTTGGGATTTTGTTCACGTTTGAACCTAATCCTATATATTATTTTGTAATATAATTTAAAACTCATCATTAATAGTAATTTTAATTCTAAAATAATTTATAGTTTCTTTTTATCATTTCAATATTGAATACATTATTATTATATTTACTTTTAACTTTAAATTTATATTTATATTTATCTTAATTTTAACTTTTAATGATATTCCTTTTTTAATAACATCGATAATGTCTAAACAACATCGGTATCGGTACCATATAACATTAGCTTACTTTTTTTTTAAATGACGTCGATTACACTTTTCGTTTTTTATTAATACAATATAACGTTTTATAAAATTTTGAATGTACCGCCATCATATGCTTCTTATTATATACGATTCAATCAAAGTTCTACTTGAACGAGTCATACATAGTTGATTTTTTTGTCATCATAAACCGAACATATATGGACCAAACAACATCGACACCGATACTATATTCGGTTTTATAGTTTTCTGGATATGACGGTATAAAATTCGTTGAACACATGGTTATATTCGCAGTAAAGTATTTTTTTGGTATCGTAAACCATATACAACGTATGAGACGAAATTGGTATCGTAATGAACCAAAGTGATATCGGTACCGACCAAACAACACCATTACTTGTTCGAGAATTCAATTTTTTAGGTTTGCAATGGACTGACCCGCAACAATGCGCACGGAAATCCAACAATATATATATATATATATATATATATATATATATTAATAGAAGCCAACTAATAGTGTTTTTAATATTACAATAACATATCCAGTTTTTTAATACTTTTTTATTTTAATATAATAATAATAATAATTTTCTTTACTTTTTAAGTTGGATAAGCTTGGTGTCAACCGGTACTGGTATCGAAAATACCGGTATGGTCCGGTTCGTTATCGATACATGAAGGTAAAAACCAGCACCAGTCTGGTACAGAACACCAAAAGTCGCTACGGAAATGATTTTGAAAATCTTTTAGTTCGGGAAATTCAGTACTGCTACCCGGTACCATTTGCTCATCCCTGATCACAGGTACCATACGAACAACAACGATATCGTGCAACTTTTTTTTTGTTGATTTTCTTCAACTTTTAATGATTTCTTTTTTAGTTTCAGAGGTAGGGATGAGCTCGGTGCCGACCTATACCGAATCGGTATTGGTACCGAAAATACAGGTTACGGTACCCGTATATGAAGGTAAAAACCGGTAGGCGCCATAAGTCGGTACCAAATTGGTACTTAAGATCATTCGGTTCGGGAAATTCGGAATTACATTGGTAACTGGTGTGGCGTTCCCTCTATTATCGCCTTCTCAGTTCGGGATTTACTCTCTTTGCACCATAACTGGAGACTTGGGCGGAGGAAGAAGAAAGCATTCCAAAATATTATCCTGACGGCAGGGGCGGTTCTTAGAAGAGCTTTGACAAGGCCACCGCCCGGGCAAGTTTTTTGGCCGTAGTGCTAATTTTTCGTATTTCGATCGAAATTTTTTATATATACTATGTTTGGCCCGGGCTTGCCGGGGCTTTTTTTAGTGCCCGTGTCTTTCGGCCCTGGCACGTTCAACGGGCAAGATCCGCCACTGGTTGACGGCGTGTTTGTGCATTTGGAAGGCTAGAAACGATTTGCTCTTCTTGAACATACTGGCGATGAGTACTAAAGTGGTGGAAGACACTAAATCTCTCAACTTTTTTTGGACGAGGAATAGATCACCTTTTTGTTGGATAGTTCTGTTTGAACATAATGGAAAACATGAAAACATACCTTTGATTGCATCAGCACAGGCCAGCAGAGAATCCGGATGGAGACGCAGCAACAGTGTTTGACATGATTGTCAGCTTGATCTGGTTCCTCCTTAGGGTGCTAACTGATGATGGTGATGATGAGAACCGAGTAGGGGATTCGGTTATGGAGAAGAGGTCGATGATGTTATGCTAATAGGGTATGTCTAATTGTGTAACCGAGTAACCCTTTAACCTCTACATAAGTTCCCTTATATAAGCACCCAGGAGGAAACCTAATTAGTTAATAAGGGTAATATGGTCCATCAACAATTACCAACTAATTATTAATAGGTTGTTATATATTTTGATCCATATAATGTAAATGATTATAATGGCTACCAGATTAAATATTAAATCATAATATATTTAATCTTACATTCTCCCACTTAGCCGAGTAATCATTTACTATGAGTATTAGATAAGCCTGATCAGGAGTTAACACTCATTTTAGCCTTAAACAAGTACTATAGCAGAGAAATACAGCCGTTGAATCATTATGCGACTCAGGACCCCCATTAATCATACTATAGCCTTAATTTAAAACCTAATCATTATGATCAAAATACGCATAAGCCCTTTGTTTGATTTGTAACTTCATTTGTCTATATGCCATTATGCTAGCTTGACATATACTTAGAGACATACAAAATCAAACTAATGAGGAAGATTAACTAATACTTAGTCATTCATAGTACGATATGCGGTTGCGCACGGCCATCAATTAATACCCGTCTCTGAGCTCTCTTAATAAGACTTATGGGTAATAGCCCTTCAGTTATAGGATCCTTAAGCATATCATGAATGTATTCGATACAAACTTAGTTTCCTTAATTCGTACACAAACGAATATTAATTGTGTATCGAAACTTAATGCAGCACCTCTTGAACTGTTACTGTTCAAGGAGTTATGGTAGCTGACTTTATCACACTAAGTCTTCAAAACATTAATTATATGGAGTTAATAAACTTATGAGTCTACTGATAAATTTCCAACAACATTTAGTGACTATATTATGTCATTTTAACTTAGGTCGTTATTATCAGTTTATTATGACTCCTCCATGAGATAGGTTTTGTCTGCTGACACAAGGATATACCCGAAATTACATTTTGTCATCTTTGAATATCACAAAGTTAGAGTAATAAACCGGTTTTAATTCTCACTTCTTCTTTAAATTGTAGCATCTCGTTTCTTTTAAAGATATTGTAATACTCCATTAGATGCTTCACATTAATCTAGACATATCTAGTGTGTTGCAATGTGAGTAATATCTAAACGAGTATAGACTTGAACTTACATAAGGCTTCCAATTAATGAAGCGTAAATAAATAATCTCATTTATCCTATTATCCTCTAAAGGAGAGCAGTATTGTTTGTTAGACATGTAAGGACCCATTTAATGTTAAACTTATGGAACGGAACTAATGTCCCATTGGGTCTATCTCAGTATGTTATGATATCAATTACGTAAGAGATATCTCTGAGATCTATTATATCAAAGTTTGTGTTAACAATGCTTTGACTTATGTAACATATACTTGTCAAAAGAATATCATCTATATAGACAAGTTTATTTTAGTTGCTCCCACTCATTTTGAGGTAGGTACATTAACCCACTTGATTCTTGATGAAAATAATTACGTTAAGATTTCATCACATTATGATGTTTGCATTAACCCATACATGGATTTTATTGACTTATAAACAAACTGTTCTTTAACCATAAGTTTAGAACTTTCAGGTTGTCTTATGAACATGTAATATGCTAGCCATTTGTTAGGGAAAATTGTTTTTAATGTTCATCTAATGTGGCTTTAAACTATTATAAGCTACTAGAACAGTGATGATCCTCAAATAAATCTTTGATAATTTATCCCTTCCTAAGTATAACCTTTGACAATCAATCATGCCTCTTCGTGTCTTAACGCTTATATTAGGATTTGGTTTAGTTATGAACACTCTTAGGTAATTCAATCAAATCCCAAATGTTATAAGAACACATAAAATCAGTTTTACTAGAAAACTGTTTTATTCCATTTAGAAGATTGATTGACACTAATGGCTTAATTATGAGAGATAGGATCAGTAAACTTTCCCAAAATCCATTTCAACTTCAATTAGGGAGGTTATGTAATCATCAAAGTTAGTAGGCTTTTAAACCTAGATGACCTCCTGAGTTGATTATTGGGTTTATTAGAAGTTTCAGTTTTATGGATTAGCTCTTGGTTAGGTTGCTATCATTTTTAGGATTCTAAGTTTGTAAGAGTTGGTGCAGTATGGTGTACAAGAGGTGTAATCAGAGTTAAATTCGGAGTGAAATTTAATGACACTCTTCCCCCCGCCTCTTGTATTCCTTGCAAGTCATGATAAGAACTTTGACTTCTCCTATTGACCTTAGAAATCTTTAGGAACTCAGCATGCTTAGGGTCAATATTTAACGACCAACAAATTCTAATAGAGAAACAAGTTAATGACGTCAGTCGTTGTAGTTTCTCTTGTTGAGGATTATGTTAGTTCAGGTAAGAAATCTAAGTGTGCCCACAATTAAGCAACAATGAAACTTTTGTAAGAGTAGCATTAGATTTAAGGAGATAAGTTTTGATAGAACAGTGTCGTGATGGAGCGGTGTCTTGTACAAGAGGTGCAAATTGAGGTAATGTAAAATTTGCACTCCCCCACCTCTTGCAACTATTGCAAGTTATTATTAAGACACTTAATGCTCCCACTGATCTTTAATATCTCTAAAATGCTACAAGAGAAGTTTCAATGAGCTACGTGATGTGGGAACCTATCACATATACGTTAGACTTTATTTGATTTCTTTAATGTTCAGATATCAAAAGAAAATTTAGGGACATATCTAATAGAAATCTTATTAAGTATATATATATGAATAGATTTCTTCTAAGACCGTGAGCCATATGCGACAAAATTTAGATACAAGTTGATAGTCTTTTAAATGATAAATGAATTATGTCTGAATATTCCATTTGGAATAAGTTCCACGAATGTCAATGAATGACTTATGATGGACCCATACTTATTCCTTAAGCCAAGTAATATTTAGGGCTATAACGTCATGATTTAAAATCACTTAGAATGAGATTGGATAAAAAATCATCCTCATTGACCATGCCATGATTTCTCATGAATTTCAGTTATAATGGATGAAATTTATAAGTCTCATTTTCCTTTTGTCAAATTCTCATTTGCATGATGACAAAAGTTGTGAAAGTGTAAGGTATCATCTAGTTCCATCTTAGTAATGTTTCAATCCAGATATTTAGAACAAATAAGATGAGAGTTTAAGGTAAGTGTGACTTTATGTTGACTATGTAAACCTCACAACCTTCATAACATTGCTTAATTATGATACTATATTCTGACTAAACTTCAGAATATATATAGAAGACTGCTTATTATGGTTCTTATAGCCTTAACATTTAATTTTGTCACTAACTCTCATGTTAGTTATTTGTCGAGTTCTGGTAAGGAAACGTATGGAACTCGAGTCAACTAATCATGTGTTAATTGGGATATTAAAATTATCAGACTTAAATATCATTAGTAAGCGACTACATAATTAACTTATCCAACTGTTCTTTAGAGTAATGGATAGTCTCGTTGCTTATGCCTAGTCTAATGGCATAATTATGCAGTGAGATTTTCCCTTGAAGAACCTTAAAGTTGGAATTAGCACTTGTAATTTGTCTATGGACCTTAGAACAATCCTCTTTTAAACTATTAGTGGTTGTAAGGTGAATAACAACTTATTTTCTAGCTTCAAACACTTATTTCTTTGTACATATGTTGCTTATCAACACACTCATTATACTTTGTTACTTTTGAGTGTTATAGTTGATTTATAATGCATCAAATTGTACAAGTGAAAATCTTAGTATGTAATGTACTGGAAAAATGTACTTATTTCCATGCGTAAGCCCTTAACTTTATGGGTCATGGTATTGTACATTATAATGTATTCACATATACCACTTAACTTTATAGTTTAGAATTTAAATGAAGGCATGCATCTTAGGAGTTCTAGTGATTATTCCACAATTATAGATTAGTCTTAGGAAAGACTTAATCTGGAATAACATTAGTGATAGCGTTTATGTTAGAGAGATCTTGATTATCATAAGAGACATCATGTTCGATTTATCCTAATCATCATGCTCTACTTTTCTTCTGTAGTGCTTTATCAGAAGAGAGCAGTAGGATTATCGTGTCTTAAGAGATAACCAAGGGTTTAATTTAAGAGCTAATCTTATAGAAACTTTAAATAAAGCAAACATTTTAGGTTTAGGAATTAGAGTGGATGAGATATATATAGAAGAAAATTATAGTGAGTAAAATTATGGGTACTAAGAATAAGGCAGACGAAATGATCATAAAATTAATTAAGGATCATTAATATAAGGATCATTATGTGAAGAGGTTGTGATATGTCTATTACTAACATCAAAATAATAGACTTATTTAAAGTTCTACTTAAACGAAGACAAATCAGCTTTGGCCAGAAGTGTAATCATTTAAGCATGTGTGCAAAATGGTTGTAACAAATCAGCTTTGGCCAGAAATTGAGACAATCACTTTAGTTATGCACTTGTTAAGTATGCCATCTATGAAGGAATTAAATCAGCTTTGGCCAGAAGTGATACATCAGAAGCTCATTCAAGTTAAGCCATTTTGGTTTTGTAAAACATTATTTGATCCTTATTAATTAACTAAATATTTACAAAACCAATCATTTAATAGCAAACTACCTGTTAGCGCGGATCGTTTCGGGGCGGAGCCCCGAGCTAAATCTTAGTTCACATCAAATAGCCTAAGGTAATGAGGTTTCGAGTGAGGTCTCGAGTCAGGTCTCGACTGAGTTATGAGATCTCGAGTCAGTTATGAGGTCTCGAGTCGCAACCTTGATCTCGAGTTGTAGCCTTATGGTCTCGAGTCGCAACCTTATGGTCTCGAGCTGTGACCTTATGGTCTCGAGTAGCAACCTTATGGTCTCGAGTTGTGACCTTATGGTCTCGAGTCGCAAAGATTTAAACCCTCAGTCGAAATCTCAGTGGTCTCGAGTTGAAGCTTTATTGTCTCGAGTCGAGACCTTTGTCTCGAGTTATAAGGATTTAAGCCCTTATGATTTCGAGTCGAGACCTTGTGGTCTCGAGTCGAGATCTGATGGTTTCGAGTTGCAATCTGATGGTCTCGAGTCGAGATCTGATGGTCTCGAGTCCACTGTTAACAGCTGTTGTTGTGAAAATAACTGAAAATTCGAATTCTAAGGGATTTTGAGATATGGTTTCCTGTTTTAGTGATGATCTAATTTTATCAAATATTTCGAAAATTTTATCTGTTGATCTAATAACAGTTTTTTCGAAAATTTTTAATAGTTAAAACAGATCAAAACATGGAAAAACACTCATTAATCCTAATGACATTCCAAAACATAAGGGAATTTTCGAATTTTCCTAAGAACATGATGAACCCTAAAAAAATAAAACATAAATTCTGGAACCCGAAACCTGAATTTTAAGGCTTTAAACAGATTTCGGTACAATTAAGATTTACCATTATGATTCCGAGTCATTTAAAAAACATTCTTTTCCCGAAAAACATTGATCTCGACACATATGACCAGAAACAGCCGTGAGTTTTATTGAGTTTTCAAAACTTCTGTTTCCAGATTTCAATTCCAGAATAATGGATACGAAAACAGAACTGACTAATCAACATATGCTCTGATACCACATGTTGGACAGTTCTGTTTGAACATAATGGAAAACATACCTTTGATTGCATCAGTACAGGCCAGCAGAGAATCCAGATGGAGACGCAGCAACAGTGTTTGACATGATTGTCAGCTTGATCTGGTTCCTCCTCAGGGTGCTAACTGATGATGGTGATGATGAGAACCGAATAGGGGATTCGGTTATGGAGAAGAGGTCGATAATGTTATGCTAATAGGGTATGTCTAATTGTGTAACTGAGTAACCCTTTAACCTCTACATAAGTCCTCTTATATAAGCACACAGGAGGAAACCTAATTAGTTAATAAGGGTAATATGGTTCATCAACAATTACCAACTAATTATTAATAGGTTGTTATATATTTTGATCCATATAATGTAAATGATTATAATGGCTACTAGATTAAATATTAAATCATAATATATTTAATCTTACACTTTTAAAATTTTTTCATGGAACAGTTGGTGTAACTTTGATTTTTAAGGTTTCGCTTGTTGTTGTGTGTTTTTTACTAGCGTCTTGGTAGTAATTAAGCCGTTCCAAAAAAAAAAAGGTTTTAAATTCAGTTTTTTTATTATTTTTTTTTAAATTTTTAAAGAGAGTAGAGGCAGGGTCAGGTTTGACAATTCCTGAAACAAATATCTACCGACTTTTGATATTTTCCCGCGTGAATGAGCAAATGGCGGTGTTAGCACGATGGTTTACGGCGGTTTTGTGTCCACCGATTTTGATTCGCGGTACAATGAGTGAGATGGTATGTACGCATATTTTGAGTTGCGAGGTATATACTCGTTGAATTTTGAGATCCTGGTAGTTAGGTTAGGGTAATGTTAGGTTTGGAAATGAAATTCTAGGTCAATATCTGGTTCTCGATCTTATTCGTCTATTGATTTTTCCATTTTGATGTTTTGAATTAGGGTTTAACATTTGGTGAAATAAAAAGAACCGATAAATACTTGATAAACCTTTGACCACTAAACTAGTTGATTACATATGCTTAATCTATTTACTTGAGTCAGGGAGTGCTAAGAAGCAGCCTTTGGTTTGAATCTGACTATCGAGCGATGGCCAAAACTGCTGCAGAAATTATTCAGATTACTCACTTACCTTGGGAGCTTCATGCTTTGCCTCCAAGCCGGTCAACACTATTCTGTGACAACCGGCCAGGATGCACTCTTTTTGAGCCAGAACCCCATTTCACATAAACGAGCAAAACATATTGACATAGATTATCATTTGTTTGTGAACTTGTCTCCTCCGGTCGCCTCTATACCATGTTTGTTCCAACCAAGCTTCAAGCGGCGGACATTTTCACCAAGATCTTGCCTAAACCACTTTTTGAACACGTTCGGGACAAGCTTCGTGTTGGTCCCCCACCTACTCGCTTGAAGGGGGGTATTAACCGATGACAATCAATTTACAGCTCGTATCAATTATACTATTTTGTTGTATTGAGATTATGCACTTTGCCTTTTTTTTTTCTCTCCATCTTGGTACGTAGGAGAATGATAGTATTTATCGTTGTATTCTATGTTTATTGTAATTAAATTGATTTAATGAATATACCAAACTTACACAAGTAACATGAATATGATATTGATTTGAATGAAACTGGTTTTGCAGCACGAGTTATAAATGAAATGTTCAGCCAATGGGGGATAGCAGAAAGTTCAGTAGCAAATATGAGATGGAACCTAAGCGGCGAGTCATGCAGCGGCACTGCCTTGGACTCTTCCACCTTTGATAACGTCTCTTACAATCCTGGCATCAAATGTGATTGCAGTTTCCCCAATTCTATTTGTCACATCACGCAATTGTAAGTGTTGGATTTTTCCCCTTTGATTAGGGCTCTTTGTGAACTTTAGAAATGGTATTTTTCCCCTTCAAGTGTTACTTATTCTGTATATTTTGACAATCGTTGCTTTACCAGAAGAGTTTATGCAATGGATGCAGTGGGCACGATCCCAGAAGGACTCTGGACTCTGGTTTACCTTACTAATCTGTATGTATGCAGCTATTATTCACTATTGTATTATGCTATGAATTTCTATATTTGGACTTCTTTTGTATCTTTCAACTACTATTATTTTCATACATTTTGGGATACATCTCTTAGAAAGATGTCTAGGTAGATAAACAAGTGATTTTCTTTGATTGAGGCAAAAGTTATTTACCAAATTAATTTCTAATATTGATATACTAGTGGTGTTATGGATAAAATTTAGTTCATTTAAAAAGTAAAACTAAGATTGAGTTGGTTGTTTTACCATCAGAATTGCAGTTTTGTTGGAAACCAACCATTGTAGTATTGTACTTTAGTAGATGCTTTTCTATGTTATACTTTTTTAAAGTTAGCGAATACCATGGTTAGTTCTAAAGTATACACATAACATGATTGTGAAAACCATGTGATACGAACTAATGGTCAACAGAGGTTAGAACGGATTAGTCAACAGAGGTTAAAAAGGGGTTTGTCAAGAGAGGTTAAAAGCGTTAGTCAACAAAGGTTAAAAGGGGGTTAGTCGACAGAGGTTGAAATGGTTAGTCAACAGAGGTTAAAAGAGATCAGGCAACTGAGGTTAAAAGAGTCAGTTAACAGAGGTTAGCAGGTTGTTGAGTTAGTTGAACAGCTGGCTGGATGTTAGTTGTTAGTTGAGAGGTAGTTAGCGGGAATGTTAGTTGTTAGTTGGAATATGAGGGTATAAAAGGAAAGATTGGAATAGCGTAGGGTATGTTTTGAAATAATAACAAATTCTCCCTCTCAATCTCTGTATAACCACCATTAACGTACTTTCGAAGCTTATTCCATTGTTGAGCTTACTGAGCGTTAATTGAGCTCGACCATTGTGTATTCAATCTCGAACTCGTTAAAATTCAATTCTTATCACCATGCCTTAAAAAAATTACTGAAAGTTAAAATCTACAACTATCTACATGTGTGTGTGTTTGTGTACACACATGTATATGTTAGTTCATATGAATATCTATTCTTGTAGTATGCTAAATAATCAAGTTTTTTTTTTGCTACAGAGATTTGCGCCAGAACTATTTGACAGGTTCCTTGTCACCTTCAATTGGCAATTTAACTCGGATGCAGTGGCTGTAAGCCTTTCTATTTTATACTTTTAATACAGTGATTATTTCTATCTTCAACATCCTTAAGAATAAAGCTGAGATTTATGACAATGATTTTGAATATATCTTTAGGACTATGGGCATCAATGCTTTATCTGGGGAGCTTCCACCAGAGCTAGGACAACTTTATGACCTTAGATCGCTGTATACTTTCTCTGCTTTTTATTTACATTTCATCAAGCAACATTTTTATTGTTTGAATCTTTGTTGAATGAAGCATTAATTTTTATGTTGTAGATTGTAGATTGTTACGTCAGGCTCATTAGCTAAATTCTTAGATATTTTTCTATATATACGTGTATCTTTGTTTTATAGAAATCAATCTCAATGAAACATCTCTTTTATTCCTTCACATGGTATCATTGCTTTAGAAGTTTTGTCTCTGTTGTGTCAACTCTGGTGGTCTACCTTCCTACGTCGCATATCTCTCTTTGGCCACCATCTATTTTACCTGATCAGATATGTTTTTCCGAACTACTTAACATCGTCCCACACCAAGCATCACCCCCATGTATACACTTGATATTCAAAGATTAATGGTACCATGCACCGTTTTCCCATCTCCATTTTAGGCCATTTTACCGCGAGTGTGTTTGCCGTTAATTTTCGTTCTCATTCATCTGTTTCCGAATATGCTCACCGTTGCTTGCGCCGCCACTGTCGGAATTTTGAAGGTTATTATCATATATGTTTTTTTAATAATTATTATTCATGGCGAGTCCTGCTTTCAATCCCTCTCAGATTCCTAAAGCTCCTTTGGGTAATAAGAGAGGCAGATGACAATATTGTCAGGAGTGTCCAATATGTGGTCATAGAGAATACAATACAGGTGTTGGAAGAAACATGGTCGACCTGGAATACCTCCTCCAAGGTGTACTACCTGATCTACCCATGCTTTCGAAACATGTGGGAGTTTCATCGAGTCTGCACCGCCATTTTATGTGGTTCACATGACAAGATTAGAATATGACAATTATTTGGAGTATCAGTATGGTAAACATACTATTTTGATTGCAACAAGTTACATGTAATCCTTCTACATATGTTAGCCAGTCTAAGGGATGTTGGGTTTGATGTCCTTTGCTTACAGGGCTTGGTGAACCTAAGGCAGTTGAGTATTTTTATACATCTTTTATTAGACTACATGGCAATTAACCTAAGGCATTTTACACCAATCTTAGTGCCATAGAACTCCACAACAGAGCGGTGTTTCTGAAAGGAAAAGCCCGCACCTGGTTGAAACCGCTCTCACCTTACTCTTGTAGGCCAATCTTCCCATTCATTTTTGGGATTTACTATTCTCATTGCAGCTTATCTTATTAATCACATGAAATCCTTAGTTAAACCATAGAATGATTTTATTATTGACTACGGAATCTTAAAATTGGGGATTTTGGTAAGGTACGACTTGCAAATGATGAAGTCTTAGATGTCACAGGCATGGGTGATATTGACTTAGGTACTTCAGTCGGATCTACTTGGACTTTGAGAGACGTGAGAGTCATTTCAGACTAGAAGAAAATGCTTATTTCAGTCGGGCAGCTGGATGATCAGGGTCACGAGGTTAAGTTCGGTAGTGGAAGGTAATTAAGGGAAATTTAGTAGTTGCACGTGGCAAGAAGAGGGGCTCATTGTACATGGTCAGTGTACCGCCTGAGGGAGAGGTTATCCCAGTTCAGAAGAAGACCAAGATCCGGTTCATAGAATCTCGGGGGCAGAAGAAGGTTTGTTTTGCAGGAGATAAACCCAGAGTCACAGGTTAGATTCAGGTTGAACGTGCTAGGAAAGGTTCAGAGAAACCAGTCAAGGGTTTTCGTGGCAATGGGAGCACAAGTAGTGCTTCAGTCTGAGCTCCCAGACGACAGTGGGTTAAGAGAACTCGTATTCCAGCGGTGAAAGTCTCTCCAGTGAACTACCTGCTTTTGATGGAGAGTGTTAGTTCTCAGGTTTTCTCAGAGTCCGGCAGCTTGTTTAAGTGGGAGCCAGAAGGGACAGAGAACAAGTTACGGGTAGTGACTGATGAGTTGAAGCTCAGTGGGAGCTTCAACGAGCCTTCAGGTTAATTGATGAGAAGGCCGCCCACAACTAGTGAAGATGAAGTGTTTACAGAAGTACTTATGAATATGAAATTTTAAGGAGAGCAGTTTGAAGTCGTCAAAGCCTCCAAGTGGGAGATTGTTGGGTTATGGAGGATTTGACTCAGGAAGAGGAATTAGTCCTCCTCTAGACTAATACCCGGGATATTACTACTCCTGAAGTACATCTCATTATTATATTCAGTAACCTAATTGCAACCCCTATAAATACTTCTCATTGATGTACTGTAACACTTTGAGCACCTAATACAGAAGGAAGAACTAGTTGTGGAGTGGATGTAGGTCAGATTAGACCAAACCACTATAAATCTTGCATTCTTGTTCTTGAGATTAGAGTGTGTGAGTGTGTGAGCTTGCTGCATATTGTTCTAGTGTTTGTGTGAATTGTATTTTGACCCTAACAGCTAATATGTGACAATTAAGTTGCCTTACATATTGTCTACACCCAATATTCAATGATAGGACAACAAAATTGAAATTGATTGTCACTACATCAGAGATAATCTTACTGATGGGATCATGGTGATCAAGTCTGTAAAGTCTAAAGATCAACTAGCAAACGTGTTTACAAAATCACTTGAGGGGGAGTTTTAGAATATATGTTACAAGTAGCTAAGGGGGTTCTTAGATATTTGTTTGTACATACGTGCACCTCTGTTTTATAGAAATCCATCTCATTAAAAATCTCTTTTACCCTCACACAGGTCAATTGCCACAAACAATTTCAATGGTTCCCTGCCATCTCAACTTGGAAATTTGCGAAGATTACAACAGCTGTAAGAACATTCATGATTATTATTTCTAAATTTTTCTCTAAATAAATTGCGTAGTTCTTCAATAAATTAGGATGAAAGAAACTTTGGAGTTCTTTTTTTTGGATTTACCTTTCAGCTGTGCATATCTATGTCAATGCCATTGAACAAATATTATATCATCTTTACATATGTTCATTTTTTAGTTACATTGGTAGTTCTGGAGTTGGTGGGGAAATACCTTCTACATTTGCTAGTTTACAGAACCTGGTTACAGTGTAAGAGCATTTATTTTTTATGATGTTTCAAAGTAGTACTTCATTTATCCCATGAAACTGCAACTTTCTTTTTTTTGAAAAAAGTATTTTGAGGAAGTTCATGTTCCAAGTTCCTACTTTGTATTGTCATCATTACAAGTTATGTACAAAAATCCATTTCTTTTGGCTTGCATTGAAGTGCATTTTAGATATTCGACAAAATATAATAATTTACACTAGACACCAAGTCAAAAGTTGCAATTTTTATTAAAGGGAAGGAGCACTGTATGCTGTTCTAGTTAGTTATCATCAGTCACATCATTTATTATGGATACTATTTCTTGTGCTGTCAGATGGGCTTCTGATAATGCATTCACTGGGAGAATACCTGACTTTATAGGGAATTGGACACAGTTAGAGTCATTGTAAGTTAACTTCTATGTCATATTCAAGGTCAATACACATGAAATGAAACTTTATAATTACTTACATGCTTTATGTTCATATAGGAGGTTTGAGGGCAACTCTTTTGAAGGTTCAATACCTCCTTCATTCTCTAAACTCACCTCTTTGCAGGACTTGTAAGTCTTTTTTTCTCTTTTAAGAGTTTAATATTGTACTTTGCAAGTTGTTTGAATTTGATATTATCATTCAACACTCAAAAATTTAGTTTCTCTGGTTCTGTGAATGGTGCAGAAGGATAAGTGGTTTATCAAATGGAACTGTGGATTTTATTAGGGATTTGAAGTCTCTTGGTGTTCTGTGAGCATATATTTTATTCATTCTCAATTCTACCCCTGTTATCCTGAAAATCAAATATAACAAGATGCATTTCTTACAGAGTTTTGAGGAATAACAGAATTTCTGGACCTATACCAACTGACATTGGAGATTTTCAAAATTTGACACGACTGTGAGTAATCTACATTGATATTGAAGTTATAAATATATAAACTATTCAAGGAAAGTTCTCAGATGTCACTGTTTGGTTTCATTGCATCATTTAACTTTGGGTGTGCACTTCTCAGGGATTTGAGTTTCAACAATTTGAATGGACAAATTCCCAGAGAATTGTTCAACTTGAGTCGACTCTCTTTCTTGTAATACACATTCTCTTTCTATGATAATTGGATGAATGTTGACACTTGACATTTATATAACATCTAAAATCTAACTTGGATGTCATCATTCTCAGAATTCTTGGAAACAATAGCTTAAATGGTACCCTTCCCGATGTAAAGAGCGCAAGTCTTCGCAATGTGTAAGTGTCATGCATGGCTAAGTTTGGGGTTTCCATATTTGTAAGATTCATGACAAGCAGGGGCGGATTGTCGGGTTCCTAGTAACCCATTCGGTTTGTAGTTTTTAGTGAAAAACTATATAGAAAATTTGGTAGGAACCCATAAATAAATTGTAGGTGAACCCAAAACAAAAAACTGACTGGTGTTCCATTGGAAAAGTGCGCTTTTTCTTAACTATACATCAGGAGTTCGATTCCCGCATTAGTTGTTTTCCCTCATTTTAATATTTTCCTTTTTTGTTTGTTTTTAAACTAAAAAACAAAAGCTGACCACGCCTCTCCTGCCGTCCACCTATTGATAAGCTAGTTAATCAAGTGCAAATTATAAATATATTTTTCTGTGAGTTATTTACATTTTTCTTCATGCAGTGATGTGTCATACAATGAACTATCCGGAACACTTCCTTCTTGGGTCAATGAGGCAAACTTACAACTGTAAGTGCATGATGTTGAGTATTAAATCATTCTTTCTGAATTCTGAATCTGTGCCTTTTATTTAAGAAGTGGTTAGTGACCGATTTCGAAACTGGTTTTTGGCGTAGGTCTTGGAAATAATGTCTTATTTCTAACGTGTGCAATTTGCAGTAACTTAGTTGTCAACAACTTCACTTTAGGAGATCCAGTAAACAGCGGTTTGCCTTCAGGTTTAGAGTGTCTCCAAAGGAATTTTCCTTGCGCTCGTGGGTCCCCAAGATGTAAGCAAAAACATAGAGTTTCTAATTCCTTTTATTAACGCCAACTCTCACACACCCTTAACTGTTGGTTTTTACAGATAGTGACTTTGGAATTAATTGTGGTGGTCCTCCAATCACATCATCTAACCAGTTACTTCATGAGGAAGAAAATGAAACACTTGGAGCCGCAACATATTATGTGACTTCTGAAAGAAGGTGGGGTGTCAGCAATGTTGGTCAAAGTGATAACCCAAGATATACGGTTTCCTCTTCAAGCCAATTCACAAACACTTTAGATTCAGAACTTTTCCAGACAGCACGACTCTCTGCTGGATCATTAAGATATTATGGTTTAGGGTTGGAAAATGGTAACTACACAGTCACCCTCCAATTTGCAGAACTAGAGATAGAAGATGGGCGCACTTGGAGAAGTCATGGAAGGCGTGTCTTTGACATTTATTTGCAGGTTTGTGTAAAATAAATGTTAATGAAGCTTAATGCATTTTTTCTTCTTCATCATCAACTTCTTTTTCTTCCTAAACTAGTGGTTTGTCAAATATATATCCAAAATATAGAATTTCTAACAAGTATGAAGTTGAAATTTACACTTTGGCCCATTGACCTCTGGTAAAAAAGTCAAAACAGTCCCCAAACACGTGGAATTTGCTCCTTTTGAAAATCATATACGATCTTCCCCTGAAGCAAATATGGCATTTTGACCCATTTACTGTTGAAAGGGTCCATTGGGATTGTTATTAATCTCAAATGAGTCAAATAGATCAGATCGAAAAATTAGCAAAAAGGGAAACGGATAAAACAGGTAGAAAGTCATCCAAAGTCTATTCTTTGTTCATACTTCTAAACTTTTAAAACATTAATTCTTATAAAAGAAAAAGGTATGGGGGTCTATCTGGCCGACCCTGTCCATTTTGACCCAATATATACCATGAGTGGTCTGTTGCAACTTGTTACTTAGGCGGTGCTTGTTTTTGTTTTTTTTAAAAGATCTGCGCAGGCTCTTCTGTCTGCGCCGCGCAGACCACGCACAGACATTGCCATCTGTAGACTGTTTGTTTTTCCGAAGACGTTTCATTAAAAAACGTCTGCGTGAGCTCTTCTTGGTGCAGACTTGGCCCAGCCTGTTGGGTAATATTGACATAGATGTGAGTTATTAAGTCAAGCAGGTTATTACGTAGTTTGTTTATTATATGTTTTTAATTATGGAGTAGCTTTTATTTAATTTAGTTAGGAAGAATAAAGTGAGGTTTGACTAAGTTTGGGAATAAACGTTGGTAGAAGTGTGGGATCGGTTCTTTAGGAGCTTTCCTTTAGAATAGGTAATTGCATATGTGATTTTGAAAGTTTCACTATGTACGTTGGATGATAGCCTATTTAAAGGCATCTTTAGTTATAACCTGTTTTCTTTTCATTTTTCTTCTCTGCAAGTTTCATATACCCACTTTTGTTTCATATAACATCACTTTTCAAGCAAGTAAATAAAACCTTTCAATTGAATAAGAGATCTAGTACCAACATTTGGTATCAGAGCTCATAGGGCACGATCCTTGGAAGATAGCAACAGAAAGATAAGCGAGTTTATGTAAGATTCTCGCAAGAAAGAAAGAAAGAAAGAAGCTGATTTAGATCAGCAAAGAAAGAAGAAAGATAGTTGCAACCTGCGAGAGAAAGAAGAAAGAGAGGTGTTGTGAGAAAGAGAAAGAGGAAAGCTAGGTGCCGTGAGAAAGAGAAAGAAGAAAGCCAGGTGCAACTTAGAAAGAAAAAACCAGTAAGAAAGAGACTGAGAAAGAAGAAATCGACAACGAAAGAAAGAAAGGCCAGTCGATTCAAAGAAGAAAGAAAGAAACTGAAGAATGGCGATGGTACAAGCAAAAGAAGCAGGCTCGATGTCTTACCAAGTTCCGACTTTGACCTCAACCAATTATCTGGTATGGGCTATCAAGGTTAAGTCTATTTTGGATGCACATGGTCTGTTGGAGACGATCGAACCGAGGGCATTAGGTGAAGACCCAGACCCAAAGAAATCAAAACAAGCGCTCGCCTTCCTATTTCAAGCTATACCGGAGGAGATGGTGTTGCAAATGTCGAGTCACACGAACCCGAAGAAAGTGTGGGATGGTTTAAAAACACGATACTTGGGTGTAGATCGAGTTAGGGCGGCTCGAATTACAACGCTGAGAAGAGAGCTTGAAGGTTTGTGGTTGAAGGAAGGAGAACTTGTTGATGATGGTGCTACTAAGGTGAGCGGATTGGTTTCAAAGTTGAGGGGTCTCGGGTACGAAATTGAAGAAGAAGAAATAGTGAGAAGGCTACTTGATGCAATGCTTTGATTTGGACTCAATGCTCTTTGATGAAGCGGTTGGAAGGCTTAAGGTGTATGAAGAAAGACGAAAAAGCCTTAGTGAAAAGGAAGAAGAGCAAGGCCAACTTTTGATGACTGAACAAAAGTAGGGTGGAAGTAGCGGACGAGGAAGAGGCGCGGAAGAGGCTACGGTAGAGGTGAAAGAGGTCGAGGAAGAGGCTCGGGTCGAGGTGACAAAAGTGCATTTCGGTGTTTTAATTGTGGAGAATTTGGACACTTTTCTTATGAGTGCACTAAATGGAAGGCTAAAGACGATGAAGCTAATTTAATTCAGGATGTTGAGGAGCCGACACTACTTTGAAGAATAAACAGTTTATGTCAAGATTAGGGAGTGAGTGTTGGGTAATATTGACATAGATGTGAGTTATTAAGTCAAGCAGGTTATTACGTAGTTTGTTTATTATATGTTTTTAATTATGGAGTAGCTTTTATTTAATTTAGTTAGGAAGAATAAAGTGAGGTTTGACTAAGTTTGGGAATAAACGTTGGTAGAAGTGTGTGACCGGTTCTTTAGGAGATTTCCTTTAGAATAGGTAATTGCACATGTGATTTTTAAAGTTTCACAATGTACGTTGGATGATAGCCTACTTAAAGGCATCTTTAGTATTGAATAATATAACCAGTTTTCTTTTCATTTTTCTTCTCTGCAAGTTTCGTGTACCCACTTTTGTTTCATATAACATCACTTTTCAAGCAAGTAAATAAAACCTTTCAATTGAATTAGAGATCTGGTACCAACACAACCACTTTTAAGATCTTCTAAGGTCTGCAGAGGGTTAAACACCACCACCGTCCACCACCACCACCACTGTCCACCACCCACCACCTTCCATCACCACCGTCCATCACCACTACCGTCCACCACCCACCACCGTCCATCACCACCACCACCACCGTCCACCACTATCCATCACCACCACCACCACCGTCCACCACCCACCATCCACGCCCACCACCACCATCCGTACACCACCACCAGTTTATTTTATAAGTCTACATACCTATGCAGTTAATGTGGTAAAATATCGGATATCGGTCAAGGACCGATATTTGAAATAGAGGTTATCTTGGTAAGATATCGCTGGGATATCGGTAATTTTTAATATAATGCAGAATTTATATATATATATATATATATATATATATATATATATATATATAGAGAGAGAGAGAGAGAGAGAAAGTATAATGTACAAAACGCCTTAACGTACATTAACGTACGCGACCAAATAGAACGTGCGTAATTATGATCCCATGCGTGATTATCACCAATTTTTGATCAACTGAACGTGCGTAATAATGTTCTCATGCGTGATTATCTTCAAAAAAACTGATCCCATGCGTGATTAACTGATCCATGCGTGATTATTGCCCTGATCTGATGGTTGCTACTGTCGCGTACGTGAAGTACGATAAGGCGTTTTGTATGTTAACCCCTCTCTCTATATATATAACACCAATAATATATATATCGGTTATATTGGTCAAATATCGGTGATATATCAGTCAAATATCGGTGATATATCGGTTATATCGGTCAAATATTGGTGATATATCGGTTATATCGGTCAATATCGTCGATAATATCGGTACCGATATTTTGACCAATATTTGACACCGATATGTTACTAAGAGACCGATATGACCGATGTAACCGATATATCACCGATATTAACTGCATAGCTGCATACGTTTAAAAACAAACAGTCTTCTTCTTGCAGACTGTAGAGGTTTGGTCCATCCTTTCTTTTACAGATGTCTGCAGATTTGGTCCGCATACATTTTACCTCTTAAAAAACAAACACCTTAACCTGTCCGACTCACTCCTCTTGTTGGTGATTTTAGTGCCACCAAGCGTTTTTAGTTAATTGGGATATACGTAAGACCAAAAGGAAATAAGAATAAACATTGATACGAGTTAGAGGTGTGGAGTACACGCTCGCTCAAGACTATTCTAGGCACTAACAAACCCATGGGTTCAAACTTCAAGGGGGCGATCCCAGCGAGTGGCACCCACGGTGAAATAATTTTGTTATTACCATGTTGACAAGTCTTTTCAGGTTGCTTCAGATTTGCATGGTTGATGGAAAGTTGCATGGGTATTGCTAGTCAGTAGTAATTGATTATCGGTAGTAACTGACTCATATGATTAGCTGCAACTTGGTCTATAAGTGGCAACTATAATCACCAACGAATATGATGTCAGCAGACAACAGTAACTACAATCAGCACTTGTGTGCATCAGCAACAACTTTGGCAATCAGTAGTAGCTGGGTTAGTGTTGACAGGCCAATCATCAGCAGTAACTTACAATAGTAACTTAAAATATTGCTGAGGGATTTTAACCGCCAACCGAATCTCAACAAAATGTTGAGATAGCTCCCTACCTACATAAGGAAGCTCTTTGGCTTGTTGTACATGTTTTTAACATGTTTTTTCGTATAGGAAAACATGCATGTTCTTATTTTCTCTTTGAATTATCCTGATTAAAGATTTTGAGAGTACTAAGTGAACATACACCTCTAGTATGATTATGGTTTTGCCTAATGTCTATCATTAGTTTCCCAAATTATGTTTCTTTCAGGGAAGCCGGGTGTTGATATAAAAAGGGCAGCAGGAGGGGCCTCTTTTAGTCCTATTCAAAGGCAAGAAACAGTTCAGGTTACAAATAACTACCTTGAGATTCATTTATTCTGGTCTGGAAAAGGGACTTGTTGTGTACCTAGGCAAGGGACTTTTGGACCTCTTATCTCAGCAATCAGTGCCACCCCAAGTACTAAAATTTTATCTCGAGTTCTCGATACTTGACAACTACTACCCTTTACTTTACTTTTCTTTTTGTACAGATTTCCGCCCTAGTGTCAGCAACACTCCACAAAGAAGAATAGGACTGGTTTAATTGTTGGGATTTTGGTTCCTATTGCAGTTGTTAGCTTTCTGTCATTATTAGCCCTATATATTTTTCGTCAGCGGAAGAAAAAGCAGGACTCATCTGACAATTATGAAGGTAGTTTTTTTTTCTGGATATTTTTTTATAATATAGATGAAGAATGTTCTCCAATTGCATATCTGTACCCAAGCACATTTATTCTTTGTTTCTACATAATCTGTATTGCATGTATATTATGTTGATAACAATCTAAAGACATACTCAAGTAACTCCATAGAACTGTGGAAGTTATTAGGAATAAATGCAATTTCAACCCTGTTACTTTTAAATGGTTAACACAGTTTATGTTTGACATTTAATGGGTCAGATGGGTAAAGTAATAAAAGATAGCTAAAAAGGAAACATGCCGATGGATAGAGTCACCCAAAGCGTATTATAATGTATAAAACCTAACACGAAAAATTTATTTTGAAAGTTTGATTATTGTTAAATTAAAATAATGTCTGTAATCATATTTGCCACATTAATTGCTTGCAAAAAAAGATTTTTTTTGAATGAAAGTGCTACACACGTTATCCAACCCACCTGTTTTGCTACTTCTACTTACATGTTTTTGCTTATTTACAGAATTTTTGGGAATTGACACCAGACCATATACCTTTAGTTATGGAGACCTGAGAGATGCAACAGATGATTTTAGTTCTGCAAATAAGCTTGGCGAGGGAGGTTTTGGACCTGTTTACCAGGTACTTTATACTTTTCATCACCAATAAAGTTTTGGATCTTAAATTCAAGCTAAAACATGATTGATTCTTAATATCCTTTTGATGGTAAACAGGGAACACTTGATGATGGGAGAGTAATAGCTGTTAAAAAACTCTCTGTAGCCTCCCACCATGGCAAGGCTCAGTTTATTGCTGAAATTGCAACAATATCCGCCGTCCAACACCGCAACCTTGTTAAACTATATGGATGTTGCATTGAAGGAGACAATCGACTTCTTGTTTACGAGTATCTGGAGAACAAGAGTCTTGATCAAGCCTTATTCGGTAAGAGATATCACATTGTCTTCATCTTAAGTACAGTTTTTAGACTTTAATCGTAGAGTATAAAACTATATTGTTACTTTTGGGGGTCTATGATGCAGGAGAGAACAGGTTATCTCTTAATTGGGCCACACGGTTTGAAATATGCCTCGGGATAGCACGCGGTCTTGCATATCTGCATGAGGAATCTCGAATACGGGTTGTACACCGAGATGTTAAAGCTAGCAATGTTTTGCTTGATTCTGAACTCAACCCTAAGATCTCAGATTTTGGTTTAGCCAAACTTTATGATGACAAGAAAACACACATGAGTACTCGTGTTGCAGGCACAATGTAAGATTTTATATCATGTGCTTGTCTTCTGAGTATCACACACACATGTGTGTGTGTGTGTGTGTGTGTGTATATATATATATCAGTTAACTTTGTTGAAGTTGTGATGATTTTATATGTATTTTGTAGAGGGTATTTGGCACCAGAGTATGCAATGCGTGGACACCTTACAGAAAAAGCTGATGTGTTTGGGTTTGGAGTTGTAGCTCTAGAGATTGTCAGTGGAAGGCCTAATTCTGATTCAACTTTGGAAGATGAGCAAATATACCTTCTTGAATGGGTAAGTTATTCCTTATAGATTATTTTTATTTTAAAATACTAATATTATAATTAATATTAGCTTTTTAATTCTATATGGTTCCCTTGGTATGATATTAGGCATGGAACCTACATGAAGCTAATAGTGAGGTTGAGTTGGTGGATGAAGAATTGTCTGAATTCGATGAGGATGAACTGAAACGAGTGACGCGAATCGCCCTTCTGTGTACCCAAACTTCACCATTGCAAAGACCACCAATGTCACGAGTGGTGGCAATGCTTTCCGGAGATATAGAAGCAAGTTGTGTTATTACTCGTCCCTCGTATTTGAGTGATTTTAATTTTAAAGATGCTACAACCTTCGGAAGTGTTGTTCCAACTATAGGTACAAGTTCTGTGCCAAGTACAAGTCACTCCATTGTTTCACCAAACACACCTGATAATGCTTCAAGACCAATGCTTCATAATATCATTGGAGAAGGACGGTGATAGTGGCGGTGACGGCATAGTTTGTTTGTGGGTAATCTGTCTTGTGTATTGAGGATGGGTGAATGAAGATGTCATTGGTAGCTATATATAAAACTCCTTAGTTGTGATATGTTTTTATGTAATATTTTGTTTTGCCGATTGAACTGTAGTATGAAATCCCATTTCTATTATTAAAGAAGTTGCAATGGAGTTGTATCCTTAAGTTACTAGGTTTTACTTACTATTTTATTAGTTTTATGACACACTGACTTTTAGTTATCATTTATAAAAATACATACATGATCAAAGTAAAAAAAAAGGTCTAGAAAATCATGGGTTTTAATTTTAAAGATGTTACCAGTTTCAGAAGTGTTGTTCCAACTTTAGGCATAGATTATATGCCAAATACAAGTCACTCTACTGTTTCACCAACCATACCTGATAATGATTCCCGACCAATGATTCATATCATTGAAGAAGGTAGGTGACCATGACGCAGGGCTGGACCTACCTATAGTTGTGGGTGGGCGGCTGTACCCCTTGAAAAAAAAATAGTGTATATTTTAGGCAAAAACCCGACCGCACCCTTTGAAAATATGGTTGAACGCCTCATCCGCACCACCAACATATAATTCTTGGGTTCGCCACTGCCGTGACGTAGACATGGTTTGTTTTGGATAATGTTTTGTGTTTTGAGGATGAGTGAAGAGATGTGATTTATAAGTATAGATAAAGCTCTTTATTTGTGATATGTTTAGGGACAAGTTTGTGTTGGTACACTTTATGTGGACGCGACTCGGTTCGGTTCGACTTGGTTCGGTTCGACACGGTTAGGTCCGGCTCAAGTCCGACGTCGCAACATTTCTCCGTCGTGCGCCCCAGAGTTCCACACGCGAAGCACAAATAGCCGCGAACCAATCCCGCTGACACATCATCATGACATCATCATGATGATGTCACCAGATTGACTAATTCTTACAAATCTGAATTGTTTACGTAAAGAATGCATGGGCCATTCCTTTGGGCCAATCAAAACAATTGGGCTTGCATTGGTTTGGTTTGGGCTTATGATGTTCGACGAAGACTGCTTGTTAGGCAAAGTCATGTGTGACGAAAACACTCCTTCTGACGAAATCTATTGAATGGCGAAATCACATGTGTGACGAAATCACATGTGATTTCGTCGAGACCTTGTATGTTCGCTGAGGGGTTTTCGCCAAAGGGGATTTCGTCAATCTGATAGTATAAATACCCAGACACAGAACAGAAACAAAACACAAGTCTGAATAGATTTGAGAGCGAACACATTGTAACACACACACTGAGAGTTTACAGAGACCATTTGTAAACACCGCATTGTAACCTTTTTCTAGCATTAATACATTGAGTGTTAATCGTTGAATCTTGTGTCTTACGTGTTCGTAACTTGGTTTAACTTACCCGTTTGGATTCCGCACTTTCGGGTTTGTCGGAAAACAGGGAACAGAGGTTACTCGATCCTCCGGGTGGACCTACAATTGGTATCAGAGCATTGGCTCGATTCATTGTTAAAACCAAGTTTGTGTTCTTGATTTTTCTTAGTTTTTAATGAGTTTTTCTTGAGTTTTGATCTTTAAAGTTCATACATTTTATTGGAAAAACGTTGTTAAAATCTTGAAAATCTTGGTATTTTTGCTTCTAGTTCATATAAAACATTGTTAAAACTCTTATATACATGTTAGTATTGGGTTTACATTGAACTTTATTGCATAATTTGTGCTCGGAAAATTTTCAGGTGGCCAGAATATTCAAGTTGTTCTTGTCCATCTTCAAAGTGTTCTTGAATACTTGCTGCTTTTGATCTGCCTTGTGTTTAAATTAAAGTTGGTATTGTGTTTATTAATATTAAAAGGCAAGTTGTTTGACAATTGAGTACACAAACCATGATGGTTATTTGAAAAATAGGTTCTTCGATAAGGTGTCATTGACTTATTTGCCAAAGAACATACTGTGTCAGGAAGTAGATTTGATTGCTTTGAAAAATATCTTGCAAGTTGTGTGGTCTCATTTGTTAACAAAAGCTCCTGGACGAAATACAAGCTGGACGAAAACCTTTTTGTCAACAAAATCACTATACCAGTCAACGAAAACCCATTAGTCAACAAAATCAAGCTCCATCTCCACGAAATCACTTATCACCATTTCGTCCCAACACCCCCCACGAAATCACCATTTTTCGTCCCAACACCCTCCACGAAATCACCATTTTCAGCACACCACCCCACGAAATCACCTATCTTCATCACATATCCTCACAAAAACACCCATCTTCATAAATACATCAGCGACGAAAACCCCTTGATTTTGTCAAACATATTTGTGATATTTCTTACAGTAGCCTTTTATTTCATTGTTAACCATTTGATTTCAAGTTCTTAAGCAGGTACAGTTGTTCTAATATCAAATATGAGTTCTAATCCATTAGATTGGAGCATTAGCACGGTCCCTGATATGGCATGGGTTAAGTCTTTGATGCCACAAGAAAAAATTTCGGCTAGTCAATGGGCGTGCGTGGCAAATCAAAATCAAAGTATCCAAAACCTGCTCATAAGCGAAAATGAAACGGGTAGCAATAACCGTCCTCCAAAACTCAACCACATGAACGACTATCCACCGTGGAAAGGTCGTTTTCAGAATTATGTTTTAGGTCAAAACACCGAGTTATGGACGTGTTTCACCACAGCATATAACGACGCTCTTGAGGAAGCCGGATCAAATGCTACAACTTTGGGGGCCATGTCTGAAACCGACAAGAAGGCATATGACCTTGAAAAGAAAGCGTTTGCTATTCTTACGCAAGCATTGCACAAAGATATCTATCATCAATTCGCCCATTGTACCAGCACTAAAGCCTTGTGGGACATCCTAGTTAACAGAGGAGAAGGAAATGCGGCCACACGGAAGACGCGTCATGATTTAGTAAAGAAGGAATTTGAAGGGTTTATGTTTGTGCAGACTGAAACACTGAATGAGACGACAACTCGTTTTTATCATTTAATTAGTGAAATGATTTCTTACAAGGTTATTGTATCTTCGCAGGAAATAGTCGCACGGTTTGCTGATGCTCTACCACCAAAGTGGAGCCCATTCATTGAGTTGTTAAAGCATAAAGGTGTATTGGATACTGTCAGTATCTATGAGTTTGTTCAAAAGCTGGAGAACAAGGATGCAGAAGAAATCAGAAAAGCTAAACTAATTCCTGTCCCTCAAAATCCAGAGATGTACTTTGGAGGGATTGCTCCTGCTGTTAGTACAAGCTAGCAACCAAAGATACAAACAGCTTATGTGTCAAATGCTTTCGACCCAAATTCCTATTTTGGAGGAGCAGTTGCACAACCCCAATTTGACATAAATGCCTATCTTCCGAAACCTTAAGTTGCACCACCCCAACCCCAATTTGATCCAACTGCCTATTTTTCTAAACCTCAAGTTGCCACACCTCAACCCCAATTTGATATAAATGCCTATCTTCAGAAACCTCAAGTTACCACACCTCAACCCCAATTTGATCCAACTGCATATTTTTCTAAACCACCACAAGCCCAACCACAACAAGCCTTCTATGGTAACAAACCTGATACTTCAAATCTTTCCAAAGTGAGTGTAGAAGCTGCACGGGATCACATTGAAATTCTTACCACAATGGTTAATGCCTACAGCGGATTAGTCGCAAGTCAAATTGGAAACATTAATTTGACCAATGAAGATTATCAGCAGATAGACAGAGATGAGATGGAGTTGATGGACATTAAGTGGGCGTTTGCGAGTGCTGTGAGAAGGGCAAATGATTATATGAGCAGAACGGGGAGAACCAGCTTGGAAAGCAAAAGGGATACCAAGTACGGGTTTGACAAGGGTGCTGTCACATGCTTTAATTGCGGTGAAAATGGTTACTTCAAACGTGAATGCACGCGACCGAGCAAACAAGGCAACCAACAAGGCAACCAAAATCCCTTCCAAAATCAAACAAGTACTTCAAATCAAGCTAACAATGAAAGAGGGATAGTAGCTGCTAACAACCAAACCAACCAGTCAGGGCTTTCAAACCCCAACCGAGCATTGATAGTACAAGCCGATGAGGGATGTGATTGGTCCGTACAGTTGGGAGGAGGAACTGCATGTTATGCGAAGATCATCAGTCACATCAAGCATGTGCACAAAGAAGAATTCTCTGAAGATGATGACAGTTCGGGCTACAGTGGCAGTTCTGATGAAGAATCGGATGTGAATGAAGGTGATAGTTTGTTGAATGATGCTGAGGAGGTCAAGTGTCAGAAATATGTCTTGATCAAGAAAGCTGATGCTACATCAGAAGAAATGGAGAAGATTCTCACTGAAGATGGATCTTTCTCTTCTCAGACTGCCTTTATTGCTAATGTCACAGCTTCTACAAGTCAGGTACAATCTGAAACTCCTAGCATATGTAGTGATTATGCTGATATGAAACATGAATGTGCTGAATTGAAACAAGAATATGAAAAGATTCACAGTCACAATCAGAGTTTGGTTATTGAACTGTCAAAGTGCAAAGAGGCAAACATGGCCTTAGCTCGCAATGAAAAGGAGTTTAAAAAAGTTATTGAAACCTAAAAGAAAAGTGTTTCCGAATTAACAAAAACTGTTTTCAACAAACAAATTGGTATTAATAATTACATTAATATCATTGAGGCAACTAAGAAAGAGTTAGCCGAGGCGAAATGTGAGCATGAAGCGATCATGCTCAAATTGGAGAGTTACTCAAACTCCCGATATGTGCTTGATCACATCATTGACGTTCAATAACTAAAGGGTAATGTTAAAGGCGTTGGGTATAAGTCATGTCCGCCTCCTTTGAGACACAACTCTACCAGAATGCCAGATGAGGAGGAAATGCCTCGGTTTGAACCAACTGTACCTCTTAATTATGAGGAGTTTACAACTGGTCTAGGGTTCAAATCGGACAGTTCCTCGGAGGGCCCATCTGGAACACGCGAAAATTCAGCATCTGTTGGTACGGAACAAAGTCCTCCCACAGTTGAGGACTATGATTCTTCGGATGATGAATCAGATGTGAGTAATAAGGATAAATCTCTTAAAAAGAACAAAGGAGTAGAAGTCCCTGTTGAGAATCATATTCTGTGTGATCCTCCTACTCCTACTGTGTAGTCTGCTGTTAAACAAGAGATAGATCCTATCACTAAAACAGTGTCTACTGTTAAAAGTGATAACATGTTGTACACTTTAGTCGGTGATGACAAAATTTATTCAAACAAAGATTTTCCAATAAAAAAGTCAATCAATCCTTGATTGATAAAGTGTTTGAAGATACTACCAGTAAGTTTTTGGAAAAGGGGATCCCGAGAGTTTCAGTAACTCAGTGTGATCCGATTCCAAAAGATGAAGTTAGAAGAAAATTTGGAAATCAAAAATCACCAACGAAGCAACAACCTATCGCTTTTAAGGGTAAACAACAACAACAACGAGATCCAAATCCTAAGGCTAAGGTTGAATCAAAAGGAGCTCGTTACAAGAAGAAAACCAAAGACGTTAAGTTTGTGGCCTCCAAGGGTACTGACAAGGTGGAGACTTTTGAAAATAAATCAAACACCGATTTTGTTCAAAAAGTAAGAATTTTAAAGCGTAACGCTCAAAACAATTACTCCCAACACACAAACGGGTGTGAAGATAGTACCTCGGGGTCTACAAATTCAACGTCAGGTCATCGAACAGAATCTCCTAATTTTGTTGAAAGGAGATCATGCTTTAAATGCGGGGAGTTTGGCCACATTTTCAGAAATTGCACAAACTCTCCGAAACCAAATTTTGTAGAAAGAGCCCCTTCTGAACAAGGTCACCAAAAATGTCGTCCTGTTTCACCCAAAAATGACAAACGTACTGTTAAAGAACAGGAAACAAAACAACGACGTAAAAATGTGAAGGTGATCGAAAAGACTGTAAAAACGGAAGTAAAATCTGTTAATAGGAAACCTAGTTTGTCACAACCATTAAAACCAGAAAGTGTAAATAATACACAATCCGGTAAACGGAAACAAGCTTGGAAACCTAAAACGGATAAAGTTTCAGGGGGAGACTCACCAATTCCAGGTCATCGCGAAGTTGAAATAACCTTTGTCGATGAACAGGGGCAACCCAAGTCTATGAAGGCTTGGGTCCCCCTCTCCAACTAATCTCTGAGTGAGTGTGCAGGATGTTCCAGGAGGAACTGTCGATAGTCATCGGATTGTTGATAGTGGAGTGTCCATGTACAAGATCGGCGACAAAGAAGTTGTTGCCTTTGGTGGAGAGAAAAAGAAAAGATGACATTATTGTCTGTCGAAAGAAATTGAAAACCTTCGACAAAATGAAAATCATCCCAAAGTTTGATTGTTAAAGGCTTTGATCGGGTCCCCATGATAGATTCAATCAAAATGTACGCACCTGCAGCACGTCTGATGTTCAAAATCAACAAGATGAACGTGCAGTGTACATTTCTTCGCGGTGTGATTGAAGAAAATGTGTTTGTTGAACAAACCAACCGGGTGTGCGGATGCCTTGGCGTGGATTGAACAACCGCACACTACTACTCAAGAGAAAGTCAAAGACCTTCGCTGGTGCAATGTGGAAGACCAGCCGGACCCAAAGGTTTCTGATCTTGTTGCTGTGAAGAGATTTTCTCGGATTAATTGAAGTAGCTAAAAAAATCGACCTTGAAATCCACACCGGGTGGATATCCAATGTGGGAGAACGCTCAGATTCCTGGCAATGCACGAAGCAGTTGCAGGATACGGTTTTAAATTTCTAATCTCTCCTATACTTGTTGATATTTTAGCTGCTTTATGAATAATTATCATCTCGTACAGCACTCTTTGACCAGACACATTGAACTCGAATATCACCTCACACGTGATTGTTTTTGATATGAAACTCGTTAATGTTGTCATGGTCCGCACCACTTACCGACGTGCCAACTCATTTTTCCAAAATTCGATAAACCATTTCTGAATAAATTAATTTTGGTAAACGGCATTGAGGTAAAACATGAGTTAACCAGCATCGGAAAATCGTTTTTGTAAATACTTTGTGTTTTTTTTTTAAAATATATCATAGTTTGTTGATTTTAGGGGGATTAAATCCAAAAATTGAAAATTCAAAAACTTCGAAAAATTTCAAAACCCAAAAACAATAGAAAAACAAAAATGAGTTTCCTGGCGAGAAAAAGAGAAAATGATAGTAAATCAGTTGTCTGTCGAAACCTCTTCGAACCGAAATGCAAAATGAAATATGTTAAGCAGCTCTATATAAGATGTATCGGTAGGCTCACAATCATTTTAAAGTGTGTAGGGTGATATAAATCTTAAATCGACTGAAGACCAGGTGGGAACCATTCATTGGTATATGGTCTTGGTACCGAAATTTCGTTTGAGAGATTGCCGAGGTTCTGAGATATTCGGTCTTTATGCTGTTTATCATCTGGGTATCATGGTTGTTTCTTTAACCGTAAAAATAACGGAGACGAAGTCTAGATCTTCCATGATATCATACATACGTGTACATATTGCATACCACCTCAATAAGTGATCAACAATCACATGTCCAAACAAAATAAGTGATAATATATCACAGATTCTTTGCGGGAGTCAAGTTCGTCTCTTTGCTGTACGAAAGTACTGACCTGTTCATGGACTTGCTCCTGTGCCCTCATGCATATGAAAATCAAGTTCCTCATCAATAAGTGATTCTATCACATAGGGCTTGTTTTGAAATCAAAATAAGTGAGTTTCTCACATCTTTTATGCGGTCAAACAAATGATAAACGGTATACTCACCGGTAAGATGAACCCTCGTGCATACCTTGATACGGGAATGTGTTGTGTGTGGATGAACACCGGTCGCTAAGTATAAATCATACCTTAACGTATCCCCTCGCCATTATTACATCTGATAAGTTGAGCTTATGTGGACAACAATACCGATAATTGTTATAGGATGCTTATATTAATGTTAACTAATTGAACAAAAAGAGCGTTTTGGCGTGACCGTACACTGATATGATTCTCTTACCCTCGAAACTCGCAAAAGAGTGTTTGTAAATATTTGTTTACTGATTTCGTTTCTGCATCTTTGTATATATTTATTTATTGCTTTCCGTCTTTACATTTGAAAAATGAAACATTCCAAAAAGATTTTAAGTGTGTTTTAATTTAAACTTTATAAAAGCCAAAAAGATTTTGCTTCTAGTTTATTTTTTTTATTGACTGATGTTGGAACTCGAGTCTATCCAACCCAATATCCTGATTGTAAGCCGGAAAACAATTGAACCTTCATAATCTGTCGAAGTTAACAAGTTTTTGAAAGTTAAAAGGTTAAAATTGATCAATTTTTAAACTTTCAAACTGTTGTCAGTCGGTGTTTACATTAGAGTTGGTCTCATATGTGTCATGCGCTTATATTGTTTGATGTTAATTCTTAGTAAGGTTTTCGTTTGAAAACTTTCTTAGATTGATTTTATTCTTAGCTGTTGTTCTCATTACGTGTTTAGCTTTCTTGTATGTGCAGATGCGACATCAGAATCTAGCTAAAGACGAAGAGAACGTGTCAGATGACAAGCCGTAAAGTGAAGACACGACAGTGATGCAATCAGAAGATCAAGATGATCGGGTTGCAGTTGATCACTCATCAACACCACAAGGATCTAAAGTTTTGAAGTTCAAAAGATTCACGAGCATCATTCAAGGAGGAGTTTGTTGATACACTCCCTGATTGTGACACGTGAGGAGCTTGTTGAAGATCCGATAATGTGTAGAACGAACCATCACGAGTAGCGTCTAAGGGGGAGTTTGTTGGTACACTTTATGTGGACGTGACTCGGTTCGGTTCGACTTGGTTTGGTTCGACACGGTTAGGTCCGGCTCAAGTCCGACGTCGCAACATTCCTCTGTACGGATAGCCGCGAACCAATCCCGCTGACACATCATCATGACATCATCATGATGATGTCACAAGATTGACTAATTCTTACAAATCTGAATTATTTACGTAAAGAATGCATGGGCCATTCCTTTGGGCCAATCAAAACAATTGGGTTTGCATTGGTTTGGTTTGGTTTGGGCTTATGATGTTCGACAAAGACTGCTTGTTAGGCAAAGTCATGTGTGACGAAAACACCCCTTCTAACGAAATCTATTGAATGGCGAAATCACATGTGTGACGAAATCACATGTGATTTCGTCGAGACCTTGTATGTTCGCTGAGGGGTTTTCGCCAAAGGGGATTTCGTCAATCTGATAGTATAAATACCCAGACACAGAACAGAAACAAAACACAAGTCTGAATAGATTTGAGAGCGAACACATTGTAACACACACACTGAGAGTTTACAGAGACCATTTGTAAACACCGCATTGTAACCGTTTTCTAGCATTAATACATTGAGTGTTAATCGTTGAATCTTGTGTCTCACGTGTTCGTAACTTGGTTTAACTTACCCGTTTGGATTCCGCACTTTCGGGTTTGTCAGAAAACAGGGAACAGAGGTTACTCGATCCTCCGGGTGGACCCACAATTGCTGAGTAAATCCAAAAATTGAAAATTCAAAAACATCGAAAAATTTCAAAACCCAAAAACAATAGAAAAACAAAAATGAGTTTCCTGGCGAGAAAAAGAGAAAATGATAGTAAATCAGTTGTCTGTCGAAACCTCTTCGAACTGAAATGCAAAATGAAATATGTTAAGCAGCTCTATATAAGATGTATCGGTAGGCTCATAATCATTTTAAAGTGTGCAGGGTGATATAAATCTTAAATCGACTGAAGACCAGGTGGGAACCATTCATTGGCATATGGTCTTGGTACCGAAATTTCGTTTGAGAGATTGCCGAGGTTCTGAGATATTCGGTCTTTATGCTGTTTATCATCTGGGTATCATGGTTGTTTCTTTAACCGTAAAAATAACGGAGACGAAGTCTAGATCTTCCATGATATCATACATACGTGTACATATTGCATACGACCTCAATAAGTGATCAACAATCACATGTCCAAACAAAATAAGTGATAATATATCACAGATTCTTTGCGGGAGTCAAGTTCGTCTCTTTGCTGTACGAAAGTACTGACCTGTTCACGGACTTGCTCCTGTGCCCTCATGCATATGAAAATCAAGTTCCTCATCAATAAGTGATTCTATCACATAGGGCTTGTTTTCAAATCAAAATAAGTGAGTTTCTCACATCTTTTATGCGGTCAAATAGATGATAAACGGTATACTCACCGGTAAGATGAACCCTCGTGCATACCTTGATACGGGAATGTGTCGTGTGTGGATGAACACCGGTCGGTAAGTATAAATCATACCTTAACGTATCCCCTCGCCATTATTACATCTGATAAGTTGAGCTTATGTGGACAACAATACCGATAATTGTTATAGGATGCTTATCTTAATGTTAACTAATTGAACAAAAAGAGCGTTTTGGCGTGACCGTACACTGATATGATTCTCTTACCCTCGAAACTCGCAAAAAGAATGTCTGTAAATATTTGTTTACAGCTTTCGTTTCTGCATCTTTGTATATATTTATTTATTGCTTTCCGTCTTTACATTTGAAAAATGACAAATTCCAAAAATATTTTAGGTGTGTTTTAATTTAAACTTTATAAAAGCCAAAAAGATTTTGCTTCTAGTTTATTTTTTTATTGACTGATGTTGGAACTCGAGTCTATCCTACCCAATATCCTGATTGTAAGCCAGAAAACAATTGAACCTTCATAATCTGTCGAAGTTAACAAGTTTTTGAATGTTAAAAGGTTAAAATTGATCAATTTTTAAACTTTCAAACTGTTGTCAGTCGGTGTTTAAATGAGAGTTGGTCTCATTGTGTCATGCGCTTATATTGTTTGATGTCAATTCTTAGTAAGGTTTTCGTTTGAAAACTTTCTTAGATTGATTTTATTCTTAGCGGTTGTTCTCATTATGTGTTTAGCTTTCTTATATGTGCAGATGCGACATCAGAATCTAGCTAAAGACGAAGAGAACGTGTCAGATGACAAGCCGTAAAGTGAAGACACGACAGTGATGCAATCAAAAGATCAAGATGATCGGGTTGCAATTGATCACTCATCAACACCACAAGGATCTAAAGTTTTGAAGTTCAAAAGATTCACGAGCATCATTCAAGGGGGAGTTTGTTGATACACTCCCTGATTGTGACACGTGAAGACCTTGTTGAAGATCCGACAATGTGTAGAACGAACCATCACGAGTAGCGTCCAAGGGGGAGTTTGTTGGTACACTTTATGTGGACGCGACTCGGTTCGGTTCGACACGGTTAGGTCCGGCTCAAGTCCGACGTCGCAACATTCCTCCGTCGTGCGCGCCAGAGTTCGACACGCGAAGCACGGATAGCCGCGAACCAATCCCGCTGACACATCATCATGACATCATCATGATGATGTCATGATGATGTCACAAGATTGATTAATTCTTACAAATCTGAATTGTTTACGTAAAGAATGCATGGGCCATTCCTTTGGGCCAATCAAAACAATTGGGCCAATCAAAACAATTGGGCTTGCATCGGGTTTGGTTTGGGCTTATGATGTTCGAGGAAGACTGCTTGTTAGGCAAAGTCATGTGTGATGAAAACACTCCTTCTGACGAAATCTATTGAATGGCGAAATCACATGTGTGACGAAATCACATGTGATTTCGTCGAGACCTTGTATGTTCGCTGAGGGGTTTTCGCCAAAGGGGATTTCGTCATTCTGATAGTATAAATACCCAGACACAGAACAGAAACAAAACGCCAGTCTGAATAGATTTGAGAGCGAACACATTGTAACACACACACTGAGAGTTTACAGAGACCATTTGTAAACACCGCATTGTAACCGTTTTCTAGCATTAATACATTGAGTGTTAATCGTTGAATCTTGAGTCTTACGTGTTCGTAACTTGGTTTAACTTACCCGTTTGGATTCCACACTTTCGGGTTTGTCGGAAAACAGGGAACAGAGGTTACTCGATCCTCCGGGTGGACCTACAGTTTGGTTTGCCAATTGAACTTAAAAGTAAATTTCACGGACCATCTAACATGGATTGTCGAAATTTCACATTTCCTCACTTATCGTTTTTACTTTTATGGAGGCTTCACACATTTCGTCCCTGGGATGGATCTTTGTCCAATTTGGACGTTAAACTTTCTTAGATGGCTATTTTACCGTTTGTTTAAATAAAAAAAATAATTATCCCAGCTAGTCCCATCACCTTCTTCCGCGTTCCGACGACTTTCTTCCGCTCAACTATGAAGAATTTTGGTTGCAAGCTCATATTTACTCATCAAACCAACTTGCAATCAAAGAATTTTTGCAGAACAAACTCACCTTTGTTTCAAGAAAACCACCCAACCACACCCTGCGAATTCTTGATCAAGCGTCATCAACCCCCTCCGTGGATAAGTTTCAAGTGAAGATTTGAAGTCCAACAAATTCTGCCTATCCTACTAAACCGCAAAACTAGGGTGCGACGAAACGTTAGATTTACACAAAAAACATACTTCAAGGAATTCAAATTATGAAGAATAACAACCAAAATTTAGATGACGCCAAAGTAATCTAAATACCCTTTTGATAAAAAATAAAAACAAAAGAAATTATTTGATTGATTCTTAGGGTTTTCAAATTTTAATTTATTAAAAAGGAGAGTTTTTGTGGGACACCTTATATATGAACACAAATTTTTTGGGTTTTCTATTAGTTTTTAATAGATTGGATTTGAATCCTCGCTAAGCTTGAGGGGCCTGGCTCAAATTAAATAATTGTGTGAATACATGTATGGATCTTGTGTGGACACTAGTTTTGACCCGGATAAAAATATGGACCATGTTCCAATTGAACAATTCACATGTCAACATGACACAATTAACAATCTTTTATTGAAAGTGGTGTTCTTTATTAACAATTCTTGTTGATAAAACTTCACCCTCCAACCAAAAATTACAATTGTTTAAATAGAAAACTAGAACGACAAACATGGAATGATATCATGATAAATAAGGAAGAAAATAAATACTGAATCAAAAGAGATAAACATAAGATTTTAAATAAAAGGTTGGAGGTGTGAGGCTAAAATCGACGGCCCTTAGCCACTTTCCGCTAGGCCGGGTCTCGAACTAGTTTCTCCGGGCGGTTCTTCCAATGGGTACTGATCTATATCATCTTCCCCCTCTAAAAAAGGACTTGTCCGCGAGTTATCTTCCTCATCTGGCACATAGGAGACAAATCTGCAACGTTAAATGTGGCAGAGACTTTGTAGTGACCTAGGAGATCGATCTTGTATGCATTATCATTGATTCGCTTAAGGACACGAAACAGACCATCAGTTCACCGATGCAATTTCCCAACATGTCCATGTGGAAACCGCTCACGGCGCAAAAACACCCAAACGAACCATCCAACATGGATTGTCGAAATTTCACATTTGCCAATTAAACTTGAAAGTAAATTTCACGGACCATCCAACATGGATTATCGAAATTTCACATTTCCTCACTTATCGTTTTTACCTTTTATGGAGTCATCACGCATTTCGTCCCTGAGATGGATCTTTGTCCAATTTGGACGTTAAACTTTCTTAGATGACTATTTTACCGTTTGTTTAAATAAAAAAAATAATTATCCCAGCTAGTCCCATCACCTTCTTCCGAGTTCCGACGACTTTCTTCCGCTCAACTATGAAGAATTTTGGTTGCAAGCTCATATTTACTCATCAAACCAACTTGCAATCAAAGAAGTTTTGCAGAACAAACTCACCTTTGTTTCAAGAAAACCACCCAACCACACCCTGCGAATTCTTGATCAAGCGTCATCAACCCCCTCCGTGGATAAGTTTCAAGCGAAGATTTGAAGTCCAACAAATTCTGCCTATATCCTACTAAACCGCAAAACTAGGGTGCGACGAAACGTTAGATTTACAAAAAAACATACTTCAAAGAACTCAAATTATGAAGAATACCAACCAAAATTTAGATGAGGACAAAGTAATCTAAATACCCTTTTGATAAAAAAATAAAAACAAAAGAAATTATTTGATTGATTCTTAGGGTTTTCAAATTTTAATTTATTAAAAAGGAGAGTTTTTGTGGGATACCCCATATATGAACACAAATTTGTTGGGTTTCTATTAGTTTGTAATAGATTGGATTTGAATCCTCGCTAAGCTTGAGGGGCCTGGCTCAAATTAAATAATTGTGTGAATACATGTATGGATCTTGTGTGGACACTAGTTTTAACCCGGATAAAGATATGGACCATGTTCCAATTGAACAATTCACATGTCAACATGACACAATTAACAATCTTTTATTGAAAGTGGTGTTCTTTATTAACAATTCTTGTTGATCCATTAAGGCCCAATGTAGTCAATTAAGACATATATGAGATACTATTACTCGTTGTGATCCATTATGGCCCAATATGATCTTTTAATACATATATGATATACTATTGTGCATTGTGATCCATTAAGACATGAATGATCCACTATCATTCAGGCCCAATATGGTCCAACAAGACATGTGTGATCTACTATTATCCATTGTGATCCATTAAGGCCCAATATGGTTCATTAACATATCTATGACCACTATTGGCCATTGTGACCCAGTAAAGCCCAATATGGTCTATTAACACATATATAATTAGGGATAAGTTCGGTAGTACTGAACATGCCGGTACCAAAAATCCTAATACCAGAAATCATCAAATATGGGTACATGTACCGATACAAAAAATGTTCGGTATTGTACTGTACAACACTTATACCGCAACACTATTTGAAAGTAAAATTCGGTAAACTACCGGTACCGTATCCAACTAAATGTACCAGTACCCAAAACAATTAACTATGAGAAATTCGGTACCATTATTAATATGCACACATTAATATATTATTTAGAAGAAAACACATTTGGCCACACTTTTCTAATGTGGATGTTTTATCTTAACTTGCTGCTAAAGGTTTGGAATAGTTTTGTGTTTGGTTACGCGAAACAAATATAATAACCGTAGATCAAATTTGGCCACACTTTTTTAGTGTGACTAATAAATGTTACATTTTTTTCTTAAAGTGTGGCTAAATGTTTGAATACACATGTTATTGGTCACAAGAAAATATATAATGTGATCGTAGATAACATTTAGCCGCACTTTGCCAGTGTAGCAAATATAAGTCACAATTTTTTTCCTTAAAGTGTGCTAAAGGTGTCAAATACATGTTTTTTCGTCACATGAAACAAAAATATGTGGCCATAGATCACATTTGGCAACACATTTCGATTTATGGCTAATAAATGTGACATTATTTTCTAAAGGTGTGGTTAAAGGTTCTGCACCAGTATAAATGGTCACATTAATAATAAAATGTGTGGCTAAAGGTGTTTTAAAATGTTATGAATAACTTTTAGCCACACATTTTATTGTGTGGCAGGGCGATTTTGCCAAAAGTGTGGCTGTAGCCCCTTTTTCACGTAGTGCTTGGACACGTCTCGAGTTAGTTTCCCAAAAGAACCGGTCTTGGACCAACGCAATGGTTTTGTCGTGGCCAAAATGACCTGTTAACGCCTCTTGATGGCACTTTAGAATAATCGCCTCGCGAAACGCCTCTTGATAGGCTTATGTCTCGGTGCAGACTTCGGGGAATTCGTACAACACAAGATACTAAATTGGTCATTTTAGTAGGATATATATATTGTTCATGAGGTAGGCACTATAAGTGACCCGTTATGTGACACTTTGCACAAATTTAGTCATTTAATCATTAATACCGGTATGCGTAGAATTGTTGATAGATCTATCGGGATGACCCCCCTGTCGTGACCGGTAGCTCCATGTCAAGTCAAATGACGAATTGATATTCTATGATAGTCTAGCATTATTATACCCTTGTTGTTAATAAATAGCTCGTAGGCCTTGCCAACCTATGAATCTGAAAACTTGATGCTAGAAATTTAATATATAAATAAATCTTTGGAAGATGATTTGTGTCGAAGGTTTTTTTTAGAGAAAACGCTTGCGATCAGAGAACTGACCCTTGGATTTTTGATAAGGAATTAAAATTGACTTTCTTAATTATATATGGATGTTTTAATATAAAATTCATAATAGGGTAAATTATACTTTTCGTCCTTTATGTTTGTATCGAATTGTAGTGGATAACCTTTAACTTCAATAATTACAATCACAATCCTTTATTTGGAAAACTTATTACACCTTTCGTCCTTTAGCACTAACCAGGTTAAATATTTTAGTTAACTATGGCACTTGCTTTGCACATGAGGGCAAAACAGTCATTTAATATACAAACATAACAAGAATTTCAAAATTAAAAAAACTTAAATAAAAATCCATAAAACCCCTTTTTCTCTCTCTCTCACTGAACATCCCTCTTCTAGAACCCACTCTCTACCTATATTTCTTTACATCCCTCTTCTACAACCATCTACACCATAAACCGTCAACCATCATCAGCATCAATCCATCTACTCCCTCACCCCGATCACTATCAACAACACCATCACAATCCATCCCACACCCACACTGCGGACACATTTCAAAATTCCGAATCCGAAAACTATCAAAAGCAATTAACTCAACAATATTCAGCCAAAGGAATAACACCTCCACACTAACTCCAGCAAGATCCGTCAACCTACCTTTCGAAATGGTTCCTCCGATAGTCGATTTATATTTCAGATCATACGCTACCTTCTAACCAGAAGCTGCAGGTGTCGTTGAAGAACACTTTGAATTTACTAGTTGATTTGTCCTTATTAGAGTATACAAAGGTGGTTAGGCAGTTAGAGCATGTGAGTTAGTTGAGTTAGTTAGCATGATTAGTTGTATAGTTGTTCTCCTATATATAAAGGTGCTTGTATTGATATTCTTACCACTTATGATATGAGATTGAGTTTCTTGAGCTTGATATTCTCTTTATGGTATCAGAGCATATGCTCTTGATCCTGATGGCTTGATTCCGGCAGACTGTTACATCTCCGGCGAAAATTCCGGCCATTCTCCATTATTTCCGATCTGCTTCATTCTGATTTCTTTCTAAATCTCGTTTCTTCATTCTGATTCTTCATCAATCTTCAAATCTTCATTATTTCCGTTCTTATTCTTTCTTTTCGATCTGTTCATTCTGTTGTTTTTCATCAATCTTCAAATCTGTTTCAATAACTATCGAATCAACAAAGTATTATGTGGATTAAACTTCAAATCTTTCCGTCAATCTTTAAATCTGTTGCCGGTGAGAGGTGTAAGGATGTGAGTGATTTTGCTGTGGATTTACAGAGAAACTGGTGTGATGTTAAGGTTAGGGCTCGTAATACTCTCTCTGATCTGTTTGCTGTTTATGATTCGGTGAAATTGAAGGTGATAGATCGTGTTGCGAGTGTTGATTCAGTGAAATTAGGGTTTGTCAGCAAGGAATGTGGTGAAATTAGGGTTTCTGATGATGTAATTGTGCACGATGATTGTGAAATTAGAGTTTCGAATGATGTAATGGAGTTGAATCATAAAGCTAGGGTTTCTTCTAAACATGGTGAAAACATGCCTCAATGTGAATCTATTGGGATAACTGATCAGACATCGATATTGGGCCCAGGCCCAAACTCTACCATTTCTACAAATTCAGTTGATTTTTCACAAGGATTTATTGGGCCAATTTCTACTGATTCACATAATGAAACTCGATCGTCTGTTTTGGGCCCGGTCAGTCACGAGATTTCTCCTCATTTTGGATTGATGGCTGATTTATCGGGTACATTGGCTCTGAGCGATTCTGGTGCCACTGCGCATATGACCGCTGATTTTTCTATTGTTTTTGATGCTTCTCCCTACACTGGCTCTGAGCGAGTCGTTGTAGGCAATGGTATGGCTCTTACTATTTCTCATATTGGCACTGCTTTACTTCATTTATCAGATCGTACTCTTACTCTTAGACATGTTCTTGTGGTTCCTGGCTTAGCCAAGAACCTTTTATCGATCACGCAGTTAGTGATTGATCATCCCATAACTGTTGTTTTCTCATATCTAGGTCTGTCCATTCAGACTCTTGATGGACAGCTTCTTCATCACACACGTGGTAGTTCGCATCAGCTATATTCACTTGCTGCTTTTACTTCTGAATCTCGTGAGACTTGGCATTCTCGATTGGGTCATCCGTCTGATGATGTTTTGTCTAGATGTTCGTTCTTACATCTGACAAAAAAAACCACACACACACATTGTACTTCTTGTAGTGTTTCAAAATCGACTAGATTGCCTTTTACATCAGTTGTATCTCATTCTACTTCACCGTTACATATTATACATTGTGACATTTGGGGTGCCTCGCCTGTAATGTCTAGAGATGGATACAGATATTTCATTACTTTCATTGATGATTTCAGTCGATTTACATGGATGTATCCTTTGACTTGTTGTTCTCAAGCGGTTGATTGCTTTCGGCATTTCAAACCGCTTGTTGAGAACCTTTTCTCCTGCACCATCAAGCATCTTCAGTGTGATGGTGCTCCTAAGCTCATTCGTGGATCTATGGCTCGTTTTCTTTCAGATTCTGGCATCGCTTATCGCATTTCATGTCCCTATACTCCCCAAAAAAATGGGGTTGCTGAGCGGAAAAACCGCCATCTTTCTGAGGTAGCTCGAGCTTTATTGTTTCATGCTCGGTTACCAAAGAAATTCTGGTATGATGCATATGCCACTGCTGCCTTTCTTATTAACCGGTTACCATCACTGGTTCTTCATCACTCATCTCCTTATGAGGTTCTTTTTGGATCTCGTCCCGATTACTCTCTTCTTCGTACTTTTGGGTGTTTGTGTTATCCGTTTCTAGGTGATACTCGAGCGGATAAACTTTCACCCAAGTCTACTCCTTGTATCTTTGTTGGCTATGCTCCATCTCATCTTGGTTATCTTTGTTATGATCCTTATACATCTCGTACGTATACTTCTCGACATGTTCGGTTCCATGAGTCTATTTTTGACATTCCGGGGAGTTCTATTTGTTGGTGCACTTGTGTCTGTACTTTGTCTGTATTTCGTCTTGATACAAAACGATGTCTTTGATGTAAGTTTGACCAAGTCAACCATCCTCCGGTTTGACTTGACCAAACAGTTAACACAATGGTTGAAAGATGTTGGGTCGAAGGATGTGTCATCGAAGGATAGTTTATATCCTTCGATGAACTCGAAAGATAACCGTCGAAAGATAGACCACGAAGGATATCATCCTTCGTGGTATATGTCATCCTTCGATGGGTTCCTGGTCGACAGATGGTCCTTCGACCAGTCTGTCTGATCCTTCGACCAGACCTGCTGTGTTCGGGTATAAATACCCATGTGTTGTGTTCACTTCATAGGAGAGACAGAGTAGAGTTCGAAAGTTAGACAAGTTAGACACATAGTGAAGTGAGAGCATTCTGTTCAGAACACACACACACTGAGAGAGAGTTTGCAAAACTGATTTGTAAACATTGCATTGTAACCGAACCTTTCATACGCATTAATACAAGTGGTGTTAATCGTTGAAGTTTGTGTGTTGTGTTTGTGCTTGTTCTATCTCGGTTTGCATGCTAGCTTGGATTCCGCACTCGCTAGTGTGTTAGACATAACAAGGAATAGGTTAAACCTCAACCTCCGAGGGACCTACAAGTGGTATCAGAGCCGTGGCTCTTTTCCTTGTTAAAAACCGGGTTTTTACAAGACTTTGGAGTGTTTGGATAAAACTCACTGTTTTTTTTAGCATCCGTTTTTACTGATTTTCTCGTATTTCTTGTCATAAAAACGTGTCTAAACTTACCGGGTGTGTTAAAAGACGGTTTGGGTAACTTGAAAACTTGTTTTTAAGGCTTTTGGTGATTTCCGGCCAAAATTCCGGCTTCTCCGGTGACCGGTTTTCTGGATAAGTTGATTATATTTTATGTTTCAAATCATGGTTTTGGCAGAAAGCATGGTCTGACCATATCTTCTGCAGAAAGTTTCTACCAACCCATCACCTTTTTCACCAACCTGTCACTCTTTGTCAACTGTGTCAGAGCAGTTCGAAAGATATCCTTCGAACTCGAAAGACCATCTTTCGATCAGTGGAGGTTCGATAGATCATCATCATTCGAACCAAGGAATCATTTCGAAAGACCATCTTTCGATCAGTGGAGGTTCGATAGATCATCATCCTTCGAACCAAGGAATCATATCGAAGCATATATCTTTCGGTCTACAGTTCTTATTCGAAAGACCAGGATCCTTCGATTGGGGAGTCTTTCGAAAACAATTGTTCGAAACTCAACAGTAATCTTTCGAACACTGTTGATCCTTCGAACAAGTGTTGATCTTTCGAACTCAGTTTGTTTATGTTTAACAAGTTTGTGATTTTCAGGTATTATTATTCTTGATCAAAAATGAATTCGATGTGGGGTGTTCCGGTAAATGCAGAGATGTATTTTGGTACTCCGGCTCCGGATTCGGGTTCGCAAGCTAATGCTACATCTACCGGTCAATGGGCTTTCGCATCAAATCAAGCTCCAAGTGTTCAAAGTATTTTGCTAAGCGAAAGTGAAACGGGAAGTCTGAATAGGCCGCCAAAGTTGATGCACTTAAGTGAATATCCGGGATGGTTTGATAGATTTCATACATACGTCCTTGGTCAAAATACGGAATTGTGGTTGGTTTCATCACAGATTTTGATCAAACAATAGAGGTTGCCGCTTCATCTGCTGCTACGTTTGCCGATCTTACGGAAGATCAGAAGAAGGTCTATGACTTAGAAAAGAAAGCTTATGCCATTCTTACTCAGGCGTTAAGCAAAGATATTTATCATCAATTTGTCAGTTTCAAGACAACGAAGCAGTTGTGGGACGCATTGAAGATAAGAGGCGTAGGAAATGAAGCAACACGTCAATTGAGAAAAGATCTGCTAAAGAAAGAATTTGATGGTTTTTCTTGTATGCAGAATGAATCTTTAGGAGATTTGACAAGTCGATTTACTCATTTGCTGACTGAATTGGCAAATATTGGGGTTGTAACAACTTCAGCAGAGATAGTGAAGAAGTTTGCAGATGCACTGCCACCTCAATGGAATAATTTCTTAGAAATCCTGAAGTACAATGGCACCTTGGATACAACAAGCTTCAGTGACTTTGCTCAACTCCTGGAAAACAAGAATCAGGAAGAAACTCTTAAGGCAAAAAGAGTTCCAATGCCACAAAATCCTGAAATGTATTATGTAGCTTCTAGCACTTCTACAAAACCTTCTTCACACGCTCCAATTCAAACATCATTTGTGTCTAGCACTAGCTTGTATGGCACTCCTCCTCCAACAACAGACATGTATGGAAATCCGCTTAATCCAGTCCCTCAACCAGTACCACAACCAGTACCACAACCAGTACCACAACAGCAAGCATGTTATGGAAGCACATCATCTGCTGGTCAACAATCAAAGCCAAATACAGTACGGCTCGACACCTCAAGCTTTTCTAAAGTCAGTGTGGAAGTAGCAAAGGAACACATGGAGCTGCTAAACACTTTGGTGAGCGCATACTGTGGATTAGTGGAAGGTCAGATTGGTAACATTAATCTGACACAAGAAGACTATCAGCAGATCGATAAAGAGGAGATGGAGATGATGGACATCAAGTGGGCCTTCGCCAGTGCTGTTAGGAGAGCAAAGGATTTCATGGAAAGAACCGGCAGAACCAGCTTGGAAAGCAAGAAAGACACCAAGTATGGGTTTGATAAGCAGGCTGTCAAGTGTTTCAATTGTGGTGAACGTGGCCATTTCAAGCGTGAATGTACAAGGCCATCTCAGCATGGAAACCAGAATCCCTTCAGAAATCAAGGCAACCAGCAGAACCAGAACAGGAACAATGTTCGTACGTTGGTACCTGTCAACAACCAGAGTCAAGCGGGACCATCTAATGCCAACCAGGCACTTGTGGTTCAAGTAGATAAAGGCTGTGATTGGTCAATCCAGTTGGGAAATGATGCTCCGGATGGAACAGCGTGTTTTGCTGAGATTGTCAAGGATCTTAATCACGCCAGTGGTGGAGAATCTTCCGCCAATGGTGGTGACTCCTCTGAAGATGAAAACTCTTCTGGTTACAGCAGAAGTTCGGATGAAGAATCCTCGAGCTCAGGTGATGATCATGTGGATGAGACATCAAATGCGTCAATCGATGCAGATATTGATGAACTTTTGGAAGAAACTGCAGCAGGAACTCAAAGAAGATCTATTTTGGTGGATCAAGCTGCTTATTCTTTGTCTTCTCTCCATTCAGCCTTTATGGCTAATGTCGACAGTTCATCAAGTCAGGTATGTGTCGACGAACCCACTTCTGTTAGTTGTGATAATTGTGATAGATTGCATGTTAAATGTGCTGATTTGGATGCAAACATGTCTGAGTTGCAAGGCAAACATGATGCTTTACAAGCTAGTTTGTTTGACTTGCAAGACAAACATGTGTCTTTGAGTGATAAGTGGTGTGAGTTGCAACACAAGGCTTTGCAAGAGAAATATGATGTGACGTTCATTCACAACCAGAAGTTGACCGTGGATCTTTCCAAGTGCACTGAAGCCAACATGTTTTATGAAAACCATGAAAAGGAGTTTAAATCGGTAATTGATAAGTTAAAGAAAGATAAAACCGAGTTAACTAAAATGGTTTCCAGAAAACAAACTGACATTAATTTGTATATAACTCGTCTGGAAGTAATGCAAAAGGAAATGGCTTGTGTCAAAACTGAAAGTGAGGCGATCCGACTCAAGTTAGACAGTTATTTGAGCTCTAGCTATGTGTTGGATCACATCATTGACGTTCAGAAAGAGAAACGGGATGTCACATGCATAGGTTATAAGAAATGTCCACCACCCGTGAGAAACAATTATGATGCCATGCCTGACGAGGAGGATAGAACTTTCTTTGAACCATCTGTTCCTCTAGATGTTAATGAATTTGCAGCAGGACTCGGATACAAGAAAGAAGTATCATCAGATTCGGATGTGTCAGCAGATACATTTGTAACTGCTGAACAGAATCAGGATCCTCCAGTTGTGATTGAGGATGTTGATTCTTCTGATGATGAGTCTGATGATACTGATTCAGCAAAGTCTGATGCGGTAATAAACGAAGAGGACATACCTCTTGAGAATCATATTCTGTGTGATCCTCCAGCAAAGCCCGCTAAGACTGCTGCAACCGAGTCCACATCTGCAAAAGAGTCGGAGAGTGTGGATCTGCTGTACACTCTTGTTGGTGATAATAAAATTTATTCTGACAAAGATTTTCCGATTAAGAATGTAAACCAATCCCTAATCAGTAAAGTTTTTGAGAATTCAACAAGTAAGTTTTTGGGTAAGAAAGGATCACACGTTGTGGTAACACAGTGCCCTCCTATCCCAAAGGCTGAAGTTAGAAAACAATTTGGGAATCAGAAATTACCAACAGTGCAAAAACAGCAAAACCATACCAAGCCAAAAGAAAAATTACCGGCTCAAGGTCAAAGGAAGCCGAATCAGAAGAAGAAAAAGAATGTGAACTTTGTGAAATCGAAGGGAACGGACAAAATCGCAACATTTGAAAATCAATCTAACTTAGATTTTGTCAAAAAGGCAACAGTGATGAAAAGGAATGAACCAAGTGGTTCAAAACCTAGTACCTCGGGGTCACAAAGTTCATCATCATCGGCAAGACGATCACATGATTCTTCGGGGTTTGTTGAACGAAGATCATGTTTTGAATGTGGTACAATTGGGCACATTGTCCGAAATTGCCCGTATCTTCATAAATTAAAAGCCAAAGAAGATGATCCCCGTGAACGCAATCACCAAAGGCGATCTGTTTCTATAAAACAAGATCCCCGACTTGTAAGAGAAAGGGAAAAGAAACAAAAACGCCAACAAGTCAAGGTGGTTGAAAAGGCACTTAAAAATGAAGTGGTTCAAAAACAATCGGTTCCAGTTAAACCAGAAAGTTCTAAATTTTTAAAAACTTCAAACAATCACGAAGTTAAATTGTCAAACAATCAAACTGGTAAATTTCAACAGACATGGAAACCTAAAATAACCACAAATTCAGGGGGACCATCACAATTTTCGAATCATCAAAGAATAGAAGTTATTGTTGTTGATGAAAATGGAAGACCCAAGACCACAATGGCTTGGGTCCCCATCTCCAACTAATTATGTGAGTTCATGTGCAGGGTGTTCCAGGAGGAACTATCAGTAGTCATTGGATTGTTGATAGTGGGGCATCCAGGCACATGACAGGCGACATGAAGCTTCTCTACGACGTTAAATCTATTAGAGGAGGTTATGTTGCTTTTGCTGGAGATAAAGGCGGATATATTACGGGTGAAGGAATGATTTCCAACGGGGTTGTTAGCTTTGATAAGATCAACTTTGTACAACAACTTGATCACAATCTTCTTAGTGTTTCTCAAATTTGTGATAAGCAGTTCTCAGTACACTTTGATGCAAATGGATGTTATGTGCTGAAACCCGGCTTCAAAATTCCAAAAGAATGGATTCTCTTGTCGGCTCCAAGGATAAATGATTTGTATGTCCTTGATATGAGCCAAGCTATCACAACGTCTGCACAAGCAACTTGTTTCGTTTCTAAAGCCATAGAAAAAGACACAATCTCTTGGCACAGACGAATGGGTCACATTCACTTACGCAAAATGAATCATTTGGTGTCAAATGAATTGGTGAATGGTGTTCCTCTTAAAAACTTCCATCTTCAAGACGTCTGTGTCTCGTGCCAGAAAGGAAAACAAACGAAGAAGCGACACCCTACAAAGAAAGTCAACACGGTGGCTGTTCCTCTTGAACGTTTGCACATGGATTTGTTCGGTCCTGTCAAGCACAAAAGTATAAGGAATGATCAATATTGCCTCGTGATAACTGATGATTATTCAAGATTTTCTTGGGTGGCGTTCATGGCACATAAGAGTGAAACCTTCGGTATTATCAAAAACTTGATCATTCAGATTGAGAATCTATATAACTTGAAGGTTAGGCGGATACGTAGCGACAATGGTACTGAATTCAAAAATCATGCCATGGCGGAGTTTTGCACTTCAAAAGGTATTCTTCATGAATTTAGTACAGCTTATACTCCTCAACAGAATGGCGTCGCTGAACGTAAGAACCGCACATTGATCGAGACTGCTAGGACAATGTTGGTAGAGTCACAGTTACCAATTCCCTTCTGGACTGAAGCTGTGTCCTCGGCATGTTACACGTTGAACCGAGTCCTTACAGTCAAAAGGCACAACAAGACCTGCTTTGAGCTTATTAACAAACGGAAACCAGATTTGTCATATCTTGAACCGTTTGGTGCTCCGTGTACAATAATCGATCCTAATGGAAAGTTTGGGGCAAGAGCAATTGATGGATACTTTCTTGGGTATTCCACCCCGAACTTAAGAGTCTGGAATCTAGAGACTAAAAGGGTCGAGGAATGGTCTGAAGTCAGAGTACAAAGGCACACTTTGCCAGTTAGAAATCCTGGTCAGCCTTGGATGTTTGAGTACGATGACTTTTTCAATTCGATCAATGTAGAAGCAGTTGAAGAAAATGCTGCGGCAAGGATGTTTTTCGAGAGTGACAATGCTACAGATTCACCGTTGGTTCGTCCAATTATTGTCAATCAAGAACCATCTTCAGTGAACAATAATGCTCTCGACAATGAGGATTTTCATGATGCTACCGAATTGAACGAATCTTCAGAGGATGATGAATTTCTAGATGCAGATCAAGAAGCTCCAATAACAGCAGTACATGGTACTTCAGAAGGTACTCCTCCAGTGGTTGTCCCTCGAACAGCTGAAGCTACTGCATCATCCTCTTCGTCAATTCCAGGCCTTGAATTGATTGTTGATCTCAATCTCAACAATCTGGGTACAAATATTCCAGTTCAAGATAATCCAGAGACAAGGATTCACAATACCCATCCTCAACAAAACATCATCGGAAATGTACAGAGTGGCGTTCAAACAAGAAACATGTTGCGGAACAACAACAATGCAGGCTTGTATGCAACTATCAGAGAATCTGGTCAACAAAATGATTGGTCTTTCGCGTGTTATGTCTCACAGGAAGAGCCAAGAACTTGGAAAGAAGCTTTGAAAGATAACTCATGGGTTGAAGCAATGCAGGAAGAACTGCAACAATTCCAGAAGCTTGGTGTCTGGAAACTCGTAGAGAAACCTGCTGGTTACAAGAAGATTGGTACCCGTTGGGTGTTTAAATGCAAAAAGGATGACCGTGGAATCGTTATACGAAACAAAGCAAGACTAGTCGTTCAAGGTTTTCGTCAGATTGAAGGGATCGACTACAACGAAGTGTATGCACCGGTTGCACGTCTAGAAGCAATTCGGATTTTTCTGGCTTATGCCTCATTCAAAGGTTTCAAGGTATACCAGATGGACGTGAAAAGTGCATTCTTACATGGTGTGGTGGAAGAAGAGGTGTACGTCGAACAGCCTCCAGGTTTTGAAGATCCTATCCATCCCGATCGGGTTTGGTTGCTCAACAAAGCTCTCTATGGTCTACATCAAGCACCGCGAGCTTGGTATGCAACCTTATCTAATTATCTGCTGGAGAATGGATTTCGCAGAGGTCTTATCGACTGTACTCTTTTCATCAAAGAACAAGATGGAGATCTTCTACTGGTACAGGTATACGTTGATGATATTATATTTGGTTCTACTAATGATGTTTTGTGTAGGGATTTCGAGCGTGTAATGCAGGATAAATTCGAGATGAGTGCTATGGGGGAAACGACCTTCTTTTTGGGCTTACAAGTACAACAAACCGAGTCTGGGATATTCATCCATCAGACTAAATATGTTGGTGACATCTTGAGCCGGTTCCAGATGTCTGATGCAACGCCCATCGGTACCCCACTGCCGCAAAATCACGGAATTACTCCAGACTTGAAGGGTGAAGCTGTTAGCCCCTCGTACTACCGCGCGATGATCGGATCTCTTATGTACCTCACAGCATCAAGACCAGATATAATGTACCCAACGTGCCTGCTAGCCAGATATCAAGTGAACCCGAAGGCCTCACATCTTGCAGCTGTAAAAAGGATTTTTCGTTATTTGAAGGGTTACCCTGACACCGGTCTTTGGTACCCTAGGTGTCACACCCCGATTTCCACGTGTCACCGGTGGGCCCGGTGGGGAGTATCGTGACGTCATGGTTGGCAACATAATAGTCAAACAACACAATATATATGAATGCACAGCGGAAGCAAACGATAATCATTATTACATTCCGAATATAAAGTAATATTCAGTATTACAACGGAAAGTAAAGGATCTACAGGCGGATCTTTAAAACATATCATTTGCTCAACAGACTTTAGACGCCTAGAACTTGCAAGGTTCCTTATTAACATCCTGAGCCGCTTCCAGCCTATTACGTACTTGTACCTGTCACTTAGACTTTTGAAAATACGTCAGTTTTCACTGGTAAATACACTCAACCGACTCATTTGAAAAGAGTTTAATAAAAATTGATTTGAATGCACCAGGCACAAAACCTTTTGACACTTTGATTAAAATGCACAGAGGCAAAATTAATCTTTTTATGCTTTGGGATAAACTATATCTCATGTTATCAGTTTTACATAACTTGCTCTACATACGGGGCCCGAATCTATGCCGGTTCATGATTAACCGACACACCACTATTCCCTTATTGGGAATCCCTTATTGGGTATGATTATTATTCCCTTATTGGGAATCCCATAATGGGTAAAATTATTATTTAGCATATAGCATCTGTCAGGTGTATGCCTACACCCCGTGCTTAAGTCGTGGCCATTGCAATTTAATGAGTCAAGGATATCCAGGAAACGGTCGCATTAATCCCCAATGTTTCAGTCAAGCAATACGAATTAAAACAGGTTATTTGGATTTCCCGACTCATTGGTCTTTGAATCCCATACCTGAACATGCGGTATTTATATTACCGTATCCCAAGCCCGTAATAGGGAAAATAAGTTAAGAGTATTTACCTGAGCTAGCTCCTGTCTTAAATAGCAAGAATTAATAACTCAGCCGTATTCACTTAAGTAAGCGTAGGTACAATTTACCGGAAAGCTCTAGTCTGGAATGATGGTATAAATAATTAATTAGAATGCTAACGGGTCTTTAATTAAGTCTAAGCTTAGACCGGTTAGTCTTACTGGAAGATACGGTTCAGACGCATGATTGAGCGAAGACCGGATAGAATGTGATTTAGACCCAACAAGTTTGAAGACTTGTTTAATATGGGTTTATTATTCACATTCTGGATTTTGAGATAAAACCGATAAGGTTTGACCCGTTTCGGCTAATTTATGTAAACGTGTTACATAACCCGAACCGAACGCGAAATAAGTGTAGCGGGTATCCGTAAGAGCCATATACAGGTTTCCTAAGTTAATATGCTTCAAATATGTTGTGACATCAGTAGGATGTCTTTCGTTATGCCCCGAACTAATTTAGACACAAACTATGCCCCGTAGGGGTAGTTTGGTCATTTTAAAGTTTGTAAAAGAGTTTAAATTGTTTAACTGAGTTACAGGTCTGATGTAAACAGCAAACATACTCAATTTGATAAGTTATATCAGTAGGCTAAAGCTTATATGTGAAATTTATCATCTTTAACCAAACTATGCCCCGTAGGGGTATTTTGGTAATTTCACATAAGCCGAAAAGCTCAAAAACGAAGTCTGAGTTTATCAACCTTTGCTTACTGTTAAAATATCATAATTTGCCTCATATATCAGTAGGTATCAACCCGGGTATGTCCAATATGATTTTAAGACATACTATGCGTTAAAAACGCTAATTATGGCGATTAGAGGCCATTTCCGGGTTCGATACTTAAATCTGATATTTTTATATTTCCAGAAGGCTTAAAATAATTTATTAATCATATGTGATCAGTAGCAAAAGGTTTGGAGTCGTTTAGATAAGTAAAACTCATTTTATGGCCCGTAAGGGCAAAACCGACAATTACCGGATTAAGCCTACGACTACTAGTTATGCTCGGCCTAAAATTAATTAAAAATCTTTAAAAATCCCAAAATAATTTATAACATCAGTGGGTAAAAGATTTGATATCAAAAAGTATGTTTAACTAGGCTATACGCTAATTACGCCATTTTGTTAACATAAAGCTTTAATTTAGCGACAATGAGCATAACTCTTAATCTACAAGTCAAACTGATGTCAAACTTTGCATACAAGTTTATATATCAGTAACTAAGGTTTCTACACTTTTACATTTTCATAAATCATGATTTAAGGTAATAAGGGCATAACGGTCAACGTATGAGCAATTAACGGAAATATGCCTATTAATTGGATAACTAGTGAACCAAGGTGTATGATCACAGAGGGTTGTTCTAACATGTATCCTAATCCAATTTAAGCTCTGAGGCATTTCTAAAATATGCCCGAACGGGTCAGAACTGAAAGTCAACGTGAAAGTCAAACTATGTGACTTTCGGTTCCGAACCGGGTCTAAACAGGAAATAGTCGGGTTGAACAGGTTTGAACATGTTATTACACTAATTACTAAGTTATAAAAATAATCAAACAGGTTATATATGATCTAGATAGCTAATTATGCATAAAAGACATTTTAAGCATTATGTTGACTTTTTAAGTAAAGGTTTGACCCGACATTTAACCTGCTTAGGATGGTGATCAGGGGAAACCCTTTTGGGGTTTTATTACCCACATAAATACCATTCTAAAACTACTTTTAATTCGAGATAAGACTGAGTCATTAGTGACTAATCTCGAAGTCAAACCGTAATTACGACGGTTTGACTTTTAGCTAATTAACTAAGCTAAACACAACCAAATAAGAACTAGTAGACTTACAATAGTCCAATGCACGACTTATGATCAGAAGGGAGAGTTCCTTAGCTCCAGGAATGCTCCAAAGATCAGTTGCAAGTGTAAGAATGAATGTTGCAACATGTTGGCTTTATATAGTGAAGATCTCACCATGATTGGTTGACAACTCACTCTAGGATTAACCACAAACATCCAACACTTGTCCTAGTGCTTCTAGGATAGTTTAGGGTCCTTAAATAATGAGAAAAACCGGTGCAATAGGTCATAATCGCGTAAAACAGCCAACAGAAGGTTTCTGCTGCATCTGGGCACCCCTAGCGCACCGTTACATGTATATGGTAGCGGTGCGCTAGCCCGCTACTTTGGGCCAATTGACCTTGTGTGGTAGCGCACCGTTACGCTATCAATGTAGCGGTGCGCTACCCCTTCTCAGAGGCTAAGTTCATGTTGTTTGTTGAAGTTTCGAAAAGGAATCCCACTTGCACAAATTTGGGGCCTCAATTATCAACTTAGGACCCTCACAAAGTGTATGATCCTGTATAATACCCTACCATATGAACTTGTCCCATTTGAATGCATTTTCAAAACCCGAAAACATCGGTTTACCATTCAATTTATTCGTGGGATCAAGTCATGCATTATCAATTCCATTATTAACGATAATTCTCTGCATTGAGGGCATAAAAGATGTGTATAACATTTAATCGGGTCTTGGGATTTATAATTGAGGTCGTTCAGAGGTAACAGTTTAACATGACGCCACTTTAATCCTGCCGAATCCTCGTTATTAAATCCGGGTTTACGACGCGTTTTGTCTGACATGACACGTCTCGTTGTATTATTGAACCCGAAATTTTCGAGGTGTTACATCCTCACCCCCTTAAAATAAATCTCGACCCGAGATTTACTGAAACAAGTAAGGGTACTTTTCTTTCATCGTGGATTCAACCTCCCACGTGAAATCGGGACCTCTACGGCATCCCATTTGACCTTAACAAAATGTATATGCTTTTTCCGAAGCTTCCTTACCTGTCGATCTTCAATCGACACAGGTTTTTCCACAAATTTTAAGCTCGCGTCTATATGCACATCTGTATGTGGTATAACCAGTGATTCGTCAGCGAAACACTCCTTCAGATTTCAGATGTGGAGCACATTGTGAATTCCATTGAGCTCTTCCGGTAAGTTCAACTTATAGGCAACTGACCCGACACGTTCAATAACCTCGAAAGGTCCTATATATCTCGGGCTTAGTTTGCCGTTCTTACCAACCCGCATTACTCCTTTCCTCGTCTTGGGTAACTTGGTAATAAAATCCATAGTTACCATTTTCCACTTCCACGCAGGAAGTTCAGGCTGTTGTAGCTAGCCTGACGGCTTTTGATGCTCGGCTTTGACTTGCGCACATGTCAAGCATTTAGCTACATGGGTGGCTACGGACTTTTTCGAGCCTATCCACCAATAATTTGCCCTTAGTTTCTGGGTAGCTGATGGAAATTCCTAATCGTTGCCTAAGTAGGGTTGCGGTATGCATGCATAAGCAATATGAACCGTCTTTCTTATTTAATAATATAACACCCTCGGAATACTGATTCTGGCTATATGAGCCTATGTCTGAAAAACCTACGTACTCAAGGTTTCGCTTATTCCATAATTAATATGGAGTTTTCACAATACTCCAGCCCACAGCGGGATGCTAATCTTAATTCTACCTGCCTTCCTGGAGGCAAGCAGGGAAAACTTATGAGAAAATAATTAAGATACAAGGAGGCTACAGAGATTTTCCATATCTCAGGCTCCAATTCATCCATCATTATTCGTGTCAAATGAGTGACACCTTTATGTTATAAGTCCCCGAATTCCTTAATCGGGAACCTTTACTTGAGGAAAAAAAAAATTCCATTTTTGGATATCTTCTTTGAATACTACTAGTCGACTTTGGTACAATATGATCATTGGGATATCTTAGGGTTCCATGTATTAAACCTCCATGCTGATCAGACATGGAAATAATCTATGGGACACACTAGGATACGCCAATCCTCATATGACACTTTTATCAAACATAGTTTGGTATTCGCAGGCGATAGAAAACAATGAGAAAAAATAATTAAAATAACATATGTTGTCGTACTCTTTGTGAAGAAAGAGTACTCTTAGATTTTCGGAAGTATTCCTTGCCGATACTAGAAGCATCGTTTACTATGGTTTCCTTGGTAAGTTATACCTTGTGGATGATAATAAAAATTTTGCTAAGTTTATGGTTCATGAAGATTTATTATTGCCTGTATTAAAAACAGGACACTTAGCAGAAAATATTATTGATAAATGATAAGGAAGTTTTTTTTTTGTACAAGTGCTTATATTTAATTAGAATGGAGATTTTCACAAACTAGGCACCTAGCTCAGTTGGTTAGGCGCGCGAAAGGGTGCGGCCGGCCTAGACCCAGGTTCGATTCCGGGGACGGCCAGTTCCACCATTTTTTTATATTTAATATTAATTACTCGTACGGATACGTGTAATTATGAGAGTTGTCTCATAAGGAGTCTTGATAATTAATTGCTTCTTATTACCCACAATATGGGCTTGATTTTTAAGGCAACTAATCGACTTTTATCACTATATTGAGTCCTTATGTATGCAACCAATAGTTTGCTATAAGGTATTAGAAAGAGTGAATTCTAATAGATATTAGATATCAATATAGGATTTGTTGAAGCATTTTCTAAAGTATCATCGGTCAATTTATACATCGTATTAAATGACCGGAGTCTTAATCAGGCGTAGACAACAGTTCTCAACATTTATTATTCATAATATATTTATATGTGCCAATATCAAATAAGTTTCTGCATAAACTGTTCGATAAGGAAAGGTACATATTATACTATTATTATTCTGCATCATTTCTTGGGCGTTCCTCCTGATAACTCATGCGTTTGTTCTCTTGGCCTACTCAGGCTTCCTCGCGTACTTAGGGCAGTTGGTCTTTATGTGCCCCTTCTCGTTGCAGTTGTAGCATGTAGCATCTTTAATCTTCCCGCAATCAACAGCCTTGTGCTCCTTAGACTTGCATATCCCACATGCAGGTGGTCCTGATTTAGAATTGGACTCCTTTCTGCATTTTCCAAAGTGACGTTTTTGGCAAGTCGAGCACCTTGGCTTTTCCTCTGTCCGCTGACCATTCTTTCCAGACCCAGACCTCTCAGAGTCAGTGTTTCCCTTGTGTTTCTTCTCTGTTCCTCGTGAGTTATCATCCTCACGCTTCTTCTTACTTTCTTCAGATTTCTTTAGCGACCTTAGCCTGACCGCATCTAAAGTAAGGGACAGAGAGAGATCAGCTGCTGACCTAAATGTAGCAGGTCTTGAAGCCTTAACACTGGCTTTGATTTCTGGGGCTAAACCCCCAATGAAGCGTGCAATTCGCTTGGGCTCTGGTGTTACAAGGTAAGGGACCAATCTGGACAGGGTATTAAAACTGGTGAGGTAAGCTTGACAATCTAAGTTTGTCATTACCAAGGATAAGAAATCTGACTCAATCCCCTCAACTTCATGTTGAGGGCAGTAATTCTCCTTAATGAGATTAACAAACTGTTCCCATGACATGCTGTAGAGCGGAATCTTCCCAGCAGCTTGAATGAGAGACTTCCACCATGCCAGTGCCTCTCCTTTAAATGATTGGGATACGTACTTCACGACATCCCTTTCAGCGCAACCGCTGATATCGACAACTGTGTCCATTTCATCCAACCAAATCATACAATCAACTGCCCCTTTTTCCCCAGTAAAATCTCGGGGCTTGCAGGAAACAAAGTACTTATAGTTACAGGATTTGGTATGCGGTTCATTATCGAACACTATCTTCTTGGATGGAACACTGTGTTCATTAGATGAATGTCGATCGTCATCTTTCTTTAACTCATCTTTCTTTGAGGGCGGCTTGTTATCAGGCTCTGGATGAGTTTTAGGGATGGATTTAGGGTGGGGTACAGATGAGGCTTCACTATATGTCTCACTATACTCCTGGAATTTCTCCTTCACAGCTTTAGATACAGCTGAGTCAATCAATGTACGAAGTTCTCCTCTGGTTATATTAATCTTTTCATCATCGCGATTTTCCAGAGGGTGACTGTTCCCTTCCTCTGACCCAGCCATGTAGTTTTAATTGCTACATAAAAATTAAACAAGGACAAGGTTTTTACGGAAGTTTAAACAGTCTTTATCTTTTTGAACGATTTATTAACCATGTTTTTAATACACATATTGGTTAATTTGATAAATATATAATTATTCAGGATATTTATTATATTCCTAAATTATAAGTTAATAATAGCACAAAAGGCCTAGTCACTTAGACAAGTTTAATTTATAGGCCTTGATTTTATAGAATCGAGGCTTCAAGGTTTGCATCAAAGTTCATTACCTTTTCTTGGCAGGGAGTTGTAGGCTACCACTGTCTTTAGTCCCAGAGGACGTTAGTTATAGCCCGTGGGCACTTCATCCATAAGGGATGATTATATAGATAAGGGAATTTAGTATATCCCAAAATGACTTATGTGATTTTATCATATCACATTTTGTCGAGCATGTTAATATGCTTTCATATTCTTAATAAGGATTCGAATCTCTTGAATAGGTTCTACCATCTTGGCCTTGTATGCCGTGGCACTTAGGCTAGGTTTACCTTTAAGATTCTTTTTAATAATTAACGCAGAGCAATCCTAAATTGAACTGTTAACAAGGATCTGAATCTAATTATGGAACTACCATCTTGGCCCTGTCTTAATATGACACATGGCTAGGTTTTGTCCTTTTTAAATTTTGTCATTTTATTATAATGGTAGATCTTATAATATCGGAATGATACTTTAAATATAATCGTTCCTTTAAAATTTAACAAGTATATGGTTGCCCTAAACGGGACTTCTATAGCAATTGACTTGCCCATGCAAGGGCTAATCAGAAAAATAACAAAGGAACCAAATAAGGTAAAATGAAACAAATTTGGATTTTTCCTATGTTCTTGTCTAGACTCAAGAATGTGCAATTGTGTAACTGAGATTAAACACAAAAGACTAGTGTTTAATTCACTCAGTGTTGGCTCTGATACCAACCTGTCACACCCCGATTTCCACGTGTCACCGGTGGGCCCGGTGGGGAGTATCGTGACGTCATGGTTGGCAACATAATAGTCAAACAACACAATATATATGAATGCACAGCGGAAGCAAACGATAATCATTATTACATTCCGAATATAAAGTAATATTCAGTATTACAACGGAAAGTAAAGGATCTACAGGCGGATCTTTAAAACATATCATTTGTTCAACAGACTTTAGACGCCTAGAACTTGCAAGGTTCCTTATTAACGTCCTGAGCCGCTTCCAGCCTATTACGTACTTGTACCTGTCACTTAGACTTTTGAAAATACGTCAGTTTTCACTGGTAAATACACTCAACCGACTCATTTGAAAAGAGTTTAATAAAAATTGATTTGAATGCACCAGGCACAAAACCTTTTGACACTTTGATTAAAATGCACAGAGGCAAAATTAATCTTTTTATGCTTTGGGATAAACTATATCTCATGTTATCAGTTTTACATAACTTGCTCTACATACGGGGCCCGAATCTATGCCGGTTCATGATTAACCGACACACCACTATTCCCTTATTGGGAATCCCTTATTGGGTATGATTATTATTCCCTTATTGGGAATCCCATAATGGGTAAAATTATTATTTAGCATATAGCATCTGTCAGGTGTATGCCTACACCCCGTGCTTAAGTCGTGGCCATTGCAATTTAATGAGTCAAGGATATCCAGGACACGGTCGCATTAATCCCCAATGTTTCAGTCAAGCAATACGAATTAAAACAGGTTATTTGGATTTCCCGACTCATTGGTCTTTGAATCCCATACCTGAACATGCGGTATTTATATTACCGTATCCCAAGCCCGTAATAGGGAAAATAAGTTAAGAGTATTTACCTGAGCTAGCTCCTGTCTTAAATAGCAAGAATTAATAACTCAGCCGTATTCACTTAAGTAAGCGTAGGTACAATTTACCGGAAAGCTCTAGTCTGGAATGATGGTATAAATAATTAATTAGAATGCTAACGGGTCTTTAATTAAGTCTAAGCTTAGACCGGTTAGTCTTACTGGAAGATACGGTTCAGACGCATGATTGAGCGAAGACCGGATAGAATGTGATTTAGACCCAACAAGTTTGAAGACTTGTTTAATATGGGTTTATTATTCACATTCTGGATTTTGAGATAAAACCGATAAGGTTTGACCCGTTTCGGCTAATTTATGTAAACGTGTTACATAACCCGAACCGAACGCGAAATAAGTGTAGCGGGTATCCGTAAGAGCCATATACAGGTTTCCTAAGTTAATATGCTTCAAATATGTTGTGACATCAGTAGGATGTCTTTCGTTATGCCCCGAACTAATTTAGACACAAACTATGCCCCGTAGGGGTAGTTTGGTCATTTTAAAGTTTGTAAAAGAGTTTAAATTGTTTAACTGAGTTACAGGTCTGATGTAAACAGCAAACATACTCAATTTGATAAGTTATATCAGTAGGCTAAAGCTTATATGTGAAATTTATCATCTTTAACCAAACTATGCCCCGTAGGGGTATTTTGGTAATTTCACATAAGCCGAAAAGCTCAAAAACGAAGTCTGAGTTTATCAACCTTTGCTTACTGTTAAAATATCATAATTTGCCTCATATATCAGTAGGTATCAACCCGGGTATGTCCAATATGATTTTAAGACATACTATGCGTTAAAAACGCTAATTATGGCGATTAGAGGCCATTTCCGGGTTTGATACTTAAATCTGATATTTTTATATTTCCAGAAGGCTTAAAATAATTTATTAATCATATGTGATCAGTAGCAAAAGGTTTGGAGTCGTTTAGATAAGTAAAACTCATTTTATGGCCCGTAAGGGCAAAACCGACAATTACCGGATTAAGCCTACGACTACTAGTTATGCTCGGCCTAAAATTAATTAAAAATCTTTAAAAATCCCAAAATAATTTATAACATCAGTGGGTAAAAGATTTGATATCAAAAAGTATGTTTAACTAGGCTATACGCTAATTACGCCATTTTGTTAACATAAAGCTTTAATTTAGCGACAATGAGCATAACTCTTAATCTACAAGTCAAACTGATGTCAAACTTTGCATACAAGTTTATATATCAGTAACTAAGGTTTCTACACTTTTACATTTTCATAAATCATGATTTAAGGTAATAAGGGCATAACGGTCAACGTATGAGCAATTAACAGAAATATGCCTATTAATTGGATAACTAGTGAACCAAGGTGTATGATCACAGAGGGTTGTTCTAACATGTATCCTAATCCAATTTAAGCTCTGAGGCATTTCTAAAATATGCCCGAACGGGTCAGAACTGAAAGTCAACGTGAAAGTCAAACTATGTGACTTTCGGTTCCGAACCGGGTCTAAACAGGAAATAGTCGGGTTGAACAGGTTTGAACATGTTATTACACTAATTACTAAGTTATAACAATAATCAAACAGGTTATATATGATCTAGATAGCTAATTATGCATAAAAGACATTTTAAGCATTATGTTGACTTTTTAAGTAAAGGTTTGACCCGACATTTAACCTGCTTAGGATGGTGATCAGGGGAAACCCTTTTGGGGTTTTATTACCCACATAAATACCATTCTAAAACTACTTTTAATTCGAGATAAGACTGAGTCATTAGTGACTAATCTCGAAGTCAAACCGTAATTACGACGGTTTGACTTTTAGCTAATTAACTAAGCTAAACACAACCAAATAAGAACTAGTAGACTTACAATAGTCCAATGCACGACTTATGATCAGAAGGGAGAGTTCCTTAGCTCCAGGAATGCTCCAAAGATCAGTTGCAAGTGTAAGAATGAATGTTGCAACATGTTGGCTTTATATAGTGAAGATCTCACCATGATTGGTTGACAACTCACTCTAGGATTAACCACAAACATCCAACACTTGTCCTAGTGCTTCTAGGATAGTTTAGGGTCCTTAAATAATGAGAAAAACCGGTGCAATAGGTCATAATCGCGTAAAACAGCCAACAGAAGGTTTCTGCTGCATCTGGGCACCCCTAGCGCACCGTTACATGTATATGGTAGCGGTGCGCTAGCCCGCTACTTTGGGCCAATTGACCTTGTGTGGTAGCGCACCGTTACGCTATCAATGTAGCGGTGCGCTACCCCTTCTCAGAGGCTAAGTTCATGTTGTTTGTTGAAGTTTCGAAAAGGAATCCCACTTGCACAAATTTGGGGCCTCAATTATCAACTTAGGACCCTCACAAAGTGTATGATCCTGTATAATACCCTACCATATGAACTTGTCCCATTTGAATGCATTTTCAAAACCCGAAAACATCGGTTTACCATTCAATTTATTCGTGGGATCAAGTCATGCATTATCAATTCCATTATTAACGATAATTCTCTGCATTGAGGGCATAAAAGATGTGTATAACATTTAATCGGGTCTTGGGATTTATAATTGAGGTCGTTCAGAGGTAACAGTTTAACATGACGCCACTTTAATCCTGCCGAATCCTCGTTATTAAATCCGGGTTTACGACGCGTTTTGTCTGACATGACACGTCTCGTTGTATTATTGAACCCGAAATTTTCGAGGTGTTACACTAGGGATAATAACTTTGACTTGATCGCATTCAGTGATTCTGATTTTGGCGGATGCAAAATCGACGGCAAATCCACAACGGCTGGATGTCAGTTTTTGGGAAATCGCCTAGTCACATGGCAGTGCAAAAAGCAGACGTGCGTCGTTACATCAACATGCGAAGCTGAATACATTGCTACCTCAAGTTGTTGCTCCCAAGTCCTGTGGATCCAACAACAAATGCGTGATTACGGTTTTGAATTCCTAACTACTCCTATTTACGTTGATAATTCTGCTGCATTACAGATCACTAGAAATCCTGTGCAGCATTCAAAGACTAAGCACATCGAAATTAAGTATCACTTCATACGTGATTGCTTTGAGAAAAGGCTAATCGATGTTGCTTACGTCCACACCGATGACCAACGTGCCGACCTTTTTACCAAAGCATTTGACAAATCTAGATTTGACTATTTATTATTGGTAAACGGCATTAAGGTCAAGCAAGAGTAAAACCAACATCGGAAAATCATTTTTGTAAATACCTTTGTGTTTTAAATTTGTCTTAGTTTATTGTTTTTAGGGGGAGTAAATCCAAAAATTTGAAAATCCAAAAACATTGAAAAATTTTCAAAACACGAAAACAATAGAAAAACAAAAATGAGTTTCCTGGCGAGCAAAAGAGAAAATAATAGTACATCAGTGGTCTGTCCAAACCTTTTTAAACTGAAATGCAAAATGAAAAACGATAAGCAGCTCTATATAAGATGTATCGGTAGGCTCACAATCATTTTAAAGTGTGCAGGGTGATATAAACTTAAATCCGACTGAAGACCAGGTGGGAACCATTCATTGGCATATGGTCTTAGTACCGAAATTTCGTTTGAGAGATTGCCGAGGTTCTGAGATATTCGGTCTTTATGCTGCTTATCATCTGGGTATCATGGTTGTATCTTTTACTGAAAAATAACGGGGACGCAAGTCTAGATCTTCCATGATACTATACATACGTGTACATATTGCATTCGACCTCAATAAGTGATCAACAATCACATGTCCAAACAAATAAGTGATAAAATATCACAAATTCTTTCCGGGAGTCAAGTTCGTCTCTCTGCTGTACGAAAGTACTGACATGTTCACGGACTTGCTCCTGTGCCCTCATGCATATGAAAATCAAGTTCCTCATCAATAAGTGATTCTATCACATAGGTCTTGTTTTCAAACAAAATAAGTGAGAATCTCACATCATATACGGTCAAACAGATGATAATCGGTATACTCACCGGTAAGATGAACCCTCGTGCATACCTTGATACGGGAATGTGTCGTGATGTGGATGAACACCGGTCGGTAAGTATAAATCCTACCTTACGTATCCCCTCGCCATGATTACATCTGATAAGTTGAGCTTAAGTGGACAACAATACCGATAATTGTTATAGGATGCTTATCTTAATGTTACCTAATTGAACAACAAGAGCGTTTTGGCATGACCGTACACTGATATGATTCTCTTACCCTCGAAACTCGCAAAAAGGATGTCTGTAAATATTTATTTAATGCTTTCAGTTTCTGCATCTTTGTATATATTTATTTACGGCTTTCAGTCTTTACATTTGAAATATTCAAAAATACCAAAAAGATTTTAGGTGTGTTTTAATATAAACTTTATAAAAGCCAAAAAGATTTTATTTCTATCTTATTTTCGATCGTACGATGTTGGATCTCGAGTCTTCGTTACCTGAAACCTGAACGAAAACCAAAACGACTAAATCTTCATAAACGGTCGAAATTTGCAAGTTTTGAAAGTTAAAGACTAATATTGACAAATTTTCAAAACTTTCAAACTGTCGGACGGTGTTTGATTGAACAATGGTCACATGTGTGTCGCTTGCTTATGATATTCCTAGCAGTTGTTCTCATTACGCGTTTAGATTTCTTGCATGTGCAGATTCTAAAGGCAAGGAGAACATGGTCGATGACAAGCTTCGGAATGAAGACACGACGTGAAGGCACTCAAATGATGAAGATGATCGAGTTGCCGCTGACCATCATCAACACCACAAGGATCTCAATTCATAAAGATCAAGACTTTCACGAGCATAACTCAAGGGGGAGCTTATGTTAAGGGGGAGTTTGTCAACACACTTCCTACATGAAACGGGGAGTTTGTTGGTACACTTTCTGCTTTCAAGACGTGAAGACTTTAAAGATCCTCCGACATTGAAGACGTGAAGAGACGTTAAAGACTTGAAGGCACAAAGATCGATGGCTCTACAAGATCGAAGATCGAGACAAAGCAACAGCTGATTGTTGATAAGCCAAACAAAGCTACAGCCAAGGGGGAGTTTGTTGGTGCACTTGTGTCTGTACTTTGTCTGTATTTCGTCTTGATACAAAACGATGTCTTTGATGTAAGTTTGACCAAGTCAACCATCCTCCGGTTTGACTTGACCAAACAGTTAACACAATGGTTGAAAGATGTTGGGTCGAAGGATGTGTCATCGAAGGATAGTTTATATCCTTCGATGAACTCGAAAGATAACCGTCGAAAGATAGACCACGAAGGATATCATCCTTCGTGGTATATGTCATCCTTCGATGGGTTCCTGGTCGACAGATGGTCCTTCGACCAGTCTGTCTGATCCTTCGACCAGACCTGCTATGTTCGGGTATAAATACCCATGTGTTGTGTTCACTTCATAGGAGAGACAGAGTAGAGTTCGAAAGTTAGACAAGTTAGACACATAGTGAAGTGAGAGCATTCTGTTCAGAACACACACACACTGAGAGAGAGTTTGCAAAACTGATTTGTAAACATTGCATTGTAACCGAACCTTTCATACGCATTAATACAAGTGGTGTTAATCGTTGAAGTTTGTGTGTTGTGTTTGTGCTTGTTCTATCTCGGTTTGCATGCTAGCTTGGATTCCGCACTCGCTAGTGTGTTAGACATAACAAGGAATAGGTTAAACCTCAACCTCCGAGGGACCTACACTATTACTCCCACAGCTTCTTCAGATTCTATTCCTTTCTCCATTCCTCCTCCTTCGCTTTCTACTTCCGTTTCTTCTCTTTCTTCTTCATTGTCTCCTATTATTCCTTCCTCATCTTCTCATGTTATTCCCTCTCCTGATATTGCTTCACCTTCTTTTCCTCCTTCTCCTCATCATCCTCCTCCTCCTCCTCCTACTACTCTTGTTCCGACTCACCCGATGGTTACACGATCTCATGATCATACACGGCAGCTGCGTCAGTTTCCTGATCATGTTCTTTTTCATGTCTCTACTACTCCCACCACTGAGCCTTCCACATTTCGACAGGCTCAGCAGTATTCTGTTTGGTAGGATGCGATGTGTGCTGAGATTGATGCTCTTCATGCCAACCAGACTTGGCGTCTGGTTCAGGCTCCCATTGAGGCCAACATTGTTGGTTGTAAGTGGGTTTACAGGATTAAACATAATCCTGATGGATCAGTGAGTCGTTATAAAGCCCGGCTTGTTGCCAAGGGCTTTCATCAGACTGAGGGTATTGATTACACTGAGACTTTTAGTCTTGTTGTCAAACCTACTACTATTCGTCTAGTTCTTTCAGTCGCTTTCTCTCGAGGGTGGTCTATTCGTCAGGTTGATGTCAACAATGCATTCTTACATGGGGATCTTTCTGAGACTGTGTATATGACCCAGCCCCCAGGCTTTGTTGACTCATCTAGACCACATTATGTTTCTCGCCTGCAGAAGGCTCTTTATGGCCTAAAGCAGGCTCCTAGAGCTTGGTTTTCCAAGCTATCCACCGCTCTGCTTACTGATGGTTTTACGCAGTGCCTTTCAGATGTATCTCTCTTTGTTTACAGTCGAGATTCGATACTCTGTTATGTCTTGATCTATGTTGATGACATCATTATTACTGGGAGCTCATCTGATTTTGTTACTGGTTTGATTGGGCGCTTGCACTCTCAGTTTCCGCTCAAGGATTTGGGACAGTTATCATATTTTCTGGGTATTCAGGCTACATTTTCTGAGGATGTCTTACATTTATCACAGCAGCGCTACTTACTTTATTTGTTACAGCGCACGGGTCTTGCTGATTGTCGTCCATTATCTACACCTGTCTCTTCTGGTAGACAGCTTTCTCGGCACACTGGTGATCCTTTGTCTGATCCTACTATGTATCGGAGCATTGTCGGTGCATTACAGTATCTTGTGTTGACACGACCAGAGATTGCTTATGCGGTCAGTAAGGTGTCCCAGTTTCTTCAGACACCTACTGATCGACACTGGGTTGCTGTCAAATGGATTTTGCTGTATCTTAAGGGTACCATTTCTCATGGGTTGTGTATACGTCGGTCTACTTGTGTTGATTTACATGCTTATAGTGATGCTGACTGGGCTGGGTGTCCTGATGATCGACGTTCTACCACAGGTTATTGTGTTTTTCTTGGGCCCAACCTTATCAGTTGGAGTTCCAAGAAACAACATACAATTGCTAGGTCGAGTACCGAGGCTGAGTATCGAGCTCTTGCTCATACAGCTGCTGAGTTACGATGGATTACATCTATACTACATGAGTTACATATCACGATGACTTGTCCACCGTCTCTTTGGTGTGACAATATTGGAGCTACATATCTTGCAGTCAACCCAGTGTTTCATCAGCGCACCAAACACTTGGAGATTGACTTGCATTTTATTCGGGACATGGTTTTGGGTGGCACTTTACATGTTCGGTATGTTCCCACTACATTTCAGATTGCTGATATTTTGACCAAAGGATTGTCTGGTGATCGTTTCGACAGTCTGAGGTCCAAGCTTCACGTGGATGCTCCCCGTTCAGCTTGAGGGGGCATATTAGAGTATACAGAGGTGGTTAGGCAGTTAGAGCATGTGAGTTAGTTGAGTTAGTTAGCATGATTAGTTGTATAGTTGTTCTCCTATATATAGAGGTGCTTGTATTGATATTCTTACCACTTATGATATGAGATTGAGTTTCTTGAGCTTGATCTTCTCTTTAGTCCTGTTCGTATCCGGTGACACCTATCCTTTTTCCTAACAGATCTGCGATTTCACATATCTTATTCAAACGCGAGGTGAGATGACGCAAACGCGATTTTACAGATTTGATTAAACGCGAGGTGAGAGGATTCAAACACAATTTTACAGATCTGATTAAAACGCGATTTTACAGATTCAAACGAAGGGGTTCTTATGGTTGTCGGTGAGGTGGAACTTGATGGCCGCCGGATCTGAGGTATCGTTCGGAGTTGTTTGGTAGTTGCCGGATATGAGGAACTGGTAAGATTCGTTTCAGGTGGTGGTTTTAGGCTATGGTGGAGATGGCAAGATGGTGGTGGTGGTTCATAGAAAGAGAAATTTCAGATATAAAGAGATAGACAAAGAGCTTAAAGATGAGGTTTGTATTGATTCTGAATGAGAGAGGTGGAGATAGAGGAGTACAGAGAACTGAGGATGGGTTGTTTATTTCTTTACATATATTTTAAATACTATAGTAAATTACTAAGATGTCCTCATATTCAAAGCATGTGTCATGATTAACTAGAAATGTTAACCAAGTTAAGATCAAAGGACGTAAAGTGTATTGGTTTTTACAAATAAAGGATTGTGACTGTAATTGTTGAAGTTGACAGGTATCCATTGCAATCCGATACAAACATAAACGACGAAAAGTGTAATTTACCCTTCATAATAAGAAAGTTTTGTTTAAACAAATTGTTTACAATTTGAATATGTGAACTCACCGGCCTTTGTGTTGACACTTGATTTTTACGTATTCTTCATGTACTTGAGTTCAGCTTCGGGATTTTGGCATGTCTTGTGGTAGTTGATGCAATGGTGTATTAAATAATGTTTTGGACAACTTTTAAAATTTTGGGACCGTGTGTACTAAGATCCATAGGGATCAAACAACTATGTCATGTTTGTGGTTTGTGTTTAAAATCTAAATTTTAAAACTTATGTTTAATTAAGTTGGAAGTCCAAAATTTATATTGCATCGTCAACTAAGATACTTATGGGTACCAACCTCCGTCACCGGCCATGTTTATGTTTTCGTTGCGACGTTTTTAGGGTGTGACAAAAAGTACTGTTCTCGTGCTTAAATCTAGAAACTAGAAACTGAGTTCTGGAACTTAACCATGATTGGAGTCGACATTGCGAGGTATACTCATTGATTTCATGACTTGTCACAAGTGGTTCCTTATCTCGTGATGCCGGAAATCAAGCGTATTGAGCGCTACATATGGGGTTTAGCTCCCGAGATCAGGAGCATGGTTACTTCTGCAAACCCTATCACAATCACCTAAGCTATGACTTTAGCCGTTAGTCTTATGGAAGATGCGGTGCGAATGAAGAAACTGAAAATGAAAGGTGCTGAAAAGAAAGATTCGCATGTTGGACCTTCAAGTGATGGAAAAAGGAAGTTTTTGAATTTCAAGAAGGGACACGGGCAACCAGTAACAAGAGGAGAGAAACCAACCCGCCAAAGGAAGCAAAGTAATTCATCGCCACAAATGATATCAGCGCCAAAGGATATGCGGGCAACTTACCCAAATGTGACAAATGCAAGTACCTCCACTTGGGTGCTTACCGAAATGTCAAGTGCGAAAAGTGTGGTAAAACTGGGCACCGTAACGAAACTTGTTAGGCGACAGGTACTGGAAGAGGAAACAGAAACCAAGGAGGGAATAATAATGGTAACGGTAACGGAAAGGGACAAGGATGCTATGGGTGCGGATACAAAGGTCATTTTCGAAAAGATGACACCAAGGAAAATCAAGCTCGAGGAAGAGCTTTCTTGATCGGGGCTAAGGATGCACGCCAAGACCCGAATGTGGTCACGGGTATGTTTCTTATTAAACAACACTTTGCATCGATACCATTTGATACCTGTGCCGATTTTAGTTTTATCTCTATAGAATTTAAAAATATACTTGACTAGAGTCGAGTAAGCTAGACGTCCCTTATTCTATAGAATTGGCAAATGGTAAATTAGTCGAATAGGGGGAAGTCATCAAAGGATGCATATTTGAACTTAGGGAACAAAAATTCAATATCGACATCTTACCAGTTCATTTGGGTAGTTTTGACGTAGTTGTTGGCATGGATTGGTTGTCCGACAACCGAGCGAAAGTTGTTTGCTATGAGAAAACTATCCGCATCCGTCCGCCTAATGAAGAAATTCTTGTAGTCCATGGAGAGAAGCGCGAGACGCCGTTACGAATCATCAATTGTATGAAGGCCCAGAAGTGCCTACGAAGAGGTTGCGTAGCCTTTCTAGCCGATGTGGTTGACAAAAAAAACCGAGGAGCTAAAATTGGAGGACATACCCGTTGTGAAGGAATTTCCTAAAGTCTTTCCGGAAGACTTGCAAGGATGACGTCCACAACGACAAGTCGAATTTCGCATCGACTTGGTGCCGGGAGCCGCACCAGTGGCGAAGTCCTCATACCGATTAGCTCCATCAGAAATGCAATAACTATCCACACAACTTCAAGAGTTGTTAGAGAAAGGATTCATTAGACTGAGTTTCTCATAAGGGAGCTCTGGTGCTATTTGTCAAGAAGAAGGACGGGAGCTTTCGGATGTGCATAGATTACCGAGAGTTGAACAAACTCACCATTAAGAATCAATATCCACTACCAAGAATTGATGATTTATTCGATCAATTACAAGGCTCGAGCTTCTACTCTAAGATCGATCTAAGATCCGGTTATCACCAACTCTGGATACAAGAGGAAAGCATACCAAAAACGGCTTTTCGAACTCGTTACGGTCATTATGAGTTTCTTGTTATGCCTTTTGGCTTAACAAACGCACCGGCGGTATTTATGGATCTTATGAACCGTGTGTGCAAGCCGTACTTAGACAAATTCATGATAGTATTTATCGATGATATATTGATATATTCACGATCACAAGAGGAACACGAGCAGCATTAATTATTGTTGAACTTATAAAGAAAAAGAAACTTTATGCAAAGTTCTCTAAGTGCGAATTTTGGATTCGCGAGGTACAATTTCTCAGGCACGTGGTGAACTAGAAAGTAATACATGTTGATCTGTCAAAGATCGAGGTGATCAAGAATTGAGAAGCGCCTAGAACCCCAACGGAAGTATAACAATTCTTGGGATTAGCGGGCTACTACAGGAGATTCATAGAGAAGTTTTCGAAAGTTGCTCAACTCCCTTACACAGAAAGATAAAAAGTTTAATTGGGTGAAAAACAAGAAACGACGTTCCAACTTCTCAAAGACAAACTATGTGATGCGCTGATCTTATCACTTCCCGACGGTACTGATGACTTTGTTAAGGAGTGAAATTTTTTGGTAGGTGTGTTGTAGCAGGGAATAGTATGGTGAAGGAGATTAGCACGTCATTGAGTGGTGGGAGGCTTTGTGATTTATTGACGCAAAGAAGACCAAGGTTGGAGAACGCGTTAGTCGCTAGTCGGCCGGTTAGGTGGGGACTAGCTGTAAGATTAAATATATTATGTATTAATATTTAATCTATAGCCATTATAATCATTTACATAATATAGATCAAAATATATAATAACCTATTAAATAAATTAGTTGGTAATTGTTGATGGACCATATTACCCTTATTAACTAATTAGGTTTCCTCCTAGGTGCTTATACAAGGAGAATCATGTGGAGGTTAAGGGGTTAGACAATTACACATTAGAAACACCCCATAAGCATAACATCAATTTTCGACCTCCTCTCCTAACCGATACCCTTTTCGGTTTTCTAAGTCCCCATCATCAGTCAGCACCCTAAGGAGGAACCAGATCACGATGACAAGCATGTCGAACTCCATAACTGGATTCTCCACTGCACTATCTGCTGTAACAGGCATGTATTTTATTGTTTTCCCTCATATATAAACAGAACTGAACCAACATGTGGTATCAGAGCATATGTTGATTAGTCAGTTCTGTTTTTCGTATCCATAATTCTGGGATTGAAGCTTGGAAAACGGAATTTTTTGAAATCTTATGAACTAACAGCCTGTTTCGAGTCATGAAAGACGACTCGAGACCCCTGTTTTCGGAAAAAGATCAATTATATGTTCGTTCGAAATCAACTGGGTAATCTTATAACCGAAATCTGTTTTAGAAAAGCTTTAAAATTCAGGTTTCGGGTTCCAGAATTTATGTTTTAATTTTAGGGTTCATCATGTTCTTAGGAAAATTCGAAAGTTCTGTTATGTTTTGGAATATGATTTGAATTGTTATATGTTTTCCTGATTTTGATCTATTTTTCTAATAAGGTTTTTCGAAATCTGTTATAAGGATAAACATATTATGATTTTCGAAATTTTATGATAAAATAGATCAATGTTAAAACAGGAAACTCTATCACAATTCCTTAGATTTCGAATTTTCAGTTATGTTTCCACATTCACAGCTGTTAACAGGAAGTTTCGAGACCATCAGATTACGACTCGAGACCATCAGTCTCGACTCGAGACAACAAGGTCTCGACTCGAAATCATCAGGCCATTAAACCTTCACAACTTGAGACAGAGGTCTCGACTCGAGACCATTAGATCTCGACTCGAGACCATTAGATCTCGACTCGAGACCATTAGATCATGAATCGAGACCATTAGATCATGACTTGAGACAAAGGTCTCGACTCGAGACCATAAGGTCTTGACTCGAGACCATAAGGTCATAACTCGAGACAAAGGTCTCGACTCGAGACAACAAGGCTGTGACTCGAAACCTCATTATTTTAAGCTGTTTAATGTGATTACTTAGTTAATTAATCAGAATCAGATAATGTTTTACAAAACCAAAATGGCTTAACTTGAATGAGTTTTTTTATATATTATTTCTGGCCAAAGCTGACTTGATACATCTACTTATCGTTCAAGTATTACGAAAGCTATGTTGTGTGTGCATCATAAGCATGAATGTCTTAATTTCTGGCCAAAGTTGATTTAATTCATTCATAGATGGCATACTCAACAAGTGCATAACTAAAGTGATTGTTTCAATTTCTGGCCAAAGCTGATTTGTTACAACCACTTTGCACATATGCTTAAATGATTACACTTCTGGCCAAAGCTGTTTTGTTTTCGTTTAAGTAGAATTTTTAGCTAAGTCTATTATTTTGATGTTAGTAATAGACAATATCACAGCTTCATAATGTAAAATGGTCATTATTTAAGCCTGCCTTAGTTTAACGTGCCCTTAGATCACATTAGGACTTCTTCATTAGTATCATAACTTGCTCATCTTATTTCCACTATCAGCACCAAATTGCGGGATTCCACCTTTGACTGGTGATAACTTTGCTGCATGGAAGGATGCTCTCATGCTTACTCTTGGGCTGCTGGACTTTGATTATGCTCTAAGAGAAAATAAGCCAGCAGACCTTACCACTCAAAGTACTGCTGCTGAGCAGTTAACTCATGATAAGTGGACTAGGTGTAACCGCATGTCTCTCATGTTTATGAAGCAGTCCATAAGCAATGCAATCAGGGGAGCCATTCCTGATTCTGAAGATGCTAAAACCTACTTGGAACATGTGGAGGCGCAATTCAAAGGGACGTCTAAAGCACACGCTAGTACTCTTATTCTCAAGCTGGTGACAACTAAGTATGATGGGAGGAGCGGCATTCGCAAGCACATCATGATGATGAATGACATGGCCAATAAGCTGAAGGGGCTGGAAATGGAAATCAGTGATGGTTTCCTTGTTCATTTCATCATTACTTCGCTTCCTTCGTCCTTTGAAGCATTCAAGATCAATTACAACACTCAGAAGGACAAATGGACAATGAGTGAACTGGTCGCCATGTGCGTACAGGAGGAAGAGCGTATGAGGATGGATCGCCATACTGATGTTGCAAACTTCACTACCTCCAACTCTAAGAAGAGGAAGAACAATTATCAGAGGAAGGATGCTTCAAAAGTCCAAAGGCCTAATCCTAATCCTAATACAAGTGCACCTTCCAGCTCTAAGAACTCCTTAGGCAGTATCCGCTGCAAATTCTGTAAAAAGACAGGACACATGCAGAAGGAATGCCCTGATTTTAAGGAGTGGCTGGCTAAGAAAGGTAACGATTATTTTATGATACTTGAGTCCTATAATTTAAGTGTTCCTGATAATTCTTGGTGGTTTGATTCTGGTTCTATGGTTCATGTTACCAATTCAACTCAGGGATTCCTTTCAATCCGGAAGCTGGAAAGAAACCAAAGAACGCTTAAGGTTGGGGATGATCGAGAATTAGAAGTGAAGGCCATTGGAACATTACAATTAGTTATGAAAACCGGTTTATGTATTAAACTTTATGATACCTTATATGTTCCTGAGGTAACTCGGAACCTTGTATCAGGACCAAAGTTATACATGGACGGTTTTATTGTTTCCCATGGTCATCGCAAACTCTCTATCCTTTATGATTCTGTTCTTTATGGTACTGGTGTCCTGGATGGTGGTCTTTATAGATTAGAACTAGAAGATAACTTTTCCAAATCTTTGTTTTCATATAACATTAATGAATCACTCACAAAGATGGAAGAGAAACGAGACTTAGAAACTTCATCCATGTTGTGGCATCAGCGTTTAGGCCACATTTCAAAAGAACGATTAAATCGTCTTGTAAAGGATGAAGTCTTACCTCCTCTCGATTTCTCTGATTTTGGAACATGTGTCAAATGTCTTAAAGGTAAAATGACATTAGCGAATAAGAAATGTGCCACTAGGAGCTCTAATTTATTAGAACTCATTCACACTGACATTAGTGGTCCCTACCAAATCGCTGGCATAACAGGACATACTTCATTTATCACTTTTATTGATGATTATTCTCGTTACATGTACTTGTATCTAATTAAGGAAAAATCTGAATCTCTAACAACTTTTAAAGATTATAAGGCTGAAGTTGAAAAGCAATTAGATCGTCAGATTAAAGTTGTGAGATCAGATAGAGGCGGTGAATATTATGGAAAACATACTGATGTGGGTCAAGCTCCTGGTCCATTTTATGAGTTTTGTAAGGGCCAGGGGATTATGAACCAATACACCATGCCTGGTACACCTCAGCAGAATGGTGTCGCTGAAAGAAGAAACCGTACCCTTATGAACATGGTGCGCAGTATGTTAGCCAACACAAATTTACCATTATTCCTCTTGACTGAAGCGTTAAAAGCAGTTATTCATATACTCAATAGAGTTCCTTCTAAGTCTGTCCCTAAAACTCCTTATGAACTTTGGACAGGAAGGAAACCGAGTCTTAAATATATGAAAGTATGGGGCTGCATTGCTGAAGCGAAACTTTACAATCCTTTCCTAAGGAAACTTGACCCTAAAACTGTTACCTGTTTCTTTATCGGGTATCCTGAGAACTCTAAGGGTTATCGTTTCTATTGTCCTTCCCATGTCACCCGTATTGTTGAAACCAAGCGTGCCGCGTTCCTGGAGGATTTCAAGGTCAGTGGGAGCAGTACCAACCCTTACGAAGAATTGCAAGAAGTACAAGACGCGGGGGGAGAGACTCGTCGCTTACCATTACTCCGATTACTCCTCTTGTACCCAATGCAACTACTGTACCTGAAGCTACTGCACCAACTCCAAATTTACCTCTACAATCAGAACCAATTATACCTCATGACGAAGGCACATCAAACGCTCAAAACCAAGACAACGCTGAACCCGATAATCCACTCAGGAGGTCATCTAGGAAAAGAAGGCCTACTAATTGGGATGATTATGTTACCTACCTGACTGAAATGGATCCTGGAAAGCTCAATGATCCTATCTCTTACAATGAAGCCATTAGCAGTGATCAGTCTTCTGAATGGAATAAAGCAATGATTGAAGAGCTTGAATCCATGAAGAAAAATGACGTTTGGGATTTGGTAGAATTACCCAACGGAGCCAAACCCGTAGGATGTAAATGGGCATTCAAAACAAAACTGGATCCGAATGGTAACGTTGAACGCTACAAAGCGAGATTGGTTGCAAAGGGCTACACTCAGAAAGAGGGAATTGATTATCAAGAGACGTTTTCACCTGTCTCTCGTAAAGATTCATTAAGGATCATCATGGCCCTAGTAGCTCATTTTGATTTAGAGTTGCATCAGATGGACGTTAAAACCGCTTTCCTTAACGGAGATTTGGACGAAGATGTTTACATGAAACAACCTGAAGGCTTTAAACCTGAAGGTGAGGAGCATCTAGTCTGTAAGTTGAAGAAATCCATTTACGGGTTAAAACAAGCATCACGTCAATGGTACCTCAAGTTTGATGAAGTCATGAAGAAACAAGGTTTTATGAAGAATCAAGTGGATCAATGCACCTAGCTCAAGATGAGTGGGAGCAACTTTACTATTCTTGTCCTTTATGTAGATGATATTATATTGGCAAGTAATAGTTTAGACATGTTGCATGAGTCGAAGCGGTTACTCTCGCATAACTTCGACATGAAGGATCTTGGAGATGCTTCTTACGTCATTGGCATCGAAATTCACCAAGATAGACACAAAGGGATCTTAGGATTGTCCCAAAAGGCTTACATAGATCGTGTCCTTACACGATACAACATGCACAGTGCAAACCCTCCGTCGCTCCAGTAGTTAAGGGAGATGTTTTCGGTTCATTCCAGTGTCCGACAACAGAGGTTGAGAAGGAGCAAATGAGCCAGATACCTTACGCGTCAGTAGTCGGGAGCCTGATGTATGCTCAAGTCTGTACTCGCCCAGATATCGCTTATATTGCTGGAATGCTAGGCCGTTATCAGACTAATCCTGGCCTAGATCACTGGAAAGCAACTAAGAAGGTACTTCGATATCTGCAAGGGACGAAAGACTATAAACTGACTTATAGAAGAAGTGATTATTTAGAAGTGGTGGGCTATTCTGATTCTGACTTTGCCAAATGCAAAGATGACAAGAAATCCACTTCGGACTATATCTTTATGTTAGCAGGCGGCCCTATCTCATGGAAGAGTCATAAACAACAGTTGACCACAACTTCCACAATGATGGCAGAGTACATTGCTGTTTATAACGCAACCTGTCATGGAATGTTGCTTAGAAATCTGATCACTGGACTCAAAATCGTTAATTCCATTTCTAGACCATTGAAGCTTTATTGTGATAATTCAGCTGCCGTTAGTTTCTCGAACAGTAACAGTTCGACTGGAGCTGGTTTATATCTCGATACAAAATATCTGTTCGTACGTGAACGAGTTGAGGAAAATAATCTTTGTATCGAGTATATTAGTACCAAAGATATGCTTGCGGATCCGATGACTAAAGGTCTCCCTCCTAAGGTTTATGAAGAACATGTTCGGAATATGGGATTTTGTAAAGACCTTATTTGAGCATATTGTACTAGCTTATGTTTTATGTTAATGAAATTTCCTCAGTTTGATTTTGTATGTCTCTTAGAATATGTTCAACCGGTATAATGGCATATAGACAAATAAAGTTACAAATCAAACAAAGGGCTTACGCGTATTTTGATCATAACGATTAGGTTTTAAATTAAGGCTATAGTATGATTAATGGGGGTCCTGAGTCGCATAATGATTCAACGGCTGTATTTCTCTGCTATAGTACTTGTTTAAGGCTAAAATGAGTGTTAACTCCTGATCAGGCTTATCTAATACTCATAGTAAATGATTACTCGGCTAAGTGGGAGAATGTAAGATTAAATATATTATGTATTAATATTTAATCTATAGCCATTATAATCATTTACATAATATAGATCAAAATATATAATAACCTATTAAATAAATTAGTTGGTAGTTGTTGATGGACCATATTACCCTTATTAACTAATTAGGTTTCCTCCTAGGTGCTTATATAAGGAGAATCATGTGGAGGTTAAGGGGTTAGACAATTACACATTAGAAACACCCCATAAGCATAACATCAATTTTCGACCTCCTCTCCTAACCGATACCCTTTTCGGTTTTCTAAGTCCCCATCATCAGTCAGCACCCTAAGGAGGAACCAGATCACGATGACAAGCATGTCGAACTCCATAACTGGATTCTCCACTGCACTATCTGCTGTAACAGGCATGTATTTTATTGTTTTCCCTCATATATAAACAGAACTGAACCAACACTAGCGACTACTCGGGATTACTCGGAATTAATTGGATCGGGTTTTTTATATGTAATTTTCACTTTTATGTATACATATACATATTTTTATAGGTAAATATTTTAAATAGCTAGGTTTTAACTATTACTCAACTCATTTTTTTAAGTATATTTCAAGATTAATTGTTGGAATTTACATGATTTGGTTGAAAACTGGCCGGAATTTAGAGGTTTTGGCTAGCCGACTAGGTCCGACTAGTCCCGACTAGCGATTAATGGACTGATTAATGAAAAATTACCCAGTTAACCGACTAGCGATTAATCGCCTACTATTCGCTGCCTAGTCGCGATTTTTACAACACTGAAGAAGACGTGAAGGTAACCTAAAAAAAGAGAGCTGACCACATGTAAAGCGATGTTTGCATCTTAGGCTTCACGAGTTGTAAGGAACCTTCATAGGGGTTTTTTAGGTTATATAAGACCGTGGGGTATGGTGGGGCTTGGGTTGGGCTTGGGTTTGGGTTTGGGCATGAGTTGACACGTGGAATTGGAGCCCCCCACCGCCTAGTGACGTGTCCGTGGGGTCTGGCGGGGCGTGGGTGCACCGCTTGGGTTGGCAGATTATTAAAAAAAAATACAAAAAATTTATAAAATTCACACAACATTTATAAAAAAAAAACCTAATATTTCATTAAAATTTTAAAAATTACATAATCCTAAAAATTACATAATTCCTAAAAATTACAAAATAGAAAACCTAGAGCGTTAGATAAATTTCAAAAATGGCGATCTTGTCGAACGCCTTTCGCTCCTTGCCTCGAAACTCTATGTTCGCCACCGCCACCCGGTCCTCGTGGCTTAACTCGCCGCTCGGAACGGCTTCGTAGTAAGCCTTGAAACGATCTAGCTTTGGGCCGTAGCTCGCGCCATTTATGTTGGCACGCGTTGAGGTTGTGGCGGTCGTGTCCGACGTTATGTCGGTAGGTTGCGAATGCTTCCGGCCAATATCGTGTTTGGCCGGGTTGCCGCCCCTTCATAGCGTCAACGACGCTTGTGACGAGAGCCAATTCTTCCTCGTGGGTCCAAGATGCCATCTTCTTCGGGTTGGGGTAGCGGGTTCGTGGGATCAAGTGGGTAGCCGGTGGGGTAGCGGTGGATAGCGACGGTTTGGGATGGGGTAGCCGGTGGGGTTTGGGGTTACATTTATAGGGGATGTTGGGACCCGGGGTGACCGCTTGGCTTGGCCAAACGGTTTGAATTTAAAATTCAAACATTCAAACACCCGCTATGACATGGCGGTGGAGACCGAATAGGAGGCCGCCAGATCGGATGTCAAGACCGCCCCACGCCCGGCTTGAAACCCAAGCCCCAAAGGCCACGCCCCAACCCAAACCCCATACCCCATAGTCTAATGAGGATAAGGAATGCAATGTGAATGCTATGGTCAATTCAAACAATCCGGTTCATCAAAATTCTTCAGTGCGTCAGTTTTTCATAGCAATCAAAGAGACCTCTGACCAACCAGAAAGTGACATCATATCCAACAAATGAAATTCATCCACCAGATACTGAATAATAAAAAGTGAGGGACAACATTTCAATAATTTCAAAAGGTGATAAGCTGATTTTTCAAATGAATAACATATGCATATCAATTCATAACGCTTGAAAATTGTGATTTTAAATAGTAGGAAGGTGCATGTTTAAGAGGCATTTTTTAAGACAATTAGTACATAAATCTTGACAAAGAAATATGTCCACCCTCAACAGCAAGTAAAATTATAAAAAAAATTCTGCTTCCACTGATGCATGTGATTTGAAACAAGAAGTTGTTAAGGAGGTAGCTTGCAGTTGATTTTGATTTTTGAGATGGCATCATGGTTGTGGTTGATTATCACAGCCACCTTAGCTCAAGCTCAAAGCACCACCGATTCAGCTGAAGGTCTCTCTCCAACTTTTGATTAAACTCTTTATTTTTTATTCCTCTGTGCAATTATAATTGATTATCTCCTACTCTCCGCTATTGGTTTAATCTTTCCCTCTCTTGAAAACTTATCGTGCTAGATCATGCATCACTTCTTGTTAATCAAAGCTCATGAATCTAGTTTGCTTAATTGTGCTATTTGATATTTGGAAAGAAACCGATCGAATTTTCCTTATGCCAAGCTCCATCCTCCGGTATATCCCTTTACGTTTCAATACATACAAGCTTTTTACAAATGTTGAAAACCTAAGTTTCACACGTGAACCGATGAACCATCATGCTAGTTGACATTTATTCACAAAACCCGAGATCCTGAATCAACTCCTTAACACGAATCTTAAAAAACCCAAAACCCGAACACGTGACCCGAGAACTCTTTCACAGTCAAATGAACAAACCTGGTCTAAACAGGGTTAAACCGGTTTCCGGATGAGCTAGAAATAACCGGCAGTGGCGATGGCTGGTGACATGCGTTGGGGCGGAGCCGGAGGATTGGTGCGGTATTGCCCTGAGCTAGGTTGCGTCAAGTGGAGGGCGGCGACGGTCGAAGCTGGTGATCCGGCGGAATGCGGTGGTCGACGGTGTCTTGACGAGCGGAGGAGTGGGTGGTCCGACGGTGGTGCTTGACAAGCGTTGGTGATATTGTGGTGGTTGTGGGTTATTGTCTATATTTATCTTATAAATATAATATATCTTATTTATCTAATAAATAATATATATCACCTATACTTTTATTTATCTTATGAGTAAAATATATATTATTTATCTCATAAATAATATTTGTAAAATAATATTTCATTATTATTATTTAATTAACAATTAATTAAATAACTAACTAAACTAGTTGTGCGTTCCGCCGTGGTATGGCGGTGTTCGTTAGGCAATACGTTAAATCACCGCCTAAGTAAATATACTACAATATAACAAAATATACCATTCCATTGATCGTTGTAAATTAGTAGAATTTCTTCGGGCGATGAGGCGGTAATTCGGATTCAGGTAATATGAGCTTACTGGTATGATACTGATACTCGATATAGGAACAAAAATAGAAAACAAAAGAAAAACGAAAGCTTTTATTTGCTTAATAGCTGATTTTCCATAATAAATATTTAGAAAAATAACTAAGACCGCCTCATAGAGCGCCATGTGTCCCTTACATGGTTTCTTTTATTATAGAGTATAGTGTATAAAAAATATATGTTCTACATGTATTGAATAAATCCTTTTAGCGAAACAGTTCATTAAATAAATATTTTTATTTTTGGTTTAATATGTGATTATCAGTTATCATTGTCCTTATCATCAAAATATAAAAACAATTAAACAAAATATTTATCTTTATAAATATTTAAAACACTAATATATATTTTTTAGATTTTAATAATTAAAATATGATAATAATAATAATAATAATAATAATAATAATAATATATTATTATCAGTTATCTTTATCTTTATCATTAAAATCTCTTCTATAAATTTTAAATTTAATATTATCAATAACTGATTTTCCATAATAAATATTTAGAAAAATAACTAAGACCGCCTCATAGAGCGTCATGTGTCCATTACATGCTTTCTTTTAGGCTAAATTGCACTTTTCGTCCTTTATGTTTCAGGGTTTTTGCAGGCGCTGTTCTTTAAGTTTAAAAATTACACTCTATGTCCTTTATGTTTACAACCTATAACAGGCGGTGTCCTTTCTCATAAACCCAGTTAACTTTTTTATGTTAAAACCCCTCACCTTAACAGCAGGGACCATATGTGTAACTTTGTAAACATGAGGGACCTTCAATGTTAAAACCCCTTGTCTCTCCCATTTTTCTTTCGGAACAAACCCTAGCCTACTAGAAATATCCACAGCCGCACAACTCACTCATTTAATGTAGTCACCAACTAAAAAAACTTCAGAGCAATTAATTCCTAAAGAACAATCAGAACATTCTGATAGTCCGATACCATCAGTATTGTCCGTACAACATTTCCTCTCACAAACTTGCTAGTAACACCATATGTGTCCAATCACACAAGATCAATTTCACAAAATCAGAAACTATTAGGTCAATTTAGATCTAGAAACTTTTCTGAAACTCTCACCGCACGAGGTGTGTGTACGGACACGCACAAATCATGAACAAATCTATTACACAAACAGATAATCAAACAAGCTCATAACAACAATTTCATCAAAAACTAATCATTACACTAAACACGAATAATCGAATCAAGTATAATGAAAATTGAAGCCAAAATCAAGTTAATAAACCTCATGTATGTACGCTTCCATCTCTGGTTTCGCTAGGTCAGAAAACAGAGCATCGCAAATCTGTTTCTCACTATCGTCAAGCATCTTCAACAAGCTCTTCAACTGCGACGATCTCCACTCGTAACTCTTCGTTTTTCCGGCGAGAAACGTGCTTCGTAACTCCTTCGTCAAGCAGTTTGTTGCATCTGTATCGAACACCGCCGGTGCCGTTGAATTCTTCACTTGTTCTTCCGACGCCATCGTTGTTGTCAATATTGATCTAAAAGTTATCGTAACAGACAGCAGTTTGTATTATATATGAAAATAAAGAATGACAGTGAGTGACGTGATGATGATGGCCGGAGAAGACAAGGGGTTTTAACATTAAAGGTCCCTTATGTTTACAAAGTTACACATATGGTCCCTGCTGTTAAGGTGAGGGGTTTTAACATAAAAAAGTTAACTGGGTTTATGAGAAAGGACACCGCCTGTTATAGGTTGCAAACATAAAGGACATAGTGTAATTTTTAAACTTAAAGGACAGCGCCTGCAAAAACCCTGAAACATAAAGGACGAAAAGTGCAATTTAGCCTTTCTTTTATTATAGAGTATAGATATAATATAATATAATATAATATAATATAATATATAACAAAATTTTCAATCAAGTGATTAAAATAACTAATATATCAACACTACTAATTTTTAGCCATAATGTTAGGCTGATGGTAACGCGTGTAAGGCGTGTTTATTTCAATCTGGACCTTAGCTTGCGTTTCACATATTTAAGTGACTTATCAGTTAGTTCGTTTAGTTTAGCGGGGTAATATGGCGGTAGGACTCAACCACATTTTCGAGTATGCGCCTTAGTTGTTTGAAAATGTCAACTTTGTCGTTTTAATTTGACATTTTAAACCTATACATTATTACATTTATGTTTGAATTAGAATCAATTTATAATTCAAGTAAAAATATAAAAAAATAATACAAACTGATTTTCTACGTGAAACAACTAGGTTAGAGCCTGCGTGTACACGCGGTTTAACAAATAAAATTACTTTAAATTTGTTAAGATTTAATCAAAACTAAATGAAAATAAATTCAATATAAATAAAACAAACGATCAGTTATCAATCTACAATTTAATAAGATACAAAACAACAAAGCACATTTGTTCTTAACCTCTTGGATTAGCAAGTAACTCGATATCGGGTTTCCACGCATCTGGGAGAGACATGGGGCTGGCGGCGGTCGAGTAGTCAACCTTGGCTACAGCGCCCGGTGCCCGGTGTCACGGTGGTTGGCATGTCATTTCTTGTCATTCACAAAAAAAACACTAAGTAACTCGATGTGGGTAACAAATTAAGAAAACATTAATGTCCCACATTTCATCCACCCACAATCATAGAAGGTTAAAAAAGTTTAATTAATTACAGATCATTACACAGGTTTGTGTAGTACCTGAAAGTTAATTTACATATTTATAATATTTACCCACAAATATTAACATATCAACATAACACAATAAGCAATGGATACATTTAATTAAAATATGTTATTAATTGTAATACAGTGCAATGGGTTCGTCATATATATTACAACTAAAAAAAAGTTAATTTTTAATAATTAATACAACTAAAAAAAGTTTTAATTTTTGAATAATTAATAAAAGAAATTTACCATTTTTAATAATTAACTAATTCACGACTCTAAATAATGTCAACCCGTTAATATATATTTGTGTAAATTTAGACTCTTTAGTCAAGACTTTTAGTATATTTGTGTTCCAAAACTGACTTTTATATCCCTCTTCTGCAGAGATCTTGTTTGTTGCATATTTTTAGTGAACCTGATAACGCGGTGATCCATAACCCGAATATTATTTCAAACGAATCTTATTCCTTGCTTTACTCATTCATTGTATACCTATTCTCATTATATTCAAAAATTTTGAAACGATAAGGGTTTGGTAACACCCCACACCCATCAAGGTGAGGGGCAGTGCTGATGTGAAGCCTGGAGCAAAACTGCAGAAAATGATCCACTTAAAGATGATTAATTTCTACAAAAGAATCACAATTTAAATTACCTTGATGACATTGTTGTTGACATCAACTGTTCCTTTCTCAATATCGACTATTTCTTGCCTAATGGAGATTAGAGCATCACAAAACCCATCCAGCTACGCCTACAAATAGCAAAATTTACACTTTAAGTAAACTTAGTATTTTACTTTTTAATAGAAGTAATAACTTCGTTATGAGATGTAACAATGAGAAATACAAACAGTGAAGATACACATAAACATAACCACTTATGCCACATTCCCTTGGTTTAGGCGCTAAAACCAATTCCCTTTATCACACGACTCTGACCCGATGATCTCCATAGTCGTGCTTTCCTTTTACTTCCCCCTTTATTTAAATCATCTTACGATCACCAAACCTAGATCTCAGCTGGAGTCCACAGTGGGGATTTCTACTTTGGCGCTTTTACCTGTTGATTTCATATACATCGATTTCATCTTGAAAGTAACCAGGTTTTGAATCAAATGGAGGTAAGTAGACGAAAGATGGGGATTAATATTGAGTGAGGTGGAAGCAGAGAATGTGAGAATGCAACCATATAGACTGGAAGACCGCAGAGAATGTGAGACGGTGATATAGGGTTATTTGGTTTAATGGATTATTAGGGTTAGATTTAGTAAACGGCTCGGGTTTACATTAAGTGGGTGGGTAACACGGAGATGAATTGAAGGGAAAAGGAGGGAAATAAATATTGGGAATGCTCGCCACTCGTTTCCTGTCGAAAATTAGCTCGTTTTGCGCCTTCGAAATTGCCCTACAGGAGACTAATATTATCACCTGAATTACATGCCTCTTATGTTCAGAAGCCACCACACCTTTGTACACTTGAAAGAGACCACGAACACTAAAGCGAAGAGTTGAGGGATGTTGCACCACACGCTAACCCTATTCCACTCCACATCAACGTTGCAACGTAACAGGAAACAAAAAGATGTTCATCGTCTTCTTCAACTTCGCCAAACGACTTTATGCCAAACCCCTTAGCAAGCTTCGTTTCTGCAGCCCTACATTAATGACATATTGCACCACACGCTCACCCTATTTCACAATCTCATACTCGTGTTCTGCATATTTAGATGAAAATATTCAGCATAAGAATAGTATACAATAATACTGTAACACTAATATTAAAAGGATAAAAATAACCACTAACCTAGGAAAACTTCATCAAAGGGTCAAACTATAGAGGAGTTCAAATAAAAATGATATAAAACGCAGACTTGTTTTGCAATAGCCAAAGAACGCAACCTGGGTTCAGCAAACTTATCATTACGTGAACTTTCTTTTTCATATAGTCTTTGCATCCACAAAGGGTGAAACTCTGTTCAAAATTTCAAAAAGATTGTACCTATTAACAACTAATTCATAAGACACAACATGTATTGAAAAACGAAAAGGAAAAAGTTGTAACATTTACCGCTTCAAGATCGCCATTGTATGTTCTCAGTCAGTTGCCACAATCATCCATGCAAGTCAATGATGTCCTCCTGTCAACAGGAAATGAAAAGAAATGAACCTATCTAATAATGAAATTAAGAAATCTATTATATTATACTAACCTAATTTCTGTAATGATGTAGATGATAGAGAGATGCCTCTTTAGGGTCAACAAAAACTTATGTATATAGACAAAGAGAATCATATTTCAATCAACCTGCCAAAAAAACTATTTGCCGGAGATCATCACTAAATATCAACAACTTGATGTTTCAAAACCATTTGCATAAATCATCTATAAAATGTGTAAGAAAATGTTATTTGATTTAAAAGACATGATCCAATAAGGTTCCAGTAGAAACCTTGCACCAATGAATTATCAATTATGGAACTTATAATCATCTAAAATTAATTGGGCTTAGTTAAAGTTATAAATTCAACATGTTCTTTTTTTTTCTTAATGTCGCAAACTTCTCTTTTTCATCTTGATTTAACTTATAGTCATGTAAAAAGCATCCACCTGCAACAACAAAAACAAATGGCTTTTATATTTGAAATACAAAGTTAATGTTATAATATAAAACATATAATAATATGAAATATGATAAATTAACCTGAGTTTACAAGTACAGAAAGAGCATCCTCGACTAAGCCATGATAACTAATAAATGGCCATACCACCAAACTTTAATTCCCACATATATTTATTAGGCTTGGGGACATAGAAATCATGGTCTTCAAATCAAATGTAGATGCAAATAAACTACAAAACAATGGCATCTTATTATTATGTTTCCTTTATCTAAATAAACCAATAAACCATATTGAAATAAATTAGTAGAAACACTAAACTAATAAGTTCGTTAACAAATTAATATTTCATGAATATTCAATTAAAGAATACTATATACTTGATGGTTCTTAGAATTTCAACTTTAAGAATATTCATGACATGTGCAGAAACATATAAAGGCATTTCCATCCTAAAAAAACAATATACCAAACATATAAAGAAATAGTGGAGGATGCCAATGAGTGAATAAAATATTATAAAATATATGATCCAATGAAACAAACTCTACCTGTTGGAAAAATAACATAAAAGAAAATAACTTGGGTTTCATAACTAAACGAATGATGGATCAAATAAAGATTAATAAAAAGCTAAATAGATGTAAGATGAATAGTCAAATTCAATAAACTCTAAGATGCAGCGATAAACAACACATCAAAAAGATGCAGCGATAAATGGAGTGAAATATGATGATGATGGCGTACCTGTTAAAGATGATGATATTGATGATTAGTTAGTCTTCGCACGGAGAAGATTCGTTGCCATTGATGCGTTTCATGAAATCGGGAGGGAAAGAGGAGTGGCTCCATCGAGAGAAAGTGAGAAACTGATAGGGTTGAGGATTAGGGTTTGTGATAAGGAGATTATATTTGATGTTTTGTAAAAATCGGGTCATGGGTAATTTGGTGGATCTCCGTGAAACCCAAATAAAAAAACTTTTTGAGCGGGAAAAAAGAGTGAGATGCTCTCATTGAATGCCATGTGTCCCAAAAGAGGTTTCTTTTATTATAATAGTTAGATTAGATTAGATGAGGCTCTTGTACATCGGTTTTACCATATGATTATTTGTAATTGCTCATAAGGTTGACAACCTGATTTATAAGGAAAACGGAACAAAGAAAAAGAGGGCGTAAAACACAAACACTAAGGCCTATTACGTAGTCGTAATTTTGGTTTGTAGGCTCGAATTTTTGGGTTGTATCGGTTGCTTTTACTAAGGGATCATAGTGAAAAAAACCCAAAACTTAAACATCATTGCCCGTTTAAAAGTTTTTAAACATACATATTAATATATTTTCAATTAGCAACAAATTATTTAGGCACCATAACAACCGTTATTGCTCAGAGACTCGATATGGCTGCAATAAATATTATGATGCCAAATGATGAGCACCATCAGAGCTTTCGTATTCATAAATTACACCAACTCTCGGATGGCCATAAAGGTATCTTCATTGATAATGAATTTTCCCACAATATGGCTTGCAAAACCAATCCACACAACAAATAAACCAACATTATATACCCAAAGAACATACAACCTATTAGGATAATGTGCAACAAGCATAAACACAACAAATCAAATAAGCATATGGTATAGGCGACATTTGCGTAGTAATGTTGCTAATTGATAATACACAAATGGCGAAGGGTATGCACAATGGTCTAAGGCAATGAAAGGTTGCAAACTGATCATATACAAATCAACTTGCATGTCATCACTACCATAACCAACCATACAACAACCAAAGAAAGAAGCTTAGAAGCCTCAGATTGGCTGCATTCAACACTGCCATGCCAAATCCAAACCAACATCATAGAATTACTCTCAGATGTTCATGAAAACCATCTTCACCGAGTTAAAAAGTTAAGATTTACCAAAATGCCTTCAAAGTACAACACCAACGACCAAACCTATAAAAGAGACTGAAAGACAGAAGCAAATAAATCACCAAAACCCTAGAAACCTAAGGTTACACAGAGCGTAAATAAACCCAAACAATAAACAAAGTTCATCGCAAATCGGAGAGTATGCAAGTTGGGAATTAGTGATCCTCCAACTTGAGGGGGGTATTATTTATCTCGTGTGTTTTATGCACGTGTTTAATACAGCTAGTGTAGGTCCGGCTAGGGGAGGATCTAGTCGCCTACTCCTTGTGTACAAACACGCCCGGTTGTGCGGAATCCAACCGGAGATGCAAACCGAGATAGAGATGAACAAGAACACGAAATACAAGACACGTATACCGTTTAACACACTCGTATATTCAAACCGAAAGAGTTTTGTTACAGAAATGTATCATAAGAAATATAAACAAACTCTCGGTTCTCTCTTGTTCTTCGGTTCTCTCTGTTGTTCCTTGTCTTTGGTTTTCACACCCACCACCGAAAACACTTGTTTTCGGTATATATGAGTTCTGCACATGTTGTGCGATTGGGGTTCAGCCCATGTTGGTCAAAGCCCAAAGAGAAGGCCCAACATGACTATTCTTTACGTAAATGCATGGCAGATTGTAAGCCTTTGTCAAACAAATGACATCATCATGACATCATCATGATGATGTCATGATGATGTGGCAGCGGGAACCGACTCGCGGCGCTCCGTGCTTCGCGTGTCGAACTCTGGGACGCACGACGGAGGAATGTCGTAACGTCGGGCTTGAGCCGAACCTAACCGGGTCGAACCGAACCGAGTCGCGTCGAGTCGAGTCGCGTCGAGTCGAGTCGCGTTCACATATATGTATCAACAAACTCCCCCTTGGACGCTACTCGCGAGATTCGCCTTTCTTGTCTTCTAAGTCGGAGGATCTTCAATGTCTTCACGTATTGAAAGCAGAAAGTGTATCAACAAACTCCCCTTTTCATGTAGGAAGTGTGTTGACAAACTCCCCCTAAACATAAGCTCCCTCTTGAGTTATGCTTGTGAATGACTTGATCTTTGTAACTTGAGATCCTTGTGGTGTTGATGATGGTCAGCGGCAACTCGATCATCTTCATCATTTGAGCGCCTTCACGTCGTGTCTTCATTCCAAAGCTTGTCATCGAACATGTTCTCCTTGCCTTTAGAATCTGCACACGCAAGAAATCTAAACGCGTAATGAGAACAACTGCTTGGAATATAATTAGTATAAACAAATGACACACGTATGACCATATTTAATCAAACACCGTCCGACAGTTTGAAAGTTTAATAAATTTGTCAATTTTAGTCTTTAACTTTCAAAACTTGCAAATTTCGACCGTTTATGAAGATTTAGTCGTTTTGGTTTTCGTTCAGGTTTCAGGTAATGAAGACTCGAGCTCCAACATCGTACAATCGAAAATAAGATAGAAATAAAATCTTTTTGGCTTTTATAAAGTTTATATTAAAACACACCTAAAATCTTTTTGGTATTTTGAATATTTCAAATTTAAAGACTGAAAGCAGTAAATAAATATTTACAGACATTCTTTTTGCGAGTTTCGAGGGTAAGAGAATCATATCAGTGTACGGTCATGCCAAAACGCTCTCTTTGTTCAATTAGTTAACATTAAGATAAGCATCCTATAACAATTATCGGTATTGTTGTCCACTTAAGCTCAACTTATCAGATGTAATCATGGCGAGGGGATACGTTAAGGTATGATTTATACTTACCGACCGGTGATCATCCACATCACGACACATTCCCGTATCAAGGTATGCACGAGGGTTCATCTTACCGGTGAGTATACCTATTATCATCTGTTTGACCGTATATGATGTGAGATTCTCACTTATTTTGATTTGAAAACAAGCCCTATGTGATAGAATCACTTATTGATGAGGAACTTGATTTTCGATGCATGAGGGCACAAGAGCAAGTCCGTGAACAGGTCAGTACTTTCGTACAGCAGAGAGACGAACTTGACTCCCGGAAAGAATTTGTGATATTTTATCACTTATTTGGGGACATGTGATTGTTGATCACTTATTGAGGTCGTATGCAGTATGTACACGTATGTATAGTATCATGGAAGATCTAGACTTGCGTCCCCGTTATTTTTCGGTAAAAGATACAACCATGATACCCAGATGATAAGCAGCATAAAGACCGAATATCTCAGAACCTCGGCAATCTATCAAACGAAATTTCGGTACTAAGACCATATGCCAATGAATGGTTCCCACCTGGTCTTCAGTCGATTTAAGTTTATATCACCCTGCACACTTTAAAATGATTGTGAGCCTACCGATACATCTTATATAGAGCTGCTTATCGTTTTTCATTTAAGGTTTAAAGAGGTTTGGACAGACAACTGATGTACTATCATTTTCTCTTTTGCTCGCCAGGAAACTCATTTTTGTTTTTCTATTGTTTTTGTGTTTTTGAAATTTTTCGATGTTTTTGGTTTTTCAAATTTGGATTTACTCCCCCTAAAATCAATAAACTAAGACAAATTTAAAACACAAAGGTATTTACAAAAAATGATTTTCCGATGTTGGTTTTACTCTTGTTTTACCTCAATGCCGTTTACCAAAATTAAGATTTAATCAGAAAAGATTTCTCAAATTTTGGAAAAATGAGTTGGTACGTCGGTAAGCGGTGCGGACCATGACAACATTGACGAGTTTCATAGTGAAACAATCACGTGTGAGGTGATATTCGAGTTCAACGTGTCCGGTCAAAGAGTGCTATACGAGATGATAATAATTCATAAAGCAGCTAAAATATCGACAAGTATAGGAGAGATTAGAAATTTAAAACCGTATCCCGCAACTGCTTCGTGCATTGCCAGGAATCTGAGTGCTCTCCCAAACTGGATATCCACCAGGTGTGGATTTCAAAGTCGATTTTGTAGCTACTGAAAACTCTCTTGACAGCAACAAGATCATAAACCTCCGGGTCCGGCTGGTCTTCCACATTGCACCAGCGAAGGTCTTTGTCTTTCTCTTTGAGAAGTAGTGTGCGGTTGTTCAATCCACGCCAAGGCATCCGCACACCTGGTGTAGTTTGATCAACCAACATATTTTCTTCAATCACACCGTAGAGAAAAGTACCCTACACGTTCATCTTGTGGACTTTGAACTTCTTGTGGAAGAAAAATCCATGAATCTTCGAAAAGCTTCAGACGTGCTACAGGCGCGTACTTTTCATTTGAATCTTTCCTGAGGACCCGATCAAAAACCATAACAACCAAACTTTGGTACATTTTTCAACTGGTCGAATTTTTCAACTTCATTCAACCACATTCTTTCACCATCATTCCTTCATCGGAATGTTTGTCTTCTTATCTTTTTCCTTTCTTTTCTCATTTCTCTCCATCAAATGCAACAACTCCTAGATATAATAATGTTTCGGAGTCTGGTGTCGCCGATCTTGTGCATGGACGCTCCACTATCAACAATCCTAAGACTATCAATAGTTCCTCCTGGAACATCCTACACACTCATTCAGAGATTAGTTGGAGAGGGGGACCCAAGCCTTCACAGACTTGGGTCGTCCGTCATCATCGAGGATTGTGACATCCATTTCCCGATGATTCGGAATTGATGTGGCTCCCCCTGAAACAGTTACTGGTTTTGGTTTCCAAATCTGTTTTTGTTTTTCATTTTTAACTTCTAACTTAACAGATTGTGTTTGGACAACCTCTGGTTTTAAAACCTTTTCAATTTCTTTTCTTTGTTTCCTTTTCTGTTTCATTTCCCGTTGTTTAACAAGACGAGGGTCTGATTTTGACGAAACAGATCTCTTTCGGTAATTTCGTTCACGGGGATCATCTTCTTTGGCTTTTAATTTATGAAGATACGGACAATTTCGAATGAAATGTCCAATTGTGCCACATTCAAAACACGATCTTCGTTCAACAAACCCCGAAGTATCATGTGATCGTCTTACCGATGATGATGAACTTTGTGATCCCGAGGTACTAGGTTTTGAACTACTTGGTTCATTCCTTTTCATCACAGTTGCTTTCTTGACAAAATATAAGTTAGATTGATTTTCAAACTTTGCAATTTTGTCCGTTCCCTTGGATTTCACAAAGTTCACATTCTTTTTCTTCTTCTGATTCGGCTTCCTTTGAGTCTGAGTCGGTGTTTTACCTCTTGGTTTGGTATGGTTTTGCTGCCTTTTCTCTGTTGGTAATTTCTGATTGCCAAATTGTTTTCTAATTTCAGCCTTTGGGATAGGAGGACACTGTGTGACTGTAACATGTGGTCCTGTCTTTCCCAAAAACTTACTTGTCGAATTTTCAAAGACTTTACTGATTAAGGTTTGATTAACATTCTTAATAGGAAAATCTTTGTCTGAATAAATTTTATTATCACCAACAAGAGTGTACAGCAAATCCACACTCTCCGACTCTTTCTCAGACGAGGACTCAATTGCAACAGTCTTAGCGGGTTTTGCAGGAGGATCACACAGAATATGATTCTCGAGAGGTATGTCCTCTTCTTTTATCACCGCATCAGACTTTGCTGAATCAGTATCATCAGATTCATCATCAGAAGAATCAGTATCCTCAATCACAACTGGAGGATCCTGATTCGGTTCGGCAGTTACAAAGGTATCTGCTGACACATCTGAATCTGACGATACTTCTTTCTTGTATCCGAGTCCTGTAGCAAATTCATTAACATCTAGAGGAACAGATGGTTCAAAGTGAGTTCTATATTCCTCATCAGGCAGTGCATCAAAATTGTTTCTTACGGGTGGTGGACATTTTTTGTACCCTATGCATGTGACATCCCGTTTCTCTTTCTGAACGTCAATGATGTGATCCAACACATAGCTAGAGCTCAAATAACTGTCTAACTTGAGTCGGATCGCCTCACTTTCAGTTTTAACACAAGCCATTTCCTTTTGCATTACCTCAAGACGAGTTATATACAAATTAATGTCAGTTTGTTTTCTGGAAACCATTTTTGTCAGCTCTGTTTTATCTTTCTTTAATGTTTCAATCATCGATTTAAAATCCTTTTCATGGTTTTCATAAAACATGTTGGCTTCTGTGCACTTGGAAAGATCAACGGTCAACTTCTGGTTGTGAATGAATGTCACATCATATTTCTCTTGCAAAGCCTCGTGTTTGCTTTGCAATTCACACCACTTATCATTCAACGAAACATGTTTGTCTTGCAAGTCAAACAAACTAGCTTGTAAAGCATCATGTTTGCCTTGCAACTCAGACATGTTTGCATCTAGATCAGCACATTTTCCACTCAATCTATCACAACTATCACAAACAACAGCAGTGGGTTCATCGACACATACCTGACTTGATGAACTGTCGACATTAGCCATAATGGCTGAATGGAGAGAGGAAGAAGAATAAGCAGCTTGATCTACCAATATAGATCTCCTATGATTTTCTGCTGCAGCTTCCTCCAAAAGCTCATCAACATTTGCATCAACTGACGCACTTGAAGTGTTATCCAAATGATCATCGCCTGAACTCGAGGATTCTTCATCTGAACTTCTACTATAACCAGAAGAGTCTTCATCCTCAGAAGAGTCACCACCATTGGCGGAAGATTCTCCACCACTGGCGTGATTTAAATCCTTAACAATCTCAGCAAAACAAGCTGTTCCATCTGGAGCATCACTACTCAGCTGGATTGACCAATCACCGCAATCATTTACTTGAACCACAAGTGCCTGGTTAGCATTTGATGGTCCTGCTTGGCTTTGGTTGTTGACAGGTATCAACGTACGCTCATTGTTCCTGTTCTGATTCTGCTGGTCTCCTTGATTTCTGAAAGGGTTCTGGTTCCCATGCTGAGCTGGCTTAACAGGAACTTGGATAGGATTGCCATGTAGATCTGTTGTCACAGGAGGCCTTTGGGTTTGCTGTTGAGGCACTGGTTGAGGGACTGGATTAAGCGGATTTCCATACATGTCTGTTGTTGGAGGAGGAGTGCCATACAAGCTATGAAACGGATTTCCGTACAGATCTGTTGGTCCGGTAGATCGAACAGGTAATGGATTTCCGAACATATCAGTTGCTCTGATAGATTGTTTCGGTGCGGGAGACGGAGTACCAAAATACATGTCTGTATTTACCGGAGTATTCCATCTTGGATTCATTTTTGATCAAAAATAATAAAACCTGAAAATCACAAACTTGAACAAACAGTTAAATCACTTATACAATTTTTTTTTTTTTAATATCTTGATAAAACAAAATCCCACGAAACAAAGATACGACGAAACAGGTCTTGTGATATAATACGATGAAACAACAGTTCCACTAGTTTGTCTTGTGCGACTCAGAATTGCAGCCCAAACAAAATTCCAAAGTAATCAGAAGCCCAAAACTGAAGCCCAGCTCTTGTGCGATTCTTTAATCTTGTGCGACTGATTATTCTTGTGCGATTCAACAATCAAATTTGACTTTCTAACCATCTGACACAAATAGACTTCCTTTTCAACTCAACTTGCGGCTACACACTTTCCAATTCACCAACCATGCTTTGTACACAACTAAATGATGATGTAATATCTTAATCAAATCCAGTTACCAATGCACAAAGACTTGAATATATAACTTTCAAAGGATTAAAAAGGTTAGTTTTAATTTTAAAAACAATGAATATTCAAGAAACATTGACTGAATATCATGTGTGACCAATCAACTTGTGCGATCCCTATTCTTGTACGATCCAACTTATGTTGTGCGACTGTCAAATGGACTTTCCATCATCTGACACAAAGAACCACTTTTGTCATACCCACTTTCAGCTAAGACATACTTGTTTCACCAAACAAGTATGGTTTGCAATATTATAATAAAATAACACTTTTCAATGCACAAACAACTTTCACAACAATTTTCAAAGATCTAAAAGTGAAGATTTTGAAGAACACTTTGAATATGGCAAGAATATATAAAGAACTCAACCCAGAAAATTTGAATTTTCCGGCAAATTATGAGTTTTCCGGTGAACCGTAAACTTTCCGAACACGAATTTTTGCAAGAAACTTCAATAAAAAACCAACTTTTAACATGTAAAAATGAAGAATGAAATGGTTTTTATAAGAACTTTCAGCAAAATACCAGAATTTTCGAGGTTATGAGCAGAATTTTCAGAAAAATATGAACTTCAAAAACCCGAAAACAACCTGAAAATACTCGGTTTTAACAAGGAGAAGAGCCAAGGCTCTGATACCACTTGTAGGTCCGGCTAGGGGAGGATCTAGTCGCCTACTCCTTGTGTACGAACCAACCCGGTTGTGCGGAATCCAACCGGAAATGGCAAACCGAGAACGAGATGAACAAGGACACGAGATACAAGACCGAGACTCAACGATTAACACCAATGTATTAATACGTAAGAAAAGTCGGTTACAAATCAATGTTTACAAATCAATCTTTGCAAACTCTCAAACAAATCTCTCGGTTCTTCTTGTGCGATTGTTGTCCGGTTCTTGTCTCTTGTGTCCGGTTCCCTCACCTCTACCGAAATCACCTTTGATTTTGGTATATATATATATTCTGACTTGTGCGATTGGGGTATTGGGTTCGGCCTATGTGCAAGTTCCAGCCCATGTGATTTCTGCCCAAGCTTGTTGATTGGTCCAAATAAAACAACACATGCACGTCCATAAGCATTTCTTCATTAACTTGTGTTTAGTCAACATGAGTGACATCATCATGACATCACCAAGGTGATGTCATGGTGATGTGTCGACGGGAAAGGCCGCGGCGCTTCGTGCCTCGCGTGTCGAACTCTGGGGCGCACGACGGAGGAATGTCGTGACGTCGGGCTTGAGCCGAACCTAACCGGGTCGAACCAAACCGAGTCGCGTCGAGTCGAGTCGCGTCGAGTCGAGTCGCGTTCACATATATGTATCAACAGCTAGTTTGTTTTTTTAGTTTCAGTTCCAGTTTTACTATATATTGAGCACAATTGTAATGCAACTCAATCTTTTCCCTCTTTTAATTCATTATCAAAATTTCTCTCCATTTTCTTCTTTGTTTCACACATGCACCTTTGCAAATCGGAGAGTACTCACAAAATTTGACTCTTCTCCTCCCCGCTCACCTTCCACCTCAACGCCTTTTCTCTAACGCTTCCTCGCCTCCTTCCACCTCAACGCCTTTTCTCCATTTTCTTCTTTGTTTCACACCTGAATAGGCAAATGGTGTTAGTAGTGGTTTGTCTCCACTGGCTCAGCTCGCATCTTTATTTAAATCTGATTTGGATTCGCATTGCAACGAGTGGTGCGAGTAGTCCCGTGGTGGACAATAATGTAAAATTTAGGAGATAATTTAGCAACTGTTTGAGTTTGCCGTTCTAAACAAAAAAGAAAAAAAAGTTAACATTATTATGATGTTGAATAAAACTTACTGGTGTTGCAGCACGAGTTATAAACGAAATGTTCAGCCAGTGGGGGATACCACAAAGTTCAGTAGCTCGGATGAGATGGAACCTAAGCGGGGAATTATGCAGCGGCACTGCCTTGGAGTCTACCACCTTCGATAACAGATCTTACAATCCCGGCATCGAATGTGATTGTAGTTTCCCCAATTCTATTTGCCACATCACTAAACTGTAAGTGCTGCTCTCTGTTCTTTCGCTGTTAATTTATATTCCATATATATGAACCTTAGGTACAGATTTTTACAAGGCCGGCCCTGAGAATTTGTGTACCCTGTTCGAGCTCGAAAAAATGTGCCCTTAGGCCTTATAACGAAATTGGGTATTTGACTCACTAAAGATCTAAACCTAATGCGAAAGGGGTAAATAACTAAAAATCATAAGAATAGTTTTGTAAGGGGGCCTTTGTTGGTGTTTGTATGAGTGTACCATATTAAAAAATATTTTACATATACATATCGGGTTTTTTCATAAAAAAACGTGCACCTTGAAATATCGGGCCCTGGCCGGTGGTCCTCCCCGCCCACCCCAGGGCCGGCCATGGATTTTTACCTCTTAAACTATTACTTATATGTGTAAGAATTGGTAATATCAGGGATGCCCCCTTTCATACATTTCTGTCAATATTTATAATTCAAACCAATCTCCTAATTATGGAGAGAATAATTACAATTAATTACGAGCACAATCTATGCCTAAATATATGCTATTACACCCCCGCAGTCGAAGAGGGAGGAGGTCGTATGCTGAGAGTCGAGCGAAAATCATCAAATAAAACTCTGGGAAGCCCTTTGGTGAATATGTCAACGATCCGGTGACGAGTGGGGACATGGAGGAACTTGAATGCAGCCACGTTGGACTTGTTCTCGAACGAAGAGAATGTCCAGCTCAATGTGTTTCGTGCGTTGGTGTTGAACAGGGTTTCCGGATAAATAAATAACACTCACATGATCACAATAGACAAGGGTGGCATGGGAGAGAGGACGATGTAACTCTAGGAGAAGGTTGCATAGCCAACAAATCTCGGCAACAACATTGGCCACCCCCCGGTATTCCGCTTCAGTACTGGAGCGGGATACGGTAGTCTGACGTTTAGAAGACAAGGAATCAAGTTATCACCCAAATATACACAGTAACCTGAAGTGGAACGACGTGTGTCAGGGCATCATGCCCAAACAACATCAGTATAAGCACTGAGAGAGATACTTGAAGCATGGCCGATGTGTAAACCAAATGTAGACGTGCCCTGTAAATACCTGATAATGCGTTTAAGAGCATTCCAGTGGTCCACTGTTGGGGAGTGCATGTGCATACAAATTTGCTGAACCGAATAGGTGATGTCAGGTCGTGTGAACGTTAGATATTGAAGAGCCCCAGCTAAACTTTGATATGTGGTTGGGTCATCAAATGGAGAACCCGAGGAGCTGCTCAGTTTGGATTGAGTATCTACTGGTGTCGTGACCGCTTTACAAGGTCCTTCATAGCGAATTCGCCTGCAAGAGTCGACATGAGCCGTTGGCGTAAGGTGTTTGAGGATGTGGTGAGAATAATGTCATCAACATATATTAAAAGGTAAGCAACGTCGGGTCCATGACTGTAAATAAATAAAGAGTTGTCTGACTTGCTTTGTGAGAAACCGTGTTAAAGGACAAAATCAGTGAAACGTTGGTACCAAACGCGTGGAGCTTGTTTTAGGCCATAGAGAGATTTCTTTAATCGACAAACATGGTCTGGATAATCTCGATGTTGAAAGCCCATAGGCTGATACATGTACACCGATGAAAAGTTTCATCGAGATTACCATGAAGAAAAGCATTTGTCACATCTAACTGGTGAATGAATCATGACAGAGAGAGCAAGTGAGAGAACTGTGCGGATAGTCGCTGGTTTGACAACCGGACTAAACGTCTTACCACAATCAATGCCAACCTGTTGTTTTCTACCATCACATACCAATCGAGCTTTGTATCTCTCTAGACTGCCATCTAATTTAAATTTATGTTTGAAAAGCCACATGTTGCGAATTATATTCATATCAGAAGTCCTAGGTACGAGTTCCCAGGTCTTGTTTTTAATAAGTGCACTAAATTCGGCATTCATGGCATTATACCATTCGGGTGTGGACAGGGAAGCTTGAGTGTTTTTAGGTATTGGGGCAATGGTAGAGGTGTGTAAGTTTAGGAAATGTTGGGTTTGGTAATTCCGTCCATGGATCGAGTCCGCATGGTCTGGGTGGTATGGGGAGGGGGTGGTGGAGTAGAGGGGATGTTAGCTGAACTCGAGGGTCCAGTAGCGGGTGGAAAAGTGGGTTAGGTTTGGAGATTTTAGGTGGTAGAGGTAGTGGGTCATTGGGTATAGGTTAGAATGGGTAGTGGGCACTGGATTTAGGCCGAGGTGGATTGAGTGGGAGTTTGGGCGAATGAGGTGGGACTGGTATGGGTTGGTGAAGAAAGGTGAGGTGGAGACGCTGGGTTATGGGTGGAGACAGGTGGGCAAGTGGAATGTGGAGAGTGGGCCGATAATGTAAAGGATTGGGCCGGTGTGGAGGGTGGATTGGAGGGTGGTGTGGGTTGTTTTATGTGGTTCCAAAAGATAGGGTGAAGAGGAGTGTTTTGTTGGTGCACTTGTGTCTGTACTTTGTCTGTATTTTGTCATGATACAAAACGATGTCTTGTGTTAGTCAGGTTTACGTCTTAGGTTTGTTAATATGTGTGTTCGATGTAAGTTTGACCAAGTCAACCATCCTCCTGGTTTGACTTGGCCAAACAGTTAGCACATTGTTTGTAAGATGTTTGTGTCGAAGGATGAGTCATCGAAGGATTGTTTATATCCTTCGATGAGCTCGAAGGATAAACCTTCGATGGATATAGATGGACCTCGAAGGATATCATCCTTCGAGGTATATGTGGATCCTTCGATAGGTTTCAGATTGATAGATGATCTTTCGATCAGTCTATCTGATCCTTCCACCAGACGAGCTGTGATGGGTATATATACTCATGTAATGTGTTCACTTCAAAAGTGTGTGAGAAGTGAGTGAACTTAGTCTTGTAGAGAGCGTATTTTCAGTTTGGTCAAGGGCTGTAACCGTGTCCACTGAAATACAAGAGAAAACTTTGATATCCCGTGTGTCTACCTTTCTCTTTGTAGCTTGTGTTCTCATATAAACTACCGGTTTGCATTCTAGCTTGGATTCCGCACTTGCTAGTGTGTTAAACATAACAAGGATAAGGTTTAACCTCATCCTCCGAGGGACCTACAAGTGGTATCAGAGCTAGAATGCAAACCGGTAGTTTATATGAGAACAAAAGCTACAAAGAGAAAGGTAGACACACGGGATATCAAAGTTTTCTCTTGTATTTCAGTGGACACGGATGGCTCTTGCCCCAAACTTTCCATTAGGATCGATTAGTGTGCACGGAGCTCCAAACGGTTCAAGATATGACAAATCTGGTTTCCGTTTGTTAAGAAGCTCAAAGCAGGTCTTGTTGTGCCTTTTGACTGTAAGGACTCGGTTCAACGTGTAACATGCAGAGGACACAGCTTCAGTCCAGAATGGAATGGGCAACTGCGATTCTACCAACATAGTCCTAGTAGTCTCAATCAACGACGCCATTCTGTTGAGGAGTATAAGCTGCACTAAATTCGTGAAGAATACCTTTTGAAGTACAAAACTCCGCCATGGCATGATTTTTGAATTCAGTACCATTGTCGCTACGTATCCGCCTAACCTTCAACTTATATAGATTCTCAATCTGAATGATCAAATTTTTGATAATACCGAAGGTTTCGCTCTTGTGTGCCGTGAACGCCACCCAAGAAAATCTTGAATAATCATCAGTTATCACGAGGCAATATTGATCATGCCGGATGCTTTTATGCTTGACAGGACCGAACAAAGAGTCTGGAATCTAGAGACTAAAAGGGTCGAGGAATGGTCTGAAGTCAGAGTACAAAGGCACACTTTGCCAGTTAGAAATCCTGGTCAGCCTTGGATGTTTGAGTACGATGACTTTTTCAATTCGATCAATGTTGAAGCCGTTGAAGAAAATGCTGCGGCAAGGATGTTTTTCGAGAGTGACAATGCAACAGATTCACCGTTGGTTCGTCCAATTATTGTCAATCAAGAACCATCTTCAGTGAACAATAATGCTCTCGATAATGAGGATTTTCACGATGCTACCGAATTGAACGAATCTTCAGAGGATGATGAATTTCTAGATGCAGATCAAGAAGCTCCAACAACAGCAGTTCATGGTACTTCAGAGGGTACTCCTCCAGTGGACGCCCCTAGAACAGCTGAAGCTACTGCATCATCCTCTTCGTCAATTCCGGGTATTGAATTAGTTGTTGATCTCAATCTCAACAATCTGGGTACAAACATTCCAGTTCAAGATAATCCAGAAACAAGGATTCACAATACCCATCCTCAACAAAACATCATCGGAAATGTACAAAGTGGCGTTCAAACAAGAAACATGTTGCGAAACAACAACAATGCAGGCTTGTATGCGGCGATTAGAGAATCTGGTCAACAAAATGATTGGTCTTTCGCGTGTTATGTCTCACAGGAAGAGCCAAGAACTTGGAAAGAAGCTTTGAAAGATAACTCATGGGTTGAAGCGATGCAGGAAGAGCTGCAACAATTCCAGAAGCTTGGTGTCTGGAAACTCGTAGAGAAACCTGCTGGTTACAAGAAGATTGGTACCCGTTGGGTGTTTAAATGCAAAAAGGATGACCGTGGAGTCGTTATTCGAAACAAAGCAAGGCTAGTCGTTCAAGGTTTTCGTCAGATAGAAGGAATCGACTACAACGAAGTGTATGCACCTGTTGCACGTCTAGAAGCAATTCGGATCTTTCTGGCTTATGCCTCATTCAAAGGTTTCAAGGTATACCAGATGGACGTGAAAAGTGCATTCTTACATGGTGTGGTGGAAGAAGAGGTGTACGTCGAACAGCCTCCAGGTTTTGAAGATCCTATCCATCCCGATCGGGTTTGGTTGCTCAACAAAGCTCTATATGGTCTACATCAAGCACCGCGAGCTTGGTACGCAACCTTATCTAATTATCTGCTGGAGAATGGATTTCGCAGAGGTCTTATCGATTGTACTCTTTTCATCAAAGAACAAGATGGAGATCTTCTACTGGTACAGGTATACGTTGATGATATTATATTTGGTTCTACTAATGATGTTTTGTGTAGGAATTTCGAGCGCATTATGCAGGATAAATTCGAGATGAGTGCTATGGGGGAAATGACTTTCTTTTTGGGCCTACAAGTACAACAAACCGAGTCTGGGATCTTCATCCATCAGACTAAATATGTTGGTGACATCTTGAGCCGGTTCCAGATGTCTGATGCAACGCCCATCGGTACCCCATTGCCGCAAAATCACGGAATTAATCCAGACTTGAAGGGTGAAGCTATTAGCCCCTCATACTACCGCGCGATGATCGGATCTCTTATGTACCTCACAACATCAAGACCAGATATAATGTACCCAACGTGCCTGCTTGCCAGATATCAAGTCAACCCGAAGGCCTCACATCTTGCAGCTGTAAAAAGGATTTTTCGTTATTTGAAGGGTTGCCCTGACACCGGTCTATGGTACCCTAGGGATAATAACTTTGACTTGATCGCATTCAGTGATTCTGATTTTGGCGGATGCAAAATCGACGGCAAATCCACAACGGCTGGATGTCAGTTTTTGGGAAATCGCCTAGTCACATGGCAGTGCAAGAAGCAGACCTGTGTAGCTACATCAACATGCGAAGCTGAATACATTGCTGCCTCAAGTTGTTGCTCCCAAGTCCTATGGATCCAACAACAATTGCAAGACTATGGTTTTGAATTCCTAACTACTCCTATTTACGTTGATAATTCTGCTGCCTTACAGATCACTAGAAATCCTGTGCAGCATTCAAAGACTAAGCACATCGAAATTAAGTATCACTTCATACGTGATTGCTTTGAGAAAAGGCTAATCGATGTTGCTTACGTCCACACCGATGACCAACGTGCCGACCTTTTTACCAAAGCATTTGACAAATCAAGATTTGACTTTTTATTACTGGTAAACGGCATTAAGGTCAAGCAAGAGTAAAACCAACATCGGAAAATCATTTTTGTAAATACCTTTGTGTTTTAAATTTGTCTTAGTTTATTGTTTTTAGGGGGAGTAAATCCAAAATTTGAAAATCCAAAAACATCGAAAAATTTCAAAAACACAAAAACAATAGAAAAACAAAAATGAGTTTCCTGGCGAGCAAAAGAGAAAATGATAGTACATCAGTGGTCTGTCTAAACCTCTTTAAACCTTAAATGAAACACGATAAGCAGCTCTATATAAGATGTATCGGTAGGCTCACAATCATTTTAAAGTGTGCAGGGTGATATAAACCTAAATCGACTGAAGACCAGGTGGGAACCACTCATTGGCATATGGTCTTAGTACCGAAATTTCGTTTGAGAGATTGCCGAGGTTCTGAGATATTCGGTCTTTATGCTGCTTATCATCTGGGTATCATGGTTGTATCTTTTACCGAAAAATAACGGGGACGCAAGTCTAGATCTTCCATGATACCATACATACGTGTACATATTGCATTCGACCTCAATAAGTGATCAACAATCACATGTCCTCAAAATAAGTGATAATATATCACAGATTCTTTGCGGGAGTCAAGTTCGTCTCTCTGCTGTACGAAAGTACTGACCTGTTCACGGACTTGCTCCTGTGCCTTCATGCATATGAAAATCAAGTTCCTCATCAATAAGTGATTCTATCACATAGGGCTTGTTTTCAATCAAAATAAGTGAGTTTCTCACATCATATACGGTCAAACAGATGATAATCGGTATACTCACCGGTAAGATGAACCCTCGTGCATACCTTGATACGGGAATGTGTCGTGATGTGGATGAACACTGGTCGGTAAGTATAAATCATACCTTAACGTATCCCCTCGCCATGATTACATCTGATAAGTTGAGCTTATGTGGACAACAATACCGATAATTGTTATAGGATGCTTATCTTAATGTTAACTAAAGAACAACAAGAGCGTTTTGGCATGACCGTACACTTATATGATTCTCTTACCCTCGAAACTCGCAAAAAGAATGTCTGTAAATATTTATTTAATGCTTTCAGTTTCTGCACCTTTGTATATATTTATTAACTGCTTTCTGTCTTTACATTTGAAATATTCAAAAATTCCAAAAAGATTTTAGGTGTGTTTTAATATAAACTTTATAAAAGCCAAAAAGATTTTATTTCTGTCTTATTTTCGATTGTACGATGTTGGATCTCGAGTCTTCGTTACCTGAAACCTGATTGAAAACCGAAACGACTGATTCTTCATAAACGGTCGAAATTTGCAAGTTTTGAAAGTTAAAAACCTAAAATTGATAAATTTGTTAAACTTTCAAACTGTCGGACGGTGATTAATTGAACAATGGTCACATGTGTGTCGTTTGCTTATGATATTCCAGGCAGTTGTTCTCATTACGCGTTTAGATTTCTTGCATGTGCAGATTCTAAAGGCAAGGAGAACATGGTCGATGACAAGCTTCGGAATGAAGACACGACGTGAAGGCACTCAAGTGATGAAGATGATCGAGTTGCCGCTGACCATCATCAACACCACAAGGATCTCAATTCATAAAGAACAAGTATTTCACAAGTATAAATCAAGGGAGAGCTTGTGTTAAGGGGGAGTTTGTCAACACACTTCCTACATGAAACGGGGAGTTTGTTGGTACACTTTCTGCTTTCAAGACGTGAAGACTTTAAAGATCCTCCGACATTGAAGACTTGAAAGGACGTGAAAGACTTGAAGACACGAAGATCGAGACAAAGCTACAGCCAAGGGGGAGTTTGTTGGTGCACTTGTGTCTGTACTTTGTCTATATTTTGTCATGATACAAAACGATGTCTTGTGTTAGTCAGGTTTACGTCTTAGGTTTGTTAATATGTGTGTTCGATGTAAGTTTGACCAAGTCAACCATCCTCCTGGTTTGACTTGGCCAAACAGTTAGCACATTGTTTGTAAGATGTTTGTGTCGAAGGATGAGTCATCGAAGGATTGTTTATATCCTTCGATGAGCTCGAAGGATAAACCTTCGATGGATATAGATGGACCTCGAAGGATATCATCCTTCGAGGTATATGTGGATCCTTCGATAGGTTTCAGATCGATAGATGATCTTTCGATCAGTCTATCTGATCCTTCCACCAGACGAGCTGTGATGGGTATATATACTCATGTAATCTGTTCACTTCAAAAGTGTGTGAGAAGTGAGTGAACTTAGTCTTGTAGAGAGCGTATTTTCAGTTTGGTCAAGGGCTGTAACCGTGTCCACTGAAATACAAGAGAAAACTTTGATATCCCGTGTGTCTACCTTTCTCTTTGTAGCTTGTGTTCTCATATAAACTACCGGTTTGCATTCTAGCTTGGATTCCGCACTTGCTAGTGTGTTAAACATAACAAGGATAAGGTTTAACCTCATCCTCCGAGGGACCTACATGTTTAGGAAGTCATAAGATGATGGTGAGGTGGGGAGACGAATACTATAAGGAAAAATAGATTCCTCAAAGTGGACATGGCGGGAAACAAAAAGTTTGTGAGTTGTGAGGTCAAGACATTTGTATCAGCGATGATTCGACGGGTATCCTAGAAAGACACATGGTTTGGAGCGATTTGCAAGTTTGTGGATGGTGGTGGAAGGAATAAGGGGGTAGCATAAGCAGCCTAAGACGCGTAAGTGAGCGTATTCGGGGTTTCAATTATAGAGAAGGGTGGTTGGTGATAGGAAGTTGTGATTCTTACTAGGAAGAATGTTTAGAAGGTATGTGGCGACGTCTAAGGTGTGATGCCAGAAGCTAGTGGGTAAAGATGCCTGAGAAAGGAGGGTACGAATCATGTTATTAATGATGCGAATTTGCGTTCCGCTTTCCCGTTTTGGGAAGAGGTGTTAGGACAAGAGAAACGAAAGATCATACCGTTTTGTTTGCAAAAATTGTGAAAGTTGCGATTAGCATATTCACGGCCATTGTCACAATGAAATTGTTTAATTTTTCTTTCAAATTGGGTGTTTATTAGGTTGGAGATAACAAGAAAGTGAGAATACACTTGGGATTTATTGCCAAGAGGAAATGTCCACAAAAAATTAGTGTAATCATCAAGAAAAAGGATGAAATATCTATGGCCCCGGTACTAAGAACCGGTGACGTCCATAAATCACTGTGAATGATATCAAAGGGTAATAAAGTATGATTAATAGAATCACGAAATGGAAGTTTAATACTTTTCCCAAACACGCAAGGTTGACAAGTAACATTATTAGGTTTGCCAAAATCAATACAAGAACTAGTTTTTAAAGACTTTAATAAAATAATGCCAGGGTACCCAAGACGTTGATGCCATTGCTCTTGAGTGATGGCAGCAAAAGTAGACGGGGTGTTGAATTTGCTGGGTAATGGAGCAGTGAGCGGGTACATGTCAGTCGTGCTATTGCATCGTAGGATAGGTGCCCGGGTCTTGAGGTCCTTCATAACAAAACACCGAAAGGGTCAAATTCAATGGAAATAAGATTGTCGGTTGTGAGTTGTCGGACAAAAATAAGATTTTTTATTAAATTTGGAGCATAAAGGTAATTGTTTAGTTTTAGAGGAGGGAAGGGAGGGGGTAAGGTGAGGTTAGCCTGTCCGAGGACCTGTATGGTCATGCCATTGCCGACAATAATGTTTTTAGTGCAAGTATTAAAAATAGACGGAGAAGACGTACCATTACCGTTCTCATTGCCCATGTGACCTGTAGCACCCGAGTCCATTATTGAGTTGTCAGGCTGATTGAGAGACAGAGTGTAGAGAGCCTGAGCAATATCCGTGGGCGTGTAGCTGGCAGTGTAGGCCTGAGACGGGCGCGGTCCAAGAATTCCAGCTCCAGTGGAAGAGTTGTTCCGGGGTGCAGAAGGGTATGGACACGGTGGTTGAGCCATCGATGGCTGCCAGGGGAACTGAGAAGCATTAAACTGAGGCGCCCAAGGGAACTGAGTCCAAGCATTGAAGGGAGTCTAGGTTGTTTGCTGTGAGGAGTACCACAGGCCACCACGACCTCCGTTGGTTTTGCCACGGCCACGAGACCTGCCACGGCGGCTACTGTTGTTGTTGGAGGAGCGACGCTGATTGGAGGAGTCGGTAGAGTTGTTGGTGGTGGCATGAAGGGCTGTAAGACTAGCATTGGCAGCGGCGGTGGCTTGATGAGTCCGGTTCTTTTCTTCCATGGTTAATCTAGACCGAGCCTCACTGAAATCAGGGAGTGGGTCTCGGTTTTGAAGAATCATTGAGATGCTGTCATATTGATCAGAGAGACCGGCGAGAAGTTGTATAACCAGTCGTTGGTTATCAACAGGGCAGCCAACACTTGAAAGTTGGTCAGAGAGGATTTTGACCTCTCCCTACAATAAGCAGCCATGTTCGGGTAGTTTTCCAACCGATCGTTTCCAAACTCCTGTTGGAGATAAACTGCTTGTGAGTTTTTATTATCCTTGAACTGATTCTCCACAGCAGTCCAAGCTTCGTAGGCGGCCTATCAGGGTGAAATAATGGTGTGCAAGAGATCTGTGGAAATAGTCCCATAGATCCACTGGCGAACGATCGCATCAATGCGCGACCAGGAGGGATCAGTGGCAGGGGCGGCTGTTTTTCCGTCGGCTGTGGAAGTAGTAGCGCCGGCGGTTGGCTTTTCAAGGTGATCGAACACCTGGTAAGCACGACAATGAACTTGAAATAGTTCAGCCCAAGTGGTGTAGTGGTCGGTTTTGATCTCGAGTGTCATAGGGATGAAGTTTTTGATGTTGGAGATAGCCGTGGCGGGATGGAGTTTGGTATCCATAGGGGAAGGAGGAGATAGGAAATCGACAGAAAGGGGGAAGCGAAAAACAGAGAAGGCGGCAACACAAGAAGGTCAGAGGATCAGATTTGGGTTGATACCATGTAAGAACTGGTAATATTAGGGATGCCCCCTTCATACATTTATGTCAATATTTAAAATACAAACCAATCTCCTAATTATGGAGAGAATAATTACAGAATAATTACAATTAATTACGAGCACAATCTATGCCAAAATATAAGCTATTAATATGTATTTTATATCTTTTGACAACTGTTGCTTCACCAGAAGAGTTTATGCAATGGACGTTGTGGGCCAGATCCCGGAAGGACTTTGGACTTTGGTTTACCTTACCAATCTGTAAGTGTGTGGCTATTTTTTCCACGACTATTCTTACGTTTAGAAACATGTCTAGGTAGATATGATAAAGATGTAAGTTTCTTTACACATACGATGCACATTTATCTATTAAATACAAACAAACAAACAAACAAACGTACCCAATAAAAACCCACTCATAACATAGCTATTGGTAGGGGAAGACAAGGGCAAATCTTTTCTCTATCCCAAAGGGCAAAGGCTTCAGGTTGCTCCCATCAAACCCCCCACTCCAAAAAAAAAACTTTTTTGATATGCACAAGATAGTAATCCAAATGACATAAAATGTGGTTAAGGGAAACAAAGAACCGACCACACAAAAAGTACTAATAATGATAGCAATAATCTTGTGCTTGCATAGAGTGGTGAGTAAACGATAGCAGTGACATATAAAAGAGCAAAGAGACAAGAAAAATATGTAACTGGATCAAAAAAGTCATTGATGAAACTAGCATCTTCTAATATTCCATGATATAATCATGGTGTGTACGGATAAAATTTACTTTTTTAAACATAACTAAGATCTAGTTAGTTGTTTTACCATCAGAATTATGATTTTGTCTCGTCGTAACAAAGATCGCTTGTCTTGGAATATATTGTCAACTACTTTAATCGACTATTAGAGGCTAAAACCTCAAGTGTTTGCTACTACAGAGATTTGGATCAGAACTATTTGACAGGTCCCTTGTCACCTTCAGTTGGCAATTTAACTCAGATGCAGTCTCTGTAAGCCTTTCCTTTTCATATTTTAACACGGTGATCATTCTTAACCTCAAAATCGTTAAAAGTAAAGTTGAGATTTATGGCAATGAATTTGAATTTATCTTTAGGAGTATGGGCATCAATGCTCTATCTGGGGAGCTTCCACCGGAGCTAGGACAACTTTCTGACCTAAGATTGCTGTATGCTTTTTCTGCTTTTTTATTTACCCTTCATGAAGCAACATCTTCTATTGGTTGATTCTATGTTGAATAAAATGTTAAATTTTATGTTGCAGGGCTTTTGGCACAAACAACTTCAATGGTTCCCTGCCATCTGAAATTGGAAATTTGCGAAGATTAGAACAGATGTGAGAAGATTCTTGAATAATTATTATTTTCTAAATTTTTCTCTGAATAAATCGCTTAGTTCTTTGATAAATTACGATGCAAGAACGCTTGGAGTTCTTTCTGGACTTACCTTTCTGCTTTGCATATCTATACACGATAGCATTGAAAAAATCTTATATGCAAGAATGTTTGGAGTTCTTTATGCAAGAATGTTCACTTTGTCAGTTACATTGATAGCTCTGGAGTTGGTGGGGAAATACCTTCTACATTTGCTAGTTTACAGAACCTGGTTACAGTGTAAGAGCATTTATTTTTTTATAATGTTTCAAAGTAGGACTTCATTTATCCGGTGAAAATTGCAACTCTTTTTTTAAGATGTCGCATTTTGAGGAAGTTTTCATGTTACAAGTTCATGGTTTTGTGTCATCATCATTACAAGTATATTGTTATAGATTCTTTTGTTTTGGTTTGGTTTGTATTGAAGAGCATTGATCTAGTAGTTATCATTATGCACATCATTTATTATGGATGCTACTTCTTGTGCTCTCAGATGGGCTTCTGATAATGCATTCAATGGGAGAATACCTGACTTTATAGGGAATTGGACACAGTTAGTGGCATTGTAAGTTGACTTGTATACCATATTCAAGGTATTACGTACGAGATGAATCTTTATATATAATTACTTTACATGATATGTGTTTATATAGGAGGTTTGAGGGGAACTCTTTTGAAGGTGCAATACCACCTTCATTTTCTAGACTGACCTCTTTGCAGGACTTGTAAGTCTAATTTCCATTAAGAATTAGTTATTGTACTTTTCAAGTTGTTTGATCTTGTAACTTAAACCCTTTTAAACTCAATTGATCTGTTTCTCTGAATGTTGCAGAAGAATAAGTGGTTTATTGAATGGAACTATGGATTTTATCAGGGATTTGAAGTCCCTTAGTGTTCTGTGAGAAATGTTTTTTAATTATTTTAATTCTACCGATGTATCCTAAAAACAAATATAACAAAATTATTTCTTGCAGAATTTTAAGGAATAACAGAATTTCTGGCCCTATTCCAACTGACATTGGAGAATTTCAAAATTTGACACGACTGTGAGTAATCTACATTGATATTGAAGATAATAGATATTTAAATAATTCAGAAAAACTCTTACTGCATCTACTAACATTGGATGCACACTTTTCAGGGATTTGAGTTTCAACAATTTAAATGGACAGATTCCAAGAGGGTTGTTCAACTTGAGTCAACTCTCTATCTTGTAATACACATATTCCCTTTCTATTATAATACACATGTATAGGGTTAGGTTTATGAGAAAACTACTAAAAAAATAATAACTAAGAAAACTACTATAAACCGCTTATTTTTATTTTAATTAAAAGGTTAGTACTGTAAATAAAATATATAAAATGTAGCTCAGGAAGGTACCAAATTTACGAAGTTACATATATGTATCTCATATGAGGTATATACATGTAGCTTATGAGCTACGTATATTTATCTTGCGACCTACATTAAGTTGTTTTTTAGGGAAAAGATCAATAACATATAAAAAGCTAGAATCAAAATAAAGTTCTTGGTTAAATATTAATAAATCTCATTTGTTCATGCAACTTACACCTGTGCAAATTCTGTGTAGGAATATTATACCTACGCATAAACACGTGTAGGAAGAATTTAAATGTATGAACAAGTTAATTTAACGAATTTTTATGTATGTATATAACATACGCATTTGTATGTAAAAATCAAAAACTTTAAAAATATATGCACATTCACACACCATGCAATTAGGACAATAAGCATCAAAGATGGAATTATATAACATCCAAAATCCAAATTTGGTTGTCGTCACTCTCAGGTTTCTTGGAAACAATAGTTTAAGTGGTACCCTTCCGGATACAAAGAGTGCAAGCCTCAGAAATATGTAAGTGAAATGCATGACTACGTTGTTTTTCATATATATTATAAATTATTTACAATTTTCTTCATGCAGTGATGTGTCATACAATGAACTATCTGGAACACTTCCTTCTTGGGTCAATGAGGCAAACTTACAACTGTAAGTGCATAAATATCACATTGTTATATATTCTGATCGGTGCCTTTAATTTAAGAAACGGTTGTTGGAAACCGATTTTGAAACTGGTGTGCGGGGTAGGTCTTGGAACTAATGTCATATTTCCAACGTGTGCAATTTGCAGTAACTTAGTTGTGAACAACTTCACTTTAGGAGATTCAGCAAACAATGTTCTGCCTTCAGGGTTAGAGTGTCTCCAAAGGAATTTCCCTTGTGCTCGTGGGTCCCCAAGATGTAAGCCAAAAAGATGGAGTTTCTAATTCTTTTTATTAACTACAATTCACACACACCCTTAAATGTTTGTTTTTACAGATAGTGACTTTGGAATTAATTGTGGCGGTCCTCCTATCACATCATCTAACCAGCTACTTCACGAGGAAGAAAATGAAGCACTTGGAGCAGCAACATATTATGTGACTTCTGAAAGAAGGTGGGGCGTCAGCAATGTTGGTCAAAGTGACAACCCAAGATATATGGTTTCCTCTTCAAGCCAATTCACAAATACTTTAGATTCAGAACTTTTCCAGACAGCAAGACTCTCTGCTGGATCCTTAAGATATTATGGTTTAGGGCTAGAAAATGGTAACTACACAGTGACCCTCCAGTTTGCAGAACTAGAGGTAGAAGATGGGCGCACTTGGAGAAGTCATGGAAGGCGTGTCTTTGACATTTATTTTCAGGTTTGTGTTAAATATATGTTAATGAAGTTTGATGCATTTTTTCTTCATCATCATCATCAGCTTCTTTTTTCTTCCTAAACTAGTGGTTGGTCAAATATATATCCAAAATATAGAATATCTAACAAGTATGAAGTTGAAATTTGTATTTTGACCCATTGACCACTAGTTAAAAAGTCAAACAGTCCCCTTTATTCAGAGCATGTGGAATTTGCTCCTTTAGAAATCATATATGATCTTTTCCTGAAGTAAATGTGGCATTTTGACCCATTTACTATTGAAAGGGTTGTTATTAATCTCAAAGGAGTCTAATAGGTCAGATTGAAAAATTAGCAAAATGGGTAACGGATAAAATAGGTAGAAAGTCATCCAAAGTCTATTCTTAGTTCATATAACCTCCTAATTCTTTAAAAACATCAATCCTAAATCTGGCCGACCCTTTCCGTTTTGACCCAATGCCAAGAGTGGCCCGTTTCAACTTGTTACTTAACCTGTCTGACTCACTCCTCTTGTTGGTGATTTTAGTACAAAGGTATTTTAGTTAATTGGGATATACTTAAACCAAAAGGATGTTGGTTCAGGCCCCGCAAACACACACTCACGTATATGAAACTAGAAACTAAAGAATGTAAACACACAAGGAAATTGTTCTCAAAGGTTCGAGCTTTCTGATTAATACTTGCAGAATATAAAGCCAACTAAAATAACGTCCATGATGAAAACAACCATAAAAAAGGAGGAAAAAAAGGACCCACTAACCAACTAACCTATGACTTATTCTCCTAGCTTTTTGCATACGTAAAAGAACAAATAAGCATGAAACATAATTAAATATTAAATATTAAATAATAAAACAAACTAACTCTATGCATTACGAAACATGTTGCGGAAATTTTCGAACAAGGGTCGTGAGAGACTTTTGGTGAAGATATCAGCCACCTGAAGATTGGAAGGAACAAACTTAGTGTATAGACGCCCAGAGGAGACCAATTCTCGAATAAAATGATAATCAATATCTATGTCCTTGGCTCTTTTATGAGACACCGGATTCTGACGGAGGAAAATAGCACTTTTGTTATCACATAAAAAAGTTGGACGATCCGTAGGAAGAGCATGAAGCTCACGAAGTAGATGAGTGATGCAGCAGTGTTAGCCATTGCACGGTATTCAGACTCGAAGCTAGACTGAGCAACCGTAGGTTGTTTCTTAGCACTCCAAGACACTAGGTTACCACCTAAATAAATAGAGTAACCGTAAGTAGAGCGGCGAGTTTCAATGCAACAAGCCCAATCAGCGTCCGAGTAGCCAAGTAGAGTAGGAGTAGACTGTTTAGAGAAATGTAGACCAAAGGCGAGAGTGCCTTTGACATATCGAAGGATCCGTTTGGCAGATTCAAAATGAGAAATTGTGGGCGACTAAAGATGTTGACTGGCTTGATTCACAACACAAGACAGATCTGGACGTGTGATAGTCAAGTACGGAAGATCTCCAACTAATGACATGTAAAAAGTCGGATCATGAAACAGTTCCCCTTTGGAAAGAAAGACTTCTGATGAGGACAAAGGGGTAGTGACAGGCTTTGCATCCACCAGACCTGCACGAGCTAAAATATCATAGGCATACTTTGTTTGAGTCAAAAATATGCTGTGGTTTTTGTGAATAACTTCAATTCCTAAAAAATATCCCAATGCTCCCAAATCTTTGATGGAGAATTCCTGATTTAGTTTGGCCAGAAACGTATTGATGAAAGCTATGTTATTACCCGTAAGGATAATATTATCGACATAGACAAGAAGATAAACTAGCACCTGTCCCATTTGGAGCCTACAATATTTGTGTGAGCTGGTCGAGGGACCAGTACCCAAGTATTGTTTGCTCGCAAACAGTTATTTCCTCTTCCATTGCCTTAACCCATCGGGGATGTTTGGACGCAATTTTGAAACCGCGAGGATCATTTGCAGCTAGTAAGGCGGTGTGTAAGGTACCTTAAAACTGAGACAAATCGGCATGATGTTTTGGTTTAAAGATGCCGTTTTTGGAGCGAGTAGTCATAGGATGAGAATGAGTAGATGGTTGCGTATGTGCGGGTTGGTTTTGGGCCGTCAGAGGTGAGTGAGAAGTGTTTTGGGTCGAGGATCTAGGAATGAACAGATTGGGTTGGGCCGATGAGGTGGGAACAGACAGATTGGGTTGGGCTGATGAGGTGGGAATGGATTGGTTGGGTTGGGCGGAGTGGGTAACAGTGGGAATGGGACCGATTGGGTTTGTAGGGCCGAGAGATGGGTTAGAATAGATATAGAAGTGGGCTGTTGAGATTGGGCTAAGGGAGTTTGGTGTGAGCCAGAAGATGGAGGCATAGATGAATGAGTTGGACATAAGGTGCAAGGTGGTGAAAAGGTTGCACTTGAAGGCGCAGAAGATGGAACAGTGAGTATCAGAGGTTGGTTTGGGAGAAGTGGAACGAGAATAGATTCATCAAAGTTTGAAAAGACAAGAGTGGATTCGTCAACAGGAGAGACATGGCCACTAAAAGGAAAGGTTTCCTCATCAAATTGAGCGTGCCAAGTGATATAAATGCGGTTTATTTGAGGATACAGACACCGGTATCCTTTGTATTGGGCATCGTAGCCAATAAAAATACACTCAGCACTGCGAGGGATAGTTTGTGTTTAGCATAATCTCCTAAGTAAGGAAAGACGCGACAACCAAAAATGCGAAAATTAGAATAGGTTGGGGCGTGGCCATAGAGGACCTCAAAGGGAGATTTATAGTCTAACACATGAGTGGGTAGGCGATTGATGATAAAAGTGGCCGATGAAAAAGCATCAATCCGAAAGGTAGCAGGCGTGTGTGAGTTAAATAACATGGCTAAGCCGGTCACAGTAATGTGCCGATGTTTTCGTTCGGCACAACCGTTTTGCGGTGGAGTGTGGGGACACGATAGGCGGTGATGAATGCCTTTTTCACGAAACGTACTCGATTGTTTGTAAATTCAGTGCCCCCATCACTTTGAAATATTTTAATTGTGCGAGATAGTTGATTTTGAACATAAGCAGTAAAAGCAATTAATACATCATAAAAATCAAACTTATGTTTGAGAGGGTCAAACCAACTAAAACAAGAATAATCATCAATAAATATAGCATAAAAAATATCCATTTGTGGACATAACATGTGCGGGTCCCCAAAGATCACAGTGTATTATGTCTAAAGAAAATAATGAACGTTTGATATTTAAATCAAATGGCAAACGATGTGATTTAGATAACTGACAAGGAGAACAAAGTTTCGGTTTAGGTAATAAAGAAGTAACAAACAAAGACCCATTTCTATGTAACTTAGAAATAACATCAAACAAAACATGACCAAGACGACCATGCCATTTCTCAAAAGAGGCTTTAAGATGTTGGGAGAAATAAGATGCCACGAACGCATGATGTCCTTCTCTCAAAATATAAAGACCGTTTTCACACGTGCCGCTTGCCAGGATTTGCTTTGTTTTGCGATCCTGAATATTAAAAAATTGTTTGAGAAAAGCACGTCAACAGGTGAATCATGTGTAAGTCTACTTATAGAGAGAAGGCGTTTCGTGAGGTGAGGAATAATAAGAACATTTTCAAGGGAATTTTTTTTGTGTGGTGGCGGATCCGGTTTTGGTGACAGGTAAAGTTTTACCGTCTCCGAATGTTACAAAAGTTTTACCTGGATTGCCATAAGGAGCAGTGACATCATCATCATTTGGAGTCATATGTGCATCAGCACCTGTGTCACCCGTCCAATCAGGATAGTCATCAGTAACATGACATTGGGCATAGAATGCCTAAGCAAGATTAGCATCAATCGAGGAGGCACGGGTGGCATAGGAAGCAAGGTTCGGACATCACTTGCATAATGGCCATCTTTTCTACACAATTGACAACGGGGTGGTCTCCTGGCCAGTGGAGAAGCTTGAGATTTCCAACGGGGGGTCGAAAACGTATATACCTAAAAATTTCTATAGAACCGAGGGGTCGAAAACGTATTTACCCAAAAATTTCTATACAAAAACTACATACTCTTCAGTATTGAGCGAAAAGTTCAGGGGGTCGGCCGCCCGCTCCCGCCCTACTTAAGCTTCGCCCCTGCTCCTGGCGCGACCATGACCATAGGTACGGTCGCGATCACAATTATTGAGGAAAAAATAGAAGAGGGTTTGGAGGAATTTCGGATCTGTTATATTGTGCGACAAAGGAGACCTGTGGAGTGGAAGGACCATGGATGGATTTTAGAAAAAGCTCCTGATTTTCAGCTTTTGAAAAAGGTCATGGAAGGTGAGATTGGTTGAAAGAGTACGATGAGTGGTGGAGAAATTTTCATAGGTGGGACCGAGGCCACAGAGGAACCAGTGGCACTTGTCGCATTCAGAGACAGGGTGACCTATGGTTGCCAATTCGTCACAGAAGGACTTAAATTTTCGGCCATATTCACTGACCGATGAAGAACCCTTTTGCATCTGTCGAAGAGTGTCCTGAAGGGTATGAACACGATCGATTGAACGATGACTAAAGGCTGCTTCAGTAGCGAGCTAAACTTGCCGAGCGGTTGATACACCGATGATCTCGGACATGGCCTCTTCAGAAAGAGAGGACCGAATAAGAATACGGACTGATTGGTCCGCTTCTAACCATAATCAGGATTTGGGATGGTTTTGTTGTCAGCGGTGAGGGTGGAAGGCGGAGGTTCGACAGATCCATCAACATGGTCGTAAAGTTTGACCATGGAGAGAACTGGGGTGATTTGGTGGGACCATGGAAGATAGTTTGTGGAGGTTAACTTGAGAGGAATAAAGTGGAGAAGGGTGAGAAGAGGGATTTGGCTGTTTTGGTTGGAAGTCGACATGGGTGTAGGGGAGAAGAAAACAGGGAAGAAGGGAAAAAAAGATTGAGAAGGCAACAGAGAGGTAGGGCCGAAAATAATGGATCAAGGAAAGGGATCGGTTGTTTTGGCTGATACCATGACAAGTTGAATAATTTCCAAGATAATTATTTCATTGATAACCAAGACCATATATACACAAGTAATTTACATATTATTGGAAATACAATATTTTATGATCAATACAATAATAAATGAGAATAAATCAAGGATATTGGAATCCTTGATTTACGTCTTGCTGTTACATTGTTTAACCCATATTTGCGTACGATTTTACTTGCTCAAACTCTTGACCAAATCCGCAAACTATTAATGAACCATCCAAATATACCATGACCATGTTGACCCAAAACCTATGACCCGCTGACTTGTGACCCGTGAGCAAAGTCGAATAACCCAACAAAGGAAATACGGAAAAACATTGATATGAGTTAGAGGTGTGGAGTACATGCTCGCTCAAGACTATTCTAGGCACCAACAAACCAATGGGTTCAAGCTTAAGGGGGCGTGCGCAACGAGTAGCATCCATGGTGGCATAATTTTTGTTACCATATTGAAAAGTCTTTTGAAGTTATTGGATATCAAAACATAAACTCACAAACACAATGAACAACACACATACTCTTGATGAATTTGATGCTAGAAAGTGGATATTCAATAGAATATCTTGGTACCAGAATAAGTTTCGGTTGATACATATATATACATTAAAGTCAATGGTTAGGGGGTGGTGGTTGTATTTTGGCGCCAACGTCCGTTTTAAGTAACCGTTAACGGGTTAATGGTAAACGGTGTTCCATCATTTACCATCTAAACCATCGACAAACACTTTATTAAACTAACCTATGAATTCTCTAAATACAATAATACAATACAATAATATAACACTTCTAAATACATATATACGTAATTGTTAGCGGAAGCCGTTATCATCATCGTCGTCGTATTCGTGTTCGTGTGTGTGTTTGTGACTCTGTACGTGTTTGTACAGAGAGTAACGAACTCTTGGTAAATGGATATTAAACTTGAATATCTTAGTGATCTCCATTGTTACAGGAGGTCTCCCATATATACATTATGATGAACGGTTATGAACGGGTAATGGCGGGAATAACCGTCAAATGAAACGTTTTCAACCAACCGACACAACCGTTCATCTATATCGTTTCATACATACATACATAAGTAATATAGTCATAATATATAAGTACAAATAATTATACGAATAATAATTATGTTTATATTGTCTAATACTCTCCCCTAAACATAATTATGTTTACGAGAGTTCTTGAGAACACTGTTGTTGGCATCGTTTACGGCAGCTTTTGCCCGGTTAAAATCGAATCTCCTCCTTATGTTTAGCTTCTTGATTGCATGCCAGTCGTTGTCGGCAAAGAAAGCATAATGATCTGCATCTTTACCTGCAGCTTCTGCACTCCTTGAACGGCCTTCCGTTTCCGTTTGATCTGCATCAGTCACTACTACCCTGTCACCTTCACTTTTGCTCTGTCTCGGATTAACTGCCATCTTCACTTCTTCCTTCTCGAGTGCCATTTCTTGAGTTATCTTATACTTGTAATTGTATACAAGTACATCCAAATACATAACGTATATTAACCGCATGTATTCTCCATCATCATACTCGAATCCTATGTCCCTGGCAATCATTGCCCACATGCCGTTCTCTGTGATTCTCCAGTGACCACCTTCCCTCTTTACGGCCATATACAGATCCAATAAACTTACCTTCTGGTTGCTTGATGCATATGCAGGTAGAGGTCTCGAATGTATTCCTAGTTTCTCCTTAAGAAACCACTCTACCATATTACTGAAAGTAGTTTCGAGATGATATTTGTACTTTATAACATAATCTTCATCATCAAGCTTGTCCAAAAGTGCCTTACAATCTCGAAATTCCTTAAAGGACATCACTTGTAATACTAGAACATTCCAATCCGGTTCGTTCGTTGAGATATTCAGATTTTCAAAATACTCGTTTAAGAATTCAGATTTATACTTCTCATGCTCTGAATCTTTACTCATCATAAACTATTTCTCTAATTTCCCTATTTCCTCCTCCCTTGTCATTCCCGTTTGATCATTTCTTTTGTTGATAAAGGGAACACTAAATGTTGGAAACAACTTGCACTTATCCCCCATAAATTTAACCGTAAAACCTTGAGTTATTAATTCATCAAGGCTTAAGACATTTTGTCTATGTCCGGAGTATAAAACACACTCTGAACTCGAACCTTTTCCGACTCAGTCATAACTTTAACAACACCAATACCCCTTATGAAGAAAAATTGATTTTCTCCGGTTATTGTTTCAACACTAAACATGTTTTTTATTCGTTTAAACATATCTAAGTTTCCAGAATAATGATGTTTAAGGGTTTTACTAACATACCACATCTCTAACCAATATCCTCCATCTGTCCCGATCACTGTGTATTCCATTCTTTGATCGTTTTGTTGATCGGAATCTTCATTTAGTTGTTTCTACGTTCCGGTGTCAACCGCTAGATGGATCAGTTGAATTTCTTCATCCTTTTCTTTCTCTTGACATGTTGCGATTTGGAGACCAGATTTGTTGCAGTAGTAGCACCGTCTCTGCAGCCATCTGCGTTCCTTTTTCTCATCCGAGCAGTGTTTACACAACATCATTGTTGAAGTTGGCTGGAGGTCATCACTGTTAAAGAAACTGGCTCTGATACCATGTGTTAGCGGAAGCCGTTATCATCATCGTCGTCGTATTCGTGTTCGTGTGTGTGTTTGTGATTATGTACGTGTTCGTACAGAGAGTAACGAACTCTTGGTAAATGGATATTAAACTTGAATATCTTGGTGATCTCCATTGTTACAGGAGGTCTCCCATATATACATTATGATGAACGGTTATGAACAGGTAATTGGCGGGAATAACCGTCAAATGAAACGTTTTCAACCAACCGACACAACCGTTCATCTATATCGTTTCATACATACATACATAAGTAATATAGTCATAATATATAAGTACAAATAATTATACGAATAATAATTATGTTTATATTGTCTAATACTCTCCCATAAACATAATTATCTTCACGAGAGTTCTTGAGAACACTGTTGTTGACATCGTTTACGGCAGCTTTTGCCCGGTTAAAATCGAATCTCCTCCTTATGTTTAGCTTGTTGATTCCATGCCAGTCGTTGTCGGCGAAGAAAGCATAATGATCTGCATCTTTACCTGCAGCTTCTGCACTCCTTGAACGGCCTTCCGTTTCCGTTTGATCTACATCAGTCACTGCTACCCTGTCACCTTCACTTTTGCTCTGTCTCGGATTAACTGCCATCTTCACTTCTTCCTTCTCGAGTGCCATTTCTTGAGTTGTCTTATACTTGTAATAGTATACAAGTACATCCAAATACATAACGTATATTAACCGCATGTATTCTCCATCATCATACTCGAATCCTATGTCCCTGGCAATCATTGCCCACATGCCGTTCTCTGTGATTCTCCAGTGACCACCTTCCCTCTTTACGGCCATATACAGATCCGGTAAACTTACCTTCCGGTTGCTTGATGCATATGCAGGTAGAGGTCTCGAATGTATTCCTAATTTCTCCTTAAGAAACCACTCTACCATATTACTAAAAGTAGTTTTGAGATGATATTTGTACTTTATAACATAATCTTCATCATCAAGCATGTCCAAAAGTGCCTTACAATCTCGAAATTCCTTAAAGGACATCGCTTGTAATACTAGAACGTTCCAATCCGGTTCGTTCGTTGAGATATTCAGATTTTCAAAATACTCGTTTAAGAATTCAGATTTATACTTCTCATGCTCTGAATCTTTACTAATCATAAACTGTTTCTTTAATTTACCGATTTCCACCTCCCTTGTCATTCCCGTTTGATCATTTCTTTTGTTGATCAAGGGAACACTAAATGCTGGAAACAACTTGCACTTATCCCCCATAAATTTAACCGTAAAACCTTGAGTTATTAATTCATCAAGGCTTAAGACATTTCTGTCTATGTCCGGAGTATATAACACACTCTGAACTCGAACCTTTTCCGACTCAGTCATAACTTTAACAACACCAATACCCCTTATGAAGAAAAATTGATTTTCTCCGGTTATTGTTTCAACACTAGACTTGTTTTTTATTCGCTTAAACATATCTAAGTTTCCAGTATAATGATGTTTAAGGGTTTTACTAACATACCACATCTCTGACCAATATCCTCCATCTGTCCCGATCACTGTGTATTCCATTCTTTGATCGTTTTGTTGATCGGAATCTTCATTTAGTTGTTTCTACGTTCCGGTGTCAACCGCTAGACGGATCAGTTGAATTTCTTCATCCTTTTCTTTCTCTTGACATGTTGCGTTTTGGAGACCAGATTTGTTGCAGTAGTAGCACCGTCTCTGCAGCCATCTGCGTTCCTTTTTCTCATCCGAGCAGTGTTTACACAGCATCATTGTTGAAGTTGGCTGGAGATCATCACTGTTAAAGAAACTAGCTCTGATACCACGTGTTAGCGGAAGCCGTTATCATCATCGTCGTCGTATTCGTGTTCGTGTGTGTGTTTGTGACTCTGTACGTGTTTGTACAGAGCGTAACGAACTCTTGGTAAATGGATATTAAACTTGAATATCTTGGTGATCTCCATTGTTACAGAAGGTCTCCCATATATACATTATGATGAACGGTTATGAACATGTAATTGGCGGGAATAACCGTCAAATGAAACGTTTTCAACCAACCGACACAACCGTTCATCTATATCGTTTCATACATACATACATAAGTAATATAGTTATAATATATAAGTACAAATAATTATACGAATAATAATTATGTTTATATTGTCTAATACTCTCCCTAAACATAATTATGTTTACGAGAGTTCTTGAGAACACTGTTGTTGGCATCGTTTACGGCAGCTTTTGCCCGGTTAAAATCGAATCTCCTCCTTATGTTTAGCTTCTTGATTGCATGCCAGTCGTTGTCGGCGAAGAAAGCATAATGATCTGCATCTTTACCTGCAGCTTCTGCACTCCTTGAACGGCCTTCCGTTTCTGTTTGATCTGCATCAGTCACTACTACCCTGTCACCTTCACTTTTGCTCTGTCTCAGTTTAACTGCCATCTTCACTTCTTCCTTCTCGAGTGCCATTTCTTGAGTTATCTTATACTTGTAATTGTATACAAGTACATCCAAATACATAACGTATATTAACCGCATGTATTCTCCATCATCATACTCGAATCCTATGTCCCTGGCAATCATTGCCCACATGCCGTTCTCTGTGATTCTCCGGTGACCACCTTCCCTCTTTACGGCCATATACAGATCCAGTAAACTTACCTTCCGGTTGCTTGATGCATATGCAGGTAGAGGTCTCGAATGTATTCCTAGTTTCTCCTTAAGAAACCACTCTACCATATTACTGAAAGTAGTTTCGAGATGATATTTGTACTTTATAACATAATCTTCATCATCAAGCTTGTCCAAAAGTGCCTTACAATCTCGAAATTCCTTAAAGGACATCACTTGTAATACTAGAACGTTCCAATCCGGTTCGTTCGTTGAGATATTCAGATTTTCAAAATACTCGTTTAAGAATTCAGATTTATACTTCTCATGCTCTGAATCTTTACTCATCATAAACTATTTCTCTAATTTCCCTATTTCCTCCTCCCTTGTCATTCCCGTTTGATCATTTCTTTTGTTGATTAAGGGAACACTAAATGTTGGAAACAACTTGCACTTATCCCCCATAAATTTAACCGTAAAACCTTGAGTTATTAATTCATCAAGGCTTAAGACATTTTGTCTATGTCCGGAGTATAAAACACACTCTGAACTCGAACCTTTTCCGACTCAGTCATAACTTTAACAACACCAATACCCCTTATGAAGAAAAATTGATTTTCTCCGGTTATTGTTTCAACACTAAACATGTTTTTTATTCGTTTAAACATATCTAAGTTTCCAGAATAATGATGTTTAAGGGTTTTACTAACATACCACATCTCTAACCAATATCCTCCATCTGTCCCGATCACTGTGTATTCCATTCTTTGATCGTTTTGTTGATCGGAATCTTCATTTAGTTGTTTCTACGTTCCGGTGTCAACCGCTAGATGGATCAGTTGAATTTCTTCATCCTTTTCTTTCTCTTGACATGTTGCGATTTGGAGACCAGATTTGTTGCAGTAGTAGCACCGTCTCTGCAGCCATCTGCGTTCCTTTTTCTCATCCGAGCAGTGTTTACACAACATCATTGTTGAAGTTGGCTGGAGGTCATCACTGTTAAAGAAACTGGCTCTGATACCACGTGTTAGCGGAAGCCGTTATCATCATCGTCGTCGTATTCGTGTTCGTGTGTGTGTTTGTGATTCTGTACGTGTTCGTACAGAGAGTAACGAACTCTTGCTAAATGGATATTAAACTTGAATATCTTGGTGATCTCCATTGTTACAGGAGGTCTCCCATATATACATTATGATGAACGGTTATGAACAGGTAATTGGCGGGAATAACCGTCAAATGAAACGTTTTCAACCAACCGACACAACCGTTCATCTATATCGTTTCATACATACATACATAAGTAATATAGTCATAATATATAGGTACAAATAATTATACGAATAATAATTATGTTTATATTGTCTAATACTCTCCCATAAACATAATTATCTTCACGAGAGTTCTTGAGAACACTGTTGTTGACATCGTTTACGGCAGCTTTTGCCCGGTTAAAATCGAATCTCCTCCTTATGTTTAGCTTGTTGATTCCATGCCAGTCGTTGTCGGCGAAGAAAGCATAATGATCTGCATCTTTACCTGCAGCTTCTGCACTCCTTGAACGGCCTTCCGTTTCCGTTTGATCTGCATCAGTCACTGCTACCCTGTCACCTTCACTTTTGCTCTGTCTCGGATTAACTGCCATCTTCACTTCTTCCTTCTCGAGTGCCATTTCTTGAGTTGTCTTATACTTGTAATAGTATACAAGTACATCCAAATACATAACGTATATTAACCGCTTGTATTCTCCATCATCATACTCGAATCCTATGTCCCTGGCAATCATTGCCCACATGCCGTTCTCTGTGATTCTCCAGTGACCACCTTCCCTCTTTACGGCCATATACAGATCCGGTAAACTTACCTTCCGGTTGCTTGATGCATATGCAGGTAGAGGTCTCGAATGTATTCCTAGTTTCTCCTTAAGAAACCACTCTACCATATTACTAAAAGTAGTTTTGAGATGATATTTGTACTTTATAACATAATCTTCATCATCAAGCATGTCCAAAAGTGCCTTACAATCTCGAAATTCCTTAAAGGACATCGCTTGTAATACTAGAACGTTCCAATCCGGTTCGTTCGTTGAGATATTCAGATTTTCAAAATACTCGTTTAAGAATTCAGATTTATACTTCTCATGCTCTGAATCTTTACTAATCATAAACTGTTTCTTTAATTTACCGATTTCCACCTCCCTTGTCATTCCCGTTTGATCATTTCTTTTGTTGATCAAGGGAACACTAAATGCTGGAAACAACTTGCACTTATCCCCCATAAATTTAACCGTAAAACCTTGAGTTATTAATTCATCAAGGCTTAAGACATTTCTGTCTATGTCCGGAGTATATAACACACTCTGCACTCGAACCTTTTCCGACTCAGTCATAACTTTAACAACACCAATACCCCTTATGAAGAAAAATTGATTTTCTCCGGTTATTGTTTCAACACTAGACTTGTTTTTTATTCGCTTAAACATATCTAAGTTTCCAGTATAATGATGTTTAAGGGTTTTACTAACATACCACATCTCTGACCAATATCCTCCATCTGTCCCGATCACTGTGTATTCCATTCTTTGATCGTTTTGTTGATCGGAATCTTCATTTAGTTGTTTCTACGTTCCGGTGTCAACCGCTAGACGGATCAGTTGAATTTCTTCATCCTTTTCTTTCTCTTGACATGTTGCGTTTTGGAGACCAGATTTGTTGCAGTAGTAGCACCGTCTCTGCAGCCATCTGCGTTCCTTTTTCTCATCCGAGCAGTGTTTACACAGCATCATTGTTGAAGTTGGCTGGAGATCATCACTATTAAAGAAACTGGCTCTGATACCACGTGTTAGCGGAAGCCGTTATCATCATCGTCGTCGTATTCGTGTTCGTGTGTGTGTTTGTGACTCTGTACGTGTTTGTACAGAGAGTAACGAACTCTTGGTAAATGGATATTAAACTTGAATATCTTGGTGATCTCCATTGTTACAGGAGGTCTCCCATATATACATTATGATGAACGGTTATGAACATGTAATTGGCGGGAATAACCGTCAAATGAAACGTTTTCAACCAACCGACACAACCGTTCATCTATATCGATTCATACATACATACATAAGTAATATAGTCATAATATATAAGTACAAATAATTATACGAATAATAATTATGTTTATATTGTCTAATACTCTCCCTAAACATAATTATGTTTACGAGAGTTCTTGAGAACACTGTTGTTGGCATCGTTTACGGCAGCTTTTGCCCGGTTAAAATCGAATCTCCTCCTTATGTTTAGCTTCTTGATTCCATGCCAGTCGTTGTCGGCGAAGAAAGCATAATGATTTGCATCTCTACCTGCAGCTTCTGCACTCCTTGAACGGCCTTCCGTTTCCGTTTCCGTTTGATCTGCATCAGTCACTACTACCCTGTCACCTTCACTTTTGCTCTGTCTCGGATTAACTGCCATCTTCACTTCTTCCTTCTCGAGTGCAATTTCTTGAGTTGTCTTATACTTGTAATAGTATACAAGTACATCCAAATACATAACGTATATTAACCGCATGTATTCTCCATCATCATACTCGAATCCTATGTCCCTGGCAATCATTGCCCACATGCCGTTCTCTGTGATTCTCCAGTGACCACCTTCCCTCTTTACGACCATATATAGATCCAGTAAACTTACCTTCCGGTTGCTTGATGCATATGCAGGTAGAGGTCTCGAATGTATTCCTAGTTTCTCCTTAAGAAACCACTCTACCATATTACTGAAAGTAGTTTCGAGATGATATTTGTACTTTATAACATAATCTTCATCATCAAGCATGTCCAAAAGTGCCTTACAATCTCGAAATTCCTTAAAGGACATCGCTTGTAATACTAGAACGTTCCAATCCGGTTCGTTCGTTGAGATATTCAGATTTTCAAAATACTCGTTTAAGAATTCAGATTTATACTTCTCATGCTCTGAATCTTTACTCATCATAAACTGTTTCTCTAATTTACCGATTTCCACCTCCCTTGTCATTCCCGTTTGATCATTTCTTTTGTTGATCAAGGGAACACTAAATATTGTAAACAACTTGCACTTATCCCCCATAAATTTAACCGTTAAACCTTGAGTAATTAATTGATCAAGGCTTAAGACATTTCTGTCTATGTCCGGAGTTTAAAACACACTCTGAACTCGAACCTTTTCCGACTCAGTCATAACTTCAACAACCCCAATACCCCTTATGAAGAAAAATTGATTTCTCCGGTTATTGTTTCAACACTAGACATGTTTTTTATTCGCTTAAACATATCTAAGTTTCCATAATAATGATGTTTAAGGGTTTTACAAACATACCACATCTCTGACCAATATCCTCCATATGTCCCGATCACTGTGTATTCCATTCTTTGATCGTTTTGTTGATCGGAATCTTCATTTAGTTGTTTCTGCGTTCCGGTGTCAACCGCTAGACGGAGCAGTTGAATTTCTTCATCCTTTTCTTTCTCTTGACATGTTGCGATTTGGTGACTAGATTTGTTGCAGTAGTAGCAACGTCTCTGTAGCCATATGCGTTCCTTTTTCTCATCTAAGCAGTGTTTACACGGCATTATTGTTGAAGTTGGCTGGAGATCATCACTGTTAAAGAAACTGGCTCTGATACCACGTGTTAGCGGAAGCCGTTATCATCATCGTATTCGTGTGTGTGTTTGTTACTCTGTACGTGTTTGTACAGAGAGTAACGAACTCTTGGTAAATGGATATTAAACTTGAATATCTTGGTGATCTCCATTGTTACAGGAGGTCTCCCATATATACATTATGATGAACGGTTATGAACGGGTAATTGGGGGAATAACTGTCGTTGACAGTCAACCGGTGCCACTCAACCATCACCACCGTTTCAAAGTTAGTACATACAATAAATAATACTGTAGGTCTGTTTTTCTTAGAGGATCCGACACGTAACCTATCCTTGTTTATCACAAACACTATCACGGGTGCGGAATCCCCGTAAAGGTGCAAACCAAACAAATGTAAAGTGGATAACACAAACAGATAATCAAAGATTCACTTAGATTAACAGGATGAGAACAAACTGCAAACACATACACACAATGCTTGATGATAAACTCTCAGTTTCTCTCTATGCTCTCATAAACTAAACTGTGAAACATACCAAGTATATATACTGACCTTTGACGAAAACCCTTTGGACGAAAACATGTGTGACGAAATCAGGGATTTCGCCACACATATATGACGAAAACAAAAGGGATTTCGCCGTGATGATTCCTGACGAAATATGTTATTTCATCAAAACCAAACCTGGACAGAATTCACTAAGGCATGGACAGTTAAGCATGATTACATAAACTCTAAACATAATGCACACTAGCATTAGGTTAAGATACAAATACAAATACAAAGACAAGACGTCATACCAAGTAGGATAGGAGGATATCCGACTAGGTAGACATGACGGAACGTACATACTCGATAACAAAAGACCGTTTAACATACAACGAAACAAGACAAGTTACAGACACAAAAATGCACTAACAAACTCCCCCTTGTCTGTTGCTTGTTCTTCGCTATTTGAGTCCTCAGTCTTCAGTGTTTTGCGGACCAGGTGCTTCCGGCATGAATACCACGATAAAAGCAGAAACAAGCGACGCGTTGGAACACTAAAGCTTGTTGAGCGTACTCGTCTTCATGGAAGATATCATGTCGAAACAGTTTGTTGATGTCGGTCGCAGACATGTTAACAATCCACATCGGATCTAGCATGCGGAAGTTTTCCTGATCTTTAAATATAATCACCGCTTCATGCGTATCCGAATCGTAACACCATAACCGCATATTCTCCAAGAAATTTTGTTTCATCGGCATCAGTGGAATTTTATCCATGACTTTCGGCGGCTGATAGATTAGCTTGTATCGACCCGTGTTGGTTTCTGGATCTAACGTATACTTGATCTGCTGATAGACCGGAAACTGCGGTTTGTATAGTTCATATTTCCACCCGTTTCGACGATTGAACCTCAATCTCTTTTCGAACAAAGTTTCTCCAGCATAGTTTGAGCGATTGATCAGTTTCAACTTCGTTAAGTTAGCAGCGTCATAGAATGGCAAAGATGTGATACTCAGCAACGAATTGAAATACTGGATGCCGTGTTCGCGCTTGATGGCCGTACAGTGAATATCCTTCACGAACATCCAGCTGAGTATCTTTCCATGCGGCTTTTCTTTTACGTACTGCATGTAATCAACTTGCTCTTCCGGAGGAGTTGGTTTCTCGATCTTCGACAAAAAAGCTTTTTCTCCATTCTTGGAATGCGTCTGTCGGATCGTCTGAAGAATCACGTTTATTAAATTGCTCGTTGATGTCTTCAAGATTCTTTTTCAGCCATTCTTCATCGAACGGATGAAACTCTGTTCTGTCAGCACGAACGTAAGTTGATTTACTCGATTCGCCTTCAAAAACTATTTCATCCAGATTCTCGGTGTCAGATGTTTCTGGTTCAATTGGCATTTGATCAATCACAGCATCATCAACTGTTTTCATTTCTTCCAAAGCTAGTTTCTGTTCATATGATAAATCTTCCACCAACTCCCCTTCTTCTAAAAGTTCTCCAGATACAGGATGTACAACCTGTAAGGCAATATCAGAAGAGCTAATAACATTAGAAGTACCAGCCATGTCACTTTCGAACATTTGCATTTCAGCTTGTGCACTACTAGATGTTCCTTGAGAAGATTTGACTTGTGGAGGCTGGTAAGCTGCAATCTGTGTAGATGTAGAGGCTAGAGGTTGTTGAGCTGCAGCTGAGGGATCTGGATTCCCTTGATCTTCAGAATCATGATCATGCTTCTTCAACACTTCCTGTTGCTTGCATCGTTCATCCCACAAAACAACAACACGTTTTCTGACGTTTTCGAGATTATTATTCATAATCCTAACTCCATCAGCAATAGTTTTATTTCGACTGTCGTACCACGCCTTGATTTCATTATACTTTACCTTGTGCGTTTCAGCAGATTGTTGAAGAACACCACTGATTTGTCTGAAATGATTCATCTCTAACCCACGAGCATTATCAGCCGCTTTTAGCCTTTCATTTTCAGCTTTAAGTTGCTCGATCTCGGCTTGTTGGCATCCTATAACAGTTTGTTGTTGTTCAACAGTGGACTTCAACGTATTTATTTCCACCAGTTGACTGAGTTGATCATTCTTGGTGATCCTGATGAAATCGGTTTGCCTTTGTATACGATCTGCAGCAGCTTCAAGTTGAGAAAATAAGAAGTTGTTCTTTTCATCTTGAGACATTTCCGAGAATAGCCTTTGACGTTCAGAACTAGGCTGAGATGTAGTCGCTCTGAATGCAGAAGCCATTGATCTTTGTGGAGCAACTTGAGGAGTTACTGTTGGAGTTTCAGGAGCCGATGTAACCACAGGAGGTGGTTGAGTAGCTGTAGTAGGTGGTTCTGTAGATCTCGGAGGAGACGGCACCATTGTAGAAGCTTCTTCAGTTGTGAATCCAAGGTTTGGATCCATTGCAGCTTCCTGTATAGGCTCTTTAGGAACGGATTGCTGAGCAGACGAGGAAGTACCAATGTTCTTTCTAGCTTTCTTCTTACGAAGGACATCCGTTTTCTTTTTCTGCAAACATTCGGTCTCAGTATCCGACGGAATATAATCAGAATCTGCTTATTCATCTCCACCAGCACTACTAGTGCCAGGTGCACTAGTTGCTGTCGCTCTAGCATCACCACCATCACCATCACCACTTTCTTCATCATCATCATCATCACTATTAGACGAATCAGATGAATCACGCTTGTGCTTGAACTTGTCTTTGGTCATCTTTTCTAACTTGGGAGCCTCATCATCACTATCACTATCATTATGACGCCACTTGTCATCAGCAGGGGCCTCATAGTTTCTGTTTTTGATTGCACCAAACATCTTCCTTGGAGGATCAGACTCTTTATATTTCTTAGCAGAGTGACCTTTGAATAAATTAAAGGAATGTTCCAACATAGTTTCAATCTTGAGACGGTCGTTGTCAGCTTTGGGTAGATCAGGGTGTTGATCATTCATGACCATTTGCATGAATCTCGGATACATCTAGAATTTGTTGCCGGACGTCCGAGATCTAGTTCTTCGTAGGTTGTCTTTCATGTTTGCGAATAGGAACTGTGAGATGCTGAACGGCTTATTCAAAACAAGCGCGACCATCAAACTGATGATATCGTATCCGGCCATATCATAACTTGCACGGTTTTTGCCTAAACATTGAATAAGTACATGCAACAAGAACTTGTACCGCATAGGCAATGAAGCTTTGTTGATTTGCCCAGCAACACATTTCATCCTGAGCAGACATCCGCGCGTGCACATGATTGGTACAGAGAATGGTGCATCAACAACATCTTGAAGTTCCAAAACAGCGTTAAGAATCTCTGGAGTTACATCCACATTCAGCTTATTAACCTGCCCTCGAATCACTTCCTTTCCATCAATTTCAAGTATCTGAGCAGTTTCCCAGAATGCTTTAATCAATGTCTTATACACCGGTGTAGAGAAAGTAACGGCCTTATTTATCCGTGATTCCCGTAGCCATTGCGTGATTTCCTTGAAATCGACAAACTTTCCTTCCGGATCAAGATGAGCAACCATATTATGTCACGGTTCTGACATGATTTGTTCTTCGGTCTTGTTGGTTTTCTTTGTCGCGGCTTTGCGTGATTTCGGAGCCATTCTGTGTATGACAAATACGCGTAATGAGAGCGAGGTATGTGACACTTATAAAATACATATATGTATACATATTTAAGGTATATTTTGAACATTAATCATGTATAAATATATATACTGTATAAGGGTTGCATATTGGTCATTAGAAAATTTTTCTAAGTGTTTGAGAGATAGCCCCTGTGATGAAATCAAGGAGTTAGCCATATACATATGACGAAATCAGGGATAACGAAATCAGGCATTTTTCCGTTTTAAACAATTTTGGGATTTCGACAAAAAGTGATTTCGGCAAAAAGTGATTTCGGCAAAAGGTGATTTCGGCAAAAGGTGATTTCGGCAAAAGGGGATTTCGGCAAAAGTTAGGGTTTAGTCATTTAGGGATGTCGTCGATGTTAAACCCAATTGATTCCTTATCAATATTCATCAAATGCAATCAAAAATGTCCAACATCATTTGAATCAATTGATAAAAACTTACCCAAAACCCAAAACCCAGAAGCATCGTAACAATCATAAACCCAAACATCTCTGTTTTAATCGATTAACCATGTCAAAAGGAACCACATGTGTATTCTAACATTTTTCGATCAAACAACAAAGAATCCAACATATCCACCATGTCATCATAAACATAAACAACCAAAACCTAATACCCAAAAACATGTAACCATCATACACATATAAACTGTAACATTCGAAGATTATCAAATAATATTCAAACAAGATATCTTAGAGACAAACAGTAATATGATGCATGCATTAATCATCAAGTTAATGAGGGTTTCAAACAATCAACGATTAAAAACAGTGGGTTAAAAAGTGTAGATGATGATGTCGATCCATTTTAGTACATTTGTTTGGTACAAAAACACAGAGAATCAAAGAAGTTTGAAGTCGGTTAACTGGGGTATCCACAAAGAAGATGATGAACAATACAGGGTTTTGGTAAAAATGATATTGAAACTGATGAACAATAATGCACATGGGACCCCTTTTTATACTCTGGTCCACTCGGCGAAATCTCAAAAGCGACGAAAACACTTGTGGGCCGACGAAAACACTTGTGGGCCGACGACATCACATGTGTTGGGCTTTAAACATTTAGCCCAAACATCTGGGATGAAGAAATCAGGGATTTCACCATTTTAAACAATTTTGGGATTTCGTCGAAGACCAAAATGGGTTTTTCGTTGACTAGTCAAACCAAAATGTGTTTTCGTTGACCAGCCAAACCGGTTTTTCATTTTCAAACACATTTTGAACAAATTTGAACAACATTTTGGCTTTGTTAGAATAACCAACTGCAAAAAGGACATTTTATGAAGTAGAAAGCACAAACGAGTCAGTTTCAGGCTTTTCGGCATAAAACTTCGAGTTACCAACATCGGCTAATCAAAACAAGTTTTACAACTTACACTACAACACAAATTAAAGTGCGGTAAACTAACGAAAGACAATAACATAAAGAATTTGTATAATGAACAATCTTTTTGCGAGTTTCAAGGTAAGAGAATCATTACCAGCTTACAGTCTTTGTCAAAACGGTTTCTGATTTCTGTTTAAAGCTTTAGATAAGTATTCTACCACAATTATCGGTATTGTTGTCCACCTAAGCTCAACTTATCAAATGTAATCATAATTAGGAGATATGATTTACGGTAAGAGTTATACTTACTTGTCGGTGTACATCCACTCACGACACATTCCCGTATCAAGGTATGCACGAGAGTTCATCTTACTGGTGAGGATACTGCTTATCATTTGTTTGACCGTATAAAAGATGTGAGAAACTCAATTATTTTAGATTTGAAAACAAGCCCTATGTGATAGAATCACTTATTGATGAGGAACTTGATTTTCATATGCATGAGGGCACAGGAGCAAGTCCGTGAACAGGTCAGTACTAACGTACAGCAAAGAGACGAACTTGACTCCCGCAAGAAAGCTGTGATATATTATCACTTATTTTGTTTGGACATGTGATTGTTGATCACTTATTGAGGTCGTATGCAATATGTACACGTATGTATGGTATCATGGAAGATCTTAGACCTCGTCTCCGTTATTTTTCTGTTTGATACAACCTTGATACCCAGATGATAAGACTGCATAAAGAACGAATATCTCAGAACCTCGGCAATCAATCAAACGAAATTTCGGTACCAATGAATGGTTCCCACCTGACTTGAAGTCTGTTAGGTTTATATCATCCTGCACATTTTAGTCTGATTGTGAGCCTACCGATACTTCGTTAGTAAAGCTACTTATCATTTTTCAATTTTTCTTTTTCTTTTGACCACATTGACAGACCACACCAGTGTATATCATCACTTTCCCTTCTTTTCTCCAAGAAACTCATTTTTGATTTTCTATTGTTTTTGAATTTTTTATTTTTCAAACTTAAAGACAGAAAGTAAACGACATATTTTTGGATTTTTGAATTTTTCACATGTTTTTGTATTTTCTGAAATTTCTCCCCCTAAAATGCGAAAAGATAAGTAAACTGGAAATCTTTTTGGATTTTTTGACGCTTAAGAAAAATATTTACAAAAACGATCAGCCGAAAGAAGTTTACTCTTGTTTCACCTTAATACCAATGACCAACAAAAGATAGTCAAAACGAGATTTGCCAAAAGCTTTTGTAAACAAGTCAGCACACTGTTCATCAGTGTGGATTTTAACAACATCGATTAATCTTTTTTCAAAACAATCATGTATGAAGTGATACTTAATTTCGATGTGCTTGGTCTTTGAGTGTTGGACAGGATTTCTAGTGATAGATAAAGCAACAGAGTTATCAACAAAAATAGAGGTATATAGGAATTCAAAACCGTAGTCGCGCATTTGTTGCTGAATCCACAGAACTTGAGAGCAACAACTTGAGGCAGCAATGTATTCAGCTTCACAAGTAGATGTAGCAACATAAGGTTGCTTCTTGCACTGCCACGTGACTAAGCGATTTCCTAAGAATTGACATCCAGCCGTTGTGGATTTGCCATCTATTTTGCATCCGCCGAAATCTGAATCACTAAAAGCAACCAAGTCAAAACTATCATCCTTAAGGTACCAGAGACCGGTGTCCGGGCAACCCTTCAGATAGCGAAAAATCCTCTTAACAACTCCCAGATGAGATGCCTTCGGGTTGGCTTGATATCTTGCAAGCAGGCACGTTGGATACATGATGTCAGGCCTCGATGCTGTGAGATACATGAGAGATCCGATCATAGCGCGATAATAAGAAGAATTGACACTTTCACCCTTCAAGTCCGGAGTAATCCCGTGATTAGTCGGAAGTGGGGTACCAATGGGCGTTGCTTCAGACATCTGGAATTGGCTCAAGATGTCACCAACATATTTAGTCTGATGGATGAGTATCCCACACTCAGTTTGTTGAACTTGTAGGCCCAAAAAGAAATTCATCTCTCCTATTGCGCTCATTTTGAACTTCTCCTGCATAACACGTTCAAATTGCCTACACAAAGCATCGTTAGTAGAACCAAAAATGATATCATCAACGTATACCTGTACCAACAGAAGATCTCCATCCTGTTCCTTGATGAAAAGAGTACAGTCGATAAGACCCCGTCGAAAACTGTTCTCCAGCAGATAAGTAGATAAAGTTGCATACCAAGCCCTCGGTGCTTGATGTAACCCGTAGAGAGCTTTGTTGAGCAACCAAACCCGATCGGGATGGATAGGATCTTCGAAACCTGGAGGTTGTTCGATATACACCTCTTCTTCAACAATACCATGCAAGAATGCGCTTTTGACGTCCATCTGGTAGACTTTGAATCCTTTAAAAGAAGCATAAGCTAGAAAGATCCGAATAGCCTCCAGACGAGCAACTGGTGCATAAACCTCATTGTAATCAATGCCTTCGATTTGACGAAAGCCCTGAATAACTAATCTCGCCTTGTTGCGAATGACCACTCCACGATCATCCTTTTTGCACTTGTAAATCCAACGGGTGCCAATTCTCTTGTAGTTGTCGGGTTTTTCAACAAGTCTCCAAACACCCAGTTTCTGGAACTGTTGTAGTTCCTCTTCCATTGCTTCAACCCAAGAATTATCCTTTAAGGCTTCTTTCCAAGATTTCGGTTCTACTTGTGAAACGTAACACGCGAAGGACCAATCATTTTGAAGACCAGATTCTCTGATGGCTGAATACAAACCAGCATTCTGGTTGTTTCTCAGCTGATTACGCGTCTGCACCCCGCGTTGGACATCTCCTATGATATTCTACTGAGGATGGGTATCGTGAATCCTCATTTCAGGATATTCAGGAACACGAGCATTAATACCCTAATTGTTAATATTAAGATCAACAACCAACTCCACACTGGGAATATGCATAGAAGTGGATGTATTCCCTTCAGCAGTATCAACATCCTGCACATGAGGAGTTTCAACAGAAGCACCTTGAACAGGAGCAACTGGAGCTAAAGTGCCTTTAGTAGCATCAAGATATTCATCATCTTCCGATGACTCATTGTACTTAGTAGCATCTTCAAATACCTCATTTTGAACCGTGTTGTTAACTGAATTAGAACCTTAGGGGTTAACTATAACAGGTCTAACCAATGGCGAGCCAGCAGCGTTGTCACTATCAAATAACATTCTAGCAGCTGCTGATTCTTCGTCAAAGGTTGGCAGATTAAAGGAGTCGAATAGCCCATCGTAGTCGAACATCCAAGGATCACCCTGAGCTCTAATAGAACTTGTGTACCTTTGAACCCTTACTTCACTCCATAGCTCAATATTTTTGGTAGCCAGATTCCATACGCGAAAATTCGGAGTAGCATATCCAAGGAAGAAACCCTCGATAGCTTTCGCACCAAACTTTCCATCTGGCTCAATCATAGTGCATGGACCGCCAAAAGGTTCTAGAAAAGAAAGATACGGTTTCCTTTTCTGTAGAAGTTCGAAACAAGTCTTGCCATGTCTCTTAACTGTAAGAACTCGGTTTAATGTGTAGCAAGCAGTCGACACAGCCTCTCCCCAGAACTAAACAGGAAGTTCCGACTCTACCAACATCGTTCTTGCAGTTTCAATTATCGTCCGTTTCTTCCTCTCCGTGACACCGTTTTGTTGTGGAGTGTATCGAGAACTGTATTCATGAAGAATCCCCTTAGAAGTACAGAACTCATCCATCACACGGTTCTTGAACTCAGTTCCATTGTCGCTTCTGATCCTCTTAACTTTCAACGTGTAGAGATTTTCCAACATTGTAAGAAGATCCTTAAGGATTCCAGGAGTATCACTCTTGTGTGCCATAAAAGCTACCCAAGAAAATCCAGAATAATAATTAGTAACCACTAAACAATAAGCATCCCCGAATGTTGTCTTGTGTCTCATAGGTCCAAAGAGGTCCATATGAAGACGTTCGAGAGGCATGCTAACAGTGTTGATTTTCTTCAGAGGGTGAGACTTCTTCGTTTGTTTCCCTTTCTGGCACGAAACACAGATATCTTATAGATGAAAACTTCTCACAGGCACACCATTCACAAGATTGTTTTTCACCAAAAGGTTCATTTTTCTTAAGTGAATGTGCCCCATTCTTCTGTCCCAAGATATAGACTCCTTCTGTGTGGCTTTCGAGACAAAACATGTGACTTGTGCAGAGGTCGTAATCGCTTGGCTCATATCAAGAATATAAAGATCATTAACTCTTGGAGCCGATAAGAGAATCCATTCTTCTGGAATTTTGAAACCAGGTTTCGGCACATAACAACCGGCATCATCAAAATAAACGGTGAACTTCTTATCGCAGATTTGCGAAACACTGAGAAGATTATGATCAATTTGTTGAACATAATTGATCTTATCGAAACAAACAACACCATTGGAGATCATTCCCTCTCCAGTTATGTATCCGCCTTTGTCTCCAGCAAACGCGACATAGCCTCCTCTAATATTTCTCACATCATATAGAAGCCGTAAGTCGCCTGTCATGTGCCTAGATGCTCCACTATCAACAATCCAATGACTATTAATAGTTCCTCCTCGAACATCCTGCACATATCATCAATGATCAGTTGAGGATGGGGACCCAAGCCTTAGTGGTCTTGGGTCGTCCCTGAGCATCACGAAAGATGATCTCGATTTCCTGATGATTTTGTAACACAACACCTCCCCCTGAATTTTCACCCATCTTAGGTCTCCAAGTTTGATTTGCTTTACCAGATATAGTTTTATGAAAAGATTCTGAAACTTCTGGTTTTAAAATTTTTGAAGAACTTGGTTCCCTGTTGACCGTTTCGACTTCAGATTTTAAAGCCTTTTCAACAGCTTTGACGTTTTGACGTCGTTGTTTCATTTCTTGTTCCTTAACAGTTCTTTTATCATGTTTTGGTGAAACGGGATGGCATTGAGGGTGAACCTTTTCAGGTTGTGCTTTCTCAACAATTTTATCCTTAGGAGTGTTTGGACAATTTTTAATGATATGTCCAAACTCCCCACACTTAAAACATGTTCTCCTTTCCACAAACTTAGGAGAATCTGATCGACAAACAGATGTCGAACCCGTAGAACCCAAGGTACTTGCTTTTTCATCACACCTGTTTGTATGTTGAGTGTAATTGTTTTGGCTATTACATTTTAAAATCTTGACTTGTTGTAAAAAATCGGTGTTTGATTTGTTTTCAAAAGTCTCAATTTTATCCGCACCCTTCGATGCTACAAATCTGACATTACTGTTTTTCTTCTGATAACGAGCTCCTTTTGTTTCAAATTTAGATTGGGAAACGTTAGGCTTTTGAGCTCGTTTTTCTGGTTGTTTACCCTTAGCAGCAATAGGTTGTTGCTTTGTTGGTGATTTTTGATTTCCAAATTGTTTCCTGATTTCAGCTTTTGGAATTGGGTCACATTAAGTTACAATGACTCCTGGAATTGTCTTTCCCAAAAACTTGTTTGTATTATCTTCAAAAACTTTATCAATCGAAGATGGATTGACCTTTTTAATTGGAAAATCGTGATCTAAATAGATTTTAGAATCACCAACCAAAGTGTACAACACGTTATTATTCTTAACGGCAGACACAGATTTCTTGTCATTCTTGACAGGATCTATCACTTGTTTGACAACTGGTTGAACAGCAGGAGTAGGAGGATCACAAAGAATATGATTCTCAATTGGAACTTCTACTCCCTTCATCTTGTCAAGTGATTTATCCTGATCACTCATATCTGATTCTGATTCATCATCAGACGACTCAAAGTCCTCAATGATTGGAGGACTTTGTTTCGTAGATGTTGAAGTTTCTGTTTGCTCAGATGATGTACTTGAAGAACTGTCTGATTTGAACCCTAGGCCAGTAGTAACTTCCTCATAATCAAGAGGCACACTGGGCTCAAAACGTTGCATTTCTTCTTCATCAGGCATATGAGTATAATTATGTCTTAAAGGGGGCGGACACTTCTTATACCCTACGCCTTTCTTGTTACCTTTGAGTTGTTGAGCATCATTGATATGATCGAGCACATATCGGGAGTTAGAATAACTCTCCAATTTGAGCTTGATTGCATCATGTTTGCATTTGGCAATGGCTAGCTCCTTTTTGGTTTCCTCGATGATGTTAATGTAATTGTTAATACCAATTTGCTTATTGAAAACATATTTAAAATCCTTTTCGTTTCTAGCTAAAGCCATATTTGCCTCTTTACACTTAGACAACTCAATAACAAACTTTGGTTATGACTATGAACCTTTTCAGATTCAAGCTTCAAATCTGCACAAACATTACAAACACTAGGAGCAGGAGTTTCAGATTTTACCTGACTTGTAGAGGCTGAGACATTTGCCATAAAGGCAGCCTGATAAGAAAAAGATCCGTCTTCAGAGAAGAATTTCTCCATTTCTTTAGATGCTACAGTAGCCTTCTTGATCAGAACAGATTTCTGACTCTTCAACTCCTCTGCTTCAGTCAATAAATCATCAATATCAGAACTCGCTTCTTCCTTCACATCAGATTCCGAATTATAACCACCTGAATTAGAACTTTCTTCATCAGAACTCCCGGTATAACCCGAACTGTCGTCACTTTCAGAAAATTCTTCCTTGTGAACGTGCTTGATGTGATTGATGATCTTTGCATAACAAGCTGTTCCTCCTCCTTCTTGATCACCTTCCCCAAATTGTACAGACCAATTACACCCTTCATCAGCTTGAACAACTAATGCTCTGTTGGTGTTTGAAGGTCCAGACTGGTTCTGGTTCTGGTTCCGATTGTTGTTCACCGCTACTATCCTTCATTCACGATTGTCTTGATTGGCATTAGAAGTACTCGTCTGATTTCTGAACGGATTCTGATTGCCCTGTTTGCTTGGTCGGGTGCACTCATGTTTGAAGTGACCCTTTTCGCCACAATATAAACATGTAACCGCATCTTTATCAAACCCGTACTTCGTATCCTTCTTACTTTCCAACGAAGTTCTTCCCGTTCTACTCATGAAATCCTTTGCCCTTCTAACTGCACTTGCAAACGCCCACTTTATATCCATCAACTCCATTTCATCACGGTTGATTTGTTGATAATCTTCATTGGTCATATTGATGTTTCCAATTTGACCTGCGACCAATCCGCAGTATGCACTGACCATTGTATTAATGAGTTCCATATGCTCCTTTGCTACATCAATGCTAACTTTTGAGAGGTTTGAAGTATGAACTCTGACAGTGTTGGTGTTTTGGGGTGGAGGATTGTTAGTATAATGTGCTTGTTGTTGTTGTTGTTGTTGTTGTGGTTGGGCTTGAGGTTGGGGTTGAGATTGTGGAAGATAAGCACTTGGTTCGAACTGTGGTTGAGTAGTGGTAACTTGAGGTGGAGGTTGGGGTGTTGGTAGCCATGCACTTGCATCGAATTGAGGTTTTGAGAAAGCATGAGCTTGAGCAATCATATGCGCTGGCGGATGATAAGCACTCGGATAAAAAACCTGAGGTGGAGCTGATTGTGGAAACGGAAAAGAGCTTGTATTCGACATAAACGCCGTCTGTAGCTTCGGTTGTTGAACTTAACTGGAACTGGAACTAGCTAAAGAGTTAAAACCTGCAAGGTACATTTTAGTATTTCTAGGAACAGGAATTCGTTTAGCTTTCCGGATTTCTTCATCATTCTTGTGCTCCAACTTCTGAATAAATTCATAGATATTGACAGTAGCTAAAGTGCCCGTATGCCTTGGAAGCTCAATGAATGCACTCCATTTTGGAGGTAGAGCATCAGCAAACCGTGCAACCATTTCCTGTTGAGTAGCAATAACATTATAAGAATACATTTCACTAATCAAATGATAAAAACGAGAAGTCATATCATTTAGGGTTTCATTTTCCAAGAATTGAAATGATTCAAACTCTTTCTTCAATAAATCATGGCGTGTCTTTCTAGTAGCTGCATTTCCTTCTCCTCTCGCTACCAATCATCCCATAAAGCTTTCGTGCTGGTACAATAGACGAATTGATGATAGATTTCTTTGTGAAGAGCTTGTGTTAGAATAACAAATGCCTTCTTCTCTAAATCATATGCTTTCTTGTCGTCTTCAAGCATATTCGCCAATGTCGCCGCACTTGAACCTGCTTCTTCGAGGTTTGTATTGTATGGAGAGGTGAAACACGTCCATAATTCTGTGTTTTAGCCTAGAACATAAGTATGGAAATGACCCTTCCATGATGGATAGTCGTTCATGTGATTCAACTTTGGCGGGCGATTGTTGCTACCCGTCTCACTCTCACTAAGCAATAAATTTTGAATGCTTTGATTTTGATTCGACACCAATGCCCATTGACTTGCACTTATTGATTGTTGAGGCATGACATTCCTTAACCATGCGGCTGCCGAAGTCTGATCTTGACCTGGTCGTGGGTCCGTACTCCAATCCCATAGACTCGTACTCATGATAGATATTAGAACAACTGTACCAGATTAAATCACACAAATCAAACAGTTAAGAATGAAATGGAAACCTTCTGTTAGAAAATATTACAAATATGCGACGAAAATTATAAGTGTTCGTCAAGATCAAATGTGACAAAATTAGAGATTTCGTTGATTGACAAATGTGACGAAAATGGTGTGTTTTCGTCGCTGAATGTGTGACGAAATTGAGGGTTTTCGTTGACTGGGATGTGTGATGAAATCACAGGGTTTTCGTCCAGGATAAGAGTGACAAAGTCAGGTGTAAGTGATTTCGTCCAGCATATGGTTCACAAGGGATTTCGTCCAGTATGAGAAAGGTGATTTCGTTGACAATTGAACCAGAAAAATAAGATATTTCCACAACCTTATCCTCTGACAAGTTGACAAGTTGGTGACAACAAATTCAACAAACCATGCTTTTTCTGATGTTCGAAACTTCTTTTTCTCACCAACTAATCATCACAGTACACAAATTTCAAACACTTGCAATTTAATATTGATAAACAAAATAAGTTAGAATCCACAAAGCTCAAACACAGATATATGCAAATAACAGTTTGAAGATTTTCAAGAACACTTTCAAGAACACTTTGAAGATATGAAGTTTCTGAAAACGATTTTGCTTATACTTTCAACCAAAACCAAACTCTAAACATGCACACATGTAATGAAACAAGGTTTTCAATAAAACTATAGCAAAAACAACACGATTAAACACATATTTTCAACAGAATTTCCAGTAAGAAAAATAAACTTTTCAAGAACAACAATCTGAAAATCACAAGAACACACTTGTTTCAAACAACACAATGTTTGGTTTTAAACAAGGAAAAGAGCCAATGCTCTGATACCACTTGTATGTCTGTTTTTCTCGGAGGATCCGATACGTAACCTATCCTTGTTTATCACAAACACTATCACAGGTGCGGAATCCCCGTAAAGGTGCAAACCAAACAAATGTAAAGCGGATAACACAAACAGATAATCAAAGATTCACTTAGATTTAACAGGATGAGAACAAACTGCAAACACATACACACAATTCTTGACGATAAACTCTCAGTTTCTCTCTATGCTCTCATAAACTAAACTGTGAAACATACCAAGTATATATACTGACCTTTGATGAAAACCCTTTGGACAAAAACATGTGTGACGAAATCAGGGATTTCGCCACACATATATGACGAAAACAAAAGGGATTTCGCCGAGATGATTCCTGAAGAAATATGTGATTTTGTCAAAACCAAACCTGGACAGAATTCACTAAGGCATGGACAGTTAAGCATGATTACACAAATTCTAAACATAATGCACACTAGCATTAGGTTAAGATACAAATACAAAGACAAGACGTCATACCAAGTAGGATAGGAGGATATCCGACTAGGTAGACATGACGGAACGTACATACTCGATAACAAAAGACCATTTAACATACAACTAAACAAGACAAGTTACAGACACAAAAATGCACTAACAAATACAAACCATCCTTGACACGCTTCGGCAATGATTGATTTGCTTCTTGTAATGCCTTTGCCTCTCTTTCGAAATCGATTGTCCTTCGTTTCATCAACCTTTTCAATCCACACCAACCCAAGCCCATATTCATAGTCCTGTGTCTCCTGATTTGGAATTATCATCTTCTCTTTGTTGTCCTTCCCCATATCAGCCGAAGTACCCGATGTAACAGTCTCTTGCATAATAATCGTCTTTGTCTTTGCTTTGTTGTAGTTGTATTCCAAGACATGTATGTACTCAACATAAGTCATCCTCATCACATAACCCTCATTCCAATCAAGCCCCAATTCCTTAGCAATCATGACCCATATCTTGTTTTCGGGAACACGTTTCGGACCATCTTTACGTTTCACCACCAAATAAAGATCAAGAAGTTCTACATATCGACCGTCTTCTATGATTGGTGGTATTATACATATATCCAGAATCATCTAGTATAAGTGAATAAACCAATTGATCATTGCATCAAACTTTTCATGTAATTCGTATTTGTATTTATGAACAAAGTTCACATCATCCAAAATATCAAGTACAGTAATGGAATCATCAAAGGATTTGAACTCTAACCCACTAATGAGTTGATCATTCCATCCTTGATTTTGAATGGAGTGTTGATTCAATTCATCACAATATTCATTTAAGTGATATTTTCAAACGTTTCATGTGCTTCTTCTTCTTCCTTTATGAAGGTTGTGAAAGTGTTAACAAGTTTTCTTCAGTTCAAGCCTTAAACATGGGTGACACTAAAATGTTTCATTGCTTATTTTAACAACAAAACCTTGTTGTATCAATTGATCTTTTCTATGTACATTACAAGTGATTTCCGGTGTGTAGAACACACTTGGAATCCTCAGTTTGAAGTTGTTAGTCTTAAGATGAATCACACCAATGCCTCGTATAAACAAAGTTTCATGATTACCGGTTCTTATTTCTATCCTATACGAACTTCTAAACCATTTGAATAGAGATGGATTTCCAGAATAGTGGTGTTTAAATGAAGTTTTCACATACCACATATCAGACATAGGCTGTTTCAGTGACGATAACTAGTGGGTATTGGATAGAATATCTTGATACATATATATACATTGATGTCAACGGTTATGATAATGGTTAACGGTGTTCCATCATTCACCATCTAAACCATCGACACACTTTATTAAACTAACCTAAGTATTGTCCAAATACAACAATCTATATCTATAATCTATAAATCTATAAATTATAATAAATTAAAACAATCTTATTACACATGGCTTTCTCTTAAACATCTAATTGCCACATGGCAATGTATTGTGAGCTGAATTTAAGCGGTAAAGAAAACATTGGTGTTCAAAACTTTTTTAATCCCCTGCTATTCAATCCCATATCATCTATTCTCTCAATCAAATTCGAGTTTCCTAAATTACTAATTGGTTACTTTTCAATCTTTTTTCTTTTAAACCTTAAATCCAATTACATGTTTGTTAACATTCAAATAATTGTGGTCAACATTTGTTAACATTCAAAAAAAATTGTTAACAATCAAATTTCAAATTCCATTAATTTTGGCTACAATTATTATTTTCTAAAAACTACGAGTGAATTTTGTTAATATATTAAATGTATATTATGTGGATAGTTTTGCTATTTAAAGTAAATTGAGGTTATAATTAGTTTTAACTAAAAAAAGTTCTTGCTTAATTTAAAAATAATAATAGTTTGTTATTATTTTGTTTTATGTAAGTATATCATTGATTTGGTTTACTTAACAAGTTAATCTATGTCATTTGTTATATATAAAAAATAATAAAAACATAAATAAACTATTCCAAGTCCGGACTTCTTAATGTAGGGTAGACCTTCCACATGATCATACCGAAGCCGGAAATGTATGTCTTTATCACGCAGCTCCGTAAGGACGTTTTCGTCAGAAACTAAATCCACGGGCACATCTCTTATGTGGACATGTGATATTGCGTGGCCCATGGTCTTCGTCCTTAAAGATCATGGAATGTAATTCCAATTATAAGAAGTATTTTCTTTATACAACCCGTGTAACACATGAGAACTTAAACTAGTACAATCATATATGCACTTCTAAATACAGATATACATAATTAAGTTTATAATGCTAATAGGTGCTTTCAATTTGCATGGTTGTTGGAAAGTTGCATGGGAATTCCTCATCGGTAGTAACTGATTATTAGTAGCAACATACTCATCAAAGTAGTAATTATTCAAAGTAGTAACTATGATTAGCTACAACTTGGTCTATCAATGGCAACTATGATCACCAACAAATGTGATGTAACAAACGGCAGTAACTACGAGTAGCAGTTGTATGCATCAGCAACAACTTGGGCTATCTGTAGTATGTTTGCTGTCGCAACCCCCATCCCATATCTTTCCCGGGAACGGGCGGCCGCGAGACTAGTTTTGGTGGTATCCAGGTGTTTATCAATTTGGCAGCGGAAATTTCATCAGGACCGTAGTTAGGAAATTATTTATCATTAGGATAAAACCCAAGTTTTCATTACAAACATTTTTATAGGGAAAATCCCTATTTTATTGAATAAAATATCTTCTTTTATTTAGGTAACTTTTATAGCCACTTTTCCAAGGCTTTAGTGCTGTCCAGCTGGCTTCTAGTTGGCTTTCACATTTTGTTACCTGAAACACATTTAAAAACATTTTATCAGTGAGAAATACTAGTGAGTGAATCCCAGTTTAATCAAGAAGAGTTTTATCAATTTTCACAATATCGAGAGCGATTACAATGTTTATTTCTACACAATTACTCATTCAGTATTGTCAATCCTGACTGGTGGGTCATATTACCCATTGGCTAACTCTTTGTCCAATGGTAACATGTTCCACATTTTGTATACAAAACCCCAACATACCGGCAGTAATTGAAGAATTACAAAGACTCAATCACTACTAATCATATTGTAAAATATTTAAGGTTTTGTAAAAGCAGTTTACAAAAAGGAGATTACTCACATTGCTGTCTCATGGTTTCCTGTAAGGGTTTCCTGGTGATTATTTATTAACTACACAAATGTACATGTGTTAGTATAATAACCCAATATTTACATTAGCAATACCCTCCCCGAGACGGCATTCCAATGACTATGTCGGTCTGAACCACGATAGCCATTACGGAACCCTGGATCAATTGGGCAGCGTATCTAATACGTAACCGGGGTTATGATACTTACAACGGGGCAGAACTTCGTTAATTAGGGGGTATTATGCCCGGAAATTATTTTATCTATGCAGAAATTAGAGAGAGAGATCGAGAAATGAGAGAATTGAAACTGAGGCTGGAGGCCTCTATTTATAGGTGACCCTTCGCCTTCCCTCGCGACCCGCGTAAGACGTAGCCGAGGGCTACGCGGCCCGCGTAGTAGGGTCCATAGGCCCTAGCCTTGAGTTGTCACTGGTCTAGCTTCGCCACGTGTCGACACATAGCAGCTTCCTGGTGTCGCCTCGTAGCCGATCTGTCGCGCCCCGCGTAGAAGGTAGCCAAGGGCTACGTGCCATGCGACAGCCCCTTAAATTTTGTTTTTATTTAATTTTTGTAAAATTAAAGGTATTTAGGGTCGGTTTTCATATACGGGGTATATATTTTAGGACATACTGGGACACTATAAATATATTAGGGGTGTTGAAAATTATTTTAGGGTTGTTATATCATCCCCACCTTGATTTAGAGCTCGTCCTTGAGATCTACTGGAACAAGTGTGGATATTTCCTTTGCATTTCCGATTCAAGTTCCCATGTGTACTCTGGTCCTCTTTTGGAGTCCCATTTCACTTTGACCAGAACTAATCTCTTATGCTTGAGGTTCTTAACTTTCCTGTCTTCAATCTGTAAAGGTCTTTCTACAAACTTAAGTTGTTCATTTACCTCTATATCCTTAAGAGGTACTACCAGTGATTCATCAGCTAGGCATTTCTTGAGATTGCATACATGAAATACATCATGTATTCCTGCCATTTCATCTAGCAGTTGTAGCTGATAGGCTACAGGTCCTATTCTTCTAATAATCTCAAAAGGTCCAACATACCTGGGGCTCAGCTTTCCCCTTTTGATGAATCTTACTACTCCTTTCCAAGGAGAGACTTTCAATAACACTTTATCTCCTACCTGAAATTCCAATGGTTTTCGTCTGTTATCTGCATAACTCTTTTGTCGATCACGTGCTGCTTTCAGTCGTTCCTTAACTTGAATGATCTTGTATGTTGTTTCTTGTACTATCTCAGGTCCAGATAGTTGCTTTTCTCCAATTTCTGCCCAATAGACTGGCGTTCAGCACTTTCGTCCAAAAAGTGCTTCGAATGGTGCAGCATTGATACTTGTGTGATAACTGTTATTATAAGAAAATTCTATCAATGGTAAGTGATCGTCCCAATTACCTCTGAAATCAATTACACAAGCACTAAGCATGTCCTCCAGTGTCTGAATTGTCCTTTCGCTTTGTCCGTCCATTTGAGGATGATAAGCGGTGCTTAGATTTAACTTGGTTCTCATTGCTTTTTGGAAACTTGTCCAAAAATGAGAGGTAAAACGACTATGTCTGCCAGAAACAATTGATAGAGGAATTCCATGTAATGAAACTATTTCATTTACATATAATTTAGTTAATTGTTCCATACTGAAAGTTTCCTTCATTGGTAGGAAATGAGCTGACTTAGTTAACCTGTCTACAATCACCCAGATTGTATCATTACCTTTTCTTGTTTTTGGCAATTTGGTAACACAATCCATTGTTATCAATTCTCATTTCCATACAGGCATTTCTACCTGTTGTAACAATCCTGAGGGTTTCTGATGTTCAGCTTTGACTTGTGAACAGGTTAAACATTTTGCAACATATGCTGCTATATCCTTTTTCATTCTTATCCACCAAAAATTCTTTCTTAAGTCCCGATACATCTTGTCACTTCAAGGATGCATCGTATATCTAGACTTATAGGCTTCTTCTAATATATGGTCGCGTAGGTTTCCTAATTTAGGTATCCACATTCTTTTCTTATGGAATCTCCAAATTCCATCTGTTCCTTGTTCTAGTTCCTTAATCATTCCTTTCAATTTTTCAGTATCATCCTTGATTACTGATTCTTGTGCCTTTCTAATATGTTCATTTAAATCTACTTGCATATTTAATTTAAGCGAGCGTACCCTTTTTGGCTTTTCATGATACTTTCGACTTAAAGCATCCGCTACTATGTTTGCTTTCCCTGCATGATACTGGATATTACAATCATAATCACTAAGTATCTCCATCCAGCGTCTTTGTCTCATATTTAATTCCTTTTGCCCCAAAACATATCTTAAACTCTTATGGTCGGTGAAAATGGTAAACTTACTACCGTAAAGGTAATGTCTCCAAATTTTAAGGGCAAAAATTATAGCTCCTAATTCTAGATCATGGGTTGAATAATTCTCTTCATGATTCTTAAGTTGTCTAGAGGCGTAAGCTATAACCTTTTGACGTTGCATTAACACACATCCATAACCTAATTTAGAAGCGTTACAATATACTACAAATTCTTCAGTTCCTTCTGGTAACGCTAGTATGGGTGCATGGGTTAATCTTTGCTTAAGAATTCTAAAGGCTTCTTCTTGTTTTGGTCCCCATTCAAACTTAACGGATTTACAGGTTAGCTTAGTTAAAGGAATAGCTATTCTAGAAAAATCTCGAATAAATCTTCTATAATAACCGGCCAATCCTAAGAAACTTCTAACCTCGGTTGGTGACTCAGGGGTTTTCCATTTGGTAATCGCCTCGATCTTGGTGGGATCCACATGAATTCCTTCATGATTGACTAAATGTCCAAGAAACTATACCTGTTCTAACCAAAACTCACACTTTGAAAACTTAGCATAAAGCTTTTCTTTTCTCAATAAACTTAGAAGTGCGTGCAGATGCTTTGCATGTTCCTCTTTGCTTTTATAATAAATAAGAATATCATCTATAAAGACAATTATGAATTTATCCAAATATGGTTTACATACTCAGTTCATCATGTCCATAAATCCAGCTGGGGCATTGGTTATACCAAATGGCATGACAGTAAATTCATAATGGCCATACCTTGTCCTGAAAGCGGTCTTAGGAATGTCCTTTTCCTGTACCTTTAATTGATGATATCCTGATCTTAAATCGATTTTAGAGAAAAATCGTGCTCCTTGCAATTGGTCGAACAGATCATCGATTCTTGGTAATGGATATCGATTCTTAATCGTGACCTTGTTCAATTCACGGTAGTCAATGCACATACGCATTGATCCATCCTTCTTTTTAACGAATAAGATCGGTGCTCCCCATGGCGATGAGCTAGGCTGTATGAATCCTTTTTCCAATAATTCATCTAACTGTTTCTTCAGTTCCTGCATTTCTGTGGGTACCAAACGATAAGGTGCTTTGGCAATTGGTGCAGTTCCTGGTATCAAATGGATTCTGAATTCAACTTCTTTGTCTGGAGGTTGCCCTGGTAATTCTTTTGGAAATACATCTGAAAACTGAGATACTACTGGAATATCCTTTAATTCTTTTTCTTTAGTGTTAGTGATTATGGAAATCAAATACACTAATGACCATTTTCTTATATAACTTGCTGTTTTCATCACAGAGATGAATTTTGTGGATCTAGAGGGTTTATTTCCTTTAATTGTGATCTTTTCACCCCTTGGTGAATTTACTTGGATTGACTTTTGATCACATAAAATACTGGCTTTATTGGCTATTAACCAATCCATTTCTAACACAACATCAAATCCTGCCAGATTGATTGGGTAAAGGTTTGCAATAAATTTTTGATTTAGAATTTCTATTCTTGCTCCCTGCAAGATTTCAAAGATCTTAATGGTTTCCCCATTTGCTGTCTCTACTAGACATTCTTGTGTGAGTTTAGTTAATGGTCGATTGAGAAGTTTGCAAAATGAAGTATTAATAAACTTTGGTTCGCACCAGAGTCAAATAATACTTTAGCAAAAACATCATTAACTAAAAACGTACCGGCGATCACGTCTGGAATCATCCTGGCTTCTTCTGCAGTCAGAACAAATGCCCTAGCATTTTTAGTATTCTTGGTGTTCGTGGCTGGAGCTAGTTTTGGACAGTTTGGCTTGATGTGACCTTATTCTCTGCAGTTGTAACATATTATGTTGTTAGGTTTATCCCTGTAGTCTTCTTCCTTGTGTCCAGATATTTTGCAGAAGTTACGGTATATGGAGCTCCAGAATGCTTCCTTTTGCAATACTTGCAGTCACGTGCAGTAACGTGCAGAGGTAGAACCTACATTTTTCCCACGGTTAGAATTTCTAGAACGGAATTCTTGGGTAAGTTTATGGGTTAGGTTCCTCCTCTGATCCTCTTCTCGTGTACGGACTAACTCATATGTCAAGGTGTTTGCTAGTTCTACAGCTTCTTCTATGGTTTGAGGTCTAGCTGCCTTGACTACATGCCTAATTTCACTGATTAATCCCCAAATGTAACGGGAGATTAATACGGGTTCAGGTGATGCAAGGGTTGGCACTATCCTAGCGTATTCAAAGAATAACGTAGTATAACCCTTACTATCAACTCCAGTCATCCTAAGGTTTAGGAACTTATTGGCTATCTGTTCCTTTTCATTGGGAGGGCAAAATTTCCTTTATACCATGTTTTTAAATTCCTCCCATTCCATATTGTAAACTCTATCACTTCCCCTAGATTGGAGGATAGTGTTCCACCATTCTAGTGCTGAATTCTTAAATAGATTGGAAGCAAAGATTATCATATCCTCTTCCACGCGTTTGCTTATTCCTAAGACTGCCTCAGTCTTTTCTATCCAGCGTAGAGATGCAACGACCCCTTCATTGCCCGAGAATTCCATTGGTTTACAAGACCATAATTCTTTATAAGAGCAACCATAAGACATGGTTCTTCTTCTTTTGGGAATGGGCATCTGAAGTATGGGTCCATTGTTTACGCTGTGTTTAGGTTCAGTTGGTCGTTTACTATCACGTTAACTTTTATTTTCTGCTTCCTTAACTGTTTTGATAATATATGGCATCACAACTATTATCCCTTGTGCCACTATGTGTTGCATGACACTATTATCCACTTGGTTTCCATTATTGTTGTTAGTTCGGGTTTTCGTTATCCGGGTTATTGTTTCTCTGGTTATCATTATTCTGCTTTTCCTGGTTCACTTCGTTGTCCATCTGAATTTTAAACATTCGCCAATTATTAATATCACAAATTAATATTTTAAGGCAAACAATCACACAACACACATATTGGTCATAAGCGTCGAACATTGCGACTTACTCTTTCTTATAATATGCATCTAATACAAACTAAAACTGGAATTAAAATTACAATACTACTATGCATCACTAACCACAAAGTGGTCTATACTACAACATATATTATTATTATTACACATATATATTTTTTTATTATTATTATTATTTTTTTTCATACACACACACACATATATATATGTATATATATATATATATATATAGGGAGGGGCTCATGCGAGAACCACCCTTATTGTGAGAACCGCGAGAACCAATGTGAACACAACCTAAAATAGCTAAAAAAAACCTAAAAAAACCTAACCCCCACCCCCCCCCCCCCCCAAAACCTAAACCCCCCCCCCCACCACCCCCCCCCCCAAGCTAAATGCTAAAACCTAAAACCCCCAAAAAACCTAAAAAAATCCTAACCCCCCCCCCCCCCCAAAAAAAAAAACCTAAACCCCCCTCCCCCACCCCCCCCCAAGCTAAAATGCTAAAAACTAAACCCCCAAAAAACCTAAAAAAATAAAAAAAAATCTAAATTTTTTTTTTAATATTTTTTATGCTCAAATCGCTACTTTTAGTGGCAAAAAAAATTTTTTTTTGGCTTCGAAAAGTAGCGATTTTTATATAAAAAATATTAATTTTTTTTTTGTGATTTTTAGCTATTTTTAGGCATTTTTTGTTGTGTTCACATTGGTTCTCGCGGTTCTCGCAATAAGAGGTGGTTCTCGCATGATCTTCTCCCTATATATATATTATTAATATTACTATCTCCACCATCACCTTCACTGATATGGGTTCATCCAGAACTCCATATTACGCTCGTTATACTTCCAGACGAGTCGTTCTCCGATCTGCCTCGTCCTGTCACTATTTTCTAAAATCTCTTCTCCGAAAGTTCGGAGCACTTGCACATTTTCTGCACTCATTGGGGGTGCAGGTGCTGGTACTGGGTACTGTGGCATGGGTTCTTCCTGAGGATATGGAATCTCTAAGATTTCCCTAATGTATTCATCATTATCGTAGTAGGGATCTAGAGGGTCCAGACTTGGGTAAGTTGATAGGTTCGGCATGGGTTCGTCGGTTAGGTGGTAGCGTTGTACATAATCTCTATGATCATCGAACCACGGGTCGTAGTCTGGGTCTAAGGGATTGGGTGCTGGTATCCTAGGTATCTCCTCTGGGTTGAAATCATGCATTTGGATTTGGTTTTCTGGGTTGTTTTCAATCTCCATTGGCTGTGTGGGAAACAAAGGTAATGGTTGAGGGGCTACTAGTTGTTCCAAGTTTGGGTCGGCAGTTGTGGATGCTAGAATATGAAAGTTTGCTAAACTCCTATTAAGCATGTCTTGGGTGTGGGCATCGGTTTCTCTTTTAGCGGCTGCTAGAACACGCTGGTGTTGTAACTTTTTCATTCTTTTCCTACGCTCATGTTCTCCCCTACTGAACCATCCTCTCTTTTTCTGAGGGAATGACTCTTCAGACTGAGCCTTAAACATGAATATCCCATCTTCATTGTCAGCTGAATACCCTGAGAGGGCAGGCTGTAAAGAGGTGCCTTCGCTTCTAGGTGAGCCGGACAACTGACGATAGGTGTCGGAGGGTCCTTGATCGCTCATACTGTAAACTAACAAATAGTCAAATACCACACAACAATAAAATACAGATATGCACATATTTTCGTAGTTAATTTCCTAACAATTTGAATAATATCTTGGTGTCAGCAGAACACTTTTGTGGCTGAATCAATGGCTTAGCTCTGATACCACCTTCTGTCGCAACGCTCGTCCCCTATCTGTCCCGGGAACGGGCGGCCGCGAGACCAGTTTCGGTGGTATCCAGGTGTTTATCAATTTGGCAGCGGAAATTTCATCAGGACCGTAGTTAGGAAATATTTTATCAGAGTAAATACCACACTTTATATAAAGGGGAAATGGACTGTATCACCCTTAACTATGCAAAATTGGCCAATAGCACGCCCAACTTTCAACTTGGCTTCCACCACCCTCTACTCGACAACTTGGTGTCACTGTCACCCCTTCGTTAACTAAACACTAACTCAGTTAGTTTTTTTATCCTACGTGGCTAAATTTTGATGATGTGGCTTTTTTTTATGACGTGTCATGCTGAGGTGGCCAATTATTTTTAAAGAAATCTATATTTTAATTATAATTAATATATAAATCTCATTTTAAAAGATCCAAGGCAGCTCTTCTTCTTCTTCCCAAAGATGCACAAACCTTCAAACCCTAATTCCTCTTAAAACTGCAAATCCCCCAACCAATTCCTCTTCAATCTCTGCAATTTTGACCAAAGAACAACAGTCAAACCCACCGATGCTACTGACGAGAGCAATAGAGAGAAACAGACCGAGCATGATCGATTACGATACCTCAACGTCTCCATCTTCATCGTTTGATGATCAATCGGCTCACAGATATGCCATCACTTGATATTTCGACGTTATCGGACCGAATGAACTTCTGAATTGAAGGAACTGAAGGTGAATTTGACACGATTTGCAGGTTGTTGCAGCGGCTCGAGGTGGGAGTGGTTGCCGGAGGTTGTTGCAGAGCAAAATCAATCGGAGATTTAAATTGATTGAAATCTGAGTATTTTGTTCATGATGTTTGAGTTCAGATCTGAACTTGATTCTTGTTTGATTGAATTACAAATTATTTGAGCATGATGTTTGAGTTCAGATCTGAAATTGATTCTTGTTTGATTGAGAGAACAGATGGCGAAAAGAAAAGATTTTGAAGTGTTCATAGATTGTTTGATTTAGTTCAGATCTGATTCTTGTTTGATTGAGTTCAGATCTGAACTGATTCTTGTTTGTTTGAGTAGTATGACAAAAATGAGCAGTGCACAAATGCAAATGCAAATGGTAAATTGTAGTTTGGTTAGAATATTGTGAGTGGAATTTGTGCGTTTGAAAAGAGATGAAGAATGTGAGTGTTGTTGAGAGAAGAAAACCAAGAAAATATGCATTCCCCAGCTTTCATGGTTGGGCTTTTTCTTCTTCATTTTTCTTTGATTCTTTGTGCAGTAGCAGCACTTTGGTTTACGTGTGTAAAAAGGGTATTTTACATGTCTTTGAACTGATTCTTGTCTGATTCTTGTTTGTTTGAGTTCAGATCTGAACTGATTCTTGTTTGATAATCTGTTTTGGTTTAGCAATCAAAAGAAAAGATTTTGAAGTGTTGATTATCATAAACAGAACATCCATATGTGTATCAGTTTGTATTGAGTTAGGTTTTTATATTATGTTTATAGAGATGTTAAATGGTGAGTCCACGTAGGTTGTCCACCTCATCATCCCCATGACACGTAGGATTAAAAACCTAACCGAGTTAGTGATTTTTTAATGAAGGGGTGACAGTGACACCAAGTTGTCGAGTAGAGGGTGGTGGGAGCCAAGTTGAAAGTTGAGCGTGCTATTGGCCAATTTTGCATAGTTTAGGGTGATACAGTCCATTTCCCCTTATATAAATATATTGGGATAAAACCCAAGTTTTCATTACAAACATTTTTATAGGGAAAATCCCTATTTTATTGAATAAAACAACTTCTTTTATTTAGGTAACTTTTATAGCCACTTTTCCAAGCCTTCAGTGCTGTCCAGCTGGCTTCTAGTTGGCTTTCACATTTTGTTACCTGAAACGCGTTTAAAAACATTTTGTCACTGGGAAATACTAGTGAGTGAATCCCAGTTTAATCAAGAAGAGTTTTATCAATTTTCACAGTATTGAGAGCGATTACAATGTTTATTTCTACCCAATTACTCATTCAGTATTGTCAATCCTGACTGGTTGGTCATATTACCCATTGGCTAACTCTTTGTCCAATGGTAACGTGTTCCACATTTTGTATACAAAACCCCAACATACCGGCAGTAATAGAAGAATTACAAAGACTCACTCACTGCTAATCACATTGTAAAATATTTAAGGTTTTGTAAAAACAGTTTACAAAAAGGAGATTACTCACATTGCTGTCTTATGTTTTCCTGTAAGGGTTTTCTGGTGATTATCTATTAATTACACAAATGTACATGTGTTAGTATAATAACTCAATATTTACATTAGCAATACCCTCCCCGAGACGACATTCCAATGACTACGTCGGGCAGAACCACGACAGCCATTATGGAACCCTGGATCAATCGGACAACGTATCTAATACGTAACCGGGGTTATGATACTTACAACGGGGTCAGAACTTCGTTAATTAGGGGTGTATTATGCCCGAAAATTATTTTATCTATGCAGAAATTAGAGAGAGAGATCGAGAAATGAACGAATTGAAACTGAGGCTGGAGGCCTCTATTTATAGGTGACCCTTCGCCTTCTCTCACGGCCCGCGTAAGACGTTGCCGAGGGCTATGCAGCCCGCGTAGTAGGGTCCATAGGCCCTAGCCTTGAGTTTTCACCGGTCTAGCTTCGCCACGTGTCGACACGTGGCAGCATCCGGGTGTCGCCTCGTAGCCGGTCTGTCGCGCCCCACGACAGCCCCTTAAATTTTGTTTTTATTTAATTTTTTTAAAATTAAAGGTATTTAGGGTCGGTTTTCACATACGGGGTATATATTTTAGGACATATTGAGACACTATAAATATATTAGGGGTGTTGAAAATTATTTTAGGGTTGTTATATTTGCATCCGCAGCAACTTTGGCAATCAGTAGTAGCTGGGTTAGTGTTGACAGGCGAATCATCAGCAGTAACTTACAATAGGAACTTAAGTTATTGCTAAGGGATTTCAACCGCCAACCGACATACTCTTCCATGAACGTTTCTACATTAAGTGGTGAAAGTTACCTACCTATATAAGGAAGGTCTTTGGTTTGTTTCACATGTTTTTAACACATTTTTAGTACAGGATAACATACTTGTTCTTGCTTTCTCTTTGAATTATCATGATTAAAGATTTTGAGAGTACTAAGTGAACATACACCTCTAGTATGATTATGGTGTTGCCTAATTTCTATCATTAGTTTCTCATATTCTGTTTCTTTCAGGGAAGCCGAGTGTTTCAAGATTTCGATATAAAAAGGGCAGCAGGGGGGGCCTCCTTTAGTCCAGTTCAACGGCAAGCAACAGTTGAGGTTACAAATAACTACCTTGAGATTCATTTATTCTGGTCTGGAAAAGGGACTTGCTGTGTACCTAGGCAAGGGACTTTTGGACCTCTTATCTCAGCAATCAGTGCTACCCCAAGTACTAAAATTTTATCTCGAGTTCTGGATACTTAAATTTTTTTCTTTAATTCCTGTCGTCTGTGGGACTTGAACATAAGACCTTCCCCTTCCCAACGTAGGTGTTTTAAAGGCTTTGCCTTTGCCAATGGACCACCACCCCATTGGTTGATACTTGACAACTACTACCCTTTACTTTAGGGTATCCGGGGCACCCATCGGGGACCCCTTCGGTGACCATTGTCCCCGATCGGGAACACCGCCGCCATCGGTGCGGGGACCCGATTCGAGGGGTGGTTTCGGCCCATGTCCACCGATTGAATTTTGCACGCATATTGATGAACGGTCTCATTTGAACGGTCGATTTAAAAAAAAAAAAAAATTCACTTTTTAAACAAATATAAATAACCACACCCACTTCACTCTTTTTTATACTCTCAAACCACACCCACTTCTTATTTTTTATACTCTCAAACCACACCCACTTCTTATTTTTTATACTCTCAAACAACACCCACTTCACTAAATGGATCCCAGGTTCCCGATTTTTCCTCCCCTACCCGACTTTCCCGACGATGAAGGTGAACCGTCAAACGATAGTAGCTTAATTTTCTTCCAAAATCTCATCCAACAAGCGGAGCTACTAGACACGGCATCGTCTAGTAAAAAAAAATTGTCCCTCGAGATCGTCAGGGTGGCCACGAAACACTAATGGCCGATTATTTTGTAGAAAATCCAAAATTTAATGCCGATATTTTTCGTCAAAGGTTTCGTATGTCCAAGTCTTTGTTCCTAAAAATTGTTAGTGACGTCGAAGCGTACGACGAGTGGTTTCAAGAGGGCTTGGACGGGAGAATGAAGAAAAGTTTCACGCCGTTGCAAAAGGTTACTTCTGCGATTAAACAACTTGCAACCGGTAACCCACCAGACGAAAACGACGAGTATTTAAAGATGTCTGAAAGGACCTCTCGTGAGTGCCTTGAATGTGGAACGGGCGTTTGGTGTGTTAAAGGCGAAGTGGGGAATACTAAAGCGTCCAATGCGTTCCAAAACGGTGAAAAAGATAAGGTTACTCGTGTATACGTGCATTATTTTACATAACATGATTATAAAAGACGACGGAAGGGCGATAGCACCGGTACACATTCAAGATCCTCCAGTCGAACCCGTCTTCGCTGAAACAGCTTATAGCGAGCTCATTGACGAAGACACGCATTGGAGACTAAAACATGATCTCGTTGAGCATCTCGGACGTTTAGATCTACCTCACCTTGAAGTGAGTTCCGACGACGAGTAGTTTGTTTTTATATTTTTCTAGTTTGAATGTAATTTTTATTTTTCTAGTTTGAATGTAATTTTTATTTTTCTAGGTTGTTTTTTTTTTAATTTAATGAAATGTCTTTTATTTAATTTTTATTTTTATTAATATTTTTTTAATTTATAAACATGCATAAATAAAAATAAAAATAAAAAAAACCCAAGTCACCTATTAGGGGAGTGCCGCCATCAAAATGTGGTGTTAGGGGAGTTTAAGAGGGGAGTTGACGTGGCACTATCTGATTGGTGGTGTGTAAGAGAGGGGACTCACCTATTAGGTGAGTGCCCCTTGTACCCTTACTTTTCTTTTTGTACAGATTTCCGCCCCAGTGTCAGCAACACTCCACCCTCCACAAAGAAGAATAGGACCGGTTTAATTGTTGGGATTGTGGTTCCTATTGCAGTAGTTAGCTTTCTGTCATTATTAGCCCTATATATTTTTCATCAGCTGAAGAAAAATCAGGATACATCTGACAATTATGAAGGTATCTTTTTTTCTGGATATTTCTTTATAATATAGATGAAAAATGTTCTCCAATTGCATATCTAACGGCAGGCTCAAATAACTCCATAGAACTGTAGAAGTTATTAAGAAAAGATGCAATTTCAACCCAGTTACTTTTGGATGGTTAACACAGTTTATGTTTGACATTTAATTGCTTGCAAAAAAATATTTCTTTTGGATGAAAAGTGCTACACAGGTATCCAACCGACCCATTTTGCTACTTCGACTTACATGATTTTGCTGATTTACAGAATTTTTGGGAATTGACACCAGACCATATACCTTTAGTTATGGAGACCTGAGAGATGCAACAGATCATTTTAGTTCTGCAAATAAGCTTGGTGAGGGAGGTTTTGGACCTGTTTACAAGGTACATTATACTTTTCATCAACAATAAAGTTTTGTATCTTAAAGTCAAGCTTAAACATGATTAATTCTTGATATCCTTTTGATGGTAAAAAGGGAACACTTGATGATGGGAGGGTAATAGCTGTTAAACAACTCTCTGTAGCCTCCAACCATGGCAAGGCTCAGTTTATTGCTGAAATTGCAACTATATCCGCTGTCCAACACCGCAACCTTGTTAAATTATATGGATGCTGCATTGAAGGAGACAAACGACTTCTTGTTTACGAGTATCTTGAGAACAAGAGTCTTGATCAAGCATTATTTGGTAAGAGATATCACATCACATTCATCATAAGTACAGCTTTTAGACTTTAATCCTAGGGTATAAAAACTATAATGTTACTTTTGCGGCCTATGATGCAGGAGACAGCAGGTTATTTCTTAATTGGGCCACACGTTTTGAAATATGCCTCGGGATCGCACGCGGTCTTGCATATCTGCATGAGGAATCTCAGATACGTGTTGTACACCGAGATGTTAAAGCTAGCAATGTTTTGCTTGATTCTGAACTCAACCCTAAGATCTCAGATTTTGGTTTAGCCAAACTTTATGATGACAAGAAAACACACATGAGTACTCGTGTTGCAGGCACAGTGTAAGAGTTTATATAATGTGCTTGTCTTTTGAGCAGGGCCAGCCTGTTAGGCTTTTCATCCTAGGCACGGGCTTAGGGCCACCAAAGAATTAGGGCCTATATTTTTTAATAAGTTATTATATATAGTATGTGTGTTAAGGCCCAAGTTACAAATTAATTGCAAAATAAACCAATTTTTTATTTAAAAAAACGACTAACTTTTTAATTAAAAACTCCAGCTAAGCTAATATACATAATTGCATACATCGACGTATTAGTTATTCATTATAAAATACCTCAATTAGAGCCGCCATTATCATTCTTATTTCCCATCTGTCTGCTGCCAGCGAATCGCTGGGCGTTTTACGGTGATTTTAATTTGTATTCTTAGATGTATGTTCTTTTTTTTGTGAAATTATACAAATTTTAAAGGATTCCACTTTGTATTTCGCTTAGGGCCTCTAAAAACGTTAGAACGGCCCTGCTTTTGAGTATCACACACACACACACACACACATATATATATCAGTTGAGTATCTTGAAGTTGTGATGATTTTATATGTATTTTGTAGAGGGTATTTGGCACCGGAGTATGCAATGCGTGGACACCTTACTGAAAAAGCTGATGTATTTGGGTTTGGAGTTGTAGCTCTAGAGATTGTTAGTGGAAGGCCTAATTATGATTCAACTGTCGAAGATGAGCAAATATATCTTCTTGAATGGGTATCTTTCATTTTCTTAATTATTCCTTATAAATTATTTTTACACTACAAAAAATTTTCGCAATAGCGGTGACTTTTGCCGCTAATACTCCCAGTTGTCGCCGCTAATGAGTCGCTGCTAATGAACCGTCGCTAATACTGGTTCCTTGGTATGGTTTAAGGCATGGAACCTACATGAAGCTAATAGTGAAGTTGAGTTGGTGGAGGAAGAATTGTCTGAATTCGATGAGGATGAAGTGAAAAAAGTGACACGAATCGCCCTTCTGTGCACCCAAACCTCACCAATGCAAAGACCACCAATGTCACGAGTGGTGGCGATGCTTTCAGGAGATATAGAAGCAAGTGGTGCTATTAATCGGCCCTCATATTTGAGTGATTTTAATTTTAAAGATGCTACAACCTTCGGAAGTGTTGTTCCAACTATAGGTACAAGTTCGGTGCCAAGTACAAGTCACTCCATTATTTCACCAAACACACCTGATAATGCTTCCAGACCAATGCTTCATAATATCATTTGAGAAGGACGGTGATAGTGGCGGTGACGACATAGTTTGTTTGTGGGTAATCTGTCTTGTGTATTGAGGATGGGTGAATGAAGATGTCATTGGTAGCTATATATAAAACTCTTTATTTGTGATATGTTTTTATGATAATATTTTGTTTTGCCGATTGAACTGTAGTATGAAATCCCATTTCTATTATTAAAGAAGTTGCAATGGAGTTGTATCACTAAGTTGATAGGTTTTACTTACTATTTTATTAGTTTTATGACACACTGACTTTTAGTTATCATTTATAAAAATGCATACATGATCAAAGTTAAAAAAAAAGGTCTAGAAAATCATGGGGTGTGCTTATGTTACACGATCGTTTGAGCTTCTGTCTAGAGAGTTCAATCTTTTAACAAGCTGTACATAAGTGTGATAATTTTGCTAGGTCTCGTGTCATCTAAGGAAAACATCAAAACATTGTTTTTGACCCATTAGGCTACTTAGAAACATAAATAACGAGTACGTGTTTAATAATTTTGAAAGAATTTTATTAGATATAAGGTAAACAACATACATAACATAGCATTTAGGTATCAACAAAAGGAACTAGGAAGCTAAGCCGTAATGGTGTTAATTATGATATTTCGGAAATATTATTTCTATCTGATTCCTTCGGTATGTCATGAAGCTAATAGTGAAGTTGAGTTGGTGGATGAAGAACAGTCTGTGCTTCATGAGAATGAAGTAAAATTGAGAGATATGAATCGCCCTTTTGTGCACCCAAACCTCACCAATGCAAAGACAGCCAATGTCACGAGTGGTGGCAATGCTTTCATCTAGAAGCATGCATGTGGTGTTATACTCGGCCCGAGTATTTCACTGGTTTTAATTTTAAAGATGTTACCAGTTTCAGAAGTGTTGTTTCAACTTTGGGCATAGAATATATGCCAAGTAAAGTCACTCCACTGTTTCACCAACCATACCTGATAATGATTCCCGACCAGTGATTCATATCATTGAAGAAGGTAGGTGACCGTGACGCAGGGCCGGATGCCCGGATGCCGTGACGTAGACGACATGGTTTGTTTTGGATAATGTTTTGTGTTTTGAGGATGAGTGAAGAGATGTGATTTATAACTATAGATAAAGCTCTTATTTGTGATATGTTTAGGGACAAGTTTTGGTTTGCCAATAGTAAATTTCACGGACCATCCAACATGGATTGTCGACACTGGCGTAGCTTAGTGGGAGCGGGAGGGGCGCCCGTCCCCCGAACATTTCGCTTAGTAGTGGAGAATATGTAGTTTTTGTATAGAAAATTTTTGGTATATACGTTTTTTTTACCCCCGGTTTTATAGAAATTTTTTGGCATATATGTTTTCGACCCCCGGTCGGAAATCTCAAGCTTCGCCGCTTATTGTTGAAATTTCACATTTCCTCACTTATCGTTTTTACTTTTATGGAGTCATCACGCATTTCATCCCTGGGATGGATCTTTGTCCACTTTGGACGTTAAACTTTCTTAGATGACCATTTTACCGTTAAACAAAAAAAATAATTAATTATCCCATCTGTTGGTGCATACATCTGTCGTCTTCGTCTTATATCGAGTCTCGGACTGAAAGTTTGAGGAGTGCTGAAAGTTTGAAGAGGTCTAGTTTGAAAGTGTCAGGGTCTAGTTTGAAGGGTTTAGTTTGAAGGGTTTAGTTTGAAGAGTGTCATGTCACCTTCAAACAGGAGGGTCCTTCTCCTATAAATAGGCTTCAAACTTTCACCATTTGTAACTTTCCGGCTAAAGCAACGAAGTGCTGCCGAAGTGTTGTCAGGTTGTAAAACAGTGTGAAATCAATATTACAACAGTTTAAAGTGTATTGCTAGCTGAATTGAACTTAGTTTCTTTGTTTCCGCCTCTGAAACTGAGATAAACTCTTCTGATTGACTCGTTCGGGTCTGAAAACGATCCTACAAGTGGTATCAGAGCTCAGGAGGAAGAGTTCTTGCCATATTCAGCTTGAAATTCTGTTTCTACACCATTCTTTTTCAAAAAGTTAAAAATTTTACGGTTAAAATCGGCTCAAATTTTCACACTATGTTCGGATTTGACAATTAACAAATCCTTGAAAGTATTAGACTAAAATTCGACCTAAAACTGATTGATAATTGCCTGACCGTTTGAAAGTGTTCGATAATTGCTGATGTCATAGGTCCTTCCCGTTTGAAAATGACCCCTTCTGTTTGAATTTGATACCTTCCTGTTTGAAAATGACCCTTCCTGTTTGAAACTGACACCATACCGTTTGAGAGTGTGACAGTTTGAGGGAGTGATTGTTTGAAGGTGTCACCGTTTGAGGAAAGCAGACTGTTTGAAAGCATGGCAGTTTGAAGCATGACAGCTTGAAAACATATTGTATTGGTTGCATGTGAATATTCTGTTACGGTTCAATCAGATTAATACACATTTCATACTTGTCGGTTGTATTTGCATGTGCCTGTGTTGAAGTGTGTGAATGTGTTTAGAGGAATTGTCGGTCACCATTTTGTAATACATGTGATTATAAGGTCAAGTTCAAAAAGAAGTCATTGTGCATATCCACTAAAGAAAACGGTCCAATAGATATTAAAGAAGTTGTTGATTTTTGCGATTAGTGTCCTTTGCATGTGATTATTATAAAAAAGTATTTGTCAGTTGCTTACTTGCATGTGATATCTCGATTGAAAAATATTGTTTGTTTATATTTGAGTGGGGTGTCAGTTTGCTTGTTGGATATACAAGTTGTTGGCTGAAAAATTGACAAAGAATTTTGAAACATAAATCAATGGCATACACATGTGATTATCATTGAGATATAGTGGTATTCATGTGAACTTCGAGTTGCATATAACATTCTTAAAGAAACTGTTGTCTGTTCAAAATCCATTTGTGTTCTCGGTTCATATAAAATTCATAAACTCAGCCCATATGACCATAATCTCGACCCATTTGCATAAATTGAATTTTATTTGTTGAAGTTTTATAGTGTGGCCCAAATCATTATACAACATCTATTAGAGTGATCGGATCGTTCCGCATAGATCTCAGTCTGCACCAGAATCAGTTCAAGTCACACCATTTTATCAGTACATTTGTCTGTCAGGTCGCTTTGTGTGGTCAAGTTGCGTGAAATAGTCCAGTTCGTACGGTTTGGAGTTCAAAGGTTTCAAAGAGTCTGGATGTTTGAAATTGATCCGAGTCATAGTAGTTCTCACGGTTTGCCAATTTAAATCTCAGTCTGCACAGAATTGTCATCAGTTCGAGTACCAGTTTTAATCTGTTATTTGATAAGTGTTTAAACTGATTGTGTTTTGTTTGTTTTGTTGTCAGGTACTTGTCAAGAGATTCAAGTTGCTACCGAATCATGGATACCGAATTCTACAACGCGTTTGCTACGCCAGTCGCTCCTGTTACTGCTGCAGAGAATTTATACAGTGAAAATGAGACGGGAACTCATCAAAAGCCGCCAAAGCTCATGTACATTGAAGACTTCAAAGGATGGCAAAATCGATTTGAGAACTGGGTGCAAGCTTACAAATTTGATGCATGGTGTTCGTTGGAAAAAGACTATGAAAAACCGAAAAACGAACGTGGGCTTGTAAAGGATTTCAGTGACTTTACGGAAGCTGACAAATTGAAGTATACTAGTGAGAAAATGATGATCAGTATTCTTCAACAGGCAATCAAAGAAGATATATTTGTTTTGCTTCAACACGATAATACAGCTAAGTCAATTTGGGAAGCATTGATTCAGAAATTCAAAGGAAACGCGGATATGATTAAAAACAGAAAGGCGTTGTTGAAGAAATCATTCGATATGTTTGTAGCTTTTGATTACGAATCAACGAAACAGACAATTGACAGATATTGTCATCTTGTCTTGGAAATGGGGAGATTGGATATAAAGAAGGATGATGAGGAATGGGTGGATAAACTTGCTGAGGCATTACCACAACAGAAATGGGGAACTTATTTGTTGATTATCAAACACATGAGAAAATCTGAGAATATGAGTCTAGCAAAGTTTATTCAAAAGATTGAAGAGCATGAGTTGGATATTCAGAAAACGGCTATCATGACGAATCCAAACGCCAAACAAGATATCAGTTTGTATTACCGAGGGAACAAGTTTGAGGCTACTCCCAGCCCGAGCCCAAAGATCAAAACTGGTTTCAGTGCTGACAGTTCATCTGGAACAAAGGGTAGTAGTGTGACACAATGTGGTGGATCTTCATCCTCGTATTCAAGTTTTGATCCAAACTTTACAACATCAAGTCCTCAACAACAGAATTCTACAAACCTTCAGTGCAATGTTACCTTAAACATTCAAAATGGCCAGAATTTGTCTCCGGAAGTTGCCAAGCAGCACATGGCATCACTGGTTACTATGTTAGAATCTTACGAAAGTTTGATCGATGGGAAGATTGGCAATCCGATGCTTACCAAAGAAGATTATGACCAGATTGATGCTGAAGAACTTGAAGTGATGGATATCAAATGGTGCTTAGCAAGTGCTTGGAGAAGAGCTGAAAAGTTTCAAGAGATTACTGGTAGGGATGAATTTCGAGGAATGGCTACCTCTCCGTTGGGATTTGATAAATCAAAGGTTACCTGTTTCCGTTGTAAAGGAAAAGGTCATTTTAAACGAGAGTGCAAAAGTAAAGAAACTACCGGGAATCAAGATAGAAACAATTATTATCAGAAATCAATCTTCCATCAGACTACTCAACAACCTCAAATTGTACATGCTCATGCTACTGATGATGGAAAGAAGAAAGCTTTACTTATCCATCAAGATGATGAATTTGTTGCTGAAGGATTTAGTTGGGATAAATACATACCTGGTTCAGCTTGTGTTGCAAGAATACTAGGTGAAGAGGCTAGTGAGAAAAGAATCCCGATATTTTCTGATCTTGGAAGCGATGTGGATACCGATGATGAGGAAGAACATCTCAACAGAGCTAGAAAAGGCATTGATCCTACTAGTTTTAATTTGTTTTTTGCAGATAAAATGGAGATGCTGTTTCAGAAGAAGATTGCAAGATTGATGAAAGAGCTGGAAGCAGCAAAAATGCAAGCTGATGAAAAGACAAAGACAGAAGCTGGAAAAGCAAATGTTGAACCAGCAACCGAGAAAGTTGTTGAAATGGAGAAAGTGGTGGAGAAACTCGTTGAAATTGAAAAAATAGTCGAAGTTGAAAAAATTGTTGAAGTAGAAAAAATTGTTGAAATTGAGAAACTTGTTGAAGTTGAAAAGACTGTCGAGGTTGAAAAGATAGTTGAAAAATTGGTTGAAGTTGAAAAACCATGTTTGAAGTGTTCAGAGTCTTGCAAAGTTTGTGAAGAAAAAGATAAAAAGATTGCTGATTTAGAGAAGATTAAGGAAGATTTACTGTCTGATGTGAAGTATGTGAAAGAGTCATACGATGTACTGAATAGAACAGTTGATGGGTTGAAAAGAACGAATGCTGAAATCGAAAAAGCAAATGACAAAATGAGTGCAACTTTGATGACAAAGCAAAGCGTCATAAATGATTACATTGAAGATTGTGCCAATCTGAAGAAGGAGCTGGAACTCGAGAAGATTGAGAGTGAAAGGATTAAACGATTATTGTTGAGTTATACTACATGTGATTATCTGATTGATCGTGTTTATCCAACTGTTGCAGGTCTGGAAGCATTCATGGATAAAAAGATTGAAGATACTGATACTGGTAAGAAACCAAGTGTCAAGTATAACAGATGTCCGCCCCCGATCCATGAAACTTATTCTCCAAGGAATCCTAACGAGGAGCGTCTAAAAAAGGCAGTCAACATCAAGTTAAAGTCTGAAATCATTGATGAATTACCAGACAATATTGATGTTACATTCACAGCGTCTGACACTGATCATGAGTCTGAGTTAGTAAAGAAAGTTGTCGATCAGGTGTTAGATACGGATGAAGAGTCAAAGTCGGAGTCTAAGTCAGATAGTTCGAGTTCGTCTAAGAAGAGTCCGAGTTCACCGGTTAACAGGGTTTACAATAGAGAATTCCTGTTATCAAAATCTAATTTGAATGACGGATTAATCAAAGTGGCATATACTTTGTTTGATTCAGACAAATTATATTCTGATGAGGAATTTCCAATAAGAAGTGTAAAAACTGAAATGATCAAACAGGTTTTCAAATTGACAGAAATTAATATTTCTGAAATAAAAGATTTAAATCTTTTTGAAAAACCTAAAAAATACACTTCAAGAGTTCAACAGAGATTGAACAAGAAAAAAGGTTACGGTTCTGGTTATGGTTTTCAAAAGAAATCAAACCATAACCGTAATTACAAAAAGAACGGATTAGGCTTCAATTCTTCAGAAAATTATAAAAATCAGAAAACTTATAAACCAAAAACAAAATTTGTTTCAGGAGGAAGTTCAGAGGATGAACAGAAGAAACCGTTCTGGAAGCAGTCGAATCAAGAGTTTCTTGCTGAAGTAAAGAAGAATGTGAGAAAGTTTGCTTCAAGAGTTGACAGAAGAACCTGTTTCAAATGCCAAGAAGTTGGACATATAGCTTGGAATTGCCCCAAGACCAACTACCAAAAACAGGAAGTTTCTTCTAACTCTGTTTTGAGAAAGACTTGTGTTGATAAGAAAGAACAACCTGTGAAAAATCTTAAAAAGTTTGAAAATTCTACTTCTGAGGAAGGAGAAAGTTCAAAAAGGTTTTACAAAAGAAGAGGTGATTTGAGTAAACAAAAGTGGGTGGTTAAATCTGAGGGTAATTCTGACAATGAATCTGATTCCATAAAATCAGAGGAGTCTTTGGTTGATAAAAAGGTTGTGAATTCCGTTCCAGAGGTGAACGATGAGGATTTTCCTCCATTGTCAAAGGAAAATTTGATGAAGAAAGTGGGAAAGGTAGAGATCTCATATCAATTCTTCGCTGATAAGGGAGATTTTGATGTTGAGAAGGTTTTTAATGGAAATGTTAAACATATTTTTGGTAAGATGGTTGACAGGAAAGTGAAGGATGCTAAAGAATTTTACAAATCAAAATGTTGGTGGGACAGATGTTTGCCACCAAAATCACCCAAGGCTGGTCAGGCTTGGGTGACAGCATTTTCACCATAAATTCCTGACTTGCCGGAGCTCCCAGGTTGGTAAGAGTGGAGCAGGAATCGGCATCTTTCTTAGCAAATGATCCTACAAGTGGTACAGTTGATAAAGTACAGGTGGTATATTTAAATTGTTATATTTCGATTTACAAGTGGTTATGATTGTTGAGTGAACCTGTTAGTGGTTGAAAGAGGTTTTCATTGACAAATGGTTAATCAAGGTCATTAAGTTGAACTTGATTGGACCATACTTACAAATGGTATTTGATGAACAAAGTGATAAACCCCTAATTTTTACAAGTGGTAAAATCAATCAAATTAATTTTCCGGAAAAACCATTTGATTAAAACAAACTTAAGTGTTTTGAAATCAATGGGAAAATAGTTTGTTGTAAGGGGGAGTTCTGATTGTTTATGCCAAGTGGATGGCGATTTGATGCGATTTGATGTCAGTTGTCAACTTTATTGTATAGTTGGTTTTCAAATTTCCTAAAATGTGTTTGCATTTTAGGGGGAGTAAAAATTTTCAGAAAATCCAAAAACATTTGAAAATTTGAAAAAGTAAAAAACATGATAAAATCAAAAAATGAGTTTTGTTGTGAAAAAGAGGAAATGATAGTACATCAGTGGACTGTCACAACATGCTAAAGAATTGTTTAGATAAAATGTGATAAACAATCTCACTGTGGATGTGTCAGTAGGTTTTTACACATTTAGTAAATTGTGACGAGATATAAACATAAATTTCAAACTTGCTTGTTCTGTGGGTTAACACAAACTTGGATATATAGGTAACCCCTGAAATCTTGTTTGAAAGGTCCCTTATTCTGAGATACTAGGTCTTTATACTCAGTGATATCTGGGGTATTATCCCGGGACTTCTGCTGAAAGAAATTTCTGACCTAGTCCCCGGATAATGCTTTCCGCAAATGCTTGAAACATAGCATCGCCCTCAGCAAGCTGATGAAACAATAAAATTGATAGTCGCTGCTGTTGTAATGCAAAAGATCCTCTAAAGGGGACACACCAAAAGTCGAAGCCGTCATCTCTCTGCGTATCGAAAGATCGACCTGAGCTCTCACGGCCCTCGTACTATAATTTATTCCCTTACAGATATCATCTGTGGTATACTCACCTGTAAGACTGAATATTGGGATCTGGATACGGGAGTATATTCAAGTAGTGGGACACACGAATAAGTTCAAGAGCTTAAAACATTAACCTCGTATCTCGGATCAATTGAACTTTGTGTGAAAATTTAAGTGGATCAATATACTGACAATCTAGGTGAATTGTTTAGAACTTAAAATGTTTAAAGCTTAACGGTGTTGGTGATTTGTCTTAAAAACTGATATGATCCTCTTACGCAAACTCACAAAAATATTGTATGTAAATATTTCTTTGCTGCATTTCATTTCGGTTATATAAAAAAAAAATCCAAAAAGATTTTCAGAGTGTTTTAGCATAAATTTTGAAAAATTCAAAAAGATTTTAGACAACTGATGTTGGAAAGCTGATTTTCAAAATTCCGAGTGCTATACATGACGAACAGGTTTGGGAAAGTGTGTTTGAAGATGTGTGAAATGAAAATGATAATCATTCAAGTGGTTCATCAGAAATTGACATGATAAATGATGTATTCAGGGTTGTGTCTTCATGTGATTAGCAAAGTTTCTAAATTTGTTATATCTTATCTTTTGTGAAACTTATTTTTGAGTAGAGAATATGCAGGTAAATCAAGTTGTGATACCTGAACCTGTGAAAGCCAGACTAAGATCCCAGCACATATTGAGGGGGAGTCTGTTAGAGAAAAAGAGTTTAAAGTTGCTAGGGCTAGCTGCTGATCCTGAAGAATAAAAGAGAAAGAGAGAGATTTGAAGATACTTACAATGTCAAATACTTCAAAGAGTTCAAGAGGACTGATAAAGACTGAAGATGCGTAGACTCGACACTTAAGACTCGTCAACATCTGAGGGGGAGTCTGTTGGTGCATACATCTGTCGTCTTCGTCTTATATCGAGTCTCGGACTGAAAGTTTGAGGAGTGCTGAAAGTTTGAAGAGGTCTAGTTTGAAAGTGTCAGGGTCTAGTTTGAAAGTGTCAGGGTCTAGTTTGAAGGGTTTAGTTTGAAGGGTTTAGTTTGAAGAGTGTCATGTCACCTTCAAACAGGAGGGTCCTTCTCCTATAAATAGGCTTCAAACTTTCACCATTTGTAACTTTCCGGCTAAAGCAACGAAGTGCTGCCGAAGTGTTGTCAGGTTGTAAAACAGTGTGAAATCAATATTACAACAATTTAAAGTGTATTGCTAGCTGAATTGAACTTAGTTTCTTTGTTTCCGCCTCTGAAACTGAGATAAACTCTTCTGATTGACTCGTTCGGGTCTGAAAACGATCCTACACCAACTAGTCAACCCTCTCCCATCAACTTCTTCCGACGACTTTATTCTGCTAAACGATGAAGAATTTTGGTTGCGAGCTCATATTTACTCATCAAACCAACTTGCTAAGTCTATAGCAATCAAAGAAGTTTTGTAGAACAAACTCACCTTTGTTTCAAGAAAACCACCCAACCACACCCTGTGAATTCTTGATCAAGCGTCATCAATCCCCTCCGTGGATAAGTTTCAGTTCAACAAATTCTGCCTATCCTACTACACCCCAAAACTAGGGTGCCACGAAACGTTAGATTTACACAAAACATACTTTAAAGAACTCAAATTATGAAAACAACCAAAATTTAGATGAGGCCAAAGTAATCTAAATACCCTTTTGATAAAAAATAAAAGCAAAAGAAATAATTTGATTGATTCTTAGGGCTTTCAAATTTTAATTTATTAAAAAGGAGAGTTTTTGCGGGACACCCCATATATGAACACAAATTTGTTGGGTTTCTATTAATTTGTAATAGATTGGATCTTAATCCTTGAGGGGACTGGCTCAAATTAAATAATTGTGTGAATACATGTATGGATCTTGTGTGGACACTAATTTTGACAAGGATAAAGATATGGACCATGTTTCAATTGAACAATTCACATGTCAACATGACACAATTAACAATCTTTTATTCAAAGTGGTGTTCTTTATTAAATTAAGTTTTAGAGTTTTCTCTATAACAAGTAAAGGCGTAGTTAAAGTGTATGGATAATTCAAACACACAGGGGCGGACCTATTAAGAAAGTACGGGTTCCTGGGAATCCATTCGGTTTTTAATTTTTAGTGTAAATATATATAACAAACTGAAAAGGAACCCATAAGTAAAATATAAAGGGAACCCATAAAAAAAAGCCCTTGGTTCTTCACTGGTTATGTCCGTGTTATTCTCCCCAAGACACACGGGTTCGAATCCTGTATGAGGCACAATTTATACTTTTTGTTGAGTCAGCTACTGTTTTATTGGGCATATGCTTGTTTGTTTACAGGAAAAGAAAGCAGAAGAAGAATGGTAATATTTCTGCTATATCTGAAAATCTTAATCTTTCCAAACCACATTTCGATGGGTCACTACAAAATTTTCAAGATTAGACATACATCTCTCAGATCTGAAATTGATTAAGTGAAGTCAAATGTTACTTGACCATTTAACTGTAACTTATTTATTGGGAAATATACCGTCCCGCCAAGCTAATTTTCATTTTATGGGTACAGAATTTGTAGTATGCAAATAAACTAATATCCACTTAAGCAAAAATATTTATTTCCAGGGAATCTTGGAGGATGGGAAAGAAATTGCTGTGAAAAGGCACTCAAGAAAATCAAAACAAGGACTAGACGAGTTCCAAAACGAGGTTAAATGTATCGCTAAACTTCAACACCGAAATCTTGTGAAACTTTTAGGATGCTGCGTTGATGAAGACGAGAGAATGCTGATCTATGAGTACATGCCCAATAAAAGCTTGAATTCTTTTATATTTGGTACATTTTGCTCTAGATTTTTGTATCTGTTTTTGTTACACAAGTTCAAATATATTAACATACCATTCACTTTTCATCAATGTGACCTATAGATGAAGGAAAAAGAAAGTTAATGGACTGGTAAAAGCGCTACACCATTATAATTGGGATTGGAAGGGGGCTTCTCTATCTTCACCAGGACTCAATGTGAGATTAAATATATTATTAATGTAATATTTAATCTTGTAGCCTTTATAATCATTTATATTATATTAGATCAAAATATATTAATAACCTATTAATAATTAGTTGGTAATTGTTGATGGACCATATTACCCTTATTAACTAATTAGGTTTCCTCTTGGGTGTATAAATAAGGAGCTTATTAGAGAGTTAAAGGGTTACACAATTTAGTGAATCAACCAACCCTCATAACATCAAATTCGTCTCTCTCTCCATAACTGAAATCAACCCTACTTTTGGTTTCATCACCATCATCACTTTACACCCTAAGGAGGAACCGGATCACACTGACAACTATGTCGAACTCAATGGCTGGATCTCTGACTGGATTCTCCACTGCTTTGAATGATATAACAGGTATGTTATTCATGTTTTCCATTAAGTTTAAACAGAACTGATCAACATGTGGTATCAGAGCATATGTTGATAAATCAGTTATGTTTTCGTATCCATTATTCTGGGATCATTATAAGGAAAACAGAAATTTTAAAGCCTTAATATCATGGTTGTTTTCGTTTTTTAAATGTGCCGAAATCACTGTTTTCGGAATATGTTGGTTAATATATTGTTTCGAAATCATAATGGGCAAATCTTAATATCCGAAATCTGTTAATAAAAGTATAAAATTTAAGGTTTCGGATCCCAGATTATGTTTTAATTTTCTTAGGGTTCATCATACTGTTCTAAGAAAACTCGAAAATTCCCTATATTTTGGAATATAATTTGGATTAGTGGGTGTTTTTCATGATTTTGATCTTAATTTTATCTATTAAAATTTTGAAAACTGTTAATAGATTTCAGTTATTATTTTTGAAATATTTGATAAGTTTAGATCATAAATAAAATAGGCAACACTATCCCACAATCCCTTAAATTTCGAGTTTTAGTTATTATCACAAGAAACAGCAATTAACAGTAGGTTCGAAATCATAATCGCACAAGTCCCTTAACAATCGCACAAGATCAGATCAGATATGATCTGATCGCACAAGACATTCGCACAAGATCAGATCACAAAAAAAAAAATGATCTGATCGCACAAGGGAAATCGCACAAGATTTGTGGATCGCACAAGACTTGTGGATCACACAAGACTTGTGGATCGCACAAGGCATTACTGATCACACAAGTTATTGGGCCTTACTGATCGCACAAATTATTGGGTCTTACTGATCGCACAAGTTATTGGGCCTCACTGATCGCACAAGTCATTATTGATCGCACAAGTCCTTACTGATCGCACAAATTTGTTTTGGGCCTTATTGATCGCACAAGACTTGGGCCTTATTGATCGCACAAGACTTGGGCATTACTGGTCGCACAAGACTCGAAACCTCATTATTTTTTAAGCTGTTTAATGTGACCTAAATTTTTTTTTCGGGGCTCTGATGTATTAATTCTGGCCAAAGCTGATTTAATACATCTATTTATTGTTCAAGTATTATAAAAGGCTATGTTAAGTATGCATTACAAACGTGAAATGTTTTAATTCTGGCCAAAGCTGATTTAATTCATTTATGTTTAGCATGCTTGACAAGTGCATAACTAAAGTGATTGTTTCATTTCTGGCCAAAGCTGATTTGTCACAATTACTTTGCACACATATTTAAATGATTACACTTCTGGCCAAAGCTGATTTGTCTTCGTTTAAATAGAATTTTACTAAGTCTATTATTTTGATGTTAGTAATAGACATTATCACAGCTTCATAATTAAAAATGGTCATTACTTATGCCTGCCTTAGTATAACATGCCCTTAGATCACATTAAGACTTCCTTCTTAGTATCATAACTTGCTCACCTTATTTCCACTATCAGCACCCAATCAGGGGATTCCACCTTTGACTGGTGATAACTTTGCTGCATGGAAGGATGCCCTCATGCTTACACTTGGACTGCTGGACTTTGATTATGCTCTAAGAGAGAATAAGCCAGCGGACCTTACTGCTACAAGTACTGCTGCTGAGCAGTTACTTCATGATAAGTGGACTAGGTGTAACCGCATGTCTCTCATGTTCATGAAGCAGTCCATTCATAACTCAATCAGAGGAGCTATTCCTGATTCTGAAGATGCTAAAACCTACTTGGCTTCTGTGGAGGATCAATTCAAGGGAACATCAAAAGCACACGCTAGCACTCTTATCCTCAAGCTGGTGACGACTAAGTATGATGGGAGGAGCGGGCATTCGCGAACACATCATGATGATGCATGACATGGCCAATAAGCTGAAGGGCCTGGAGATGGAGATCAGTGATGGTTTTCTTGTTCACTTCATCATCACTTCGCTTCCTTCGTCCTATGAAGCATTCAAGATCAATTACAACACTCAGAAGGATAAATGGACGATGAGTGAGCTGATCGCTATGTGCGTGCAGGAGGAAGAGCGTATGAAGATGGATCGCACTACTAATGTTGCAAACTTCACCACCTCCAGCTCTAAGAAGAGGAAGAACAATTATCAAAGAAAGGATGCTTCTAAGGTCCAAAAGCCAAATCCAAATCCTAATACAAGTGCACCTTCCAGCTCTAAGAACTCCTTAGGCAAACCCTACTGCAAGTTCTGTAAGAAAACAGGATATAAGCAAAAGGAATGCCCCGACTTCAAGGAGTGGCTGGCTAAGAAAGGTAACGATTTTTTCATGATACTTGAGTCCTTTAATTTAAATGTTCCTGCTAATTCTTGGTGGTTTGATTCTGGTTCTATGGTTCATGTTACCAATTCACTTCAGGGATTCCTTACAATCCGGAAGCTGGGAAGAAACCAAAGAACACTTAAAGTTGGAGATGATCGGGAATTAGAAGTGAAGGCCATAGGAACATTACAATTATTTTTGAAAACTGGTTTATGTATTAAACTTTATGATACCTTATATGTTCCTGAGGTAACTCGGAACCTTTTATCAGGACCAAAGTTAGACATGGACGGTTTTGTCGTTTCTCATGGTCATCGCAAACTCTCTATTCTCTATGATTCCATTGTTTATGGTACTGGCATTCTGGATGGTGGTCTCTATAGATTAGAACTACATGATAATTTTTCCAAATCTTTGTTGTCATATAATATTAATGAATCACTCACAAAGATGAAACAGGTTCGAGACTTAGAGACTTCATCTATGTTGTGGCATCAACGTTTAGGCCACATCTCAAGAGAACGATTAAATCGTCTCGTAAAGGATGAAGTCTTACCTCCTCTCGATTTTACTGATTTTGGAACATGTGTCAAATGTCTTAAAGGCAAAATGACATTAGCAAATAAGAAAGGTGCCACTAGGAGCTCTAATTTATTAGAACTCATTCACACTGACATTAGTGGTCCTTATCAAATTGCTGGTATAACAGGACATACTTCATTTATCACTTTCATTGATGATTATTCTCGTTACATGTACTTGTATCTTATAAAGGAAAAATCTGAATCTCTTACAACTTTTAAAGATTATAAAGCTGAAGTTGAAAAGCAATTAGATCGTCAGATTAAAGTTGTGAGATCAGATAGAGGCGGTGAATATTATGGAAGACATACTGATGTGGGTCAAGCTCCTGGTCCATTTTATGAGTTTTGTAAGGGCCAGGGGATTGTGAACCAATACACCATGCCTGGTACACCTCAGCAGAATGGTGTCGCTGAACGAAGAAATCGTACCCTTATGAACATGGTGCGCAGTATGTTAGCCAACACTAATTTACCATTATTCCTCTGGACTGAAGGGTTAAAAGCAGCTGTTCATATACTCAATAGAGTTCCTTCTAAGTCTGTCCCTAAAACTCCTTATGAACTTTGGACAGGAAGGAAACCGAGTCTTAAATATATGAAAGTATGGGGCTGCATTGCTGAAGCAAAACTTTACAATCCTTTCCTAAGGAAACTTGACCCTAAAACAGTTACCTGCTTCTTTATCGGGTATCCTGATCATTCGAAGGGTTATCGTTTCTATTGTCCTTCCCATGTCACCCGTATTGTTGAAACCAAGCGTGCTGCGTTCCTGGAGGATTTCAAGGTCAGTGGGAGCAGTACAAACCCTTACGAAGAATTGCAAGAAGTACAAGACGCGGGGGGGAGAGACTCGTCGCTTATTATTACTCCGTTTACTCCTCTTGTACCCCATGCAACAACTGTACCCGAAGCCACTGCACAAATTCCATCTCCACAATCAGAACCCATTATACCTCATAACGAAGCCACATCAAACGCTCAAAACCAAGACAACGCTGAACCCGAAAATCAACTCAGGAGGTCATCTAGGCAAAGAAGGCCTACTAATTGGGATGATTATGTTACCTACCTGACTGAAATGGATGCTGGAAAGCTCAATGATCCTATCTCTTATAATGAAGCCATTAGCAGTGATCAGTCTTCTAAATGGAACAAAGCAATGATTGATGAGCTTGAATCCATGAAGAAAAATGACGTTTGGGATTTAGTCGAATTACCCAATGGTGCCAAACCTGTAGGTTGTAAATGGGTGTTCAAAACAAAACTGGATCCGAATGGGAACGTTGAACGCTACAAAGCGAGATTGGTTGCAAAGGGCTACACTCAGAAAGAGGGAATTGATTATCAAGAGACGTTTTCACCTGTCTCTCGTAAAGGTTCATTAAGGATCGTTATGGCCCTAGTAGCTCATTTTGATTTAGAGCTGCATCAGATGGACGTCAAAACTGCTTTCCTTAACGGAGACTTAGACGAAGATGTTTACATGAAACAACCTGAAGGCTTTAAACCTGAAGGTCAGGAGCATCTAGTCTGTAAGTTGAAGAAATACATTTATGGGTTAAAACAAGCATCACGTCAATGGTACCTCAAGTTTGATGAAGTCATGAAGAGGCAAGGTTTTATGAAGAATCAAGTGGATCAATGCACCTACCTCAAGATGAGTGGGAGTAACTTTACTATACTTGTCCTTTATGTAGACGATATTCTATTGGCAAGTAATAGTTTAGACATGTTGCATGAGTCGAAGCGGTTACTCTCGCATAACTTCAACATGAAGGATCTATGAGATGCTTCTTACGTCATTGGCATCGAAATTCACCGAGATAGACACAAAGGGATCTTAGGATTGTCTCAAAAGACTTACATAGATCGTGTCCTTACACGTTACAACATGCAACAGTGCAAACCCTCCGTCGCTCCAGTAGTTAAGGGAGATGTTTTCGGTTCATTCCAGTGTCCGACAACAGAGGTTGAAAAGGAGCAAATGAGCCAGATACCTTACGCGTCAGTAGTCGGGAGCCTGATGTATGCTCAAGTCTGTACTCGCCCAGATATCGCTTATATTGCTGGAATGCTAGGCCGTTATCAGACTAATCCTGGCCTAGATCACTGGAAAGCAGCTAAGAAGGTCCTTAGATATCTGCACGGGACGAAAGACTATAAACTGTCTTATAGAAGAAGTGATCACTTAGAAGTGGTAGGTTATTCTGATCCTGACTTTGCCAAATGCAAAGATGACAAGAAATCCACTTCGGGCTACATCTTTATGTTAGCAGGCGGACCTATCTCATGGAAGAGTCATAAACAACAGTTAACTACAACTTCCACAATGATGGCAGAGTACATTGCTGTTTACAATGCAACCTGTCATGGAATGTTGCTTAGAAATCTGATCACTGGACTCAAAATCGTTAATTCCATTTCTAGACCATTGAAGCTTTACTGTGATAACTCAGCTGCCGTTAGTTTCTCGAATAGTAACAGTTCGACTGGAGCTGGTTTATATCTCGATACAAAATATTTGTTCGTACGTGAACGAGTTGAGGAAAATAATCTTTGTATTGAGTATATTAGTACTAAAGATATGCTTGCGGATCCGATGACTAAAGGTCTCCCACCTAAAGTTTTCGAAGAACATGTATCGAATATGGGACTTATTAAAGACCTTGTTTAATGGCATATTGTAATATCTTATGTTTTAATTAATAAAATTTCCTCAGTTTGATTTTGTATGTCTCTAACATATGTTCTGCCGGTGTAATGACATATAGACAAATATAAATACAAATCAGACGCTAAAGGGCTTATACATATTTTGATCGTAACTGTTAGGTTTTAAATTGAGGCTATAGTATGGCTAATGGGGGTCCTGAGTCGAATGATGATTCAACGGCTGTATTTCTCTGCTATAGTTCTTGGTTTAAGGCTAAAATGAGTGTTAACTCCTGGCCAGGCTTACCAAATACTCATGATAAATGATTACTCGGCTAAGTGGGAGAATGTGACATTAAATATATTATTAATGTAATATTTAATCTTGTAGCCTTTATAATCATTTATATTATATTAGATCAAAATATATTAATAACCTATTAATAATTAGTTGGTAATTGTTGATGGACCATATTACCCTTATTAACTAATTAGGTTTCCTCTTGGGTGTATAAATAAGGAGCTTATTAGAGAGTTAAAGGGTTACACAATTTAGTGAATCAACCAACCCTCATAACATCAAATTCGTCTCTCTCTCCATAACCGAAATCAACCCTACTTTCGGTTTCATCACCATCATCACTTTACACCCTAAGGAGGAACCGGATCACACTGACAACTATGTCGAACTCAATGGCTGGATCTCTGACTAGATTCTCCACTGCTTTGAATGCTATAACAGGTATGTTATTCATGTTTTCCATTAAGTTTAAACAGAACTGATCAACACTCAAGGCTAAGAATTATTCATAGAGATTTAAAAGCTAGCAACATATTATTGGATAAAGATATGAATCCAAGAATTTCAGATTTTGGTTTGTCAAGAAGTTTGGATGGAAGTGACACCAAAGAAAATACAAGAAGAGTAATGGGAACCTAGTAAGAATATCATTTCTATCTACATTAATTAGGGGTGCTCATGGTCAAGCGATTTTTTACAAAGTTTTAGGTCAATCCGTTGACAACTGTTTTATAAAACGGCAAACCAAACTGGTCGGGTTGGTTGGGTAGCCATTACCAGTTAAACCAGCTGAAATGATTTTTGGTAGTTCAATTTTTTTTCTTATAGCTATGCATAACTACATACTCCATTTAAAGAAAATAACCGAACCATTTAGGGTTATAACAAAACAAATCGCCTCCACAGTCAACAACTTTAGGTAGTTTTTTTATTTGTAAAGACTATCGTATTTTATATTATGTGTTTTTAAATTTCTAAGAGAAAAATGCCCGGATAGTCCCTGTGGTTTCGCCTTTTTTCACCTATAGTCCCCAACTTTCTAAAATTACCTGAATAGTCCCCAAGTTTTCATTTTTTGTTCCCGGATAGTCCCTGGGTCTAACTTAGTTTGTTTTCTCTGTTAAGAGGGTGTGAAATGACAAAAATACCCTTTCCTTAAAAGGCTAAACCATAGGGACTATCCGGGCATCTTCTTCATATTTATTTATAAAACCCCACCACCACACTTCATCTTCAACCTCCACCCACCATCACCCTCCTCCACCCTCCACCATCACCGCCACAGCTTGGTCGCCTGCGACAACGCAACAAGCGGCGGAATCGCTCCTTCGCGCGCGACCATATTCTGGTACACCACACTACCATCACACAACTACAACAAAATAACCACCGCAATCTCCTTCTGCCGCTGAGACCCTACCTCTACAATCTCCACCAGCACCGGCACACCTCCCTCCTCTACCAACGCCGCCCTAGCCTCCGGCAACGACACCAAAACACTCACCACAAATGCCGATTTATCCACCATATTCGACTCGAAATCCGCCATCAATTCTATCAACGGCTTCGTTATCCCAGCCTCAACCGCTCGAATTTTGTTTTCCTTCAATGAACACAATGAATACAACGCCGTTGACGCATCTTTCTTGCCACGAAAGTTACCAGTTTCGAGTAAATCAACTAGCAACGGAATCGCTCCGGACCGTCCGATCACATATTTGTTTTCTTCTAGTTGCGATAACCGGAGCAACGCACACGCAGCGTTCTCCTTTCCGGTCGGTGTTCCGGTTTTCAAAACCCTAACTAACGGCCGGATTGCACCGGAAGAAGCTAACAGCTCTTTATTCTCATCACACAACGATAAATTCAATATCGCCGTCACACCGTGCTCTTGTAATTCAGGATCCGAACACGAAATCAGCGAAATAAAGGTTGTATAAATAAAAATAAAAATGAGTTAAATAGGGTAAAATGACAAAGTGTGGCGGGTTTTCTCTGAAACTGTGGCGGTGATGGTGGAGGGTGGAGGAGGGTGATGGTGGGTGGAGGTTGAAGATGAAGTGTGGTGGTGGGGTTTTATAAATAAAAATGAAGAAGATGCCCGGATAGTCCCTATGGTTTGGCCTTTTAAGGAAATGGTATTTTTGTCATTTCACATCCTCTAACAGAGAAAACAAACTGAAGTTAGACCCAGGGACTATCCGGGAACAAAAAATGAAAACTTGTGGACTATTCAGGTAATTTTAGAAAGTTGGGGACTATAGGTGAAAAAAGGCGAAACCACAGGGACTATCCGGGCATTTTTCTCAATTTCTAATGACGATTTTCTTTTCATTATTGTATCGTACTTTTATTATGTGATGAACCTGACCCGATCCGTACTGTCGAACAGACCCGAAATTTTTTATGTTCAGTCATATGAAATTGGAGTATCTAAAAAAGCGAACCTAATGAAAAAAATTCCTGGATCCGCCACTGCAAACACATTCTTATATGGTGGTTGTGTACGTGGCATTAATTTACGAATTTACCCTCCCAACTTCTAGTTGATATTATTTTAACGATGTTAAAATTATATATAGATATCGCTCAATTACGATTCAAAGCATGTGTTAGTCAATATATAACCAATCGGTATGTTTTAGATTCATGGAACATGGCTGCGTATTCACCTAAGAGTCGCTGGTCCTACCAAGTTGGATCACCCGCAATGATCCTTCAGGTTTTCTCAAATAATATTTGATGACGTGGGTAGCTCAAACCTTAATACTACCTCCGTCCCACTGAAAGTGTCATATTTTGAATTTTCAAAGTCTTTGTTTATAAACTTTGACTTTAATTATATATTTTTGTGTTATATAAAACTTGATGAAAATTAACCCAATAAAAACACTTGTAAAACACACTAAAATCATATAACTTTCATCAAGTATTATCTAAAACAAACAAAATTATTTAACGTCAAAGTTTATAAATAAAGACTTTGAAAATTCAAAATAGGACACTTTTAATGGGACGGAGGGAGTAAATTGATTTGAGACACAACAACTTAAAAGGTTAAAAGGTTCAGAAATCGTTAGCTGTCGTGAACAGCAAAAATGACAAGTCAGAGCCTTGTCACATCACCCTTTGCGTGTGAAGCCTCCTGCCCAGCCGCAACCAGAACATGTGGGAGAGCACACCCTTTTGTCCGCAGGTCCAAACCCTTCAACCCCTAAAAGGGTAAGTCCCTCACTGCAAGCCAGGTTCACTAGTCAAAGGTTTCTCATTTGAGAAATCTCTTCCCCTATAAACTGCAGCCCATGACAAACATGCAAGGACACTACAGGATCAGCAGAGATCATTCCAACTCTCTGATTCTTCCTCTCCCTCTCAAGAACTAGCTTCATGCTTGCTTCTCATCTTCTTCTCCCATGAGAACTAGCTTCATGCTTGCTTCTCTTCTTCACACTAAATAATTCACCTTCTCCAACGATTGTTTTCTGGGCTGATTTCTAATCAGTTCAGGATCTAAGGAAAATAAAAACAATACTAGTGAACCTCTCTTCATGTCTTGCAAACGTGGGGGGACCCCACGACATGCGTTAGGCTATCTGAAACCTTGAACCCTTTTACCCCGGAGATATCGCTACAGGCCTTGGTCTTGTATTTGTTGTAGCAACAAGTTGGCGCCCACCGTGGGGCTACGCCGCTTACTTTATCTTAAAGACCAGTTGTGTAGCTCCATTTTATCTTTAAATCATGTCTAAAAGCGAATCTCCTGGCAAGGTAAATCAGTTGCCTAACAACACTGATTTAACACCAAATTTTGGTCGGATCTCACCGGTCGGATCTACACCTCTTTCTACTCCCGGAAGTACTCCAACGGGAACTATGTTCCCGGAGTTCACTTCTTTTCAAACACCAACCCCATCTCGATCAGGGGTTGCATCTCCTCAAATTGGTGCAATGCGTACATCGAAACGCATGGATCAAACACCCGAGGGAGTAGCTAGAAATTTCTTACAACTGAGATCTTTTCTCAACTAGCATGTGAGCCTAGAAAGGGAAAAAAAGGATGAGAATAATACTAAATTATGAGGAGTCTGAACTCTCATTATCACCTGGCCCTCCATCTCTTCCTTTTGGCAGCTCACGTTCAGCCACATCGTACCTTGAAGTTGGTCCTCTTAACTGGAGCTTCCAGTATGGCTCTTATGACAAACGGTTCAAAGGTTCAGATTTTAGAAGGCCTGAAGGCCAGAACCCTCCAAGCGGAGAAAAAACCATAAACTTTACAGCCTTAACCAAGATTCCGCAAGAGATCTTGGCGACCGAAGAGGTAAAACACAGCTTCCTCCCTGCTCAACCTTTGCCAAAAAACAAAAGATTGGAAAGTTCAAGCCAGTATTGTAAGTTTCACGGATAGAAAGGTCACCATACCAATAATTTCTTCCAACCCAAAAAGAGGATCGAAGCAGCCGTTAAGTCCAAACTGGCTCACTTGGTTAAAGGGGTCAATGACAAGATGGTTGAAGAAAAAACAAAGTAGGAAGTGAACATGGTCGACCTTGAAAACAAAGCTTCCCACAAACGCCATCATTCCAAGGCATGGGAACGTCAATATGTTTGCTTCTCACCACCGGAAGCAGAGTTGCTTTCAAACCCTCTGGTGATGGAATCCAACATAGGAACCATCAAGACACAAAAGGCTTACATTGACATCAGTGCAACCACCAAAATCATGTTTGAGAAATGCTTTAACCCTCTCAGCGACGATGAACGTTCAAAGCTTCAACAGTCTGAATCCTCCATTGAAGGTATCGCAGACATACCTATCAAGCCTTTAGGCCAAATAACCCATAATGTTTGTACAACGAGAGAACAAAGGGACAAACCGAACAACTCACTTTTGCGGTGATCAATATCCCTTCCAACTATGATATCATCATAGGAAGGCCAGGGCAAAGTGTGTTCGGAATGGCAGTTTCAGTTGGTCAAGGCACTGTGAAGTTTCCTACTAAAAAGGGGATAGCAACACTTCAACCTACCCAAGAAGCTTTTGTGGTTGAAGGGGAAAGCTCAAGAAAGGATGAAGACGATGAACAAGGGTTGGACATAAACCCAAAATATCCTCAACAGGGGATAAGGCTAAACACTAACCTTTCCAATGAAACCCTCTCATACCTTGAAAAGCTACTCTTGCACTATGTCTTTGCTTGGTGCCCGGAAGATATGACCGGCATCCCTCATAGCATTGTTGAACATGGGTTATGGATCCCACCTGATCCTAAGCCCATTATACAAAAGAAACGGAGTCAAGCCCCTGAAAGAAGCCTTGTAGAGTGCCAAGAGATGGAAAAACTTGTTCTAGCCAGAATCCTTCGAGAGGTCAAGTATCAATCATGGGTGGCCAATCCCGTAATGGTTCGAAAACCCGACAAGTCTTGGAGAATGTGTATCGATTTTAAAGACTTGAACAAAGCATATCCAAAGGATTGCTACCCGCTGCCCCAGATAGACCTCAAGGATAACTCGCTCACAGGCTTCCCGTTCAAGTGTTTTCTTGACGCCTAAAAGGGTTACCATCAGATCCTAATTAAAAAAGAGGATGAAGAAAAAACCACATTCCACACTGATAAAGGTATATCTTGCTATCAAAAAATGCCTTTTGGTTTAAGAAATGTAGGTGCCACTTATCAACGTCTGGTTGACAAAGCGTTTGCCGGACAAACCGACAAGAACATTAAAGCTTATGTTGACGATTTGGTTATCAAGAGCAAAACGAAATACCAAATGCTCGATGACATACAAGAAACCATCCAAAACTCGAGAAATATCAACATGAAGCTTAATCTAGTCAAGTGCTCGTTTCTAGGGCACATCATGGGGAAACAAAGCATAAAAGCCAACCCTCGAGGGATGTGCTAACAAGAAAGACTTTCGATGGAAAGCTTACAGCTTTGAAGCGTTTTACCTCAAAAGGCAGCCTTCAACTAAATGAAGCAACACTTGGCTTCACTCCCAGCCATTTTGGCTCTGGAAACAGGAGGAACAACCTCTATCTACCTTTCGATTGCTGAAAATACCATAAGTACGGCTCTGATCATTGAACGAAACAAAGTTCAGATACCCGTTTACTTTTTCAAAACTTCAAAATTAGTAGGAATCAAATATTCTTCTTCGGAAAAACTTGCTCTAGCCGTAGTCCAAACGGCTAGAAGGTTTCGAAGGTACTTTTAGTCACACCCAATACAAGTTGTCACTGACTAACCTATTAAGAATGTGCTTGAAAAACAAGAAAATTCCGGACGATTAGCCAAATGGGTTGTGAAAACTAGGTGAACACAAAATCACCTATGTCCCGAGAAAAGCTGTCAAAGCCCAAGTCTCAGCTGACTTCATCATAGAAGTCCCTAAAGAAGTCACAACGGAAGTCAATACAGCCTCCACTGAACCCTCTGACTCCCATACTTGGAAGCTCTTTACAGACTCGTTGCTTGTTTCAGACCAAGTAGGTGACAACTACATAGCCAAAGAAATGGAGGTTCAAAAGCTTCAAGTCCTCACAGACTCTCTCAAGCTAAGATAATAACAGCTACATAGTAAAAGAACCTAACATATATTAGTACCAAGAGAAATCAAAGGAATTGATGAACACATTTCAAACATGTTCCATCAAAAAAGTTACGAGACCTCAAAACAAGAGAACTGATACACTAAGCAAGCTTGTATCTCTTACGTTTGCCCACCTCACCAAGAAGGTACTAATTGAGGTATTAAAAACCCCATCATCCATCCAAAAACTTGAGGTTCAAGATGTGATCACTAAAGAAGGGCCAAATTGGATGACTCCCATTGAAAAGTTCCTCAAAAATGGTGAATTACCTGATGACCAGACTAAGGCTGAAAGGGTTTGTACCAAGTCAAGAAAGTACGTGTTACAAGGAGATATCCTTTACAAAAAAGGATACCTTGCACCACTACTTCGATGCGTTGGCCCAAAACAAAGCCAATATCTGATCAAAGAGTTTCACGAAGGGATATGTGGGGCTCATTGTGGCCCAAGATTGGTAGTGTTAAAGCTGATGAACCACAGATACTTTTGGCCCTCCATGCATCGAGATACCTTCGAACAACTGCGAAAATGTGAGGCTTGTCAGTTACATGATCCGGTACCCAAAAGCCCCAAACATGACTGTTGTGGGTGGTTTTCTGAACATATATCCTAGATTATATTCTGACTGTATTACTTTTGATTATGATCAGGATACTGGATCAGGATATTGGTAGCATCCTGATGCAGTATCCTGGTAATAACTAATTAATTCACGTGCAGATTAGTATGGCTTGCTTATAATGGTCAAGAAGACTGTTTCTCCTAAAGACTCGGACTCAGCTGTTGAGAAGAGAACGTTGAAGCAGCAAAGAAAGGGTCTTCAACATTCAAAGGGGAATATTCGAAGCATCCCCCATTTTTAGGATAGGTTGTTATTTCTATTGCTATATAAAGTAATGAATGGATCAGTGGGAACACACAATTTTTTACGTAAACTTATGCTCTATACTAGCTACAATCACTCACAAACACTTACACTTGTACTCGAATCACATTGTAACACTTAGTTGATCCGCATCATATCCTGCACTGTATCCTGAAGTTTGAAGTAATAAGAAGAACAAGGCAGCTGCGATTGTCAGCTCCCGAGGTTTTGTGCCGGCGATCTAGATTAATCAAGGGCTTTCCTCGTACATCTCGCGTCATCCTTTACTTTTTAGCTCATTGTTTGATTACTGATATAGCTCGATATCCTGAGATATATCCTGAAACAGTTTTTTCAAACAACCAAACCTGCATATTTTCAACACACATTGTTAGCACACTACCTCATAAAACTAATTTGATCACTAAATTGCTTAGGTAATTTTTGACCAAAACAATTTGGCGCCCACCGTGGGGCAAGTGGTGCTATTTCTACTAAAAGCTTTCTTAAAATCATTACTTGGATTTCTATTTTCAAAGCTTTTTGCACAACTATTTTCAATGGCCTCAAAATCAAACATGAGCTCTTCTACCGTGCCCGCTACAACCTCTGCAACAATTGGTTCGGTGCTTCCACCACCTCCAAGGACGCAAGCTTCTTCACAACCTCAAGCTCCTCCAAGAAGGACCGAAACTCACGTGGCTTGGGATATTATTCCCACTCAGAATGTTCAAGGACCCGCTGCTTCAGGGAGAAACTCTATTATGGCTTCTAATGGTGAAATTTTAACTTTTTTTTGGTAGTATACAGGATCAGATGAAGCAGCAGCAAGAAACAAACCAAATGCTGATAAGAGAGATACAACTCTTGAAATCCAGCTCAAGTAGGCCTGTTGAGGATACTGTCACTCCCTTGCAGCCCAGAGCATTGAACTTCAGTTCGGCAGTATACACCGAGGATAACAGGGGCAATATTGTACCTAGTCATTCCCAGAGTCATACTCCTGAGATACCCTCATCTGTCAGGGTATCAACTATGAGGAGCTCATGATATGCTCCAGGAAATGGCTAGAATTCTCAGGCTGGTAACGTGTCTAATAATACTAATACTCTTGCTACTAACGGTGTTGGATCTTTGCAGGATACAAGTGTGACATCGACACTCTCTAGGGAGCTTCAAAAGTTGAAGGATATGATATCTACTGTACCTGGGGTTGTTCAGCCCATTCCGGAAGTATCCCAGGATAGTCACAGGATATCCCGGTTTGCATATCCTATATGTGATGCTAAAATCCCGAAAAGATTTCAAACCCCCAACATGAAGCTCTATGACGGAACTACAGATCCTGAAGAACATGTTGCACAATATAGGGAAAGGATGGAGATTAACCCTATCCCTCCGGATCTCAAGGAAGCTTGTCTCTACAAGGGTTTGGTTCTACCCTAACAGGATCAGCCTTAAAATGACTCCTAAACGTTCCACCTCATTCAATTAAATCATTTGCTAACTTAGTTAATTTATTTAATAGTAAGTTTTCTTGTAGTCGAAGTTTTGAAAAACTAACCAGTGATCTCTATAGGATAACTCAAGGTCCTCAAGAATCCCTAAGGGATTATGTGAACAAATTCAGCAGGGAATCCTTGGACATCCCACACCTTGATGTTGCTACAGCAGTCCACGCATTCAAGACGGGACTACAAAAGGATTCCCAGTTTTATCAGGATCTTGTAATGAATCCTTCCAGGAACCTTGATGAAGCTCGGAACAGGGCTCTGAGATATATTAGACTGGAAGATGACAAAAAGATGCAAGAGAGGATGAATTCATCCTCAACCTATGAATCAACTAACAGGAAGTCAGAATCCTCATACAAACCATATCGCTCTAAGCCATATGGCAGGAATGACAGCAAGAAAGTGAATGTTGTTGAAGATGAGGATCCTGAGGAGTATCCTGAATTGTCAGAATATTGTTTTTCTGTTAATATACCCGAACTAATGTATGCTATGCAGGGTTTGGGAGATAAAGCAAGGTGGCCCAGGAAAAACCAGAAAAAAAGCCGATTGGAAGGATAAATCTAAATGGTGTGCTTTCCATGAGGATTTCAGACATGTCACGGAAGATTGCATAGCCCTGCGGAAGGAAATAAGCTATCCTCTAAGCAAAGGATATCTAAAGGATCTTTTGGGTAGAAAGAAGAATAAGGGTCAGGATATTGAGCAGGATCCTGAACGAGAAGCATCACCTCCTGCCGATGCCAAGATAATCAACTTTATCTCAGGAGGATCGGACATTTGTGGAACCTCTAATTCTGCAGCTAAGAGACATGCAAAGGAGGCTAAGGCAGAATGCGTAGATAAGCCGACCAGGATGACATCCCTCACAACCGATAAAGTTGATCACATTTAATAGTGATGACATGGATAGTGTCCAGGATCCTCACCCTGATGGTTTGGTAATAACTTTATATATTGCTAATCATTTTGTGCGCAGGATACTGGTGGATAATGGCAGATCCGTCAACATTATTCAACTAGAGACGCTGAAAAGGATGAACATTTCCCAGATGGAGATCACATCAAAGTCCACTGTACTTGTAGGGTTCAGTGGAGAGGCTAAAAATACTGTTGGAGAAATAAAGCTACCAATATATGTTGAGGGTGTGAATTCGATGCAACGTTTCCGTGTCATGGACTCCTTATCCTGCTACAACATTATATTGGGCAGACCATGGATCCATGATATGAAGGCTGTCCCATCAACCTATCATCAGTGTATCAAGATTCCTACCCCTTGGGGGGGTGTCAAGGTGGAAAGTGATCAAAAAGAGGCAAAGGAATGTTATTCTTCCTCGATGAAGTCCTTAACAAAGCCTAAAGCTGGATAGAAATTAAAGATACAAAACTAGGATATTGTGGAGGCTTTAGAGCAGGATGTTAAGAAAATTATCCTGCACCAGGATAATCCTGATATCTCGGTGCTCGTAGGAACCAATATCCCTCAGGATATTGAAAATCAGTTAACTAACTTTTTGAAATGCAGGATGTCCACATTCGCATGGAAGCATGAGGATATGACAAGTATTTCTAAGGATATTATAACTCACAAGCTTGGAATCGACAGGTCTTTCAAGCCCATTCAGCAAAAGAGAAGGAAGTTTTCTCCTGAAAGAAACATAATTATACAGGAAGAGGTTGAAAGATTGCTGAAATCTAAGATGATTAGGGAGCTCAAATTTCCCAAGTGGCTAGCAAATGTGGTCGTAGTTCAAAAGAAGAATGGGAAATGGAGAGTTTGTGTAGATTACACAGACTTGAACAAGGCGTGTCCTAAAGACCCATTCCCTCTGCCTCATATAGACTCAATGGTGGATGCAACTGCCGGTCATGAGATGTTAACCTTTATGGATGCATCCTCAGGATTCCAGCAGATCCAAATGGAACCTTCGGACCAGGAGGATACTGCTTTCATGACACTAACAGGTATCTATTGTTATACTGCTATGCCATTCGGATTGAAAAATGCAGGTGCAACATACCAAAGATTGGTGAACATGATGTTTAAAGACAAACTAGGGGACACCATGGAGGTATACATTGACGATATGGTGGTAAAGTCCAAGAAGGCTGAGGATCATCTCCGGGATATTGAAGGAGCATTTGATATCCTGGATCAGTATAACATGAAGCTAAATCCTGCTAAGTGCCATTTTGGAGTGGTGGCAGAAATTTTTTTAGGATATATGGTGACTAAAAGGGGAATAGAAGTGAGCCCGGGACAAATCAAAGCTATCCTGGATATCAAGTCACCATCCAACATGAAAGATGTGCAAAGATTAACAGGACGAGTAGCGGCATTAAACAGGTTTATATCAAGATCCTTAGAGAAATGCAAGTAATTCTATGATATTTTGAAGAAAAATAAGAAATTCGAGTGGGGAGAAAAGCATGAAGCAGCCTTGCAGGAGTTAAAGTAATATCTTTCAACTGCATCTTTATTGATGAAGCCCGAGGATGGTGAACCATTATCCCTGTATCTCGCAGTATCAGGGAATGCAGTAAGTGCTATTTTGGTAAAGGATCATGAAGGTCAGCAGTATCCTGTTTATTATGTTAGAAAAAGTTTATTAGATGCTGAAACTAGATATTCACACCTAGAGAAATTGATATTAGCCCTAGTTATGGCATCAACTAAGCTTAGACATTATTTTGAGACACATAGGATTCATGTTAAAACTAATTATCCTGTTCAAAATGTGCTTAGGAAACCTGAAATGTCGGGTAGAATGGCTAAGTGGTCAGTAAAGCTAAGTGCATATGATCTAGTTTATGAACCTAGAAATGCTATAAAGTCTCAGGCTCTAGCAGACTTTGTGGCTGATTTCAGTAGTGATATTCAAAATGAAGCAGACCTAGAAGTTCAACAACTAGGAGAAACCTTAGAATCCTGGACATTATATACTGATGGTGCATCTAATGTAAGAGGTGTAGGATTAGGTATACTACTAAAATCGCCACAGGGGGACATATTACCCCAGGCTATAAGATGTGAATTCCCTACCACTAATAATGAAGCAGAATATGAAGCTTTGATTGCAGGATTAGAATTGGCCAGGAGTATGAATATTAAAAGTTTGCAAGTATATGTTGATTCCTTGTTAATTACTAGTCGTTTTAATGGATCCTATGCAGTCAAAAGAGAAAGGTTAATCAAATATGTTGAAATTCTAGAAAAATTAGCGGGATATTTCAATGTTTTTACATTAGAACAGGTACCAAGGGAGGATAATGCTGAGGCGGATGCTTTGGCGAACTTAGGATCGTCAGTCAGGATACCGGAAGGAACCCAGATACTAATACTACATATCCTGTATCCTGCGATGGAACACTTCAAGTCCCAGGATAAGGAAGTAGCAAGCATCCAGGATCCTGATGATGGGTATCCTGAAGAGAATCCTAAATCATGGACGGCTCCAATCATGAAATACCTTAAAGAAGGAGAAATCCCAAAAGACGAGAATCCTAAGGCTTTCAGAATGAAGGTATCTCGTTTTACTATTACAAATGATATTTTGTATAAGAACTCTCTTGCAGGTCCATACCTAAGATGCTTGGAGGATCCCGAAACCAAGAAGGTACTTCAGGATATACACGAAGGGGAATGTGGCAACCATACTGGGGCAGGTCATTATACTCAAAGGTACTAAGAACAAGATATTATTGACCAACGATGAGAAGAGATGCTGCAGAATATGCTCGAAGATGTGATGCATGTCAAAGGCACATCAATATACTGCATCAGCCTGCTGAGCCACTATATCATATTGCTTCCCCTTGGCCATTCATGAAATGGGGTATGGACATAGTGGGAAAGCTGCAGAAAGCTCCAGGAGGAAAAGTTTTTATGCTAGCAATGACGGATTATTTCTCCAAGTGGGTTGAAGCTGAGGCATTCTTCCAAGTCAGAGATCAAGAAGTAGTATCCTTCATAAAGAGGAATATCTTGACTAGGTTTGGGATACCAGCTGAGATAATCTGTAATAATGGTTCTCAGTTTATCAGTAAACGGACTACTGATTTTTGCAAAAGTTGGGGAATCAAGATGATTACATCCACTCCGGTACATCCTCAAGCAAATGGACAAGCAGAATCCTCAAATAAGATAATAGTCAACAATTTGAAGAAAAGATGAGGAGCTAAGGAAGGAAGATGGGCAGAAGAGTTACCCTTTGTCCTATGGGCTGATAGAACAACGATAAAAAGTGCATCTGGGCAAACCCCATTTTCCTTGGTGTTTAGAGCAGAAGCGGTGATCCCGACGGAGATGGTAATACTTACAGCAAGATCAAGCCTCCGGGATCCTGAGACGAATCCTGAAGCTTTATGTCAAGAGTTGGATACTGTTGATGAAACAAGGGATGCAGCAAAGCTGAGGATGGCAACATATCAACAGAGGACATCCAAATCATATAACAAGAATTTAAGGACTAGAAGATTTCAAGTTGGAGATTGGGTGTTGAGAAAAGCTTTCCAGAATACAACCAACCCTACCGATGGAAAACTAGCTCCAAAAATGGGAATGACCCTATGAAATTGAATCAGAATCTGGGAAAGGAGCATACCGACTCAAGAATATGGAGGGGGATATGTTGCCAAGATCCTAGAATGCTATACACCTCAAAGCCTATTTCAAGTGAGTTTAGAATCTAATTTCTAACTCAGGATGGTATGAATTCTATCTCTTTTAGATATGTTTGATTTTATTTATTCTTTTGAACCCAATACTGACTTAAGCATCGGAGGGGTGTTAGCCAAGCTAACACCCACCTTAGTTTGAAGGTGTTTTGCAGAATATGCTTCGGGATATAGCTCCAAGATATATACTCAGGATCGAAAGATTAGAGGATTGGCCCCTTTTCTCACGTTTAAGGGATCCTGATCCCTTCAAAGGTTTTAAGGTATTCACCTTTCTCTTGAATTGGGTTTAAACACCCCGCCTGGAGTGCAAGTTATCCGAGAATAGTTCAAGATAGCGGGACCAGTTCATGTAAAAGTGGCTGACAATTTCGTTATTATTGGCTATATCTTGGATCCTTAAGGTATATGTGGATTGATATTTTCATACTCTCTAAGGTTTAAAGGTTTTCACCTTTCTAACTCTTGGAGTTTATACACTCCCGCCTGTAGCGCACGAAAATTTGGGATTATCCCCAGTGTACTTAGTGTTTATCCCTAGAATATTAAGGATCTATCTCCAGGATATTTAGGGTTTATCCCCTGTAACACTAAAATTGTATACAAGTATAACATCAATTGTGACTGAGTTGATGCCCAAAAATTCCAAAGTATTTAAAAATAACATGCACAGGGGACATTCCTATCAAGGCATGGTGAAAAGCTTAAAGGATCAAGTTTGGACTTGGTTAACTAATGTTAGTACATTTTTGTCTATAGCCTTCGTCAATCCGAGCCGTAGCGAGAAACAGAATAAAACGAGTCGTTATATTAGTGATAGCTAGACAAAAAGGCAAGGTGGCATAATTGTAATAATGAGAAATCTCATTAAATGCCTTGGACTATAAATAGGAGATTATGTCATAGATTAAAAAACTTTTGGCATTTGGTGAATTAGAAAGCTCTAGATCTAGAGAGAGAATCTAGAGAGAGAAAGTGTTGTCATTGTGATTCAAGGTGCTGTACAATTTCAGATTTATAATAGAATCACAGTTATATTACGTCTCGTGTGTTTAGATCGCGTTCGCAATCGTTTCGGAGTCAAACCGGCCCAACAACTAAGTCTCCCAGACTGGGGACATCTTCTAAGGAAAGGTTGCAAGAGGATTGAAGTTTAAGGGTTGAGATATATTCTATTTCTGGTATGATCTCTCCTTTTTGTTCTTTAGAAGCCTTATTCAAATTATCTAAGTTTTTGAAACCATGTTTGACAAAAGTCTTGATGGAATATTTATGAGTATCCTGACCAGGATATATTCTCAGGATACTTGGTCAGAATATTTGAAATATTACACCAAGATTAAAAATTGAAACTACATTCAAATCAAACAACACATAACAAGATTTGCAGAGTAAGAATGGACAATAATGGATAAGGCCAAAAAATGTTAGTTTATTATTAACATTGCAAAAGGTTGTGCTTTTGGTTTCATCTCAAACCGAGACCCATCCACCAAAAGCACAATTAGTTTTTAACCATATTTACTTAAACAGTTGAAGGTTTCATCTTGAAACCCAAGATCCATCTGCCTCCAACTGTTATATTGTTCCAAATAAAGCATACTAAAGATTGATGACCAAGGGCTTCGTCCTGAAACTCAGGATCCCTCCACCTTTGGCCATCAAATTGTTCAAAAAAGTGCAGGAAATTGTTCAAGAAAGTAAATTGTTTAACACACAGGAAATTAAATTGTTCAACGACTACCACAACCATCAAAGATTAAAACGTGCGCTCCGGCCTAGGCACAAATATCCATCATCGCCCACTTCGCTGCCTTCAAGCAGCACCACCTTCTTCAACCATCGCGTCCTCACCAGCATCGGGTGCAACATCCTTCCCAGTATTCTTTTCAGCATCACCACCAGCATCAGCCACCTTTTCAGCCACCTTAGCAGGCTCCTCAACAACAGGCTTTGTAGAATGCTCCATGGGATTTCCACCAAGGTCCCTCAACTTTGCCTCCCAGGCCTCAACGTTCCAAGAAGGGCATTCGAAGCCTGTAGCCTTGGCCTCGTGAGCCATTTTCAGTCTGGCTTGAAGGAGAGAGATAACAACGAAGCCTTTAAGGCCTTCCCGGTAAGAAGCCATGTCCTGTTCATGCTGAACCTAAGCTGTATCATATTTGGCCTGGGCTTCTTGGGTAACCTTCTTGAGGGCAGCCTGATGTTCCTAGATCATCGCCTTATATTTGTTGTAACAACTCGCACAAAAATGTCCTAAAACGCTCCGTAAGTGAAAACCGGAACCCCTAAACCCTAATTTCTATGAAAAATCAAGAAAAACAAATTCCGTGACTCGGTCGCGGGCCGCGAAGGAATTAAGGAAGACCTTCGTGGGGCGCGACAGTGTAGGTTCGTTTTTCTCGGAGGATCCGATACGTAACCTATCCTTGTTTATCACAAACACAATCGCGGGTGCGGAATCCCCGTGACGGTGCAAACCAAACACAATGATGATTTCATGATGATGTGTCAGCAGGAAACGCTCACGGCTCTTCGTGCTTCGCGTGTCGAACTCTGGGGCGCACGACGGAGGAATGTCATGACGTCGGGCTTGAGCCGAACCTAACCGTGTCGAACCGAACCGAATCGAACCGAGTCGAGTCGCGTCTACATAAAGTGTACCAACAAACTCCCCCTTGGACGCTACTCGTGATGGTTCAATCTACACATTGTCAGATCTTTAAAAGGTCTTCACGTGTCACAATCAGAGAGTGTATCAACAAACTGCCCCTTGAATGTTGCTCATGAATCTTTTGATCTTCAAAGCTTTAGATCCTTGTGGTGTTGAAAAGTGGTCAACTGCAACCCGATCATCTTGATCTTCTGATTGCATCAACATTGTGTCTTCACTTTACGGCTTGTCATCTGACACGTTCTCTTCGCCTTTAGCTAATTCTGATGTCGCATATGCACATATAAGAAAGCTAAACACGTAATGAGAACAACCGAGAAGAATAAAATCAATCTAAGAAAGTTTTCAAATGAAAACCTTACTAAGAATCGACATCAAACAATATAAGTGCATGACACATATGAGACCAACTCTCAATTAAACACCGACTGACAATAGTTAGAAAGTTTAAAATTGATCAATTTTAACCCTTTAACTTTCAAAACTTGTTAACTTCGACAGTTTATGAAGGTTCAATTGTTTTCCGGCTTACAATCAGGATTTTGGGTAGGATAGACTCGAGTTCCAACATCGGTCAATCAAAAATAAACTAGAAGCAAAATTTTTTTGGCTTTTATAAAATTTAGATTAAAACACACCTAAAATCTTTTTGGAAATTTTCATTTTTCAAATGTAAAGACGGAAAGCAATAAATAAATATATACAAAGTTGTAGAAACTGAAAGCAGTAAACAAATATTTACAGACATTCTTTTTGCGAGTTTCGAGGGTAAGAGAATCATATCAGTGTACGGTCACGCCAAAATGCTCTTTTTGTTCAATTAGTTACCATTTAGATAAGCATCCTATAACAATTATCGGTATTGTTGTCCACATAAGCTCAACTTATCAGATGTAATCATGGCGAGGGGATACAATTAGTGTATGATTGATACTTACCGACCGGTTTTCATCCACACACGACACATTCCCGTATCAAGGTATGCACGAGAGTTCATCTTACCGGTGAGTATACCGTTTATCATCCGTTTGACAGTATAAAAGAATGTGAGAAACTCACTTATTTTGATTGAAAACAAGCCCTACGTGATTGAATTACTTATTGATGAGGAACTTGATTTTCATATGCATGAGGGCACAGGAGCAAGTCCGTGAACAGGTCAGTACTAACGTACAGCAAAGAGACGAATTTGACTCCCGCAAGAAAGCTGTGATATATTATCACTTATTTTGTTTGGACATGTGATTGTTGATCACTTATTGAGGTCGTATGCAATATGCACATGTATGTATGGTATCATGGAAGATCTAGACTTCGTCTCCGTTATTTTTACGGTTTGATACAACCATGATACCCAGATGATAAGACAGCATAAAGACCAAATATCTCAGAACCTCGGCAATCTCTCAAACGAAATTTCGGTACTAAGACCATATGCCAATGTGCGGTTCCCACCTGGTCTTCAGTCAATTTAAGATTTATATCACCCTGCACACTTTAAAATGATTGTGAGCCTACCGATACATCATATATAGAGCTGCTTAACATTTTTCTTTTTCAGTTCAGTTCGAAGAGGTTTCGACAGACCACTGATTTACTAAAATTTTCTCTTTTTCTCGCCAGGAAACTCATTTTTGTTTTTCTATTGTTTTTGTGTTTTGAAATTTTCCGATGTTTTTAAATTTTCAAATTTTGGATTTACTCCCCCTAAAATCAACAAACTATGATAAATTTAAAAGACACAAAGATATTTACAAAAAGGATTTCCCGATGTCGGTTAACTCATGTTTTACCTCAATGCCGTTTACCAAAATTAATTTTAATCAGAAATGATTTATCGAATTTTGGAAAAATGAGTTGGCACGTCGGTAAGCGTTGCGGACCATGACAACATTGACGAGTTTCATATTAAAAACAATCACGTGTGAGGTGATATTCGAGATCAACGTGTCTGGACAAAGAGTGCTGTATGAGAAGATAATAATTCATAAAGCAACTTAAATATCGACAAGTATAGGAGAGATTAGAAATTCAAAACCGTATCCTGCAACTGCTTCATGCATTGCAAGGAATCTGAGTGCTCTCCCAAACCGGATATCCACCCGGTGTGGATTTCAAAGTCGATTTTCTAGCTACTGAGAAATCTCTTCACTGCAACAACATCATAAACCTTTGGGTCTGGCTGGTCTTCCATATTTCACCAGCGAAGGTCTTTATCTTTCTCTTGAGAAGTAGTGTGCGGTTGTTCAATCCAAGCCAAGGTATCCGCACACCCGGTTGGTTTGTTCAACAAACACATTTTCTTCAATCACACCGCGAAGAAATGTACACTGCACGTTCATCTTGTTGATTTTGAACATCAGACGTGCTGCAGGTGCATACATTTTGATTGAATCTATCCTGGGGACCCGATTAAATCCTTGAACAATCAAACTTTGGTATGATTTGCATTTTGTCAAAGGTTTTCAATTTCTTTTGACTGACAATTCTGTCTTCTTTTCTTTTTCTCTCCATCAAAGGCAACAATTTCTTTGTCGCCGATCTTGTGCATGGACACTCCACTATCAACAATCCGATGACTATCGATAGTTCCTCCAGGAACATCCTGCACACTCACTCAGAGATTAGTTGGAGAGGGGGACCCAAGCCTTCATAGACTTGGGTTGCCCCTGAGAATCAAGAAATGTTTCCAAGCTTATTTCCGTTTACCAGTTTGTGTATTATTTACACTTTCTGGTTTTAATGGTTGTGACAAACTAGGTTTCCTATTAACAGATTTTACTTCCGTTTTTACAGCCTTTTCGATCACCTTCACATTTTTACGTCGTTGTTTTGTTTCCTGTTCTTTAACAGTGCGTTTGTTAGTTTTTTGTGACACAGGACGACGTTATTGGTGACCTTGTTCAGAAGGGGCTCTTTCTACAAAATTTGGTTTCGGAGAGTTTGTGCAATTTCTGATAATGTGGCCAAACTCCCCGCATTTAAAGCATGATCTCCTTTCAACAAAATTAGGAGATTCTGTTCGATGATCTGACATTGAATTTGTAGACCCCAAGGTACTAGCTTCACACCCGTTTGTGTGTTGGGTGTAATTATTATCACTATTACGTTTCAAAATTTTGACCTTTTGAACAAACTCAGTATTGGATTTATTTTCAAAAGTCTCAACTTTATCAGTACCCTTGGAGGCCACAAATTTAATGTCTTTGTTTTTCTTCTTGTAACGAGCTCCTTTTGTTTCAGCCTTTGGGCGTAAAGCCTTAGGCTTTTGAGCTCGTTGTTGTTGTTTACCCTTAAAAGCGACAGGTTGTTGCTTTGTCGGTGATTTCTGATTTCCAAATTTTCTTCTAACTTTAGCTTTTGGAATCGGATCACACTGAGTTACTGAAACTCTCGGGATCGCTTTTCCCAAAAACTTAGTTGTATTATCTTTAAACACTTTATCAATCTAGGATTGATTGACGTTTTTTTATTGGAAAATCTGTGTTTGAATAAATTTTGTCATCACTGACTAAAGTGTACAACACGTTATCACTTTTAACAGTAGACATTGTCTTAGTGATAGGATCTATCTCTTGTTTAGCACCAGTTGATTGTACAGCAGGAGTAGGAGGATCACACAGAATGTGATTCTCAAAAGGCATTTCTGCTCCTTTTCTATCGTCAAGAGATTTATCCTCATCACTCACATCTGATTCATCATCCGAAGAATCATAGTCCTCAACGGTTGGAGGACTTTGATTTGAAGCACATGATGACTTTTCCTTGCTATCAGATGAGCCCTCCGATGAATTGTCCGTTTTGAACCCTAAGCCAGTTGTAACTTCCTCATAATCAAGAGGTACATTTGGCTCAAAACGCGGCATTTCTTCCTCATCGGGCATCTTGGTATAGTTGTGTCTCAAAGGAGGCGGACACGACTTATACCCAACGCCTTTAACATTACCCTTTAGTTGTTGAACGTCAATGATGTGATCAAGCACATATCGGGAGTTTGAGTAACTCTCCAATTTGAGCTTGATCGCTTCATGCTCACATTTCGCCTCGGCTAGCTCTTTCTTAGTTGCCTCAATGATATTAATGTAATTATTAATACCAGTTTGCTTATTAAAAACCGTTTTTGATAACCCAGAAACACTTTTCTTGAGTGTTTCAATTACCGATTTAAAATCTTTTTCGTTGCGAGCTAAGGCCATGTTTGCCTCTTTGCAACTTGACAGTTCAACAACTAAACTTTGATTGTAACCGTGAACCATCTCTAAGCCACTTTTCAATTCAACACATTCATTTTTTAGCTTAGCACAATCACTACAAATGCTAGGAGTTTCAGATTTTACCTGACTTGTAGAAGATGAGACATTAGCCATAAAGGCAGTCTGTGAAGAGAAAGATCCATCTTCAGTGAGAATCTTCTCCATTTCTTCTGATGTAGCATCAGCTTTCTTGATCAAGACATATTTCTAACACTTTACCTCCTCAGCATCATTCAACAAACTATCACCTTCATTCACATCCGATTCTTCATCAGAAATGCCACTGTATCCCGAACTATCATCTGATTCAGAAAATTCTTCCTTGTGCACATGCTTGATGTGACTGATGATCTTCGCATAACATGCATTTCCTCCTCCCAACTGTACGGACCAATCACATCCCTCATCGGCTTGTACCACTAATGCTCGATTAGTATTAGATGGCCCTGACTGGTTTGTTTGGTTGTTATCAGCTACTATCCCTCTTTCGTTGTTAGCTTGATTTGAAGTACTTGTTTGATTTTGGAAGGGATTTTGGTTGCCTTGTTGGTTGCCTTGTTTGCTCAATCGTGTGCATTCACGTTTGAAGTGACCCTTTTCACCGCAATTGAAGCATGTGACAGCACCCTTGTCAAACCCGTACTTGGTATCCCTTTTGCTTTCCAAGCTGGTTCTCCCCGTTCTGCTCATGTAATCCTTTGCCCTTCTTACAGCGCTAGCAAATGCCCACTTAATGTCCATCAACTCTATCTCACCTCTGTCTATCTGCTGATAATCTTCATTGGTCAAATTAATGTTTCTAATTTGACATGCGACTAATCAGCTGTAGGCATTAACCATAGTGGTAAGAATTTCCATGTGATCCCGTGCAGCTTCTACACTCATTTTGGAAAGATTTGAAGTATCAGGTTTGTTACCATAGAAGGCTTGTTGTGGTTTGGCTTGGGCTTGAGGTGGTTTAGGAAAATAGGCAGTTGGATCAAATTGGGGTTGAGGTGTGGCAACTTGAGGTTTTGGAAGATAGGCATTTATATCAAATTGGGGTTGAGGTGTGGCAACTTGAGGTTTCGGAAGATAGGCATTTATATCAAATTGGGGTTGGGGTGGTGCAACTACTCCTCCAAAATAGGAATTTGGGTCAAAAGCATTTGACACAAAATCTGTTTGTATCTTTGGTTGTTGGCTTGTACTAGCAGCAGGAGCAATCCCTCCAAAGTACATCTCTGGATTTTGAAGGGCAGGAATTAGTTTAGCTTTTTTGATTTCTTCTGCATCCTTGTTCTCCAGCTTTTGAACAAACTCATAGATACTGACAGTATCCAATACACCTGTATGCTTTAACAACTCAATGAATGGGCTCCACTTTGGTGGTAGAGCATCAGCAAACCGTGCGACTATTTCCTGCGAAGATACAACAACCTTGTAAGAAATCATTTCACTATTAAATGATAAAAACGAGTTGACATCTCATTCAGTGTTTCAGTCTGCACAAACATAAACCCTTCAAACTCCTTCTTTAGTAAATCATGACGCGTCTTCCTTGTGGCCGCATTTCCTTCTCCTCTGTTAACTAGGATGTCCCACAAGGCTTTGGTGCTGGTACAATGGGTGAATTGATGATAGATATCTTTGTGCAATGCTTGCGTAAGAATAGCAAACGCTTTCTTTTCAAGGCCATACGCCTTCTTGTCGTTTTCAGCCATGGTCGCCAAAGTCGTAGCATTTGATCCGACTTCCTCAAGAGCGACGTTATATGTTGTGGTGAAACACGTCCATAACTCGGTGTTTTGACCTAAAACATAATTCTGAAAACGACCTTTCCACGATTGATTGTCGTTCATGTGGTTGAGTTTTGGCGGACGGTTATTGCTACCCGTTTCATTTTCGCTTATGAGCAGGTTTTGGATACTTTGATTTTGATTTGCCACGCACGCCCATTGACTAGCCGAAATTCTTTCTTGTGGCATCATAGACTTAACCCATGACATATGAGGGACCGTGCTAATGCTCCAATCGAATGGATTTGTACTCATATTTGATGTTAGAACAATTGTACCTGCTTAAAAACTTGAAATCAAAAGGTTAAAACACTTTTGTAAACCTTCTGTTAATATTTGACAAGTATGAACAACAAAGTTCCTTTTGACGAACTTGAAGATTTAGTCCAAAACACCCTTTGACGAAGACACCTTTTGACGAAAATAGAGATTTCGTCGAGAAACCTTTGATGAAATTAGATTTTGACGAAATCTAATGTTTGTGTTTGACGAAATTAGAGTGGTTGACGAAATCAAATGGGTGACGAAATCAAATGGGTGACGAAATCAAATGGGTGACGAAATCTATGTGGTTGACGAAGATCAAGTGGTTGACGAAAACTGGTTATGTTTTTACTTTGTTTAATTAATGAACGACGAATCCTTTGTGATCTTTGATCTGCGACGAAACTTAAACAAAGACGAAACCTGATGGACCTTTGACGAAACTCTTTGGATTTGGGATAAGATCTAGGAGTTGTTGAGATATTTTCAAAGGGACCTTATCCTCTTCTGACACAAGACACACAAATTTCAAACTAGACCATGCTCATCATACCTTGAAAACCCAAAATGTCAACTTAATATATTTTAATCAATTAACACAATAATCTAACTCACAAATAAGATCAAACACACATATTATTCACAAACAGATATGAACTCGTTGATGATTATGAAGAACAGCTTGAATATTTTGGCTAAAATTTCGCCGGATAAATTTTCGGAATAATGTTTTGCTTAAACTTTCAACAAAAACCCACTAGTAACATGTAAACATTCAAACAAACAAGGTTTTTGAGCAAACTTTTAGCAAAACAACAGGATAAACACTGATTTTTAAAGCCTTTTTCCAGAAAATATATAAACTTTTCAAGAACAAAAACTGAAAATCCCAAGAACACACTTGTTTCAAACAACACAATGTTTGGTTTTAAACAAGGAAAAGAGCCAAAGCTCTGATACCACTTGTAGGTCCGTTTTTTCTCGGAGGATCCGATACGTAACCTATCCTTGTTTATCATAAACATAATCGCGGGTGCGGAATCCCCATGACGGTGCAAACCAAACACAATGTAGAACACACACGCGTAACCAAAGATTCAATATCTATTGATTAGGGATGAGTACAACCACAAACATATACAAACAATGTTTTACAGACTCTCTCAAGTCTCTCTGTTCTCACTCATGACTAAAACTGTTAACATATGTGCTATACATACTGACCAACGGCGAAATCCCATATGACGAAAATCATGTGTGATGAAATCAGGGATTTCGCCACACACATAATGACGAAAACAAAGGGGAGTTCGCCATATATGATATTGACGAAAACATGGATTTCGTCATGCATGGCATTCAGATTGTGAAATTTAGTCAAATTTGTGACTTCATCATGACATCATCATGATGATGTGTCAGCGGGAAACGCTCACGGCTCTTCGTGCTTCGCGTGTCGAACTCTGGGGCGCACGACAGAGGAATGTCGTGACGTCGGGCTTGAGCCGAACCTAACCATGTCGAACCGAATCGAATCAAACCGAGTCGAATCGCGTCCACATAAAGTGTACCAACAGACAGCTCTGTATTTTCCGGATAAGCTTGAGGGACACGTGTCGTTACACGTGTCAAGACTACTCGATGACTCAGCCGACCTAGACTCCCTCACGGGCCGCGAAGGAGAAGCAGATATGCTTTGCGGGCCGCGACTCACCCTGATGTCAGCCTATATATTGAGGTTCTCAGCTTCATTTCAAATCGTTCAATTCTTTTCTTTCTCTTAGCCTATATTATAGCAAAGTAATAGCTCGGGAATAATACCCCTAAATCCCGAAACTCTGCCCGTTATTGGGATAATAACTCTAATCACTGGTACGATACTATATCCGATCGATTAAAACTGAGCAAACGGATGTTTAAGTGCTGGCAATATCTGGCTATACTTTGTCATTCGTTGTGAGGGTTTCAATCTCGTGATTATCGTTAAAGTTGAATTGAGTTAATACACTAATACGAGTTCCATTGTAATTAGAAATTAGAACTCATAACCAGGGGGCTGCTAAACCAGAATACTTAGCGATTAAGTAAACTTAGTGATAAAAATTTCTTAACAGTTAAGAAAACTTAGTGGCTAAGAAAACTTAATAATTAAGTAAACTTAGTAATTTAGTAAACTTAATGGTTAAGTAAACTTAGTAATTAAGTAAACTTAATGGTTAAGTAAACTTAGAAAACTTAATGGTTAAGGAAAATAGTTAAGTAAAACTTAGCAATTAAGAAAATTAATAGATAAGTAAACTTATCAGTTAAGTAAGATTAATTAATTAGTTAAGTAAGATTAATTAATCAGCTAAGTAAGATTAATTAAGCTAAGTAAGATTAATTAATCAGCTAAGTAAGACTAATTAAGCTAAGTAAGATTAATTAATCAGTTAAGTAAGATTAATTAATCAGCTAAGTAAGATTAATTAAGCTAAGTAAGATTAATTAATCAGTTAAGTAAGATTAATTAAGATAAGTAAGATTAATTAAACAGCAAACTAAAATTTATTGACTAAGTTAAACAGCTAAAAAGATATACATGAGGTAGATAATATCTAAATATGTATATATGGGGTAGGTATTATCTAAGGCAAATATTATCTAAGGAAAGTAATATACAGGGAAGGTTTTATCTAGGGAAGGTTTCATCTAGGGAAGGTTCAACTGAGGAAGATAACACTTAGGGAAATTCTATATAGGGGTAAGACTTATCCCCTTACCTATAAATAGGAAGCTTAGGATTCATTTTTCTTTACTCATTTCTTCTATTATTCTCTCTATACGTTGGTGTTCTAACCAATAATCACCGATACGATATTCTTTCCGATCGATTCGGGAACCAACTAACGAATGACAAAGTGCTTTCTAAATAAGACTATACTTTGTGAATTTCGTTAAGGTCCTGATCTCGTGACCATCGTTAGGTTTGATATGGTTTTACACTAAAATGTATTCCACTCTGTTAAACTATATGTTTAACTATCAGAAAACTTTGATCCATAACCTTACTATCAAACAAGATGATTAATCATCAGAAGATTCAGAACTATAAAGTAGGTGCTTAGAATCAAGATGCTTGTTTAATCAAGACTATATGCTATCAAGGTGAGTCATTCTCTTTTTATCAAAAGTGTTTTTACAATACCTAAATGTTTTCCAGTTATATTTTACAGGGATTAAGTCTTTGTTATCTTAAATTACTGGCACTAAGTGGGGTATTGTGCACATTACTACTGTTTTCTCACTTTTAGGTGGACGAACCTAAACACTGATAATCATCACTATTGGGTGAAAGAACCCAATGGTGGTATGACCATAGTCACAAATTGTGTGACACTGGACCAGATAATTGTAAGATAGTGGCAATTGTAATCGCTCTTAATACTATAAATTATAACAAATGTGGTTTTGTACAAAAATGAATGAACTCGCCAGTATTTCCTGCTGACCAAATGTTTTTAAAACGCGTTTCAGGTGATTACAGTAAATCAGAATAAGAGATATGATACGGCACCGAAAGGATTAAAGAAGTGGCTTATTTTATCAATTAAACTAAGTCAATAAATGTTGTTTTATGTATTCGGGTTTATCCCATACTAACGCTACCTTTGTAAAACATGGATTTATTCCCATCTGTTTAATAAATAAAATCCGGTGTTTCAAAACTCTGATATTTTTCCTAACTCACGGTCCTGATGAAAATTTCCGCTGGAATACTTTTCAAAATAACCACCGGTACCACTCGGCTGGCTCGCGGCTCCCGCTCCCGTCCAGGGCGGGGTCGGGGGTCGTGACAGAGGTGGTATCAGAGGCAAGCCACTGGTTTAAGCAATTGGATGTTGTAATAATACCTAAGCTTAAACGAAAGAGTTAGGAAATTTTTATTAACTGGTAGCACCGAGGATAGTATTTAGACTTGAACTTAAGAAAGATACTTTAGTATTAGCCTCGAGATAAGCTAATTACTTGCATAAATAAAGTGTGTTGGGTATTGGTATGCCGTGGGGATGATGACTAGAACGTTGCAAGTATGGTAAATAAGCGATAACACTTGGCCACTGTTATTTCTTATTTATTGGTACTACTTGTTTCTAGAATATAATCCATCATGTGAATACTAATTCCTTGATGAAAGCTCCAATAAAAGATTCATTTCTAAATCTTGATTTGAAAAGATACTATTTATGGGAAATACAATGATAATTACCTCTCCGGCGAGAACCGGGTAAGATGAGGTTACCTCTCCGGCGAGAACCAGATAAGATGGGGTATATGATATGTCAAACAACTGACAAAATTCCCTAATTAGTATCCTGACCTGACGTCCGACCTATTTTTGAAAAAAAATGAATCTTTTAAATACATTAACATTATGAAGGGTTGTATATTACAGTATGTGAAATATATGATTATATAGAGATGTATATCTATAAGGAAATCCAAAAGCCATAAGGATTGACAATTTAGATGAATCACGAACATATGTCTCAAAGATAAATTTTAGATTTTCTTATCAGGAACCTCTCGTACACATCTATAATTCCGATATCAAACATTATTCTGTTTGATCATCCTTCTCGTAACTCGTGTTACAAGATGAACGATGTAAACCCTTTATGTTGGGATGCCATCGAAAGTATAAGAATTCCCTTTGCGTTACCTTAGATTATTAACGCATTAGGAAACCTGTAGCTAAAGTTGTGCTAGGCACAAAACGTCTCAAAACTTATGCTAATAAGAGTAATTCTACTTTCTTTAAGAAATCTTGCGAAGATTAGAGTAACCATGACTAGATGCACTTACTAAGACTCTCTTCACCTATAATCCTAATAAGATTACCGGTAATAAAGAAGCTGTTACGACAATACATGGGCTGCAAGGGACTAAAGTTGTCCAAACCATTAGTAGATATGTTAAGAAGAATGAAGTAATGTATGCTTCAAAATTTAGACATTAATATAGTAAGACCCGAGCTTCAAAACACATGATCAAGATGTATGCCATGAAATGGAAATAACTGAAAGAAAGGAAATCATGTCTGCTTCATAAAAAGGAACCAACGGAAATAATGATTCCTGAAGTGATTGCTGACTTAGGTTTAGATTTGCAAGCCAACCGGAGAAGTGACCACAAGGAGACAAGACATACCAGCCGACAAAGTTCGTCTCTGTGGTGAAAGCTGTGAGTTATGCACGGAAATAAGAAATAGCGTATATGGTATCGGAGTTCATTAACAATAGAGGCATGCAACTGAAAGAAATTCGGTAATATTGGAATACTCTGACGTTTTCCCAAAGGATCTACTTAGATTATCACCTGAGCGTGTGGAGAAACTCAGAATTCATCTAAGACTAGGAACAACAGCGATTGTTATATCACAAAGTTAAGACTAATGTAGTAGTTAATGCTTTAAGTCGTAAGTTTCATAAGAAGCCGAAACAAGTACGTGCTCTTAGATTAAATTTGCAGATAGATTTAATAAAACAATTAAATAGTACCCAAGAACACAGCAATCAAGGATGATGCTGAAGGATTATAAAGGAATAATGAAGGAATCAGAAAAAGGAACTGATGGAATTTGAAAATTCCATAAGAAAAGAATTTGGATACCTATCTAAGGAAACATACCTAATTCTTAGGAAAGCTCATAAGACTAAGTATATGATGCATCATTAAAAAGGGGTATCAATGTTTGAATACGAATTGAGGATAGATAGGAATGAAGAATGATGTAGCAAGTTACAAGTATTTAGTTTATTAGCAAGTTAAAACTAAACAATAGAACCCTTTAAGTTTACCTCGGCAATTATAAATGCAAGTATGGATATGAGATTGATAACAATGGATTTTGTTACCAAATTACCCAACATAAGAAAATGTAACGACACAATCTGGGAGATTGTGGATCGACTAAACTAAGTCAGTTAAATCTCTACCAAATGAAGGAAACCCTTTAGTATAAAACGCTTAGTTAAGTGGTGTGGGGATGAAATAGTCTCATTACATAGAATCCTGTTATCTATCAAGATAACCATTTCCCTTCTCATTTCTAGGAAAAATTTTAACTCGACTTATTTTAAGCAGTGTGAAGGAACACTACAAACATAGAAAGACATGCTGAGTACATGTGCGATAAATAAGACTTATCATGTATCACTCATAAGATTCTTCAATAATTGACCTACAAGTATTAGTGTTACCTGTTTAAAAACACTTTATGGATGATAGTATCATCCAGTATGTTAGACATACATATGAGAAAAGCAACTATCAGGCCATGAGATCGGCAAACCATTGGAATTTAAATCAGAGAAAGGATACCACTAAAAGTCTTTCTGTGTTTGGAAAGGAAAGTTAAGTCCGAGGAATGTCAACCCATTAAAGTAACTAAGCAAAGTGGACCAGTAGCCAATCAGCTAAAATTTCTAGAAGAAATGGCAAGTATACATGATACATTTCATGAAATACTTAGAAATCTTTAGTTATACCTCTGTAAGATATAGAAGTAAATGCAATTTTAACTGAAAGACCTTATCAGTTAAATATGAGAATTCCAAAGCATACGAGATTAGTTCTGGTCAGGGTGAAGTAGGACTTAAAACGTGGACAAGAATATACTTGGGTATCGAAGATAAGACGAAAGTAACCACACTTGTTCCAGTAAATCACGAGGACGAGATTTTAAACAAGGTGGGGAGGATGTAACGACTCGCAAAAAATGTCCTAAAACGCTCCGCAAGTGAAAACCCGAACCCCTAAAACCCTAATTTCTTTGAAAAATCAAGAAAAACAAATTCTGTGACTCGGTCGCGGGCCGCGAAGGAATTAAGGAAGACCTTCGCGGGGCGTGACAGCTCTGTATTTTCCGGATAAGCTTGAGGGACACGTGTCGTTACACGTGTCAAGACTACTCGATGACTCAGCCGACCTAAACTCCCTCGCGGGCCGCGAAGGAGAAGCAGATATGCTTCGCGGGCCGCGACTCGCCCCGATGTCAGCCTATATATTGAGGTTCTCAGCTTCATTTCAAATCGTTCAATTCTTTTCTTTCTGTTAGCCTATATTATATCAAAGTAATAGCACAGGAATAATGCCTCTAAATCCCGAAACTCTGCACGTTATTTGGATAATAACTCTAATCACTGGTACGATACTATATCCGATCAATTAAAACCGAGTCAATGGATGTTTAAGTGCTGCCAATATCTGGCTTTACTTTGTCATTCGTTGTGAGGGTTTCGATCTCGTGATTATCGTTAAAGTTGAATTGAGTTAATACACTAATACGAGTTCCATTGTAATTAGAAATTAGAACTCATAACCAGGGGCTGCTAAACCAAAATTCTTAGCGATTAAGTAAACTTAGTGATAAAAATTTCTTAACAGTTAAGAAAACTTAGTAGCTAAGAAAACTTAATAACTAATTAAACTTAGTAATTTAGTAAACTTAATGGTTAAGTAAACTTAGTAATTAAGTAAACTTAATGGTTAAGTAAACTTAGTAAACTTAATGGTTAAGCAAAATAGTTAAGTAAAACTTAGCAATTAAGAAACTTAAAAGATAAGTAAACTTATCAGTTAAGTAAGATTAATTAATTAGTTAAGTAAGATTAATTAATTAGCTAAGTAAGATTAATTAAGCTAAGTAAGATTAATTAATTAGCTAAGTAAGATTAATTAAGCTAAGTAAGATTAATTAATTAGTTAAGTAAGATTAATTAATCAGCTAAGTAAGATTAATTAAGCTAAGTAATATTAATTAATCAGTTAAGTAAGATTAATTAATCTGCTAAGTAAGATTAATTAAGCTAAGTAAGATTAATTAATCAGTTAAGTAAGATTAATTAAGCTAAGTAAGATTAATTTAACAACTAACTAAAATTTATTGACTAAGTTAAACACCAAAAAAGATATACATGAGGTAGATAATATCTAAATAGGTATATATGGGGTAGGTATTATCTAAGTGAAATATTATCTAAGGAAAGTAATATATAGGGAATATTTTATCTAGGGAAGGTTTTATTTAGGGAAGGTTCAACTGAGGAAGATAACACCTAGGGTAATTCTATATAGGGGTAAGACTTATCCCCTTACCTATAAATAGGAAGCTTAGGATTCATTTTTCTTTGCTCATTTCTTCTATTCTTCTCTCCATACGTTGGTGTTCTAACCAATAATCACCGATACGATATTCTTTCCGATCTATTCGGGAACCAACTAACGAATGCCAAAGTGCTGTCTAAATAAGACTATACATTGTGAATTTCGTTAAGGTCCTGATCTCGTGACCATCGTTAGGTTTGATATGGTTTTACACTAAAACGTATTCCACTTTGTTAAACTATATGTTTAACTATCAGAAAACTTCGATCCATAACCTTACTATCAAACAAGATGATTAATCATCAGAAGATTAAGAACTATAAAGTAGGTGCTTAGAATCAAGATGCTTGTTTAATCAAGACTATATGCTATCGAGGTGAGTCATTCTCTTTTTATCAAAAGTGTTTTTACAATACCTAAATGTTTTCCAATTATATTTTACAGGGATTAAGTCTTTGTTATCTTAAATTACTTGCAGTAAGTGGGGTATTGTGCACATTACTACTGTTTTCTCACTTTTAGGTGGACGAACCTAAATAGTGATACTCATCACTATTGGGTTAAAGGACCCAGTGGTGATATGACCATAGTCACAAATTGTGTGACACTGGACCAGATAATTATATAATTATATGATAGTGGCAATTGTAATCGCTCTTAATACTGTAAATTATAACAAATGTGTTTTTGTACAAAAATGAAATAACTCACCAGTATTTCCTGCTGACCAAATGTTTTTAAACGCGTTTCAGGTGATTACAGTAGATCGGAATAAGAGATGTGATATGGCACCGAAAGGCTTAAAGAAGTGGCTTATTTTATCAATTAAACTAAATCAATAAATGTTGTTTTATGTATTCGGGTTTATCCCATACTAACGCTACCTTTGTAAAACATGAATTTATTCCTATCTGTTTAATAAATAAAATCCGGTGTTTCAAAACCCTGATATTTTTCCTAACTGACGGTCCTGATGAAATTTTCCGCTGCAATACTTTTCAAAATAACCACATGTACCACTCGGCTGGCTCGCGGCTCCCGCTCTCGCTCCCGTCTAGGGCGGGGTCGGGGGTCGGGGGTCGTGACATTTGTCCTCATAATGTTGTGACTTGGCGGCGACAATTGCTGCTTGGTCTGCGACAGTGGTCTCCGCCTTCTTCCGTTTAGCCCCCAACATCTTGTTCAGACCGCATGAATCCTCATAAAGGAACACCAGCCGCTCATATCAACAGGTATCAGTATATGTACTTAGAATATGTAATCAGCATATATGTGCAGGATATAGGACAAGGATACCTACCTGACTGAGGAAGCCAGTGATGAACTTGCTAGACTCCAAGAATCCGCGATTCTCAAATGGAAAGACATCTGAGGCAGCAGGGGAGTCTGGTTCCTACCTCTTGTGGGAACTAGAGCCACGTGGCTTTGAAGCAGTGGAAGGCTTGGGAGAAGCGGCGGTCTTGGAACTGGTAGGTTTCGACGTGACTGCTGGTTTGGGATTCGTTTCTTGCTTGACTTGCACAGGGCCAGAATAGCTATCCAACTCCTCAAGTTGAAAACCTTCAAAATTTATGACTGGCACTGCGTAAACGGGAGAAACACTAAGTCTTTATATATTTTTAGAATATAATCAGTTTGATAAATGAAAATAACTTGTAAAATTATGCTTACCAGACATGTCGGAACTTGATCTTTGGCTTGAGCTTGTGAATAATAGGGAAAAATTTCTTTCGCTTTCTGGAAGCTGGTAGATCTCCTTTATTCTTCCTTCCGATTAAGCACTTGGAGGGGCCAATTCCTTGAAATTTGCTACAAAAAGAAAATAAATATATCAGGATGTCAGTTCAAGATATAGTTTCGGAATACGACTGGGGATATTCCTAAAGCCCTAAGTCCTACCAGAGGTCAACCATTTCCTGGGAAGGTCAACACCCTTGTCGATGGAATCTGTTTTTACGAAAAAGAATTTTCGTCTCCAATCATCCTCGTTCTTGGTGGCTTTGAGAATGAGGGGATCTTTGGAGGTAGAAAAAAGGAGGAATCGGCTGGAACCATGGGACCTCAAACGATATGCAATCGGAAGATCTTCGATGCACAGGTCAGGCATGTGACGAGCTTTAAACTGGTCCAAGGTAACTAACACACGCCAGACCATAGGCATGGTTTGGGCATAACTAAGACCGGTGAGTTCGAAAAAGCGAGATATGAAGGCTGGAAAAGGATGAGACAATCCGAGATTTCATGGTCTTTCCCATATGCATCACTAACTTTACAATCCTGTTTATTTTTACAAACCGATATACGTGGTGTTATGTGTGGTTTACCTGAATGATTAAGGTCTTGTGTGTAATATTTGATTGATAAAATGTTTAGGGTTAAATATAATTTAATTAAAGTTTATTTATGAGGTTTTTCGCCTCATGTGCTCTTTGACGAAAGATGGAGGGGGGTCTTTCGCCAACCCTGTGCGACGAAAGTATAAGTCTTTCTTTGAGAAAGGCTTTTCGTCGGAACGGGCCTTGGCCCAACCTTTTGCGTGGCCCAACTGTTATACTATTAATTGTGTGTAACTCCTTGTAGCCAATAGATAAATACAACAAACCCTAACCCTCCTACTCTCTAAAACAAGTGAAGGCAGCCGTGTTTCACCTTGGAGGATCGTCTCGATTTCCTATCTTGCTTGCTTGGTTAGTATGTTCTTACCGTTGTGCAATTAAATCCTCTTGCTATATGTGTTTGTGTTGATACATGATTGTGTATGATCGATTAGGGTGTAACAAACTGTATGTCTAACCTAGAAATATATTTGATGTTAATCCATAACTGTTAGACATAGTCTAATGGTGATTTAGTGAGCATAAATCAGTTGTTATCGTGACTCGAATGTGGTATGAGAAAAACTAGGATCTGAATAGGGTTAAAGGTGAATATTGAACAGTAAACGATAATTAGGGTTGGTGTGTTAATGATCATGTTTGATTATAATTATATATGTGGGGAATGGAAACAGGTACGCTTCAATGGTTAATGTTCGTTCATGACTAGGGTAGTATGAGCATGAATAACCGTTGATGATCCGCTGTTCATGTCGATAATGTGTTAACTGCTATTATGTGTTTGGTGGTGATTTGTAACTGTACATGATAGTCCTACGAAACATGTGATCCGAAGAATCATATGTCAACGAAACACACATCACGACGAAACCTGGGTGTTTCGTCAATGAGGAATCACGGCGAAACAGGGGTGTTTCGTCATGAGGGTAAAAAAACACAACGAACTAAGTTAATTCTGTTGATGGTGTTAATGTTATAGAAATCACGGTACTTACTGTTAACAATAATTGACTATGACTAAGGAGACATGATCTAGTTCTTACGCATAGTACACTTAACTGTTAGGCATTGTTACAGAACATACATGTGAACTGTGGATGTGAATGAATTATTTAACTGCTATGTGCCATTCGGTGGTCGCTGATTTGATACACATTATAACTTTTATTGATACGTGAACCTCGAGAATGTGAAACTGATTACGCATATATGAATACCGTAGGCTTTGACTGATTTAGTGTGTGCGAGTAACTAATCATACCGAGCAAATCAAGGTGAGTTCACTACTCTTGAGCATGCGTCCCAGTGGTTGGGACAGTCAGTGGGTATCCCGGGGAGGGATAAGTCTTTTGGGTAAAACTGGAATGTTGGATAATATTCTCACCCTATCACTCTTAAGTCCCATCTTTTTGTTACCAGATAGGTAGCGGGGTATTAGTTGGTAGCGCTACTTAGGTTTGGCACCCTCACCGCGTACCGGAGAGGACAGGTGTGAACTAATGATCCAGTCATGCCCAGTGCTTTGATAGGAGCACTGGGGAACGGGCAAAACATACATCAGGAGCCGTCTTGTTCAGTAATGAGATATTATCAACATTGCTTTCGGATTAATTAATGAACTGGAATAAACATTTGGTAACTAACGTTTTCAAAAAGCTGTGAACTCACCAGCGTTGTCTGACACACTTGTTGCATGCTCGCAGGTCGTTAGGTGCAGTGGATGAGGAACTTGCTATCTGGATGGCTGGAGTGGTCATGGTCATGTCGCTGAAGATTGCTTGAATGTTATTTAAACACAATTACAATTAGCTTTGGGAATACTTTAAACATTGTTTTGTCATTTGCTTCCGCTGAATCTGATAACTCTTGTTTGACAATTATGATTACTCAATTTAATAAACATAAACTTGGTAATGTTTTATTATTGGTTCAATGTGATTGGTGGCTTGGATCCTGGTACATCACACGTCCCGCGGTGTTTTCACATGTGGTATTTTGGGGGTGTGACAGTTTGGTATCAGAGCCACTGGTTATAGTGAACTAGGTTTTAAAACATTTTTGTAAAACCAGACTATAACCGAACAGTTTAGAAAGCGACCATGACACTCAGCTCCAGATTGCAAGGTTTGTCTCTCGTTTACTTATTGCACAGTATATCTAGTATACACTTATGTACAATGTTGCATGCGATTGCACACACTTAGTATTTCAGACTGAATTCATGAGTATCTACCTGAGTTATGTGATTGATAGAGTCATAGCGTGATATCCCGTTAGATTTTCGTGGTTTACGTTTGTAGTGTTTTGTCTTGTTTTGAGAACTTGGGGAGCCTTATAGCATGAGTTGGGAGGAGCTGAGATAAACATGCAAATCGCATTATTATTGTGGGTGCACACATGATAATAATGTGGGGTGCATGCGAGTCCTAGTGAGATCTAACAAGTGTGAAAGGGGTTCCACTTTGTTGTCTGATGTACTTTGTAATCTGTAGAAGTTGTTGTGAGTTTGACTCCTACTTTATCTCGACTCTTGACCTTTCCCCTTCTCTTATATAGAATCATGAGCGGACGAGGTCACGGACGTGGTCACATTGTGATGACCTAGGCTGAGCTGACAAACCTGATTAACACACGTGTGGCTGAGGCTTTGGCAGCCTACCAAGCTGGTACGATATGTGCCAAATCTTCTTTATTCTTGTGTCGTGTATACAACTCTTACCCTTGTGTTGTATTTCTTTTCATCCATTAGGTCAGCCAGCGAATTGGAATAAAAACAATCCACCTGCTTGTACCTTCAAGACGTTCATGGATTGTAAGCCACAGACCTTCAGTGGGACTGAAGGGGCTGTAGGACTCCTGCGTTGGTTTGAGAAGGCAGAATCGGTGTTTGCGATGTGTAACTGTCCTGCTGGGGACAGAGTGAAGTATGCTACAGGCACACTCGAGGATGGTGCCCTGACATGGTGGAATGCCCAGGTTCAGATGTTGGGCATTGAGATAGCAAATGCCACTACTTGGGACTATTTTAAGGAATTGATGAGGGAGGAGTATTGCCCTCGTGATGAGATTCAGAAACTGGAGAATGAGTATTATGACCTGAAGATGGTGGGGTCGGAGATCGAGGCATTCATGAAACGATCTCATGAACTAGCAATTCTGTGCCCTAACCTGTCACGACCTGCACACCGAAGAATCGAGTTATATCTCAAGGGCCTAGCACCAGCCGTAAAGGGTTATGTCACTGTTGCAAACCTTGATAATCTACCTCAGATTATCCATTTAGCACATAAGATTACTGACCAAGAGGTCGAACATGGCTCATTGCTGCCACGTGTTTCTGCTACTACCTCTGCTGCTACAGCTACCACACCTGCTAGTGATAACAAGCGTAAATGGAACGATGCTGACAAATCAACCAGTGCGAGTCAATCTCAGAACAGGCCTGACAACAGTAATAATCGCAACTTCAGTCAGTCCTCCGTTAATCAAAGCCAGGGTAACAGTTCGGGTCAGGGTTCTTACGCGGGAAAGCTACCAAAGTGCAATAAGTGCAACTATTACCATTGGGGACCGTGTGGCCGAGTATGTCACAGGTGCAACAAAGTGGGGTATATCGCCATAGATTGTAGGGTTTCACTCCCGAATCAGCAGCAGGAAAGGCAACAACCCCAGCAAAACCGTGGAAATCGTAAGGGATGTTTTCAATGTGGAGCCGAGGGTCACATCAGGCGAGACTGCCCTCAACTAAATCAGAATGCTGGTGGCAACAACAATGGGAACAATAACAACGAAAACAACAACAATGGGGGCAATGGTGGAAATGGCGCGCACGGGAGAGTGTTCACTATTGGAGCTAGGGAAGCTCGTAACGATGGCAATGTGGTGACTGGTATTTTCTCCATAAACAACATATTTCCATCTATTTTATTCGACTCTGGTGCCGATCGGAGTTATGTGTCTTTGGGGTTCAGTCGTCAGTTAGGGTTGACTCCCACACCTCTTGTAAATAAGCATGTAGTAGAATTACCTGATGGTAAATCGATAGAAGCTTTTACCCATATAGTATCATTTCCTTTCTTTGTATTTGGCAACTTGGTGATGAAATCCATTGTCACCATCTCCCACTTCCATGTGGGAAGTTTAGGCTGTTGTAGCAAACCAGACGGCTTCTGATGTTCAGCTTTGACTTGCGCACACGTCAAACATTTAGCTACATAGCCAGCTATAGACTTTTTCAAGCCTATCCACCAATAGTTTGCCTTTAGATCCTGGTACATCTTATCAGCTCCAGGATGAACAGAAAATTTGGAACTGTGGGCTTCCTGGAGGATAACATCCCGAAGTCCTCCATATACTGGAACCCATATTCGTCCATTTAACCTTAGGATTCCGTCCTTGCCATAGGATAACTGCTCTTCAGTTACTCCTAGCTTTTCATCAGAATAGTTAGCTTCCAACACAGCTTCCTTCTGTGCAGCTAACAACCTTTTGTTCAAACTATTCTTTATCTCAATGCTCTTGGCATTGATCCTTATAGGCTTCACTCTTTCCTTCCTGCTTAAGGCACCGGCTACCACATTTGCCTTGCCTGGATGGTATCTTATTTCACAGTCATAATCATTGAAATTTTCCATCCAACGTCGCTGCCTCATGTTTAAATCCTTCTGATTAAACAAGTGTTGAAGGCTCTTGTGATCTGAATAGATCACACAATTGGTTCCATACAAGTAATGTCTCCACAGTTTTAGTGCAAATACAACGGCACCCAGTTCCAAGTAATGGGTGGTGTAATTCTTCTCGTGCACCTTTAACTGTCGTGAAGCATAGGCAATGACTTTGCCTTTCCGCATAAGCACACAGCCCAATCCGGTGTGCGATGCATCACAATATACCACAAACTCATCAATTCCATCAGGCAACGTCAATATAGGAGCATTGCTCAACTTCTGCTTCAAAATATCGAAAGATTCTTGCTGCTTAGGCCCCCAGTCAAACTTGTTATTCTTGCGGGTGAGTAGAGTCAGGGGTGCTGCCATTCTTGAGAAGTTTTCAATAAATCGCCTATAGTATCCTGCCAGTCCTAGAAAGCTGCGAATCTCCGTAGGTGTCTTGGGCTCTTGCCAGTTCATAATAGCTTCAATCTTATCCACTTGGATACCACGCTCACTAACCACATGTCCAAGGAATTGGACTTCTCGAAGCCAAAATTCACACTTCGAAAACTTGGCGTAGAGTTTCTCACGATGTAGAAGTTTAAGAATACAACGAAGATGTTTCTCGTGGTCAGCTTGGTTCTTCGAGTAGATGAGGATGTCGTCAATGAAGACGATGACAAATTTATCCAAGTAAGGCTTGCAGATGCGATTCATGAGGTCCATGAATGCGGCAGGTGCATTAGTGAGCCCAAAAGGCATCACTAGGAACTCGTAATGACCATAACAAGTCCAAAATGCAGTCTTGTGCACATCTTCATCCTTAACCTTCAATTGATGATAGCCTGACCTCAAATCGATCTTGGAGAAGTAGCTTGCCCCTTGTAATTGATCGAACAGATCGTCGATCCTGGGCAAAGGATACCTATTCTTGATAGTAACCTTATTAAGCTCACGGTAATCGATGCACAGACGCATCGATCCATCCTTCTTCTTGACAAATAGAATTGGCGCTCCCCAAGGAGACGAACTAGGTCTAATAAAACCTTTAGCTAGCAAATCATCTAGTTGTGTCCTCAATTCCTTCATTTCCGTTGGTGCCAACCTATAAGGCGCTCTTGCGACAGGCGCTGCTCCAGGGATGATGTCAATTCTGAATTCTACTTGTCTATCTGGTGGTAAACCAGGTAGTTCTTCCGGGAAAACTTTGGGGTATTCAGAAATGCCGGGGATATCCTCTATCTTAGGCTTCGGTTCATCAATGGTCACTTGTGCCATGTAGATGACACAACCTTTCTTCAAACACCTAGAGGCCTTGAGCATAGACACTTGCTATGGCAGCCCATACTGGGTGTCTCCTTGAATGGTGAGTGGCTCACCAGACGGAGTCTTAATCACCACTTGCTTCTTGTTGCAAACGATCTGGGCCTGGTTATGAGATAACCAGTCCATGCCTAAAACGATGTCGAAACCAGCTAACTTTAAAGGAAGTAGGGACAATGGGAAAGAGTGGTTCCTAATGGATATGCAGCATCCATCTAACACGGTTGACGCGGTTTCTAAGGTACCATCAGCTAATTCTACCTCATATTTCACACTTAAGGTTTTAACAGGTAAATTCAGCAATTTGCAAAACTTATTATCTACAAACGACTTATATGCTCCTGAATCAAAAAGTACTCTTGCATAGACATCATTTATGAGGAAGGTACATGTGACCACATTGTCGTCCTGAACAGCTTCCTTTGCATCCATACGGAAGACCCTTGCATTGGTCTTCTTTCCATCCTCAGTCTTCTTTGCAAGTTTTGGGCAGTTGGATCTGATATGCCCTTTCTCATTGCAGCTATAGCACGTAGCATCCTTAATTTTCTTACAGTCTAAGGTCTTATGCTCAGAAGACTTGCAAATCCCACATGCCCTTGGCTGTGACTGGGATTTCGACTCATATCTGCATTTCCTGAAATGTTATTTCTTGCAGATTTTACATCTGGGCTTATCTCCCGACTGATGACCATCTTTCTTGGTTCCAGAACCCTTCTTGTGGTCATTGTTTCCCCTATGTCTCTTATCTGATCGCCATGAGTTATCATCCTCACGCTTCCTTTTCTCAGCATCAGTGTTTCTTAGCGATCTTAGCCTGACCGCGTCCAAGGTAAGAGACAGAGATAGATCAGCTGCTGATCTAAAAGTAGCAGGTCTGGACGCCTTAACACTGGCTTTGATTTCTGGGGCGAAACCCCAATGAAGCGAGCAATCCTTTTGGGTTCCGGGGTTACGAGATATGGAACCAGCCTAGACAGGGTATTGAAACTGGTGAGGTAAGCTTGACAATCTAAATTCTTCATCACCAATGATAAGAAATCTGATTCAATTCTTTCAACCTCATGCTGCGGGCAATAATTCTCCTTAATGAGAGCAACGAATTGATCCCATGACAAATTGTAGAGTGGGATCTTCCCAGCAGCTTGAATGAGAGACCTCCACCATGCTAGTGCCTCTCCCTTGAACGATTAGGATACATACTTCACTACATCCCTTTCAGCACAATCGCTGATGTCAACTACCGTGTCCATCTCATCCAACCAGGTCATACAATCAATTGCCCCTTTCTCCCCAGTGAAATCCCGGGGTTTGCAGGAAACAAAGTACTTATAGGTACATGACTTGGTACGTGGTTTATCATCGAACACTATCCTTTTTGATGGAACACTGTTTTGATTAGATGAATGTCGATCATCATCTTTCTTTGGTTCCTCTTTCTTTGAGGGTGGCTTGCTATGAGCCTCCGATTGAGTCTTAGGCTTGGAATGCGGTGCGGATAGGGTCCTATGTAGGTCCCCTATTCGTATGGATCTTTCACAGAATTGTCTTTCTAATCAAGAGTGCGGAATCCTCTTGATCAGAATATCACAGAAACGAGTAGAAAACAGAAACAACACTTCACTTTCAAACCGGGTTTCTATTGATTATCCAAACAAACGTTTTACAATCAATCAAACCCTAACCAACTATCAAATTCGTCCAAGCTGTTATGCTCTCACGAAATTCCTCACAAATATTGTTTTGGCTAATTAACCCCAACCCTAAAGCATAACCTTGTTTATATAACACAAGGTTACTACTTGGGCTTGGTTAAACATCATGGACTGCGAATTGGACAGGCCCAATTCGCCCCCATCACCCTAGTTGGGTTTTGTTTAGCCCAAATTCTATTAACTCACTAATACAAAGCTAAACCCGCTAACTGTTTATCGTTTATCTAATTACAAGATATCCAAAGACCAAATCTAAGCTGTTGTCACAAACATGCACCAACAAACTCCCCCTTGACAATAGCTTCATAAAATAACTTTGTCTTCAGTCTTCTTGCAATCTTCATGTAGTCTTGCACTGTCTTTGGTCTTTGGATAGCTTCAGCTTCAATAGCTCTGTCAGCAACAGACTCCCCCTAAGCTGATGCATCCAATCACCAAATCTTCAAAAACTTTAGCGTTTGAGTAAACTCCAGTTCAGCATATGTATAGCAATCTTCAAACTCTTCAACTTTGTCTGCAATATAGAAAGGAGGTTCTACCATGCATCCAATCAAACTCTCATCTTCCCAGCAACTCAGCAACTTGTCAGCAACACAGCTTCAATCTGTTTACTATAAAACAAACACACTGCTTCAATCTGTTTACTATAAAACAAACATCTCTAGAAACCATAAGAATTTTTCAACAAAGTTAAATAAATTATTATTATTCAAGAGATAGTTAAACTGTATCACAGATTAAGCATTTTCAATTCATTACCAACACGCAAAACTTTTTAATCACACACTCTATAACCCGCATGATTTAAAATTTTGAACTCGCTTTCTAACACCGTCTCCCCCCATCAGTAACAATTCCTCCAAGAATAACAGTCTTTCGTACGTTAAGAATTTTAAACAGAAAAAGACACTATTTTTGTATTTTTATATTTTCTGAAAGCAAATAAATACAAAAGGCAATAAACACTCTATTTTTGTGAGAATCACCGGTAAGAAGATCATATCAGCACAATCAAACTGTTTCACATTATTAGATAATTCTTTATGTAATTTTTCATGAAAAGCAGTCCAAGACGATTACCAGTATGTTGGTCCTCTTAAACAAAATGCATGAACATTTCAAGTACCATTACCGTATGATACGTTAAGGTAATTTTATTTACTGATATACTAGTGTGTCCCACTTCAGGATATACCCCCACGATCAAGGTATGCACAAAGATTCATCGTAGTAGGTGAGTATACTGATGTCATCCTTTAAGATATCCTGACAATGTCTGGTCTGCATATAATCTGTTTTATCATGTTTTGATTGCTTAACAATGAACACCCAAATAAATACTAATCAAATCCTGGAAATATAAACAACACACTCTATCATGCAAGTATCTTCCCTACCACATATTTCACAAGTCCAATCTAGATTTCTGAAATCTTAACTGGGAATAGGTTGAGAAGAGAACAGAATAGATCTTTAGGAGAGATGGTATAATATACAGATCAAATGAGTTTTTCTCAGTTTGATATAGGTTTCTTGGGTTTCTTTTGGGCACTTGAGGGCCTCTTTCGGGTGTATTAGATCTATAACGCGACAACGTACAGCTAGGTCAGCATGTATCTGGATGCAGCAGAAGCTGTCGTTGCCTAGCACCTCCAGGTCAGCATATATCTGGATGCAGCAGAGGAGGTACACGACTTTTTTCAGAGAAGATTTCAGAATCAGATCAAAATTGTGTGTATCGGGACAACATACAAACATTCAAATAGAAATGAGCTAATTCCAAGTGACTTTCTTTCCTGGGGTCATGTACAATTTTAGTTCTGAACAGAAAGACAGTCAAGATATCCCCAGATGAAATAACAGTATAAAGACCCAAAACTTCAGATTTTGGCAATCTATCAACGCAAGATTTAAGGTCATTAAACCATACACCACTGATGTGTTTCCCACTCATACTCAGTTTATTTAGGTTTATATCACATTGGTAAGTTGATTATTTCATACTTTTTGCCTACTGGTACATCATATAATGAAGCTGCTATCACACTTAAGCATTTTAATTCAGTTTGAGTGTGACAGTCTAACTCGCTGATGTACTATCATTTCTTCTTTTTCACACAGTGATAACTCATTTTTAATTTTCTATATTTTTTTTATGCTTTTTTATTTTTCAAAATTTTTTTTATGTTTTTTTATTTTTCAAATTTTTTTTTTATTTTTGATTTTTAAGAAAAGCAGTAAACTATTTACAAAAATTCTTATGAAAAACCAGTTATTCAGGATTCCTCATCCCGTTGAGTTCAACTAAATGTTCAAAGCGAGCCCTGTCAAATGCTTTAGTATAAAGATCTGCCAAGTTATCTAGTGTGTCGACTCAGCACTTTGAACTTCAATTTAAAACAATCAATATATATATCAACAACCTCATACCCCCCTTCATGTGCCTAGAGCAGCCATTATCAACATAAGTTGATAATCCTCCTTAGCAGCTCCTGCACACACCAACTAAGAAATTAGTTAGATTGGGGGACCCAAGCCTTAATGGTCTTGGGTCGTCCAAATTCACCAACCACTGGTACATCCATCCAATATCCATTACTCCTAACTGGAGTCTTGCATCTCAGACCTGTTGATGAAATTTGATTTTGATTTCCACTAGGTCTTTGGTCCTGAGGGTTCCTATATGTGTTTGGACTATTTGACCTTTGGAAATTTTGATTTTGGTACCTTAAATTTTGATTCCAAGAAGCTTGATTGTTATAATTTCTAAAGCCATTGTTATAAAAAGTTCGACCACCATTATTTTGGTATCGATTTTGATATTGACCTTGACTTCTGAAATTATTAGAATTAAAATTGTTCATTCTTGGTGAACTGCTTCTAGGTCTCTCAAATCTGCCTGGTGGAGATCTAGGCTGAAATCTTTGTTGATTTCTTTGAAAACGAGGAACTTGTGGAGTTCTTTTTTCAGCCTTATCTACACCAACAGCAACATTCTCTGGTTGCTTAGGAGCAGATTTCTTTGGAGAATTTGAGCCTTTCTCCTCACTATCACCTTCCTTCACTGGTAATTTCCCTCTCTGTTTTTCACTAAGTTGTGCTTCACTCTTTTTGTTAGGACAGCAGCTACATGTCCCTTGACGTGACATTTGAAGCACGATTTCCTTTTCGAAGACTACTTAGCTGGAGTCTCTGAGGTAGATCCCTTATCAGATGGTGATGATCCCTTAGATGAACCTTGTTCAGTTTGCTTGATTTCAGATTTTTCTATGTTCTTGTTTTTAGCAAACTCTACATTTGATTCATTTTCAATAACAGTTGTTTCATTTTTCATATCACTACCTTGAACAAAATTAATCTTTTTAACAAAAGCTTGATTTTTATTCTTAGGCGGTGAATTTTTCTTATTCAAAGGTTCCCTGTTATTGTTTTCCTTAGCCTCATCACTCTCAGATCCATCACCTTGACTTGATGTGGATGCAAAACTACTAGGTGCAGATGCCATAAAGTTTGCTAGCTCATCTTCACTAGGCAGGAATGAATAGTCATGACTAAGAGGAGGTGGAACTTCTTTAAAGCCCTGGAAGCCCACACTGGTCTTGTCATTACTCTTCTTTAACCCACCCATCATGTGTTTCATTACAAAAGACGAATCTCTGAATTGACTCAATTTCTTTTCAAGTTCAACAATTTTGAGTTGTGCATCTGACAACTCTTTGCATTTTTCAGAAATCTCTTTTGTTTTCTCAGCCATCATGTCATGAGCTAAGTCTATGACTTGAAGTTTCTCATTCAATTTGCAAGTTAAAGCTTCAATTTCAGCTTCATAACCTCTTATCTTCTTCAAGTATGTAGATTCATTTCTTTTAGCAAAAAAGTTTGCTTCTTTTATGTTAGACATCTCACTTACCAGACTTTGGTTTTGTGTTGACAACCTGTCAACCTCACCCTGTAGTTCACGACATCTCAAACATACAGAATTAGATTGTACCTCTTTCTCATGAACTTCTGTATTTTCATCAGCAACAACCTGTTCAGCTTCACTCTCCTTCTCTACTTCAGCATCCACTTTTGCTTCAGCATTCTCCACTTGAGCTTCAGCATTTTTCACTTCAGATTCAGCATCACTCACACTAGTTTCAGCCTCATCAACTCGCACTATCTCTGCCATGAATGCCTGAGTGGCACTCTCATTTCCCTGATATCGCTTTTGTAATGCATCCCACATATCCTTTGAATTAGTGTACTTGTTGAAGGTATGCTTGATGCTATCAGGTAAGGACATTTTAATTGCAGCCAATGCTCTCTTTTCAGCGTCATACTTCCTTTTATCATCCTCTTGCATGTTCACATAGTCTGTTCGACGTGGTCTGCCCTCAAAATCGTGTGTTGGGTTTGTGTACCCATCTTCTATACAGATCCACATGCGTGCATCCTGAGATTCAATGAAGGATTTGAAGTTGTCCTTCCATGTAAGATAATTCTCCACCTTCATCATCTTAGGTGCTTTCAAATTCATCATGTTTGACATTTTAACGTAACAGACTGTTAAAACCGTACAAAAGATCTCCGAAAACAGCGTTTACCAAATTACACCTTTAGAATCGTCTCGAAAAGACAAATCCAATGATATATAATGTTGAAAACCGAATTCGGGATTTTCCAGAGTCTTTTTTTTAACCCTAAAAATGCAAGGAATCTAACGGTCCAAACGGTTCTGTCAAACGAGCTACGGATCACTTTCTATTTTCGAAAACGTGGATTTTTGTTACGCTTGCCAGAAAATTTTCCACCTTTTTAATTATGCTGATAATTTCGCTAGCTGGTCAGTGCTTAAATTCGTTGGTCTTATCAGTGATTAAATTCGCTGGGGTCAGTGCTTAAAATCAAGTTCGCTGATCAATTTCGCTGGTCAAATTCGCTGTGTATTTTCGCTTACACGGTTACCAAAGTCGCCTTTGGATTTACTTCGCCGGTCACCGAGATATTAAGTCCCAACTTCGCTGATCAGTTAATTAAGCTAGACAAGTCAGTGAAATTGTTAAATTCGCTGATAGTACAAATTCGCTGGTCCAGAAAATATGGAAACTTAATCTGTTTCAAATTTCTGAGATTTTCCAAGATTTCGTAACAATTTCCTGCAAAATCGAAACACCAAAATCAGTCCAATTTTTCGAAAATTATGAAGAACACGAAGAACAGTCTTCGAATCTTCAAATCTTCAAATCTGTTCAGCCGAATTTCTCAACCAAACAACCCGAACAATCCTGAAAACCTGCAAATCAGCAAATAAACAAACCAAAAGATCAAAACAGCCAAAAATTTTGAAAATTTTATATCAAAAATTTCGAAAATTTTAAAACCCTAATTTTTCAGGTTTTCAAAATTTCGAAAATTTCTTCCTGTTTCTGCAGCCAACAATTCTGAACCGAGCCTTTTTGAAGAGCCTAATGCTCTGATACCAATTGTAGGTCCCCTATTCGTATGGATCTTTCACAGAATTGTCTTTCTAATCAAGAGTGCGGGATCCTCTTGATCAGAATATCACAGAAACGAGTAGAAAACAGAAACAACACTTCACTTTCAAACCGGGTTTCTATTGATTATCCAAACAAACGTTTTACAATCAATCAAACCCTAACCAACTATCAAATTCGTCCAAGCTGTTATGCTCTCACGAAATTCCTCACAAATATTGTTTTGGCTAATTAACCTCAACCCTAAAGCCTAACCTTGTTTATATAACACAAGGTTACTACTTGGGCTTGGTTAAACATCATGGACTGCGAATTGGACAGGCCCAATTCGCCCCCATCACCCTAATTGGGTTTTGTTTAGCCCAAACTCTATTAACTCACTAATACAAAGCTAAACCCGCTAACTGTTTATCGTTTATCTAATTACAAGATATCCAAAGACCAAATCTAAGCTGTTGTCACAAACATGCACCAACATCCTACTTCGAGTCCCGCTAGATTCATTATACTGCCGCTCTATAGCTCTTGTAACAGCATTATCTACTAATGCTTGCAGCTCCGCACCGGTCACATGTATCTTAGTATTTTCATGGTTTTCCACCGAATGACTGTTTACCTCTTCTGACTTAGCCATGTAGCTTTAATTGCTACATAAAGAAAATAAGGCAAGGTTTATATAGAAGCTTATACAGTTTTATTGTTTTTGACAATTTATTAACCATGGTTTTAATAGCCATTTTGGTTAATTTGTTAAATATATAATTATTCAGGATATTTATCATAATCCTAAATTATAAGTTAATAATAGCACCAAAGGCCTAGTCGAGTGGACAGATTTAATTTATAAACCAGGATTTTAGTCTCGAAGGACGTTAATTATAGCCCGTGGGCATTTCATCCTTAAGGGATGAGTATAAAAATAAGGGAATTTAGAATAACCCAATTTAAGAATGACTTATGTGATTTTATCGAATCACATTTGTCAAACATGTTAATATGCTTTCAGATGTTATCAAGGTTTTGAATCTTTTGAAATAGGTTTTACCATCTTGGTCATGCCTGCAACAACATTTAGGCTAGGTTTTTACCTTTAATATCCTTTTTAATATTTAACGCAGAACAATCCTAAATTGAGAGGTTAATATGGATCTGAATCCAATTGAGGAACTACCATCTTAGCCCCGTCTTAAGGTGACACATGGCTAAGTCTTGTCCTTTTTAGATTTTGCCATTTTATTATAATGGTAGATCTTTTTAATAGAAATGTTATTTTTATTTATTTCACATTTTATTTTTATGCACATAATTAATAAAATGAAAATTTAACCTAACCATTCCAAAAAAAAATAATTAACAATTACAATTTTGCCCTAAACGGGACTTCTACTAAAATAACATGCCCACGCAGGGCTTAAGCAACAAACATACCCACGCAGGGGTCAACAGAAAAACATGCCCACGCAGGGGCAGAATAAAAAGATATACCCACGCAGGGGTTTAAACAAACGATATGCCCACACAGGGGCAGAATTGAAATTAAGGAAATAAAACCAACGATTTGAAGGATTCAATAGTCCTTCTTACTCTTCCCTTTTATTAAATTTTTCAATCCCTTAAAGAAGCCTTGTCGTTCCCTGCGGTCTCTGTGAACTTCTCGCTCAACCTGATCTAACCTTTGGAGTATTTCCTCTCGTTCTGGCGGGGAAAACCGAGGTATCTGCGGCTGCGGCTGATGTGGAGGTCGAAGAGGCGGCTGTTGTTGGTACCCATAAGCTGGGTAACCAACTCCCCAAGGAGTTCCGTAGGGCCCTTCGGGGTTGAGAGCGTTGTAGTTCCATGCTGCCAAGTATGGGTCGACCTCAGCATAATTGAAGCTAGTGTGAGCCGGCTGCTCAAAGGGATTATACGCTGCTGAGCCAGCGTACGTGGGAATTGGGTTGTCAAAACCCAATGGTGGTGGCATAACAGGTGTAGAGTTCACTTCCGGGTTGGGGTTTGAAGGTCCCCCCATGAGTTGATCTTGTTGGAGCGGCGGGTAGTGGCTGCCACTCGATGGTTGCGGGGTGCTGATACGCACTCCTCTTCCTTGCACGGACATCCGTGCGTTTGTTCTCCTTCGCCTCGGCGGCTCAGGAGGCTGCTGCTGAACTGGTGGTGGTGGCGGGGTAACTGCCACAAAGCGTGAATCCCTGGAAGGATCCCGTTGCTGCTGCTGCTGTTGCTGGTGGGGCGAAGAATGGTAGGAGGGTGTAAAGTACCATTCATACTGGTTGAACCTTGCTTGGTAGCTGTCAGTACAACGGTAGGGTGATCCCTGAAAAGATGGTCCATCAGAGATTTCAATAGGATGTGTGGGGGTACCGGTCGGTGGTTCGGTAGGGTCAGTATCCTCATCCATATCCATGGCGTGATCTTCAGAAAAGTGATCTTCCGGCCCCAATGGGTTAACACCCACTGGTTCTTCGAGGTAGCTTTCCGGGTTGAACCGGCTACGGAAGATATGTGACGGGTTATCAAAGGAGTGACGAGAGTTGGACCTCTGAAGAGGGATAAATGAAGGCTGAGGGTTTTCGGGCTCATTTTCTGAATGGGGTCCAAAAGAGTGTAGGTAAGAAGGTGACGAAGCTAACGAGACAGACCGTCTCGCTGGCTGCAGATGCGCCCTCCAGTCTCCCTGTGGACTGGTGCTAATAGGGATAGGTGAGGTTCGCCTTTGAGAAGGCCCGACCTCCTGGTCGTGGCTTGCTACAAGTGACTTTCCCTTCCTTCTAAAGAATCTTGGCGGCATAGTTAGACCTGTCAACATAAACAAAGATAACAACAAAAATAATATAAAAGACAAAAATAAAACAAAATCAGGATTTGTCTTATGTTCTTTGTCTAGACTCAAAAATTTGAGGAATGTGCAATTGTGTAACTGAGATTAAATACAAAAGGCTAGTGTTTAATTCACTCAGAGTTGGCTCTGATACCAACCTGTCACACCCCGATATTTCCACGTATTACCGGTGGGCCCGGTGGGGAGTATCGTGACGTAGTTGATATCATCATAGTCAAACAACACAATATTTAAATGCACAGCGGAAGCAAAAGATAGATATTATTTCAACTGAATAAAAGTGTAATATTTAAGTATCACAAAACAGTTGAAACAGATCCACAGGCGGATCAAAATAAAGAGGAAACTTGTTCAACAGACTTAAATGCATCCAAGCTTGCGAGACTCTTATTGATGCTAAGGAGAAGCCAGCCTATTACGAGTAGTACCTGCACTTAACCCTTTTGGGAAAATACATCAGATTACACTGGTAAATACAATTTAACTGACTCATTTTGAAAAGGTTTAAAAATTGATTTGAATGCACATGGCACAAAACTTTTTATAACTTGGGATAATTATTTGAATATAATACTTGTAAAAGAATTACATGTTTCTCATGCGTTCAGTAGCCCGGTTCATGTCGGGTTAAAAATCAATAGACACACCACATTATTTATTTAGGCACTGATGGGTGTACGCCTACACCCCGTGCTTAGGTCGTGGCCATTTCGTAAAATGATGCCAAGGATATCCGGGACATGGTCATTAACCCCTCAAAGGCTTTAAGCAAACAAAACATTTTTAAACAAGACATTTCAAAGATTTAACCTTCATACAATTAAAGATTCAATGCCCGACCAAGCGGTATTCTATATACCGTACCCCATGGCCGTATAGGGAAAATAAGTTAAAAGTATTTACTGAGCTAAATATAAATTCAATCCCAGCCGTATATCAAATCAGCAAGTACAGATAGCTTTTACTGGGCTCCTATATCTGGAATGAAGGTTTTTAATAACCTATTAGATTTCTAACGGGTCTTTAATTAAGCTTAACTTAGACCAGTTAGTTTTAAAGGAAGATACGGTTCAAACGCATGAATAAGCGAAGACCGGAATAGAATGTGATTTAGACCCGACAAGTTTGAATACTTGTATAATATGGGTAAACTAAACACATTCTGGATTTTGAGATTAAAATGATAAGGTTTGACCCGTTTCGGTCAATTTATGCAAACTAGTTACATAAACCGAACCGAACGCGAAGGATGCGTAACGGGTAACCATAAGAGCCATATACAGGTTTCCTAAGTTAACATGCCTTAAATATGTTGTGACATCAATAAGATATCTTCTATTATGCCCGAAACGAATTTAGACTCAATCTATGCCCCGTAAGGCCATTTTGGTCATTTAAAAGGTTATAAAAGAGTTTAAATAATAATCTGAGTTACAGGTCTGATATAATTAGTAAAAATACTCATTTTTATAATTCATAACAATAGGGTACTAAATATATGTGAAATTTATCCATTATAACCAAACTATGCACCGTAGGGGCATTTTGGTAATTTCACATAACCTTTAAAGGTCAAATCTGGAATTCTGAGTTTAAAACTTTAGCTTACTGTTAATGTATAAAAATATACTTAAAAATATCAGTAGGTATCAACCTTATATGTGTAAAATAGTTTTGATGCATACTATGCGTTAAAAATGCTTAAAAAGACGATTTGGAGCCATTTCCGGGTTCTATATAGAAAGCTGATGTTTTGTTTATTCCATAAGGTTTAAAATAATTTATTTATCATAAAAAATCAGTAGCAAAAGGTTTGGGGTCAAAAAGATATGTAAAACTCATTTTATAGCTCAAAAGGGCAAAACCGGAAATAACCGAATTAAAGCTACAACCCTATGTTATGCTCAGCCTAAAATTAATTAAAAACCTTCAAAAATCCCAAAATAATATATTACATCAGTGGGTAAAAAGTTTGATATCAAAAAGTGGGTTAAACTAGGCTATATGCTAATTATGCCGTTTAATTAACAAAAAGCTCTCTAATTACGCTATTGAGCATAACTCTTAATCTAGACCTCAAACTGATGTCAAATTTTGGGTGCAAGTTTATAAATCAGTAACTAAGGTCTCTACTCTTTTAAATTTTCAAAATTCGTGTTTTAAGGTCATATGGGCATAATAGTCAACATTTAAGCAATTAACGGGAACATGCATATGAATCGGATAACTATTGAACCAAGGTGTATAATCTCAGAGGGTTATACTAACATAAAACCTGGTCCTAATAGGGCTCTAATGCATTTCTAAAACATGCTACAATGGGTCAGAATCGAAAGTCAATGCAAAAGTCAAATTATGCGCCTTTCGGTTCCGAACCGAGTCTAAACTAAAAATTGTCGGGTTGAACATGTTTAGGCATGTTCTTACATTTATTACCAAGTTATATTAATGACAAAATAGGTTTCATAGCTTCTACATTGTTAATTATGTGCTAATTTGAAAATAAGCTTTCTGTTGACTTTTTATGTTTAGGTTTGACTCGACATTTGACCTACTTAGAGTGGGAATCAGAGAATATCCTTTTCAAGGGTTTATTACCCACATAATTACCTACTTATAGGTACTTTCAATTCTAGATTTGACTGAACAAATTCTAATTAATCTCGAAGTCAAACCTTAATTACGACGGTTTGACTTTTAGCTAATTAACTAAGCTAAACTGAATTAAGAAGGATTAAGGACACTTACAAGGGTCCTAAGTACGTTTATGGATCCTAAGGAAGCTTGTTGCTGATTAGAGGAGCTCCAGAGAAGTCCTTGAAGTGAGTTGCAAATGAGTGACAAAAATGTTGCAACTTGTTCTTCTTATATAGTGAGCTGAATTCCATAGGATCATCACACCTAGGTCTATAAATGTTGCAAGATGTTCCCAGGTGTCCTATGATGCTAAAAACCAGTTATAGGGCCCCTGATTTTCGAATACCACACTTATAAGGCGGTGTAACTTGTTTAACAGGCATCTGTCCAAAAATTCGCCCAGATACAGGTCTTACGGACCGTAAGCCTTAGGCTTTGCGGTCCGTAACCGACTTTCAGACCATCGCCCAGGTCTGCCATCTTACGGACCGTAAGGGTCTATCTTTGCGGTCCGTAAGCCTTTACCAGAAGACAAAAATATTTGCAAACTTTGAAGTTTTGACCATGCAACTTTGTAACTCCGAATCTCATGCTTTCCTTTTCAGTAGAGGGACCAAGTGCTCAGACTTTGCATGCACTTACACCTTTTGGATCTTGTGGGAGGTTTTAAAATGTCGAAAATACCGAGAATTCACATTGGATCCATGTTTTAGGTTATAATCAATTTATTATTTAGGACAACCAGATTTATTTACATCTTTTAGATGTTGATTAAGTATATCATGGTTAGGGATTTATTAATAGGTCGTTCAGAGGTATAAATTAACATATCGACGCTTTTAAATCCTACCGTACATCTTTATCTGGATCCGTTTTTCATAACATGTTTGTACTACATGACACGTGTCCTTATTTTATTGGGTATGATTTTACGAGGTGTTACATAAAAAGTTTTCAGAAAAGTGACAAAGCCTCGAAGGACACTCTCTAACGGCTTTTAAGAACCAGTTATCTAGTTCAGACTCAAATGGCTCAAGCTCGTTTAACACAGCATCAGGGTACCTCCAAACAAGCTTGAAGGAAACAATGGACTCAGAAATCTAGAAAAATCGGTCCTTCCAAGAAACAAGGGTAGTAACCATAGAGGAAATCAAACAAACATCAACTTGGGATGTCTCAAACACGACCCAATCGTCGTTCTTGGTCAACCAGAAGAAACGTCAGAACAACAACGATGGGTCATACCCTATCACAAAACCTCAAAGTGTAAAATCCTAGCAAGACCTTGTGGACGCAACTGACCAAATGACACACGATAATACTCTAAAAACATTCAGACCAAAGACCGAAAACGGATGACACAAGTTGGAAAACTTGAAATGACAACAATAAAGAGGGATCGAACCAGCGGGACACTGATCAATCGATTTATCCAAACCCGGAGCCACCGGATTAAACTTTAGATCGATCCCCCATTCTTTACAAAAAGCCTCAACTTCCTCTCGAGTGAGAGAAGAATAACTCACATACAGATCTTTGCTAGCACCCAGGAGAGACGATCGAAAGAAAAAAGAAAGTGAAGTCTAGGCAGTTATTATTACGCAAAAGGCAAAAAACTGCCATCCATCACATTAACTGTCATTTCAAAATTCAAATCCAAAAAACTTAGACGCCTGATAACCTTTCAAGCCTTGACGCCTTTAAAAAATAAAAATCGTATACAAAAGTCAGAACCATTTGAGCTTACACCCCAAATACCTCTGACTTGGGGGGCCGATGACGGGGGTAGCTCAAACCCTAATAAATTGATTAGAGACACATTAGCTTAAAAGGTTAAAAGGTTAAAAGGTTCAGAAATCGTCAGCTGTCGTGAACAGTAAAAAGGACAAGTCAGAGCCTTGTCACATCACCCTTTGCATGTGAAACCTCCTGCCCAGCCGCAACCAGAACATGTAGGAGAGCACACCCTTTTGTCCGTAGGTCCAAACCCTTCAACCCCTAAAAGGGTAAGTCCCTCACTGCAAGCCAGGTTCACTAGTCAAAGGTTTCTCCTTTGAGAAATCTCTTCCCCTATAAACTACAGCCCATGACAAACATGCAAGGACACTCCAGGATCAGCAGAGATCATTCAAACTCTCTGATTCTTCCTCTCCCTCTCGAGAACTAGCTTCATGCTTGCTTCTCTTCTTCTTCTCCCATGAGAACTAGCTTCATGCTTGCTTCTCTTCTTGACACTAAATAATTCATCTTCTCCAACGATTGTTTTCTGGGCTGATTTCTAATCAGTTCAGGATCTAAGGAAAATAACAACAATACTAGTGAACCTCTCTTCACGTCTTGCAAACGTGGGGGGACCCCACGACCTGCATTAGGCTAACTGAAACCTTGAACCCTTTTACCCCGAAGATATCGCTACAGGCCTTGGTCTTGTATCTGTTGTAGCAACAATATTTGATTTTAAAAATATAGATAGTAATTACACATTTACACAATAAACTCATAACCACTCTAGGGTTGTTACACTTTATAGGATAAGCATTGCTATGTGATGTAATAATAAGTTTTGTAGTATTTTATATACCGTGCTTGCATTTACCATTGTTTAAGAATTAAATAAAGAGTTTAATATTAGTTGCAACTACTTTTATTTTTTTTAATAACAAATTTCTTTTAATACTTGTTGTCAGTGAAACTTAAACCTAAAACTATATGTTCAGATTTCGGATCTCAAACACAAAGATTTCTTGTTTTGGATGGTTTAATGGCTACAAAATCCAAATTTCCAAAAAAATGTAAAAAGTCATAAAACACTATAATTTTAGTCATTAAACACACATAAAACCCACAAATAATAGATAATAGAATGAAGATTACTAAAACACCATATTCAAACCCTAATAGTCCATCAAAAACTTCAAACACACCATCGTAGAACTATGAATATAAAACACAACATGCTAATCAACATAAAACACAATAATGTTTGCCATCCCATAATCAGAGCCTTATCATCCAAAACACAACACAAAACCCACATATATGATGTTTTAGTAATCTCATTATACTATTTGTGGGTTATTAGTGTGTTTTATGGACATTATGATGTTTTATGACTTGTTACACTTTTTAGAAAATTTGAATTTTGTAGCCAACTCCTAGCCAGCATTGTTATGTGATGTAATAATAAGTTTTGTAGTATTTTATACACCATGCTTGCGTTTACTATTCTTTAAGAATTAAATAAAAAGTTTGACACTAGGTAAAAGGTCATAAAACACTATAATTTCAATTTTTTTCTTGAACATGAACCCTAAATTGAGATGATTAGATCATTTTTGACACTAGGTTAATGCATTTAAACTTGAATTCAACCATCTAACACATCCAATTTAGTCAATTAGGGTTGATTCATCACAACCCACCAAGAGCTTCAACCAAGAATGTCACACCCTGAAATTCCACATGCGGGGTTTTACCAAATATTTGAAAATTATAAATTATCACTAACAACACGATTAGTGATCCAGTTTTAAATGTCCAAAACACATTTTAGGTAAGCTGCGGAAACAAAGTTAAACATCCCGACAAGATTTAAAAACCACAAGTTTAAGACATAATTAAAACATAAAGTTCAACAAACCACACCACTCCAACCATTGACACCTTCTTAGATATGCTTGTTTCACCTTGTTTCAAGGTGCGCCAGCACCGACGATCTTCTAGAAACATTAACGGTCGTCAGAGAAGAGACAAAAAGAATATTCCTTGTTGTCGACTCCAGGCCCAAGGCCCATCAGCCCATCTCTTTCTACACTACTCCGACTATAAATAGGGGCCTTCATGTACATGTTAAACCATTCTGTTCTCTGCTCTCTCACTCTTAAACATACACTTATTTCCTCAAAACAAATACTTATTCTCACGCCGGAGAGTGGTTAAGAGGGAAACCCCCATATTCCCCTCTTAACGAGCTTAATGGGTGTTGATTGCTTTGCAGGAAGGATCACAACTTTAGCTCAGAAAGGATTAAGAAGATTAACCTTTATGGTCGAAACATAAACCAAACTAATAAGCCTAAAATTAGTTACGTATTTCTTCAGTAGCGTTTATTGGTATGTATTTGAACGTATAGGAATACGTATTTTCTTGTATTTATTAAGTATTTCATACTTAATATATATTTAATTTTTCCGGAATATTGTTTTTGTACATCTAAAATCACTATCCTTGTATTCTTAAAATATACATATTTTAAGATATGTTTATAGAAAAAGATCTATAGTTTTGACTTGGTAAATATAAATATTCACATATATCTTAAAAATAATTTATTTTTAAGATCAAGGCTAGAAATATATTTATTTTTAGTTTCCACCAAAATAATATATTTTCAAGTTTGACAAAATATAGTATATTATTTGTAAAAATATATTTTGTCACTTGTTCGGTTTTCAGAAAATACCGTTTACCAAGTTTGTCATAATACTAATTAAATTCCAGAATATTTATGTACTTTGTCCAATACGTCCGTTTTGTCCGAATGTCCAATATTTGTGTACAAAATATATATTTATTTTCTTGTAATTTTTGTAATTCTTTATGTACAATTTTTGGTATTTTGATTGGTATATTATTTCAAGTTCCAAATTTTTAGTATAACTAATACAAATAATATAGACATAGCACATAATTTTTGTGATCTCAATATATATATTTTCCTAAATATATACTTAGTCATTTTTATGTTTGAAAATCAACCTCCATTACATGAAATTTTTATGACAAAAATTATGGGAATTTTTATATTTAAAACCATAATCCAAGATTACTTGTAAACACTTGTTAAAACATATTTTTATAAGTGTTTAAATTTTACAAAAATTTTGCCATAGTTTCCTTTGAAAAATGGAGGTCTCCATGCTTTCAAGCATATCATTTTCTTTTCAAAAATCATCAACAATCATCCATGACAATTTACAACTTACCATATGCATAAGAATGCATTTCTTCATGAAATTATGAACATGAAATTTTATAAAAACTTACCATATGCATAAGAATACATGGTCCATTAACTTCAAAAACATGATTTTTTACTCTATAAGAACCATTCTTGTAAAAATCTCATCTTCACAACTTATAACTCATTTTTGTAGAAATTTATTTTCTACAACTTTTTATGTTTTAAACACTTCAAGTGTTTCATTTTCACATATGTAATAGTTTTACTTACTTTCAAAACTCAAAACCATGTTCATCATAAGTAAACTTTGCTTCTTTGAACTTTGTTATTTCAAATCCTTCATTTTTCATGGTCTACACTTTGTAAGAATCATAATCTACACAAAATCACACTTATTCTTCAAGTTCATACTTCACATAATGTAAGTTCAACATGGATTTTTCAAGATCTATCAAACTACTTGTTAGATCATGTGTTTAATCATCGTCTAACAAGTGTTCATGTGGTGTTCAACTCCATACACACAAGAAATCATCAAGCAACTTCATCACATAACATAAACAACTTATATTCTTATGATTTTTAGTTTTGTTCATATGTTCATCTTCTTGGTTTTGCAAGATCTTGAGATTTTGAGTTATACATATTCTTTAACTACAAAAATCAAGATGTAAAACGAGTTTATAAGGCACTTACTAATAGCACAAGGCTAGGGTAGAAACTAGAAGATGGTGATGAAGAAAAATGGTGGTTAAAAGCTCCAATGAAAGGTCCTTCGAGATCCAACACTTGACACCTTCTTAGATATGCTTGTTTCACCTTGTGTTATGCTTGGATTAGCTAGGATTTAATGGAAAATGATGATGGGGTGGGGGGTGGCTCACGGCCAAAGGTTAGAGGGGGAGAGGAAGAGAATGTTGGTTTGTTTAGTGATAATGAAAGTGAAGGTGTGATGAGTAGATAAGGAGTTTAATTTAGTGGGTAATACCTTCCCTCCATCTAATTAACCATAGGGTCTTCCATAAGCATCTTTGACCACCAAAGTTCTGGTCAACATGAGAAAAGGGGGGGGGGGGGGGGTTGTGGTTTAAATTTGTTAAGTGTTGAAAGATGGTAATATAGATGTTTAGTTAGGATTTTTAGATGTTTAGATGTTTTTGATACATAACTTGATGTTTATGACCATTACTAGTTTCATTGTCATAAAAATATGGCAAACTAGTTCACATGGTGCTTCTAGTTGTTTCCGGGTGTTCGTTTGATTATCGGATCGCTTAAAAAGTTAACATTAGTGCCTTGTATGATATAATATGTAATCATGTCGTGTTAATGTTTTCAACATCTTTTAAGTTATTCTGAACACTCTGGCATTAGTTCAGATTACTACATAAGCTGAAAAATGCTGAATTTTACTGTTTAGTGCTAGTTTCGGCCAGTTTCTAGTGTTCACTTGTCACTCGGAAATCAGTTTCATAAAACCTTACTTTCTCACATAAGGTTCTAGTATACCATGGGTTCTGGGACTTAATCTGTGCCCTAAACATGATGTCTGCCTGAGTACTGAACTCCCGTCAGTACTACTAGTTTATCTGATAAGTGTGTTAGTTTCGTTCCGTGCACTGTTTAAACTGTTTCGAGTCGAAATCAATAATAATAGTCATCATGCATCATGAAATATTTTGAGAGTTCTTTAAACGTAATTCATGAAACTATACACATGATAAGTTCAAAATACAAAACCATTGAATATGATACACTGTTCACATTGTACGGAAATTGTACGAAAAGTGCCGATTCTCACAATAAACACCTCTAATTGAGGACTAATAGTGATAGTAGGTATGCAGACCAGACTAAAACACATGAAGAATACAACATAACAACTTCTTGCATAGTCATATAGTCAAGAAGCTAAGAAGACAACAAGTAATAAGTTGTAAGCTCAGGCTCGGAAGCTATAAGCTCATAAGCCGGAAGCTATAAGCTTCAAGCCACAAGCTTAAAGCTATAGGCTGAGAATCCATAAGCTTAGAAGCCAGAAGTCGGAAGTTATAAGCTTCAAGCCACAAGCTTAAAGTTATAGGCTGAGAAGCTATAAGTTCATAATCTAGAAGTCAAAAGCTATAAGATTCATGCCACAAGCTTAAAGTTATAGGCTGAGAAGCTATAAGCTCATAATCTAGAAGTTAGAAGCTATAAGCTTCAAGCCACAAGCTTAAAGTTATAGGCTGAAAAGCTATAAGCTCATAATCTAGAAGTCGGAAGCTATAAGCTTCAAGCCATAAGCTTAAAGCTATAGGCTCAAAAGCTATAAGCTCAAGCTCGGAAGCTACAAGCCATGAAGCTTGAAGCCAAAAACCCTATAAGCTCGGAAGCTACTAGCCTAAAGAAGATAAAAAGGAAGGGTCAGAAGCTACCAAAGCTACTAAAACAGCTCACGTGAGGAAGTTTCCAGTTGAAAGCAAAGAAGGTAAGGTGGGCAGCAACTCAACATCTCAAACACATGAGCCAAACAAGCATTTCCTAAGGAAGAACCGATCTTTCGTAAAATCATACACTATAATCCTTTAAGGGAACAAGCACATCACCTAGGGCAGATGCCCAACTTCCCCTTAAAATGAAAAATAATTCTAAAAGAAAAAAGATACCTTCTCCAGCTAAGGAGCTGTTAAGGGAATGAAGGCCAGGCTCATCCACTAAGAAGAGTATAAAGCAACCTCCCACATCCGTACCATTTCGTGCAAACTCATCTCTAAGGAACTTCCAAGGCAAGTCAGTATCCTTACTTGATAAGGAAAAATACATCCCTTTATTAGAATGAAAATTAGCTTCTCCGGTCCTCATTTATTATGACCTCAAAGCCCAAACATAAGCAGCTTCTTAGGTCCTTACCTAATGTAACTTTAAAAGCTAAGAAGTAAATAAGCTTCTAAAGCTCCCACCTGATGTAACCCAGAAGCTTAGAAGCAATTAGCATCGTAGCTCCTCACCTAATGCAACATTTAGAAACTCATAAGGAAGTTAGCTTTCAAGTTCATCAACTCACGTGATCATAGAAGCCTAAACAATAATCAATGTAGTAGGTCCTCACCTATGGTGATCTTGGGAGCTCAAAAGATAGTCAGCTTCACGAAGCTTTCACTTATTATGACTCTAAAAGCTTAACCGCACACCATTGGGCAGCCGCCACAACTAACTCATCCAAGAAGCTTATAAGCCATCAAGCTTCTTGCTGCTCTCAAAGAGTCTCTAAACAACAACCTTAAGCAAGGAGCACACACATGGCCATATTAAGCGTACGCAAGTAAGCTAATCACCAATGATGGTCATACCTCATAATGAGAAACAACAATGGAAAGCCATCAAAAGGCAAACGAATTATTTCAGATATAATAACTTACAAGCTACCCTATCCTTAAAACATGACGGCTAAATTCTAAATTTGCATACGAAAACCGAAGATACCTCCGAACAAGGAGGCGCACAAAGAAACTAACGCTTGAACATATTCGCAAGAACGACTAATGCTAAATAGGGTCACATGTTCAAGAAAACATTGATAGGCATCACACACTCCCAATTCAATAGTTTACTTGAAACAAACAAAGATTTCCTTGAGCACCTTATTAGCAGCTTCTAAAATAACCAAAAGAAGCTCATAATCTTAGAAGCTTCAAAGGAAGTGTCACAACTTCATAAACAAAAAATGGAGCTTGGAAGCTTGGAAACTCAACAAATTTATAAGCTTATAAGTTCAAAGAAGAAGCTCATAAACAAGAGGTTCAAAACTGAAGGGAAAGATACTAAGTCACAAGCACCCATAACTACGTCATGACTACTTATGACTGGGGCTGATATAGGTACCTAAACTCCCATTTTCTAAAGAAAACAAAGAAGCCTCAAATAGAATCATTAAGAAGGATAATGCATATGCTTCCCTCCAACATTAATGTTACTTCCTACTACTAGAGGAAGCTATCAAGCTAGCTAAAGAGAATCACATGCTAGACTTTCTACAAAGAATCTAGTATAAGCTAAACCTACGAGACCAAGGCCAACCAAAGAAGCTTGCTCAATCACCGAAGTAACTTGCTACAACATAATTGCACCTCGCCAAAGCTCAAATGTAAAGAACCTAACTCACATGTTAAAAGTGTTTAATCAAAACGCAATGCTAAAGGACCTTCATGGCAAGGAAGCTAAAAACTTTCGAAAGGTAAGACTAAAAGATAAAAACCCCTAGACTTAGAGTCATAAGCACCGATATTTACAACATCGATACTCATGACGGGGGGGGGGGGGGGCTGATGATGTGGATACTCGGAGTTCCTAATCAGTAAAACCAAGGTCAATAACAATAGCAAGAAAACAACAAATAATGACAAATAAAAACTGAAAGTAAGTAGCTGGAAGTCGGAAGCTAAAGGCTCCTGACGAGAAGCTGATACACCAACGACTGGTGGCAGGGAGCTAAAGTTACTGTACAACCTTGGAAATTGAACCCAACAAGTCAAACTGATTAGACTTCTCCCTAAAGCACATAAAGGTGTCCTCGAGACACACAAACCTGGAACATACCTAAAGAGGCAAGGCTAACCCTGCAAGTAACGTCAAGGGAGGATAAGCTTATCAATACTAGAAGGTACCAGCTGGCACAAGGCTCCCTTGGGCAGAGCAATCTGCCTATAAAAAGAGAGTCTTGTTCAACCCAAAGTTCCGACCAAGGAGCTACATTTTGGAGTTGATCCTGGATCTTCCCTCTGCCATACTCTTGATGCTACAAGTGTATAATCTTGGGAAGACAATTAAAACCCACAAAGCTTATAAGGCATAAAAGCACAATAACAATCCACAAGAACCAATTTGGGGAAGAAGCAAGTAGCTCACCAAAATAAACGAGGAAGCTTCAAGCTATGGTTAGAATATCACGACAACTGACCAACTAAAGAAGCATATAAGCAAAATGCCAAGGCACTAAAGATTATAACCAACTTCTTTGTAAGTACAACCCATAGATGCATGTAAACACCTTACGAAGACGAGAAGCAACCTGCCATAGTAGCTTGTGGATACATAGAAGCGGCTTCCTAAAAAAGTCTGCTAAAGCAGGGAAGCTGCCTAAGGAATCAACGGAGCAGCCCGCCATGTCATCAAAACGCGTTAATTGGGAGATTTTTTTTGCAACATTGCAGCACGGGTATAGGAGTCCCAAAAACCTCAATGGTTGAAGCCTTAAAAAATTCATCGTCTAAGAGGTAAGTAGACTTCAACCCTTGAACTTTTACTTATTAACTCTCCTCAAATTAAACACCGTGCTGATGAACTATGGCACTAATAAGTCATACCTCCATTTCATCTAATTTAAAGTGCCTAATGATAAAAAGGGCTTCCCCAACCTTAAGAAAGCTTCTTTTCATTAATATCCCACTAGTTTGCCTCATATAATGATTGATCCAAAGTAATTGTATATTATATTAATGGGGATAAGGCAACCATATAGGAATATCAATGCTTATCACCAAGCATCAATAAATAAATCCTCACAACTGGCATTATTTAGCTTTGTTACGAGGTACTTTTATCTTATGCAAGCACCAAATGCAAAGCTTTTTGACCTTACAAGAAGCTATCGAAGCTTCTGCTAGAAACAAAAAAGCTACCCAACGTCGATAAAAACAAATTTATCATCATACTGGAGAAGTTGACCATTAACAACAGAGAAGGTAACCTTTCTAACATGAAAAGTTGTTCTTACTAAGAAGCTAACCATTCAGCACGAACAGTTGGCATTCTTGCACAAGAAGCCCTATCAAATAGAGAAGAAGCTCCCTTTTTCTTCTTCCTAGTACCATTTTGTTAATTCAATATATGGCAAACATAAATGCACAAACACTGGAAACTTCCCTTTGCTTAAAGCTTCCTAGATCAAGTAATTATGCATATGTTTAGTGAAAATATGAATGAAATAACTGAGACACCTGATGGCAACAAAGTAGCAAAGCATTAGAACGGAAAACACCTCAAGAGATTCATAGTCTGAATGACTAATGTAATGACAGAAACAAACTTGTACTTAGCTATATTCGTTTAATGGAAACAAACATATCACTTTTGCTAATAAATTTAACATTATTCTATACTAAGGGTGAGCCCCTCCAAACAAAGCCCAATGGGATCCGACGCTATATCTACCATGAAACGGGGATGAGCTCCTACTCGCTCAACAGGAAACAAGGTGCTATACCTTCCTGTATACAGGGTGAGTTCCTAAAATAATACAACTCCATGAACTCAAGGAAGCTCCTTCCAGTTTGTTTATGAAAAATAAAAATAAGCACAAAAACCACAGCTTATTCCCTTGTATAAAAGCAAATAAATACAAGCTTACAAGGAAAGAAACAAACCAAATATTGTGAAATCACAAAGAAAGTCCATGAAAGAGGGTAAGCACCTCACACCAATTCTGCTTCATAGGCAACACTATAAAACATAATAAGCCTATGTCCAATATACAACAATAACAAAATTGAAAAGTGGACTAGAAAAGAGATAGAACTACAACAACTTGCATTGATTTTTACCTAAAAGATTCAAGCCAGGTGACTGCAGCACTTAGTTTTGAAATCTTTGTGGTTAATGACATTGCAAAAATACAACTGTCAGAGGGAAACGAAAATGTAAATTCTCCCACGACATATGCCAAACACAAGTTTGATAACAAAATATCATAGAAAGAAAAAGCAATACCTCACTCAAGCAAAGTTTGACCTCCTCGTGTCAAACAACTATGATTAGGCATAAGCTTCTAAAATAGAGAGCTTATCTGCATATCTGGACAACTTGAATATCAAAAGAGGATATAGACTCATTCTCACACTTCAATGAAAGGAAACTTCTCATATAGGTATTGAAAGAAAATAACCTCCATCAACAAGAAGCTTATTTTAGCATAAAAGAAGCTCACTTCCAAGAACAAGAAGCTCACCTTTACAAGAAAGAAGCTCACGACTGAATAAAATAAGATCACCAACATGCACCATGCACACACAAGAAGCTCATTCCTATACACACTTCACTTCTTCCTGCTTGGTACATTGCTTATATCAACATCACAACACTTCAAATACCGAAAGATTTTAGGGAAGGTAAGCTGCTTCATTTATAAACAAAATTTTTGAGCTCTTATCTCGCAAAAAGAAAAGGGCTAGAACAAAGCTCCGAAGGTCATTGGGATGCGCAACCAAGACGCTTACATAAATAGGGCTTAATATGAACATTGGGGTTATGGATCAACAACATACAAGGCATGTAGTGAACTATTAGAAGTTATGTTCAAATCCATTACTTGCCTATAGTAAAGTCCACTAATGCGATAATTCCATTTATGCATGGACATTTAGACACCCTTCAACAAGGATGGACATCTTTAGAAGTATATATAGCCATTCCTTATAAGCTAGAAACGTCCCTTATGTGGAACAAAGCTTACATATTGCCCCGAAGAAATCGTAGCTTCCCTACTATGTTGTCCCATCATAACAAAATCAAGCAAGCTGCCACACCAGATTTGATAAGACAACTAAAGAAACGTCAGACAGAAGCTTAGAACCTTTAAAACACCAAAGGAAGATAAAGAGCTTAAAAGCTTCACGACAAGCTCAAACGCTTATATCAAGCTTAAAAGCTTAGAAGCAAATAAGCCCCAAAAGAAGCATAGAAGCTTCATACAAGACAAAAAAGATACATAGTTGATAGCTTCTCCAAATAAGCTTCACATGTCATAGCTTCTCCTGATAGCTTCTCCCGATAAGTTTCATATAACAACCCTCCTAAAATCCATAAAACACCCATATATGTCCTAAAATACACCCCGAATACGAAAAAACGGCCCCAAAATACATTTATATTAATAAAAATCAAATAAAACAAAAATCATGAGGCTCTCGCGGGGCGCGACCCCCTTAAGGAAAGCCATCACGGGCAGCGACTCGGTGCCACCAGGCGACACCCCAGCCCGCCACGTGGCATAACACTCGGAAACCCTACACTTGTGACTCACCAACCCTAGGACCTACCCTAGAGGCCTCGCGGGCCGCGAAGGGCCCCCTTGTTTCTCTCGCGGGGCACGAGAACTCCCTGATCAGACCCTGTAAATTGAGTAGTCGAGCTTTAGTTGGAAATCGTTCAAAATCGAAAACTCTCTCTCAATTTTCTTAAAGTAGAAATAATTCTCGGGCATATACCCACTAAAAAGCGAAGCTCTGCCTCGTTGTAAGTATTATAACCCCCGGTTACGTATTAGTTACGCTGCCCGATTGATCTAGAGCTCCGTAACGCATGTCAAGGCTCTGCCTGACTCAGCCGTTGGAGTTATGTCTCGGGGATATAACTAATGTAAATTGGGTTATTATACTAACGCATGTGCATTGTTTAATTTAATAGATTATAACCAGGAAGTCACCAGGAAATACCTAAAATAGCAATGTGAGTAATTCCTCTTTTTGTAAACTGTTTTTACAAAACCTCAAATGTTTTAAATTATATTTAGCAGTGATTGAGTATTTGTGATTCTACAATTACTGTCGGTATGTTGGGGTTTTGTATACATAACTTGTTACTACACTGTGAGTAGTAGCATGACCACAAGTCAGGATTGACAGTACAGCGGGTGGTAATTAAAGTAGATGTAAACAAATGCAATTGCGGGATGCCCTCAATGTTGTAAAATGTTAAAACTTGTTTTGATTAAACTGGGATTCACTCGCCAGTATTTTTTAGTATTTTTTACTGATAAAACTTTTTCAAATGCATTTCAGGTAATAAAATGTGAAAGCCAAATAGAAGCCAGCTGGAGAGCACTGAAGGCTTGGAAAAGTGGCTATAAAAGTTACCTAAATAAAGAAGAAGTTTTATTTCAATAAGATAGGGTTTATCCCTATAAGAATATTATAAATGGAAACTTGGGTTTTACCCATGTGTTATTATTTATAAAATGAGGTGTTTTACTCTGATAAACTATTTCCTAACTATGGTCCTGATGTAAATTTCCGCTGCCAAAATTAATAAACACCGATACCACCAGCTCTGAGTCTCACGGCCGCCCGCTCCCGGAATAGGGGTCGGGGGTTGCGACAGAAGGTTGTATCAGAGCTACAGCCACTGAAGTGTTCTGCTGACACCAAAATTTTATCATTTATGTTAGGAAATAATCTATGTGATTACGTGCATATCTGTATATTATTTTTTTGTGTTATTTGACAATCTGTTAGTTTACTGTATGAGTGATCAAGGTCCGTCTGACGTCTATCGTCACCTGTCTAATTCTCCCAAAAGTGAAGGAACTTCCTCACAGCCTACTCTTTCAGGGTATTCTGCTGATACCGAAGAGGGGATCTTCATCTTTAAGGCGCAATCCGAAGAACCATTCCCTATGAAAAAGAGAGGATGGTTCATTCGGGGAGCACATTAGCGTAGGAAGCGAATGACAAAGTTACAACAACAAAGGGCTTTAGCAGCAGCCAATAGGGAGATGAACGCCCAGACCCAAGACATAGTCAATAGGCGATTGGCCAACTTTCACATACTAGCCACCACTGCAGCAGATCCAAACCTAGACCAAATCATTGCACCACAGCCACATCCACTATTCCCAACCCAACCCAACCAATGGAAATAGAACCTAATCCATGAACCGAATTTCCCATACCAGCCTTTGACCCAAACGAGATACCTAGGATCCCAACATCCAATCCTTTAGAATATGATCCATGGAATGATGACCATAGGGATTATAGGGAACTCTACCCATAGGAAGAACCAATTCCAAACCCCATAGCATAGTACACGAACCTTAACCCATTAGACCCGTACTGCAATGCCGACCAGTATGTTCAGAAAATCTTAAACAACACATACCCATATGGAGAACCGTTAACTTTGTACCCTGACCCAGTACCCGCACCACGACCACCCATGAGTGACCAGAATGTGCAGGAACTCCGCATGTACGGTGAGGAATTGATAGAAGGAGGAGAGAGGATGAAAGAGATAGGAGAGAAGCTCGTGTGGAAATACGACGAGCGGGAGATGCAGTTCAACCCATAGTAATAATAATAATAAATATATATATATATATATATATATATATCTATATAAATGGGTGTAGTTTGAGAAAAAATCTAAATCAAATCAACTAAAATAGGTAACCTAATAACTATAGATGCCTAACTAGTAGTGTGTTTACATTTCAGTTTTAGATTGTAATATATATATATATATATATTTGAAAAATAGTAAATGTCGCAATGCTCGACGATTTTGATCAATATGTTTGTTTGTGTGATTGTTTGCATTAAATCTTGTTCTATGATATTAATGCCTTATAAATTTGTAAATCCAGATGGACAACGAAGAAAATCAGGAAAACCAGAATAATGATAATAATGGAAACCAAATAGATAACAGTACCATCCAACACATAGTGGCACAAGGGATTATAGACGTTATGCCATATATTATAAAAACCGTTAAAGAAGCGGAACATAATAAAACTAATAGTGGAAGTAAACGACCACCTACTGAACCAAGTCACATCGTGAATAATGGCCCATTACTTCAATTTCCTATTCCAAAAAGAAGAAGAACCATGTCATATGGTTGTTCTTACAAAGAATTTTGGTCTTGCAAACCAATAGAATTCTCTGGTAATGAAGGAGCCATTGCAGCTCTACGCTGGATAGAAAAGACTGAGGCAGTCTTAAAAATAAGCAAATGCGCAGAGGAAGACAAAATTATGTTTGCTTCCAATCTTTTTAAGAATGCAGCTTTAGAATGGTGGAATACTATTCTCCAGTCTAGGGGAAGTGACAGAGTCTATAATATGGAATGGACTGAGTTTAAGAACATGGTCGAAAGAAAATTTTGTCCTCCCAATGAAAATGAACAAATTGCTAATAAATTCTTAAACCTTAGAATGACTGGAGTAGACTACAAAGGTTACACCACCAAATTCTTCGAATATGCTAGAATAGTTCCAACCTAGCTTCACCAGAACCAGTATTAATCTCCTGTTACATCTGGGGATTAATCACTGAAATTAGACATGTAATCAAGGCAGCTAGACCACAAACTATAGAAAAAACAGTAGAACTAGCCAATACCTTGACTGATGAATTAGTACGTATACAAGAAGAAAACCAGAGGAAGAACCTAGTCCAAAAGCTTACCCAGGAATTTCGCTACGGAAATTCCAACCGTGGGAAAAATGTAGGTTCTACTTCTGCACCTTACTGTAAGTACTGCAAGAAGAAGCATTCAGGAAGATGTTCCATATACTGCAATTTCTGCAAGATATCGGGACACAAGGAAGAAGAGTGTAGGAAGAAACTGAGTAATGGAATATGCTTCAATTGTGGAGAAAAGGGGCATATCAAACCGAACTGTCCGAAACTAGCTCCAGCCATGAACAACAAGACTACTAAGAATGCTAGAGCATTTGTTCTGACAGCCGAAGAAGCCAAGATGATTCCGGACGTGATTGCCAGTACGTTTTTAGTTAATGATGTTTTTGCTAAAGTATTATTTGACTCTGGTGCAAACCAAAGTTTTATAAATACTTCATTCTGCACACTTCTCAATCAACCATTAACTAAACTTCAACAAGAATATCTGGTAGAAACGGCAAATGGAGAATCCATTAAGATCACTGAAATCTTGCAGGGAGCAAGAATAGAAATATTAAACAATAATTTTATTGCTAACCTTTACCCAATGAATCTGGCTGGATTTGATATCGTATTAGGCATGGATTGGTTAGTAGCCAATAAAGCCAGTATTCTATGTGATCAAAAGTCAATACACGTAAGTTCACCAATAGGTGAAAAGATCACAATTAAAGGAGATAAGCGATCTAGATCCACAAAATTCATCTCTGTGATGAAAATGACAAGTTATGCAAGGAAAGGATCACTAGTATATATGATTTCCATAATCATTAACACTAAAGGAAAACAATTGAAAGATATTCCCTTAGTATCTCAATTCTTAGATGTTTTCCCAGAAGAGCTACCTGGATTACCACCAGATAGAGAGGTTGAATTCAGAATTCACCTACTACCAGGGACGGCACCGATTGCCAAGGCACCTTCCCGTTTAGCACCAGCAGAGATGCAAGAACTGAAGAAACAATTGGACGAACTTCTGGATAAAGGTTTCATACAATCAAGTTCATCGCCATGGGGAGCACCAATCTTGTTTGTCAAGAAGAAGGACGGATCAATGCGTATGTGCATTGATTACCCAAAATTGAACAAGGTCACAATTAAAAATCGGTACCCATTACCGAGAATCGATGATCTGTTTGACCAATTGCAAGGAGCTCGATTATTTTCTAAGATCGATTTATGCTCAGGATATCATCAATTGAAAGTACAGGAAGAAGACATTCCTAAGACTGCTTTCAGAACAAGGTATGGTCATTATAAATTTACAGTCATGCCATTTGGTTTAACCAATGCCCCAGCCGTATTTATGGACATGATGAACAAAATATGTAAACCATATCTGGATAAATTCATAATTGTCTTTATAGATGATATTCTTATTTACTCCAAGAGTAAAGAAGGACATGCAGCACATCTGCATACACTTTTAAATTTGCTAAGAAAAGAAAAGTTTTATGCTAAATTTTCAAAATGCGAATTTTGGTTAGAAGAAGTGCAATTTCTTGGACACTTAGTTAATCATGAAAGAATTCATTTGGATCCCACAAAGATCGAGGCAATTACTAAATGGAAAGTCCCTGAATCACCAACGGAGGTGAGAAGTTTTCTTGCATTAGCAGGTTATTATAGACGGTTTATCCGAGATTTTTCTAGAATAGCCATTCCCTTAACCAGATTGACCTGTAAATCAATTAAGTTAGAATGGGGACCAAAACAGGAAGAAGCCTTTAGAATTCTTAAGTAAAGGTTAACCAACGCACCCATACTCGCGTTACCAGAAGGAACTGAAGACTTTGTAGTCTATTGTGACGCGTCTAAGTTAGGTTATGGATGTGTATTAATGCAGCGCCAAAATGTTATAGCCTATGCCTCTAGACAACTTAAGAGTCATGAAGAGAATTATACAACCCATGATCTAGAGTTAGGAGCCATAATTTTTGCCCTTAAAATTTGGAGACACTACCTGTATGGTAGCAAGTTTACCATTTTACCGATCACAAGAGTCTAAGATATGTTTTTGGGCAAAAAGAGTTAAATTTGAGACAGAGACGATGGATGGAAATACTTAGCGATAATGAATGTAATATCCAGTACCATGCAGGAAAGGCTAATATAGTAGCTGATGCTTTAAGTCAAAAGTATCATGATAAGCCAAGAAGAGTACGTTCTCTCATATTAAATCTGCAAATAGATTTAAATGAGCAAATTAGAGAAGTACAGGAATCAGTAATCAAGGACGATACTGAGAAATTGAAAGGAATGATTAAGTAATTAGAACAAGAAACAGATGGAATTTGGAGATTCCATGAGAAAATAATTTGGATACCCAAACAAGGAAACCTACGCCACTGAATATTAGAAGAAGCCTATAAGTCTAAGTATACGATACATCCTGGTAGTGATAACATGTATCAAGACTTAAGAAAGAATTTCTGGTGGATAGAAATGAAAAAAGATATAGCAGCCTATGTTGCTAGGTGTCTAACCTGTTCACAGGTTAAAGCTAAACATCAAAAACCCTTAGGTTTATTGCAGCAATTAGACATGCCAATATGGAAATGGGAATTGATAACAATGGATTTTGTTACCAAATTACCCAAAACACGAAATGGTAATGATACAATCTGGGTGATTGTAGACAGACTAACCAAGTCTGCTCATTTCTTACCGATGAAGGAAACTTTCAGTATGGAACAGTTAGCCAAGTTATATGTGAACGAAATAGTTTCTGTACATGGAATTCCTTTATCTATTGTTTCTGATAGAGATGGTCGTTTTACTTCTCGTTTTTGGACTAGTTTCCAAAAAGCAATGGGAACCAAGTTAAATCTAAGCACTGCTTATCATCCTCAAACGGACGGAGAAAGCGAAAGGACAATTCAGACAATGAAGGATATGCTTAGAGCTTGTGTAATTGATTTTGGAGGAAATTGGGACGATCATTTACCATTAATAGAATTTTCCTATAATAACAACTATCATGCCAGTATTAATGTTGTACCATTTGAAGCACTTTATGGACGAAAATGCCGAACTCCAGTCTGTTGGGCAGAAATTGGAGAAAAGCAATTGTCTGGACCAGAGATAGTACAAGAAACAATGGACAAGATTATTTGAGTCAAGGAAAGACTAAAAACAGCACGCGATCGTCAAAAGAGTTATGCTGATAACAGGTGAAAACCGTTGGAATTTCAAGTAGGAGATAAAGTGTTACTAAAAGTTTCTCTATGGAAAGGAATAGTTAGATTCATCAAAAGGGGAAAGCTAAGCCCCAGGTATGTTGGTCCCTTTGAGATTATTAGAAGAATAGGACCTGTAGCTTACCAGCTACAACTGCCAGAGGAAATGGCAGGAATACATGATGTATTTCATGTATGTAATCTCAAGAAATGCTTAGCAGATGAATCCTTAGTAGTGCCTCTTAAGGACATAAAGGTAAATGAGAAACTTAAGTTTGTAGAGAGACCCCTACAAATTGAAGATAGAAAGATCAAGAACCTCAAACACAAGAGATTAGTCCTAGTCAAAGTGAAATGGGATTCCAAGAGAGGACCCGAGTACACTTGGGAGCTCGAATCAGAGATGCAGAGGAAATATCCACACCTGTCCAGTAGACCTCAAGGACGAGATCTAAAACAAGGTGGGGAGGATATAACAACACTCCTAAAATCCTTAAAACACCCTTATATGTCCTAAAATACACGTCGTATACGAAAAACGGCCCTGAAATACATTTATATTAATAAAAATCAAATAAAACAAAAATCATGGGGCTCTCGCGGGGCGCAACCCCCTTATGGAAAGCCGTCGCGGGCCACGACCCGGTGCCACCAGGCGACACCCCAGCCCGCCACGTGGCATAACACTCGGCAACCCTACACTTGTGACTCGCCAACCCTAGGGCCTACCCTAGAGGCCTCGCGGGCCGTGAAGGGCCCCCTTGTTTCTCCTGCGGGGCGCGAGAACTCCCTGATCAGACCCTATAAATTGAGTAGTCGAGCTTCAGTTGGAAATCGTTCAAAATCGAAAACTCTCTCTCAATTTTCTTATAGTAGAAATAATTCCCGGGCATAATACCCACTAAAAAGCAAAGCTCTGCCTCAATTTAAGCATTATAACCCCCGGTTATGTATTAGTTAAGCTGCCCGATTGATCTAGAGCTTCGTAACGCATGTCAAGGCTTTGCCTGACTCAGCCGTTGGAGTTCTGTCTCGGGGATATAACTAATGTAAATTTGGTTATTATACTAACACGCGTGCATTGTTTAATTTAATAGATTATAACAAGGAAGTCACCAGGAAATACCTAAAATAGCAATGTGAGTAATTCCTCTTTTTGTAAATTGTTTTTACAAAACCTCAATTGTTTTAAATTATATTTAACAGTAATTGAGTATTTGTGATTCTACAATTACTGTTGGTATGTTGGGGTTTTGTATACATAACTTGTTACTACACTGTGAGTAGTAGCATGACTACAAGTCAGGATTGACAGTACGGGTGGTAATTAAAGTAGATGTAAACAAATATAATTGCGGGATGCCCTCAATGCTGTAAAATGATAAAACTTGTTTTGATTAAACTGGTATTCACTCACCAGTATTTCTTGCTGATAAAACTTTTTCAAACGCGTTTCAGGTAACAAAATGTGAAAGCCAAATAGAAACCAGCTAGAGAAAGGCTTGGAAAAGTGGCTATAAAAGTTACCTAAATAAAGAAGAAGTTTTATTTCAATAAGATAGGGTTTATCTCTATAAGAATATTATAAATGGAAACTTGGGTTTTACCCATGTGCTATTATTTATAAAATGAGGTGTTTTACTCTGGTAAACTATTTCCTAACTATAGTCCTAATGTAAATTTCCGCTGCTAAAATTTATAAACACTGATACCACCACATTTGAGTCTCACAGTCGCCCGCTCCCGGAATAGGGATCGGGGTTGCGACATTTCACATATAATAGCTTCTCCCGATAAGCTTAACATATGATAGCTTCTCCCGATAAGCTTCACATACGACCGCTTCTCACAATAACTTCGAAGCTGGTCGCTAACGATTTTAGACATCAGATTCTTTCCGATAAGCTTCACATATGATAGCTTCTCCCGATAAGCTTCACATACGATCGCTTCTCACAATAACTTCGAAGTTGGTCGCTAACAATTTTAGACATCAGATTATTTCCATGAGCTTCATGCCTACATAGCTTATCATTGGAAGCTTCATCCTTGTCCAAATAACTTATGAGTCACAAGCACCCATAACTACGTCACGACTACTTGTGACTGGGGCTGATGATGTGGGTGCCCGGAGGCTCCCACTCAGCAAAGCCAAGAAGCTGGAAGCTGGGAGCTCCCTGCCGGGAGCTTAACAGCCCAAACAGGAGAACAAGCCTATTGGGCCAGCCCAGCCCATCACAACCAAGCCCATTAGGGTTAAAAGGTAACATGCCTATAAATAGAGGGTCCACCCTCGACTTCAATCATCCCACTTTAGCTTGGGCATTCCAGCCATTTATTCTCTCTCTAGAATCTCTTTCTCTCTCTAGAATCACATACTCTCTGTCAAGAACACAAGCCGCTAGGCTAATCTGCTTCCCCTCTGAGCTGCTAGGGTCACGAGCTCATGAGGGACTACACCAGCAGTTCCTAGTCACGAGCTATGCAACCTTTAATCACCGCAACTGCTAGCTAACCGCTGGATCTCGACCACATACTCCATAAGCATTCTCCATCTCTCCAATGCATACTCATACATCTATGCTTTATGTTTATACACTATTATTAGATAGATTACTAATATTGAGCGTCAGAGGGTGGTCCAGAGACCCCGGTCTCGGTCCCCTTCTAACGGATTCTTTCGTGTTGTAGGTACAAGCTAGGAGGTGACGAGGCTGACCCGAGGAACGTTCATACCTTCCCCTGACCTTATCATTGTTGTTTCAACAACCTACGATCTAAAGAAGATGAACACGGATTCAGAATTTCCGATGAATAGAAGCAAGTATCCGAACAAATATTCAACTTAAATCACTCAATTTCTCAAACAATTTTGACACTGAAAAGCACCTATTAACTCGAAATCCCATATATACAAAACCTAGACATCTCATTTTAACTAACAAATACGTTTTTTTTTTACTCGAAGAGCTAATCATTTATGCATTGTTTTCAAACAAAAATTAAATAAGAATGGCAGGTAAACGGGTAACAAGTTATGCCACAACCCCCTTTTGAATGGCAGGTTCCTCAGCGTCTTGAAATTGTTGTGAACGACGCTTTGCACTATCTATAGGAAACAATTGCTAGCAAATCCAATCTTCAAATTTGAAATATAGAAGTTGGAATTCATCGATGCTAGCAAAGCCTCTAAGCAATCGCCACCTCCTGAAGAAGTAATTGAAGAACAGAGAACTTACTGTGATGTTTGACACGATGAATTCCAACTTCTATAGTTCAAATTTGAAGATTATAGTCGTAGGCACAATCAATATCCGTTAACAAACATACAAATTCAGAAAGAATCGAGAGAGTTATTACTCGTCGACCTTCGTCCTTCCTCCTAATTTGAGACTATTTGTGACCCGTTGAAAGCATTAGCATCACAAGCCGTCTTCCACTGTCGTCGTCGATGGTCGCCTGGTCGACTTGACTATTTTTTAGCCGTTGGAGCCATTAGCGTCACATGCCATTATCGTCGACCATATTGCGGCCGTCTTCCACTGTCGTTGCCAACGGAGGCCTGGTCGCCGTAGGTTGGCTTCCTCTTGCCGGCTTTCTCTCTTTTCAGGAAATAAATGGTCCAGATGTGTCACTGTAGCAAAGAATCTACGTTAATTGTTATATATAGATAATTAGTTGTAGTTTGCTGGTTTTCAATTCACATTGTAAGTTTAAATGTTTGAATTTAGTGCGACGACATGTTGTAGCTAAAATACTATATATATTTTTTTTCATTTTTTAATTAAAAAGCAGCTTAAATTAGCCCTTTAGTGAACACTGGTCGTCAGGAAAAGTAATTTTAATATTTATTCTGAATTATTTTTTTAATTTAAATTTTATTTCCAACAACATTTTAGCGACGATATGTCGTTGCTAAAGGTTTTTATGTCCCAACGACTCTTTTCTGACGACTTTTTGAGCTATAGCGTCGCAGCTGTGATCACCAGACTTTTCCCAACGACACGACTTGTCAGAGGAGTTCTTGTAGTGCCGGAACACAGTCGTTTGCTTATGTTACAGGGTCGCTTGAGCTTCTGTCTTAAAAATTCAATCTTTTGATGAGTCGTGTCAACTAATCAAAACACCGTTAGGCTACTTATATTCGAAATAAAATACTGAGTACGGGTTTAATAATTTTGAAGTTTTATTGGACATAAGGTAAAGATACATAACATAGCCTTTAAGTATCAACAAAAGGATACTAGGAAACTAAAGCCTAATGGAGTCAATTATGGTATCTCCGAAATGTTATTTCTATCTGACTCCTTTGGTATGTAGGCACGACACCTACATGAAGCTAACGGTGACGACGTAGACGACAAGGTTTGTTTCGGATATATAATGTGTCTTGTATTTAGAGGATGAGTGTGTAGAGATGCCATTGATAACTATAGATACGAGTAAACTTTAAGGTAAGTTCCACAGACCATCCAGTGTGGATGTCCAAATTTCACTTTTCGTCACTAGTTTTTAGTTTTGATAAATTATTGATATTATTTTTTTTACTGTTTATGGAGTCGTCACGCATTTCGTCCCTTGGATGGAATATGTTTTTATCCACTTCGGGCACTAAATTTTTTTTTTTAACGGCCAACGAATCTCTAAATGTGCTACTGGCGAAATTCACATCGGGATACACTCGCCTCCGAACCGGGGAAACCCTCACCTAGGGCTGAAGCCCGAGAACACTCGTCCAAAGACACAACATTGCGGTAAGGTAAAACCCGCTCAGTTCAAGGATCGAACTAGCAATCTCCGCCTACTCGCCTAGTCTCCCATCATCACCAGGTGCCGCTGGAAAATAACCATTTTACCATTAGTATAAAAACATAAAAATAAACAAATATCCCAACTCCGGTCAGCCCTCTCCTATCACACTCTCTGCCTCTTTGGCGACTTTTCTTCCGCTCAACTAAGAAGAATTTTGATTGCTAGTTCAAATTTACTCCTCAACCAACTTGCTAAGTCTATAGCAATCCAAGAATATTGCAGAACAAACGATCACCTTTGATTCCAAGAAACCGCCCAACCACACCATGTGAATTCTTGATCAAGCGCCATCAACCCTCTCCATGGATACGTTTCAAGTGAAGATTAGAAGTCTAGCAGTTTCTGTCTATCCTACTACACCCCAAAAGTAGGGTGTGGAAAAAAGTTGGATTTACACAAAACATTGCCTCTTATTACCCAACACGCGGAAGACGCCATGTCCTAAAACCAAAAATACCTTAAGGAATTCAAATAATGAAGAACAGCTACCAAAATTTAGATGAGACCAAATTTATCTAAATACCCTTTTCAATAAAAAATAATAATAACAAAAGAAATTATTTGATTGATTGCTTAGGGCTTTCAAAGTATTATCTTTTAAAAAGGAGAGTTTTCGTTTGATCATCCCATATATGAACACACATTTGCTGGTCTTTGATTGATTTTTGATAGATTGGATTTGAGAGCTTGCTAAGCTTGAGGGACCTGGTTCAAAATAAATGTCTGAAATTATGTATGGATTTGTGTGGACGATAGTTTTGTAGAGATTGGATCCGGTGTAAGAAGGAAATTGTGTATGAAGTGTAGGGGAGAAAAAGAGCCATTGATCTCCCAAGATTCAAGGTTCTAAATCAAGTGGTGGCATTTTGGTAATTACCATGTTCAAACAATTGAAAAACAAATAAAAAAATGATATTCTGATCTTTTCTCATTTGAACCGTGACAACCGGCAAAATAACCGGTAATTCCGTACAACTTAATCACGGTTTACATACACAATTACGTGCATTAGACTTAATTTTGATATAACTGAGTCTCATGAGTCTAGAAATCCCCTGGTATACATTTACATTGCATATCACACTATCGTATTCATCGCATCGCAATACCATACAAACTATGTCAGAAACCGTTGGTAGACAATTCAAACACACTATTCATGGCAGGAGAGTTCCGGTACTCCCTGAAACGACAAATACAAGACAAGAAATCATGTCCAACATGATTTATATACAAAACCATAAATAGGGAAAACAAGTGTGTGTATAATATACCTTTCCGGAAGATACATAAACATTAATTTGTCCGATCCGATCTACGAAAGATACAATTTCCATAAACCGGGCATAAATACATATCCAATGGAACATGATATGATCATTCAACAATGTTAATGATCAAAAAATAACCACAATGGTCTCAAATATACCACAAGGATATAAAAAACATCACTTACTAAATAATATTACCTAAAGTAACCGTTAATTATCCGCAACGTACCTAATGCCGAATTTAACTTCTAAACACTACTACTAGACTAGTCTAGTTAACAATAATTAGCCTCCTAAACATTAACTTAAAACTTCCTAAACACCCTAATTAACCTAAATAATACTAATGACCTAAATATCTAAATTCAAACATTTCCCCACAAGTTCTAAAGGATTAAACAATGAACAACACCATGCTACCCCCCCCCCCCCTTCTAGTTGGCGGTCACATGGGGCCCCACATGTTGTGTGATCTTTAGAAGATTAGAAGCATGGGCTATGTTGACTAAGAGAACTTGCAAATTATAAGAGAACACTTCAACCTTACCACCTTATCCATTCCTTCATTTTTTTCACATTATCATACACTCACAACACTCTCTCTTTCTTCTCCCATTTTCGGCCAAGGCACCCCCCCCCCCCCAACATCACCCTTTCATCTTCAAGTATTCAAGAGCTTTCAAGAAGATGCTATGAAGATATAGACCTGTTGCAAGTGATGAAGATCATTTAGGAGCTTTGTCTACAAGTCTTGAAGCTTCCTTTTCTTCTTCTTATCACTAAGAACTTATCCCTAGCCACTAGTGCTAGTAGTAAGTTCATCTTACATCTTTTTTTTGCTTCTTACCATATATAAATATAAGAAGTACAGGTGGATCATCATGAAATCAAACATAAAAATACAAGAAAACCCTAACTAAAACAACATAATATAACTTATTTATGAAACTTTTGAGTTGTCTTTGTTGTTGATCTTGTTGTTATTGATGTTGTAGACAAAAATGATCTTGCAAAAGTATAGTTAATAATCGATCAAACAAGTATATGTATAGATCTAGCAAGATCCATAAAAAAGAAGTATCATGAACTTAAAAATGCTCTTAAAATGATTTTGAAGTGTTTTGATGTTATATAAGTCTTTAAAAATCATGTTCATAGTTTTTGATCTTGAAAAAGTAAGGAAGATAGTTTAACATAAACTTGAAAAAGGAATGGGTGAACATGGAAGAAAGTGTTTTTGAAAGACCTAGTATCTTTATATAAGTTCATGAACTTGCTTTTGAACTTTACACAAACTTGATGTTCTTGAAAGATTTGTTGTTTTGATGATTAAATATGATATTGTCGAGTTTTGAAAACATGATTAAAAATGTTGTAAAAACATGGAAAAGTTGATATATTAGAGGAAACTATGGCGAAATTTTCTAAAAATATAATCATGATTCAGGTATGATTAACAAAGAATTTACCGAGTTGTCTTAAATGTGTTTACACAAAATGTTTGTAGAAAAGTCTAAGCTAAATAACAAGTGTTTTCCACAAATATTGAAAAAGATATATGTATACATTTAGGATGAATATATATATATATATATATATATATATTTGTAGCATTGTTTCAAGGTAAGTTTTACATCAATCGACTCGTATCCGTATCTGGTATTCGAAAAAAAAACCTTAACTTTGATAAGTTTTTTTTAACAAAGGTGCAATGAGAGAAAAATACTTAGAAGGTGTGAATATTCAAGAGAATATATATATATAGAGGAAGTGTAGGATACAAATGCCCTTATCCTACATTACATACGCGACTTCAATGGCCGTACACGTGTCCTGGTTCATTTTTCTTTCATAAGGTTAAATCAAACAATTCATTCAATCATCAGCTGAGGGCAAATTAGTCTATTCATTCAATCAGCGAGAAGTTCCTATTCATTCAATCAGCGAGAAGTTCGTTACACCACTATCTCGGTAATTATGATTCGTATCAGTTTCAAATTTTTTCATAATTCTCAAACAATACATTGCAGTTTTTTTGTTCTGCGTTAGGGTTTGAATCAATTATTGTGTTCAATGGATCCACAGAGTAGCACCGGACGAAACACAAATGTTGAGTTTGAAGACGCTCGATCGGTTGGTGATCAGGCTCAATTATCTGCGTATCAGAGAGTTACGATTGATGATGTTTTAAATCCTGAATCTGTAAATGCAAATGCAAATACAAATACAAGTGGTGTAAATGAGTGTTCGAATGGTAATTTATGTTAATTCAGATCTTTAAATTGTTCGTAGATGTGTTTTGTTTAATCGTAGTAATGATTTTGCATTATTATAACTGATTTGAAGGTTTTGAATGTTCATTAGAGGATAATTGATACGAAAGCAAATTGTATAAGTTCGCAAGTTATGAGTCTGGCAATTCGCATGTGACGTTTATTCTAAATGCTGATTTCGCATGTTATGATATCATAAATCGCATGTGGAAAACATGTTTATCAAAATGGTCATTTTCGCATGTTATGAGTCCAACAATTCGCACGTTTTGTTGTTCTTATGATGAAATTATGGAGTTTTTAATATATCGCATGTTACGAGTCCGATAAATCGCATGTGTTTCTTTTTTTTTTTTGATTTATGTAGATGAAAGGCTTTATATTCCGGAGGTTGAACCATCAACTACACCTGTGGTTGGAATGCAATTTACTTCTCTCGAACAAGCATGCGTGTTTACCAAACATATGCTAAGTTAGCTGGTTTTTCTACTCGGAAAGGTTGTGAAGTACACAATGGTGGAATAACCAAAACTAAGTATTTTGTATGTTCTAAAGAGGGACATAAGCCATTGTTTATTGACGATGTTTATTCGAAGTCAAAAAACCATTCAAATCAAGGAACATGGGGACCATTAGAACTGGGTGCAAAGCTCAACTTATGATTTGCTCGGTGGATGGTAGATCATATATAGTCAAGAAATTCGTTGATGGCTAAAATCATAAGTTTGTATGTCCACACGATATTCATATGCTGCCAGCGTACAGGCAATTGTCAGATGTCCAAGAGGAGATGATATGGGAACTATGCACTCTAAAACTTGGCCCTGTCAAAGCTTTTCATATGATGAGGAAACGTTACGTTGGTTTCGAGAATGTTGGCACCATGGTTGATGATTGCAAAAACTTTAAGACTCGAATTAACAGCTATATAGGAGAATCACTGACATGGTGATCAATAGGTTGACCGACAAAAAACAATATTTAGTTGATTTTTGGTTTGAATATTCTGTTGATGAGGACAAACGGTTAACTGGTTTGTTCTGGGCTGATGGGTTATGCAAGTGTAACTTTATGGAGTTCGGGGATGTGATATCGTTTGATGCAACTTTCAAAACAAACAAGTAAGTGTTACATTGTAGGTCCCTCGGAGGATGAGATCAAACCTAATCCTTGTTATATCTAACACACTAGCAAGTGCGGAATCCAAGATAGCATGCAAACCGGAGTTTATGTGAGAACACAAGCTACAAAGAGAAGGGTAGACACACGAGATATCAAAGTTTTCTCTTGTATTTCAGTGGAACACGGTTACAGCCCTTTACCAACTGAAAATGCTCTCTACAAGACTCACTTCTCACACCCATTATGAAGTGAACACATTACATGGGTATATATACCCAAACTCAGATCGTCTGGTCGAAGGATCAGATAGACTGATCGAAAGATCATCTATCGATCTGAAACAGCTCGAAGGATCCACATATACCTCGAAGGATGATATCCTTCGAGGTCCATCTATATCCATCGAAGGTTTATCCTTCGAGCTCATCGAAGGATATAAACAATCCTTCGATGACTCATCCTTCGACACAAACAACTTACAAACAATGTGTTAACTGTTTGGTCAAGACAAACCAGGAGGATGGTTGACTTGGTCAAACTTACAACGAACACACATAATAACGAACCTAAGACGTAAACCAGACTAACACAAGACATCGTTTGGTATCATGACAAAATACAGACAAAGTACAGACACAAGTGCACCAACAAACTCCCCCTTGGCTGTAGCTTTGTCTCGATCTTAATTCTTGTAGGTCCCTCATGTCTTCAAGTCTTTGACGTCCTTTCAAGTCTTCAATGTCGGAGGATCTTTTAAGTCTTCACGTCTTGAAAGCAGAAAGTGTACCAACAAACTCCCCGTTTCATGTAGGAAGTGTGTTGACAAACTCCCCCTTAACATAAGCTCCCCCTTGAGTTATGCTCGTGAAAGTCTTGATCTTTACAACTTGGGATCCTTGTGGTGTTGATGATGGTCAGCGGCAACTCGATCATCTTTATCTTTTGAGTGCCTTCACGTCGTGTCTTCATTCCGAAGCTTGTCATCGACCATGTTCTCCTTGCCTTTAGAATCTGCACATGCAAGAAATCTAAACGCGTAATGAGAACAACTGCTTGGAATATCATAAGTAAACGACACACATGTGACCATTGTTCAATCAACTACCATCCGACAGTTTGAAAGTTTAACAAATTTATCAATTTTAGTTTTTAACTTTCAAAACTTGCAAATTCTGACCATTTATGAAGATTTAGTCGATTTGGTTTTCAATCAGGTTTCAGGTAACGAAGACTCGAGATCCAACATCGGACGATCGAAAATAAAATAGAAATAAAATCTTTTTGGCTTTTAGAAAGTTTATATTAAAACACACCTAAAATCTTTTTGGAATTTTTGAATATTTCAAATGTAAAGACAGAAAGTAGTAAATAAATATATACAAAGGTGCAGAAACTGAAAGCATTAAATAAATATTTACAGACATTCTTTTTGCGAGTTTCGAGGGTAAGAGAATCATATCAGTGTACGGTCATGCCAAAACGCTCTTGTTGTTCTTTTAGTTAACATTAAGATAAGCATCCTATAACAATTATCGGTATTGTTGTCCACTTAAGCTCAACTTATCAGATGTAATCATGGCGCGGGGATACGTTAAGGTATAATTTATACTTACCGACCGGTGTTCATCCACATCACGACACATTCCCGTATCAAGGTATGCACGAGGGTTCATCTTACCGGTGAGTATACCGATTATCATCTGTTTGACCGTATATGATGTGAGATTCTCACTTATTTTGATTGAAAACAAGCCCTATGTGATAGAATCACTTATTGATGAGGAACTTGATTTTCAGATGCATGAGGGCACAGGAGCAAGTCCGTGAACAGGTCAGTACTTTCGTACAGTAGAGAGACGAACTTGACTCCCGGATAAATGTGATATATTATCACTTATTTTGATTGGACATGTGATTGTTGATCACTTATTGAGGTCGTATGCAGTATGTACACGTATGTATGGTATCATGGAAGATCTAGACTTGCGTCCCCGTTATTTTTCGGTAAAAGATACAACCATGATACCCAGATGATAAGCAGCATAAAGACCGAATATCTCAGAACCTCGGCAATCTCTCAAACAAAATTTCGGTACTAAGACCATATGCCAATGAATGGTTCCCACCTGGTCTTCAGTCGATTTAAGGTTTATATCACCCTGCACACTTTAAAATGATTGTGAGCCTACCGATACATCTTATATAGAGTTGCTTATCGTTTTTCATTTTAGGTTTAAAGAGGTTTGGACAGACCACTGATGTACTATCATTTTCTCTTTTGCTCGCCAGGAAACTCATTTTTGTTTTTCTATTGTTTTAGTGTTTTTGAAATTTTTCAATGTTTTTGGATTTTCAAATTTTGGATTTACTCCCCCTAAAATCAATAAACTAAGACAAATTTAAAACACAAAGGTATTTACAAAAATGATTTTCCGATGTTGGTTTTACTCTTGTTTGACCTTAATGCCGTTTACCAGTAATAAATAGTCAAATCTTGATTTGTCAAATGCTTTGGTAAAAAGGTCGGCACGTTGGTCATCAGTGTGGACGTAAGCAACATCGATTAGCCTTTTCTCAAAGCAATCACGTATGAAGTGATACTTAATTTCGATGTGCTTAGTCTTTGAATGCTGCACAGGATTTCTAGTGATCTGTAAGGCAGCAGAATTATCAACGTAAATAGGAGTAGTTAGGAATTCAAAACCGTAGTCACGCATTTGCTGTTGGATCCATAGGACTTGGGAGCAACAACTTGAGGCAGCAATGTATTCAGCTTCGCATGTTGATGTAGCTACACAGGTCTGCTTCTTGCACTGCCATGTGACTAGGCGATTTCCCAAAAACTGACATCCAGCCGTTGTGGATTTGCCGTCGATTTTGCATCCGCCAAAATCAGAATCACTGAAAGCTATCAAGTCAAAGTTATTATCCCTAGGGTACCATAGACCGGTGTCCGGGTAACCCTTCAAATAACGGAAAATCCTTTTTACAGCTGCAAGATGTGAGGCCTTCGGGTTGACTTGATATCTGGCAAGCAGGCACGTTGGGTACATTATATCTGGTCTTGATGCTGTGAGGTACATAAGAGATCCGATCATCGCGCGGTAGAATGAGGGGCTAACAGCTTCACCCTTCAAGTCTGGAGTAATTCCGTGATTTTGCGGCAATGGGGTACCGATGGGCGTTGCATCAGACATCTGGAACCGGCTCAAGATGTCATCAACATATTTAGTCTGATGGATGAATATTCCAGACTCAGTTTGTTGCACTTGTAGGCCCAAAAAGAAGGTCATTTCCCCCATAGCACTCATCTCGAATTTATCCTGCATGATGCGCTCGAAATTCCTACACAAAACATCATTAGTAGAACCAAATATAATATCATCAACGTATACCTGTACCAGTAGAAGATCTCCATCTTGTTCTTTGATGAAAAGAGTACAATCGATAAGACCTCTGCGAAATCCATTCTCCAGCAGATAATTAGATAAGGTTGCATACCAAGCTCGCGGTGCTTGATGTAGACCATATAGAGCTTTGTTGAGCAACCAACCCCGATCGGGATGGATAGGATCTTCAAAACCTGGAGGCTGTTCGACGTACACCTCTTCTTCCACCACACCATGTAAGAATGCACTTTTCACATCCATCTGGTATACCTTGAAACCTTTGAATGAGGCATAAGCCAGAAAGATCCGAATTGCTTCTAGACGTGCAACAGGTGCATACACTTCGTTGTAGTCGATCCCTTCTATCTGACGAAAACCTTGAACGACTAGCCTTGCTTTGTTTCGAATAACGACTCCACGGTCATCCTTTTTGCATTTAAACACCCAACGGGTACCAATCTTCTTGTAACCAGCAGGTTTCTCTACGAGTTTCCAGACACCAAGCTTCTGGAATTGTTGCAGTTCTTCCTGCATTGCTTCAACCCATGAGTTATCTTTCAAAGCTTCTTTCCAAGTTCTTAGCTCTTCCTGTGAGACATAACACGCGAAAGACCAATCGTTTTGTTGACCAGATTCTCGGATAGCTGCATACAAGCCTGCATTGTTGTTGTTTCGCAACATGTTTCTTGTTTGAACGCCACTTTGTACATTTCCGATGATGTTTTGTTGAGGATGGGTATTGTGAATCCTTGTTTCTAGATTATCTTGAACTGGAATATTTGTACCCAGATTGTTGAGATTGAGATCAACAATCAATTCAATGCCCGGAATTGACGAAGAGGATGATGCAGTAGCTTCAGCTGTTCTAGGGACGTCCACTGGAGGAGTACCCTCTGAAGTACCATGAACTGCTGTTGTTGGAGCTTCTTGATCTGCATCTAGAAATTCATCATCCTCTGAAGATTCGTTCAATTCGGTAGCATCGTGAAAATCCTCATTATCGAGAGCATTATTATTCACTGAAGATGGTTCTTGATTGACAATAATGGGACGAACCAACGGTGAATCTGTTGCATTGTCACTCTCGAAAAACATCCTTGCCGCAGCATTTTCTTCAACGGCTTCAACATTGATCGAATTGAAAAAGTCATCGTACTCAAACATCCAAGGCTGACCAGGATTTCTAACTGGAAAAGTGTGCCTTTGTACTCTGACTTCAGACCATTCCTCGATCCTTTTAGTCTCTAGATTCCAGACTCTTAAGTTCGGGGTGGAATACCCAAGAAAGTATCCTTCAATGGCTCTTGCCCCAAACTTTCCATTAGGATCGATTAGAGTGCACGGAGCTCCAAACGGTTCAAGATATGACAAATCTGGTTTCCGTTTGTTAAGAAGCTCAAAGCAGGTCTTGTTGTGCCTTTTGACTGTAAGGACTCGGTTCAACGTATAACATGCAGAGGCCACAGCTTCAGTCCAGAATGGAATCGGCAATTGTGATTCTACCAACATAGTCCTAGCAGTCTCGATCAATGTGCGGTTCTTACGTTCAGCGACGCCATTCTGTTGAGGAGTATAAGCTGCACTAAATTCGTGAAGAATACCTTTTGAAGTGCAAAACTCCGCCATGGCATGATTTTTAAATTCAGTACCATTGTCGCTACGTATCCGCCTAACCTTCAACTTATATAGATTCTCAATCTGAATGATCAAGTTTTTGATAATACCGAAGGTTTCGCTCTTGTGTGCCATGAACGCCACCCAAGAAAATCTTGAATAATCATCAGTTATCACGAGGCAATATTGATCATTCCTAATACTTTTGTGCTTGACAGGACCGAACAAATCCATGTGCAAACGTTCAAGAGGAACAGCCACCGTGTTGATTTTCTTTGTAGGGTGTCGCTTCTTCGTTTGTTTTCCTTTCTGGCACGAAACACAGACGTCTTGAAGATGAAAGTTTTTAAGAGGAACACCATTCACTAATTCATTTGACACCAAATGATTCATTTTGCGTAAGTGAATGTGACCCATTCGTCTGTGCCAAGAGATTGAGTCTTTTTCTGTGGCTTTGGAAACGAAACAAGTTGCTTGTGCAGACGTTGTGATAGGTTGGCTCATATCAAGGACATACAGATCATTTATCCTTGGAGCCAACAAGAGAATCCATTCTTTTGGAATTTTGAAGTCGGGTTTCAGCACATAACATCCATTTGCATCAAAGTGTACTGAGAACTGCTTATCACAAATTTGAGAAACACTAAGAAGATTGTGATCAAGTTGTTGTACGAAGTTGATCTTATCAAAGCTAACAACCCCGTTGGAAATCATTCCTTCACCCGTAATATATCCGCCTTTATCTCCAGCAAAAGCAACATAACCTCCTCTAATAGATTTGACGTCGTAGAGAAGCTTCATGTCGCCTGTCATGTGCCTGGATGCCCCACTATCAACAATCCAATGACTACTGATAGTTCCTCCTGGAACACCCTGCACATGAACTCACATAATTAGTTAGAGATGGGGACCCAAGCCATTGTGGTCTTGGGTCTTCCATTTTCATCAACAACAATAACTTCTATTCTTTGATGATTCATAAATTGTGATGGTCCCTCTGAACTTGTGGTCAATTTAGGTTTCCATGTCTGTTGAGTTTTACCAGTTTGATTGTTTAAAAATTTAACTTCGTGATTGTTTGAAGTTTTTGAAAATTTTGAGTTTTCTGGCTTAACTGAAACAGATTGTTTTTTAACCACATCAGTTTTAAGTGCCTTTTCAATCACCTTGACTTGTTGACGTTTCTGTTTCTTTTCCCTTTCTCTTACAAGTCGGGGATCTTGCTTTACAGAAACAGATCGCTTTTGGTGATTGTGTTCACGGGGATCATCATCCTTTGCTTTTAATTTATGAAGATACGGACAATTTCGAATTACATGTCCAATTGTACCACATTCAAAACATGATCTTCGTTCAACAAACCCCGAAGTATCATGTGGTCGTCTTGCCGATGATGAACTTTGTGATCTCGAGGTACTAGGTTTTGAACTACTTGGTTCATTTCTTTTCAACACAGTTGCTTTCTTGACAAAATCTAAATTAGATTGGTTTTCAAACGTGTCAATTTTGTCCGTTCCCTTAGATTTCACAAAGTTCACATTCTTGTTCTTCTTTTGATTTGGCTTCTTTTGACTTTGAGCCGGCAATTTTCCTTTTTGTTTGTTATGATTTTGCTGCCTATTCTCTGTTGGTAATTTCTGATTGCCAAATTGTTTTCTAACTTCAGCCTTTGGGATAGGAGGGCATTGTGTTACCACAACGTGTGATCCTTTCTTACCCAGAAATTTACTTGTCGAATTCTCAAAAACTTTACTGATTAAGGATTGATTTACATTCTTAATCGGAAAATCTTTGTCAGAATAAATTTTATTATCACCAACAAGAGTGTACAGCAAATCCACACTCTCCGACTCTTGTGCAGACAAGGACTCGATTGCAACAGTCTTAGCGGGTTTTTCAGGAGGATCACACAGAATATGATTCTCAAGAGGTATGTCCTCTTCTTTTATCACCGCATCAGACTTTGCTGAATCAGTATCATCAGATTCATCATCAGAAGAATCAGCATCCTCAACAATAACTGGAGGATCCTGATTCTGTTCAGCAGAAGACACACATGTATCTGCTGACACATCCGAATCTGATGACACTTCTTTCTTGTATCCGAGTCCTGTTGCAAATTCATTAACATCTAGAGGAACAGATGGTTCAAAGAAAGTTCTATCCTCCTCGTCAGGCATGGCATCATAATTGTGTCTCACAGGTGGTGGACATTTCTTGTATCCAATGCATGTGACATCCCGTTTCTCTTTCTGTACGTCAATGATGTGATCCAACACATAGCTAGAGCTCAAATAACTGTCTAGCTTAAGTTGGATCGCTTCACTTTCAGTTTTGACACAAGCCATTTCTTTTTGCATTACCTCAAGACGAGTTATATACAAATTAATGTCAGTTTGTTTTCTGGAAACCATTTTAGTTAACTCGGTTTTATCTTTCTTTAATTTTTCAATTACCGATTTAAACTCCTTTTCATGGTTTTCATAAAACATGTTGGCTTCAGTGCACTTCGAGAGATCCACGGTCAATTTCTGATTGTGGATGAATGTCACATCATATTTCTCTTGCAAAGCCTCGTGTTTGCTTTGCAATTCACACCACTTATCATTCAATGAAACATGTTTGTCTTGCAAGTCAAACAAACTAGCTTGTAAAGCATCATGTTTGCCTTGCAACTCAGACATGTTTGCCTCTAAATCAGCACATTTAATACTCAATATGTCACAATTATCACAACTAACAGAAGTGGGTTCATCGACACATACCTGACTTGATGAACTGTCGACATTAGCCATAAAGGCTGAATGGAGAGAAGACGAAGAATAAGCAGCTTGATCCACCAAAATAGATCTTCTTTCAATTCCTGCTGTAGCTTCTTCCAATAGCTCATCAATATCTGCATTAACTGACGCAGTTGATGTGTCATCTTCCTGATCATTCCCTGAACTCGAGGACTCTTCATCTGAACTTCCACTGTAACCAGAGCTGTCTTCATCTTCAGAAGATTCACCACCATTGGTGGAAGATTCTCCACCACTGGCGTGTTTAAGATCCTTGACAACTTCAGCAAAGCAAGCTGTTCCATCTGGAGCATCATTTCCCAACTGAATTGACCAATCACAACCTTCATCTACTTGAACCACAAGTGCCTGGTTGGCATTAGATGGTCCTGCTTGACTCTGGTTGTTGACAGGCACCAATGTGCGCTCATTGTTCCTTACTTGGTTCTGATTTGCCCTGTTGCCTTGACCTCTGAAAGGATTTTGGTTTCCATGTTGAGATGGCCTCGTACATTCACGTTTGAAATGACCACGTTCACCACAATTGAAGCACTTAACAGCTTGCTTATCAAACCCATACTTGGTGTCTTTCTTGCTTTCCAAGCTGGTTCTGCCAGTCCTTTCCATGAAATCCTTTGCTCGCCTAACAGCACTGGCAAAGGCCCACTTGATGTCCATCATCTCCATCTCCTCTTTATCGATCTGCTGATAGTCTTCCTGTGTCAGATTAATGTTACCAATCTGACCTTCTACTAATCCACAGTATGCGCTCACCAAAGTGTTTAGCAGCTCCATGTGTTCCTTTGCTACTTCCACACTGACTTTAGAAAAGCTTGAGGTGTCGAGCCGTACTGTATTTGGCTTTGATTGTTGACCAGCAGATGATGTGCTTCCATAACACGCTTGCTGTTGAGGAGGAAGTGGATTCCCATACATGTCTGTTGGTCCGGTAGATTGAGGAGGAAGTGGATTCCCATACATGTCTGTTGGTCCGGTAGATCGAACAGATAATGGATTTCCGAACATATCAGTTGCTCTGATAGGTCGTTGGCTTTGCTGTTGTGGTACTGGTTGAGGAACTGGTTCAAGCGGATTTCCATACATGTCTGTTGGAGGAGGCTTGACCGGAACTTGGATAGTATTGCCATACATGTCAGTGCTAGACACAAACGCTGTTTGAATTGGAGCGTGTGAAGAAGGTTTTGTAGAAGTGCTAGAAGTTCCATAATACATTTCAGGATTTTGTGGCACGAGAACTCTTTTTGCCTTGAGAGTTTCTTCCTGATTCTTGTTTTCCAGGAGTTGAACAAAGTCATTGAAGTTTGTTGTAGCTAAAGTGCCATTGTACTTCATGATTTCCAAGAAAGTATTCCATTGAGGTGGCAACGCATCTGCAAACTTTTTCACAATCTCTGCTGAAGTTGTAGCAACCTCAAAATTTGCCAATTCAGTCAGCAAATGATTAAATCGACTTGTCAAATCTCCTAAAGATTCATTCTCCATACAAGTAAAACAATCAAACTCTTTCTTTAGCAAGTCACGTCTCAATTGACGTGTCGCTTCATTTCCTTCGCCCCTTGTCTTCAATGCGTCCCACAACCTCTTCGTTGTCTTGTAACTGACAAATTGATGATAAATATCTTTACTTAACGCCTGAGTAAGAATGGCATATGCCTTCTTTTCCAAATCATAGACCTTCTTCTGATCTTCCGTAAGATCTGCAAACGTAGCAGCAGATGATGCGGCAACCTCTATTGTTTGATCGAAATCTGTGATGAACCGCAACCACAATTCTGTATTTTGTCCAAGGACGTATGTATGAAATCTGTCAATCCATCCTGGATATTCGTATAAGTGCATCAACTTTGGAGGCCGATTCAAACTTCCGGTTTCGCTTTCGCTTAAGAGAATGCTTTGAATACTTGGAGTTTGATTTGATACGAATGCCCATTGACCGGTAGAAATTGCATTAGCTTGAGAAGATACCGGTGCGGGAGATTCGGCCCACGAAGGAGACAAACTCGTGTTTCTATACTTTCCACTATCCGGAGACGGAGTACCAAAATACATCTCTGTATTTACCGGAGTACCCCATCTTGGATTCATTTTTGATCAAGAATAATAAAACCTGAAAATCACAAACTTGTTAAACATAAACAGACTAAGGTCGAAGGATCAGGACTTGTTCGAAGGATCAACAGTGTTCGAAAGATCACTGTTGAATTTCGAACAATGATTTCGAAAGATTCTCCAAACGAAGGATCCTTATCTTTCGAAAAATAACTGTAGACCGAAAGATGTATGCTTCGAAAAGATTCCTTGGATCGAAGGATAAGTCACAGACTTCGAAGGATGTTCGAAGGATGATTATCTATCGAACCTCCTTTGATCGAAAGATGATCTTTCGACTTCGAAGGATATCCTTCGATCTGCACTGACACAGTTGACAAAAGAAGTGACAGGTTGGTGAAAAGGTGATGGGTTGGTAGAAATCTTTCGGCAGAAAGGTATGGTCAGACCATACTTTTAGCAAACCGAGATTTTGAATCAATAAAATATACTAAAAAAAACGAAGGATCAACCCAGAAACCGGTCACCGGAGTAAGCCGGAATTTGGCCGGAGAAGACCAAACATCTTAAAAACAAGTTTTTAAGTTACCCAACCCGTCTTTTAACACACCCGGTAAGTTTAGAACACGTTTTTACGACTGGAAAAGCAAGAAAAACACTAAAAACGGGTGCTAAACCATGTGAGTTTTTGTCCAAAACACTCCAAAGTCTTGTATAAACTCGGTTTTTAACAAGGAAAAGAGCCACGGCTCTGATACCACTTGTAGGTCCCTCGGAGGATGAGATCAAACCTAATCCTTGTTATATCTAACACACTAGCAAGTGCGGAATCCAAGCTAGCATGCAAACCGGAGTTTATGTGAGAACACAAGCTACAAAGAGAAGGGTAGACACACGAGATATCAAAGTTTTCTCTTGTATTTCAGTGGAACACGGTTACAGCCCTTTACCAACTGAAAATGCTCTCTACAAGACTCACTTCTCACACCCATTATGAAGTGAACACATTACATGGGTATATATACCCAAACTCAGATCGTCTGGTCGAAGGATCAGATAGACTGATCGAAAGATCATCTATCGATCTGAAACAGCTCGAAGGATCCACATATACCTCGAAGGATGATATCCTTCGAGGTCCATCTATATCCATCGAAGGTTTATCCTTCGAGCTCATCGAAGGATATAAACAATCCTTCGATGACTCATCCTTCGACACAAACAACTTACAAACAATGTGTTAACTGTTTGGTCAAGACAAACCAGGAGGATGGTTGACTTGGTCAAACTTACAACGAACACACATAATAACGAACCTAAGACGTAAGCCAGACTAACACAAGACATCGTTTGGTATCATGAAAAAAATACAGACAAAGTACAGACACAAGTGCACCAACATACATAAATGGTTTTTAATATTTTTCGCATGTTATATGATTTTGTAAACTTGTAATATCGCATGCTAATATACATTGAAATTTAGGTGTTGAATATATCCCATCTTTTAATGTCTATTTTGCATGTCATATTTTGTTTATTTCGCATGTTAGACTGTCTATTTCGCACGTTTAATAAATCATTAATTTTATTGAATTTCAGGTACAAGATGGTGTTTGTTCCGTTCACTGGGATTGACAACCACGGTCGAAATGTAACCCTTGGAGCTGGGTTGTTGGTATCGGAGAGCATTTACTCTTATAAATGGCTTCTCAATTCATTCGTAAAGTCATTTGAACAGCAACCAAAGGTTGTAGCGATGGACCAAGACCCTGCGATGAAACAGGCTATCGAGGGTGTTTTTACTACCAGGAGACACAGATTGTGCTTGTGGAACATAATGAAAAAAGTGGCAGATAAGGTATACTATGCTATATTGTCTTTCGTTAGCATTTTTTTATACTATAGATTCGTTACAGGATGATATGAAAACCATTTATCGGTATAGGTTGGACATGAGTTATGCAACAATGATGACTTTAAAAAGAAGATGTGCGATATTGTATGGACTGATTCCATTGAGCCAGAAGAATTTGAGAGACAGTGGAAGTTGGTAAAGATTGAGTATGGTCTTACACAAAATAAATGGATTTATGATATGTTTGTGATGAGATCCATGTGGATTCCGGCTTTTTACCAGCACGAGCCAATGTCTGGTCTTATGAGAACAACTTCGAGATCAGAGAGTGAGAACCATTTTTTTTTTGCCAGGTGGCTAATTCACAACTCACTCTTGTAGAGTTTTGAATCTTTTTGACGGCTCAATGGATGTCCAAAGGTTCAATCAAAGAAAGAATGATCATATTTCAAGATATACTGAGCCTGATGATTAGAGCAAAACTACTTTGGAAAAAGATGCTACTAAGATATACAGCAGGTCTGTATTCTTCGATCAGCAAACATAGATATATGGAACTATTACCGAATGTTTGCCAATGGACACCAAAATCGAGGGTCCCCAGATAAGGATATCGTTGAAAGACTTTAAAGCTCACGGAGACGGGTTTTTAGAGGTAATACAGAATATCTTTTAAAACATGCTATTTTTGAAACTCTCCATGCGAATTTAATACAGAACATGATTTACAATATGCGATTTTGAGGAACACATGCGATGTTAAATTACTTTCAAGAAAATGACTTTTTTTAGACATGCGATTTTGTACATATACACATGCTATTTTAATTTCTTTTTTTTGTTTTTTTTTTTTTGTTTCTGTAGGTGTGTTTCAAGAATCTTGAAGAAGATGTAACTGCACAATGTAGCTGTTTGCGTTTTGAACAGTATGGGCTGCTATGTAAACACATCTATTTGCTTTTCAAGATGTATGGTGTTAAAGAAATACCAAACAAATATGTTATGAAGAGATGGAGAAAGGATGTGGTTCCGAATGAATTAAATGCCACGTTTGATGTAAAGGTGGATGCTAAGGATGAGCAATACAAGGCTAAATAGATTGCTCGCGAAATCATATATACAGGGGAGTATTTGGTTAGCAATTTGAATTCTGACCATGATCAACTTGTTTTAGTCAGGATCAAATGAAGCAGATTATAGAAAAAGTTGACCAAAGTCGTATAACCAAGCAGCTTGATCCAAAGTTTGATCGGTTTTCAAAGTTGATTGGTTATCAACAACCAGTAACTAATGCACCTCCTACTGTCCATGTGCGAGCTGGTATAAGAAACAAAGGTCGTGGCTCGCATAAAAGGATTAAATCTAAAAAGGAACAAATGATCAGCCACAAAGGAAAAAGGTCAAGGACATGTAGTGTATGTAATGAAAAAGGTCATGATATTTGGACTTGCGAGATATTGAAAGGCAAACAACAAAAGACGATGAAGGGAGTCCAGATTGAAAAAGATCCCAGGCAAAAAGTCAACGAGGTCGAAGACGATGAAGTGGAGGGAGTGATGATGGCAATGAAGAAGACGATTGGGAAGAGGTTTCAGAGGAGGAATATTAAATTTTTTAATTGTACATGCAATTTTACACGAGAAACATGTGATTTAATACACATGATTTTTTATTATACAAACATGCGATTTAGTATTTAAACATGCGATTTCATATGCAGTAGTTTATAAGTAGTTTAACATGCGATTTTATTGTGTTTTTCATTTTATAACATGTGATTTTTGAGTTATCTTGTATTTGTTACAAACATGCGATATATATGTAATTCATTCATGCGATTTATATAATAATTAAGCCTAAGATGTTTTCAAAACATGTACACAAAACATAAATATAAAGTATTTGTTAATGTTTTACACAACTAAAACCATTAAATGATAAAGAGAAATCTAGTTACTTGAAGCAAATATTTTGTCACGTTCAGCCGAGCTGAACTCCATCTTCTCTTTCATTGTGTTTAGAGCATCTTTCAGGAAAGAGAAGGCTAAGTCATCAGCTCGAGACTGTTCCTTTATGTGATCAATGTTGCGTCTCTGAAGCTTGATGGTGGTTCTTCAAGTAGTTTCTCCCACATCCCTTGATTTTTCTTGATTTCTACAAGAATCTTTCCCTTCACATCAAGAATCAAGTGAGAAGAGGTGACATCGGTGCTTATTTCTGTCAACGTGCGAGTTGACAATAGTTCCTTTATTGCAATGTTCTTTATTTGTTCTGAATCTTCAGATGACATTTTTGTGTGTGTTTGTGTTCGGTGTCTTAATATGGAAGGTTGTTATCCATGTGTATTTTATATTAAAATAGTAAATTTATTATGTAGGTAGGGTGGTAAGTTCAGCAGTATTTATGTTAAAATTGATCATTACAATTCACATTACAGTCACATCGGTATTAAATTCATTTTCATATAAAATAGTAAATTTTTATTTATTTTAATTATCAATTCATAATTTCTTATTTGTGCATTTCAATCAACGTGGACAAAGTTACATGAAATCATCAGCAGCATTTTTTTTAAGATCGCCTGCGATTCGAAAAAGAATTCGCACACTTTACGAAACCACAAACAAGATCCATTTTATAAAATCGCATGTGCCTAAAACAAGAATTCGCAAACTATAACAAACCCTAAACAATATCACTTTTTTTTAAATCGCATGTGTCTAAAACAAGAATTTGCACACTATAACAAACATAAAACAATATCACCTTTTTTTAAATCGCATGTGTCTAAAAACAGAATCCGCACACTATAACAAACCACAACCTTTCTTTTTGTTTTTCATTTGTTTTTCGCATGTTCAAAATGTATTTTGAATATTATAATGTTCATCCTAGATCATCTTCTTTGATAGATGGTCGATCGATGTTGTTACAGTTCAGATCTTCCAAAATCAGCAGATATGAAATCGCAGAACGGAGAAGGAGGTTTGTGAATAAGAATCTTAAGTTGTTGTATTTGATTTGGGGTTCGATTTTTTATTCATGGTTGGATTTTTTAATAGGATTTTTGAATATAAGATTTCAATCTCCGTCAGTTACAGAGATTAAGATATCGTAATGACGATTTTAACCTTTTTTTATAAGATTTGAATACATTAATATGATTAATTTAATGATTTAAATTATTTTGATGGATTGAAGATCATACGGCTGAGAATATCGCGTACGTAATGTAGGATAAGTGGTATTGTACGTTAACCGGCCTCTATTTATATATATAGAGGCCAGTTAACGTACAATACCACTTATCCTACATTACGTACGCATATATATATATATATATATATATGCCGGTTAACGTACAATACCACTTATCCTACATTACGTACGCGATATTCTCAGCCGTAGGATCTTCAATCCATCAAACTAATTTAAATAATTAAATTAATCATATTAATGTATTGAAATCTTATAAAAAATGGTTAAAATCGTCATTACGATATCTTAATCTCTGTAACTGACAGAGATTGAAATCTTATATTCAAAAATCCTATTAAAAAATCCAACCATGAATCAAAAATCGAACCCTAAATCAAATACAACAACGTAACATTCTTATTCACAAACCTCCTTTTCCCTTCTGCGATTTCATATCTTCTGATTTTGGAAGTTCTGAACTGTAACAACATCGATCGACCATCTATCGAAGAAGATGATCTAGGATGAACATTATAATATGCAAAATACATTTTGAACATGCGAAAAACAATTGAAAAACAAAAAGAAAGGTTGTGGTTTGTTATAGTGTGCGGATTCTGTTTTTAGACACGTGCGATTTAAAAAAAAGTGACATTGTTTGTTATAGTGTGCGAATTCTTGTTTTAGACACATGTAATTTTAAAAAAAGGTGATATTGTTTGAGGTTTGTTATAGTTTGCGAATTCTTGTTTTAGACACATGCGATTTTAAAAAATGGATCTTGTTTGTGGTTTCTTAAAGTGTGCGAATTCCTTTTCGAATCGTAGGCGATTTTAAAAAAAATGCTGCTGATGATTTCATGTAACTTTGTCCACGTTGATTGAAATCCACAACTAAGAAATTATGAATTGATAATTAAAATAAATATAAATTTACTATTTTATATAAAAAATGAATTTAATACCGATGTGACTGTAATGTGACTTGTAATGATCAATTTTAACATAAATACTACTGAACTTACCACCCTACCTACATAATAAAGTTACTATTTTAATATAAAATACCCATGGATAACAACCTTCCATATTAAGACACCGAACACAAACACACACAAAAATGTCATCTGAAGATTCAGAACAAATAAAGAACATTGCAATAAAGGAACTATTGTCAACTCGCACGTTGACAAAAATAAGCACCGATGTCACCTCTTCTCATTTGATTCTTGATGTGCAGGGGAATATTCTTGCAGAAATCAAGAAAAATCAAGGGATGTGGGAGAGACTACTTGAAGAACCACCATCAAGCTTCAGAGACGCAGAATTGGATCACATAAAGGAACAGTCTCGAGCTGATGACTTAGCCTTCTCTTTCCTGAAAGATGCTCTAAAAACAATGAAAGAGAAGATGGAGTTCAGCTCGGCTAAACGTGACAAAATCTTTGCTTCAAGTAACTAGATTTCTCTTTATCATTTTATGGTTTTAGTTGTGTAAAAGATTAACAAATACTTTATATTTATGTTTTGTGTACATGTTTTGAAAACATCTTATGCTTAATTATTATATAAATCGCATGAATGAATTACATATATATCGCATGTCATAAAATGAAAAACACAATAAAATCGCATGTTAAACGACTTATAAACTGCCGCATATGAAGTCGCATGTTTACATACTAAATCGCATGTTTGTATAATAAAAAATCATGTGTATTAAATCGCATGTTTCTCGTGTAAAAATCGCATGTACACTTAAAAAAATTAATCTTCCTCCTCTGAAACTTCTTCCCAATCATCTTCTTCACTGCCATCATCACTCCCTCCACTGTAATCTTCGAACTCATCTTCCTCTTCATCGTCTTCGACCTCGTTGACTTTGTGCCTGGAATCTTTTTCAATCTGGACTCCCTTCATCTTCTTTTGTTGTTTGCCTTTCAATATCTCGCAAGTCCGAATATGACCTTTTTCATTGCATACACTACATGTCCTTGACCTTTTTCCTTTGCGGCTGATCATTTGTTCATTCTTAGATTTAATCCTTTTATGTGAGCCACGACCTTTGTTTCTTATACCAGTTGGCACGCGGACAGTAGGAGGTGCATTAGTTACTGGTTGTTGATAACCAATCAACTTTGAAAACCGGTCAAACTTTGGATCAAGCTGCTTGATTATACGAATCTGATCAACTTTTTCTTTAATCTGCTTCATTTGATCCTGACTAAAACAAGTTGATTAAGGTCGGAAATCAAATTGCTAACCAAATACTCCCCTGTGTACATGATTTCGTGAGCAATCTATTTAGCCTTGTATTGCTCATCCTTAGCATCCACCTTTACATCAAATGTGGCGTTTAATTCATTCAGAACCACATCCTTTGTCCATCTCTTCATAACATGTTTGTTTGGTATTTCTTTAACACCAAACATCTTGAAAAGAAAATAGATGTGTTTACATAGCAGCCCATACTGTTCAAAACGCAAACAGCTACATTGTGCAGTTACATCTTCTTCAAGATTCTTGAAACACACCTACAGAAACAAAAAAAAAACAAAAAAAAGAAACTAAAATCGCATGTGTATATGTACAAAATCTCATTGTTCATAAACTCTACAAGAGTGAGTTGTGAATTAGCGACCTGACAAAAAAACGGTTCTCACTCTCTGATCTCGAAGTTGTTCTCATAAGACTAGACATTGGCTCGTGCCGGTAAAAAGCCGGAATCCACATGGATCTCATCACAAACATATCATCAATCCATTTATTTTGTGTAAGACCGTACTCAATCATTACCAACTTCCACTGTCTCTCAAATTCTTCTGGCTCAATGGAATCAGTCCATACAATATCGCACATCTTCCTATTAAAGTCATCATTGTTGCACAACTCATGTCCAACCTATACCGATAAATGGTTTTCATATCAGCCTGAAACAAATCTATAGTATAAAAAATGCTAACGAAAGACAATATAGCATAGTATACCTTATCTGCCACTTTTTTCATTATGTGCCACATGCACAATCTGTGTCTGCTGGTAGTAAAAACACCCTCGATAGCCTGTTTCATCGCAGGGTCTTGGTCCGTCACTAAAACCTTTGGTTGTTGTTCAGATGACTTTACGAATGAATTGAGAAGCCATCTATAAGAGTCAATACTCTCCGATGCCAACAACCCAGCTCCAAGGGTTACATTTCGATAGTGGTTGTCAATCCTAGTGAACGGAACAAACACCATCTTGTACCTGAAATTCAATAAAATTAATGATTTAGTAAAACGTGCGAAATAGGCAGTCTAACATGCGAAATAGACAAAATATGACATGCGAAATAGACATTAAAAGATGCGATATATCCAACACCTAAATTTCAATGTATATTACCATGCGATATTACAAGTTTACAAAATCATATAACATGCGAAAAATATTAAAAACCATTTATGTAACACTTACTTGTTTGTTTTGAAAGTTGCATCAAACGATATCACATCCCCGAACTCCACAAAGTTACACTTGCATAACCCATCGGCTCAGAACAAACCAGTTAACCGTTTGTCCTCATCAACAAAATATTCAAACAAAAAATCAACTAATTTATTGGGCAACCTATTGATCACCATGTCTGCGTCATATTCTCCTATATAGCTGTTAATTCGAGTCTTAAAGTTTTTGCAATCATCGACAGTGGCGCCAACGTTCTCGAAACCACCGTAACGTTTCCTCATTATATGAAAAGTTTTGACAGGGCCAAGGTTTAGAGTGACTAGTTCCCATATCATCTCCTCCTGGACATCTGACAATTGCCTATACGCTGGCAGCATATGAATATCGTGTGGACATACAAACTTATGATTATGGCCATCAATGAATTTCTTGACTGTATATGATCTACCATCCACCGAGCAAATCATAAGTTGAGCTTTGCACCCACTTCTAATGGTCCCCTTGTTCCTTGATTTGAATGGCTTTTTTGACTTCGAATAAACATCGTCAATAAACAATGGCTTATGTCCCTCTTTAGAACAAACAAAATACTTAGTTTTGGTTATACCACCACTGTGTACTTCACCACCTTTCCGAGTAGAAAAACCAGCTAACTTAGCATATGTTTGGTAAAACACGTATGCTTGTTCGAGAGAGGTAAATTGCATTCCAACCACATGTGTAGCTGATGGTTCAACCTCCAGAATATAAAGCCTTTCATCTACATAAATCAAAATACCAAAAAAGAAACAGATGCGATTTATCGGACTCGTAACATGCAATATATTAAAACCTCTATAATTTCATCATAAGAACAACAAAACGTGTGAATTGTTGGACTCATAACATGCAAAAATGACCATTTTGATAAATATGTCTTACACATGCGATTTATGATATCATAATATGCGAAATCAGCATTTAGAATAAACATCATATGCGAATTGCCAGACTCATAACATGTGAGCTTATACAATTTGCTTTCATATCAATTATCCTCTAATGAACATTCAAAACCTTCAAATCAGTTATAATAATGCAAAATCCTTACTACGATTAAACAAAACACATCTACGAACAATTTAGAGATCTGAATTAACATAAATTACCATTTGAACACTCATTTACACCATTTGTATTTGTATTTGCATTTGGATTTGCAGATTCAGGATTTAAAACATCGTTAATCGTAACTCTCTGATACGTAGATAATTGAACCTGATCACCGACCGATCGAGCGTCTTCAAACTCAACATCTGTGTTTCGTCCAGTGTTGCTCTGTGGATCCATTGTACACAACAATTGATTCAAACCCTAACGCAGAACAACGAAACCGCAATGTACTATTTGAGAATTCTGAAATTTTGGAAACTGGTACGAATCATAATTACCGAGATAGTGGTGTAACGAACTTCTCGCTGATTGAATGAATAGACTAATTTGCCCTCAGTTGATTGAATGAATTGTCTGATTTAACCTTATGAAAGAAAAACGAATCAGGACACGTGTACGGCCATTGAAGTCGCATATGTAATGTAGGATAAGGGCATTTGTATCCTACACTTCCTATATATATATATATATATATATATATATATATATATAAATAGTAAAAGTATATCCTACATTACGGCTTAACGTACTTCACGTACAACAACGTGCGTGATTTGTTCTATAACATGCGTGATTAATGTTTTCAATATGCGTGATTATTGTGTTTCAACTTGCGTGATTTTGGATTTTTGACTTATAACGTGCGTGATTTTAAAATGGAAGTGCGTAATTACCTGTCGTACGTGATGTATGTTAAGCCGTAATGTACGTTAACCTACCCATACATATATATATATATATATATATATATATATATATATATATATGGGGAGAATCATGAGAAAACTACTTAAACGCGAGAAAACTAAAAAACTTAAACAACTTATATTAATATTTTTTGGTTGTAAGTCTAGCATTTTTAAGATAAAAAATGAAAAAAAAAATTAGTATTACAAATGTGCACCATATGTTATGCTGCACATGCAATTTAGCCTCACGGTTTGGGTTTTCGATTAAGTTTAGCTTTTAGGTAAAGATTTTTGGAGAGTTTACGTTTTTTTAGGGAGGCTGGGGGTTTAGGTTTTTCTAAGGGGGGCTGGGGGGTTTAGTTTTTTTTTTTAAGTTTTTTTAAGGTTTTTGGGGGTGGGGGTTAGGTTTTTGGGGGGTGGGGGTGAGTGTTTAGGTTTTTGGGAGTGGGGGTGAGTGTTTAGGTTTTTGGGTGGGGGGTAGACTTGTAATACATATTTTAAGTTATGTATTTCCCTGTATATATTGATTTATTTTCGTTGTGTCCACATTGGTTCTCATAGTTCTCATCGGGATAGACTTATTTTGGGGGTGGGTTTATTAAATTTCAAGTTATATACATATATTATGACAATAATAATAATAATAATAATAATAATAATAATAATAATAATAATAATAATTAACAACCATGAAACCATCCATTAAACATGTAAATTCAAAAACACCATTGGACAACAATAGGGACTGGCACTGGCGACATGTAATATTATTTTGTAACCTTGCACCAAACTCAGTTCAAGGGTGACCACCAAACTTTTCTTGTAATAAATAATAAAGTTAGATTAGTTTTAATTTGTTTAAGAAACTATAAGTTTTCTTTAAAACTAAACTCAAACCATAAGAGTCAAATGGTAAAGTGTAAAATAAAACTGAAATCAAAATGTTTTTGCTTCTCTTCCTGCGTAACTGATGTATTGAAAAATACATTTATTTATCGTGTAAGGTTTGTATATATTTTGAGTCAGTTGTGTCATTTTTAGGTTAGAATTAGTTACTACTGATAGTTTTGTTTATTGCAGGTCTTGGTTGCTGAAAAACAAGGAAAACATGTTAAATGAAAGAATTACCAAGAACCGGGTGAGATGCAGCTGAACGAAAATTGAAAGAACAAAGAAAAGCTGAAAAATACCTTGCCGCATCGCGCGACCACAAAGGAGATTTTCCTTCGCATGACGCGAAGGCATAAAATAATAATAAAGGTAAACATGACCTCCGCGTGACGTGGAGGCCTTGTTTTCACACAAAATTACGGGGTTGGAGCTGGGCAAGTTGCATGCAAATGTATAAATACATCATTATAATGAAGTCTAACCCTAGTTACGAATTTGCAAAGTCTTAGCCGAATTTTCTGAAGATGTTTGAGCGTTTTTGAGATATACGAAGCATCAGTTGAAGGTTGGAAGTGCAAGGAATCGTCTGGGTCATGATTTAATCATCCGGGTTTAATTGTTCTACACTTGTAGTCTTGATCATGTTTTGCTTTCTTAAAAATACTCTTGATTTGTGTTTAACGAATAATATATCTGGTTAAAACTCTTGTACTGCCTAGACTAGGATGATCGGATGTTAAAGTTATGACTTTTATGATAGATGCTCGTTATTTTATTAACTATTTATGTTAAAGTAAAAAACTTGCTTATTGGTTCGTTGTATATGCATGCTTAGAATTGTTTAATTGTCTTTTATTGCTTCGTGTGATCCTTGGTGAATTGATAGGGTCATGCTAGATCATAATCTTGTGTTGTGATTTGTTTGGTTAATCAACCGATATACCTTAGAAGCGATATTTGATAATTGAGTAGGTCTAGGTGTTCTACTAATCTCAATAGCTGAGAGGTGCGGGGTTATTGGTAGTTCTAAGTTGGTAAATTGCTAGGTATGGTCTTCGAGAAGAGTCTGAACTAGTTTCCTTGTCAACCGTTGTCTATCAAGTCGAATCAAGAACCCAAGTTTACCCTAGGTTTATAGCCCGAGAGGGAGTAGATCGAATTAGGGTACTTTACATAACCACTTAGATAACCCGAGAGGGAGTCTAGACCAACCGGTGTTCCCAACACCCTTTAGTGCTCCATAGGTGTCTTCCTGAAAAGGGTCGGGGGTCCATGTCTTGATAGGTTTAGCATCATAAGATCTCGGTTCCATAGTAACTTGCATCCTAATAAAACATAACTAGTACAATCCATAATTCCACTCTATGTAGTCTTTTATCATCATCTGAATTAAATCCAAGTCATAATTCGTGTCTTAGTTAATTTAGTTAATTAGTTATTATCTAATTGCAATTTTAGGATATTTAGAACACCGCCCCCCAAATATATATATATATATATATATAAACAGTTAGAGTCGTGTCAGTCTAAGTCTAAAGAGTCTAGTTTACGTAGTTAAGTAGAGTCCCGTGGGTTCGGTTTCCGGACTTACTTAGCTTTACTAGAGCCGATCAGTCCGTTTTCCGGTTAGTAGTTTAGTCGAGTTTAGAGAGTCTAGGGTATTACTTAGTGTCTAAATTAATTAGGTTAATTTAGGTCTTTTTTATTAGACCCTTTTAGCACATCAAGTTTTGGCGTCGTTGCTGAGGACTCTTTGGCAATTGCGTTAACTAGTTTGTTTGGACTTCCTTGATCTCATACGTGCTAATTGTTTGTTTTGAGTCATACAGTCTAAATAGTCTGGTGTCTTTTATATTTTTTTTCCTTTTAATGAGTCAATTGTTTGTTTGAGTCTTCTTACTTGTTTCTTTGTCGGGTTTTTTTGTAGTGGATGCTCCATACGCGTTCGCAAGGACCGCCGCCGAAGCCGCCATTGGACAATCTTTCCTTTTCCTCTTCCACTCTAGAGGTTAGTAAATTTCCTCCCTCATCTTCCGCCCGTTCTGACTCTACCCTCCAATATAAACCACCGAACTTTGACTTTACACCAAAGTCATTACCCCATAATTCCCCACCACCCACACGTCCTCCGAGTCCGCCACCCGTTGCCCTAAACATGGGCGACCGGTTTTACAGTGAAAATTCACCCATCACCCTACCCGCCATCAACAATGACAAATCCTAACAAATCCCATCTTACGTCATGACCGCCATCACCAATTCTTGCCAATTTCACGATCGTGCTGACGAGGATGCCCCAGCCCATATCAACCATCTAACCGGCATTTTTAGCACTCTCCAACCGGAGGGTGCCAATAATGGCATGGTTTTCCTTAACTTTTCCCATTTTCCCTTCTCGGTCGGGCCGCAAATTGGCTCGATTCACAACTGGCACGTACTTCTGTACTTGGGCAAGTCTTCGGGATGCTTTTCTCAACAAGTATTTTCCACCCACAAAGGCATCTCGCCTTCGTGATCAGATCCATTCATTCCGGATGGAACCTGGCGAACCCTATTACCTTGCATGGGAAAGGTTCAAAAGTCTGCTTTCCCGATGCTCTCAACATGGTTTATCTGATTGGGCACTTGTAGAGAAATTCTACAACGGTCTCACCTACAAGACCCGAGCTCGTTTTGATACCTCAGTAGGATGCCACCTAATGGGTAAGAAAACGGTGGGCGAATGCAATGAAATGTTTGAGAGTTTCGTGCATTCTGACCATGAACTGCGGTCTACCACCAAGAATTCTATTCCTGCATCTAGTACACCCCCGACCGAACGAGGAATACACCAAGTTAGCTTGGAAACAATGGTAGCAGCCACTTTAGAAAACTTTCAGAGAGAGGTAAGTAAAGAAATTCAGGAGTTAAAAGCTAAGGTTGATAAATGTAAGGTTTGTAGGGGGCTCATGGTACAATCGAGTGTCTGATGCTCACTCAAGAGCAAGTCGAGTACATAATTGGTCAAAATCGCGGTCCCACTAACCTATTTAATGATAACTCCAACTATAGCTCGAATTGACGTAATAACAATAATAACAATTTTCATTCTTCCGGCAACCCCCTGGTTTCCAATCAGGTCAAACTCAAAACATAGGGTAGGGTCATTTCTATAGTGGAGGTTTAAATAACCAGGGTCAGTTTTCTGGTGGGGGTTCACAGGGTCAGTTTAGCACTGAGGGTTCAAATAGCCAGTTTGCTAGTGGGGGTCAAACAGTCAAGGTTCAAATAACCAAGACTTGGTAGTGGTTTAGAGGAAATTAAGGCCATGTTGTCTCAAATAATTGTTAAGGACCAACACGAGCAGAAAACCTTAGAGGAACATGCCATTCTCTTAAAGAACCATCAATTCGGTTTTCTAGATCTTCAAAGGACGGTCGGTGACATTGCTCGTCAGTTGCAAGAAAGACCACCCGGTCAATTCTCGGGCAACACCTAAACAAACCCGACCGCCCAATTGAAAGTTATCTCAACCCATAGTGGTAGGATCCTAGGAGAGGAGGTTGTGATAGAGAGAGTTGTGGAAGAGGAGGAAGAATTAGTCGATGAGGAGATCGAAATGGAGGCTCAGGTAAAGTGCAAACTAGGCTAGAACTAGAAATTACCGCACACACCGAAGAGCCCTAAGTTGAGAGGAGCGTAGGAAAGAAACCCATAGAGGTTAGACCATCACCGATCATAGATTTTTCGTGTGTCCCATACCCCGCCTGCCTTAAGCACCAAAAATATGATGAGGAATACTGCCAGTTTCTTGATATGTTCAAACAACTCAAAATTAACCTCCCATTCATCGAGACCCTCCAATCCATGCCAAAATACGCCAAGTTTTTGAAGGACCTTCTTAAATGCAAAGATAGGTTGGGGGAGATTTCGAACATTCCTTTGAACGAGGGTTCTTAAGCGGTTGTCTTGAACAAGGTGCCGGAAAAGTTGACGAAACCATGCCTTTTAACCATTCCATGTCTCTTCGGTAGTGATACCCAGTGTAGGCTTTAGCCGACCTAGGTACTAGCATCAATTTGATGCCTTATTCTCTTTACGAAAAAACCAGACCTAGGATAACTGTCACCTACCCGAATGACCTTGTCCCTAGCCGATCGTTCAGTCAAGTATCACTGTGCCATTGACCCGACGTCTTTAACGGTAACATCACACTCCGCGTAGGTGAAGAAAAGGTAACTTTTGAGGTAGCTCGTTCTATGCAACACCTGAGCGGTTCCAACGATTATCGTGGTCCTTGTCACTCGGTTTACTTCATAAACTCATTCATATCGTGCGTTGACCAGTGTATAGATTTCATTAGTGGAGCCGATCTAGTAGGAGAGGGTGTAGTTGAAGAAACCGAAGAGAGTGTAAAAGAGAGTGAAGAAGAAGAGGGGACCTCACGGGTTCCCGAAGTGTTAGAGCTTGGTGAATAAAGATGCGATTGCATAGAGGCTTTCAGATATAAAGGGTATAACCCCCCCGCGCCCACCTCACCCGAGTTAAATGCTAAAAACTAAACCATAAAGCTAAACCCCACATAAATGCTAAATTTTTTAGGGACGAAATGTAGGGATTTTTTAATTAAATTTTTTTTTGTGTGTTTAATTTTTTTATATAGGATAAGAATCCGTTAAGAACCACCCTTTATTACGAGAACCACGATAACCAGTGTAAAATCAACCAAAAATACTTAAAAAAAATTAAAACACACAAAAATAATATTATTTTTTTTAAAAAAGCTACATTTCGTCACTAAAAAACTGAACAACAGTATCGATGCACATATTCATATGTGCAGTGGTATTGTTGTTTTTTAGTGACGAAATATAACGTTTTTTTATAAAAAAAAAAATTCAACAAAAAGTACCGTTACACATGTGCATGCGTATGCACATGTGCATCGGTACTGTTGTTCAATTTTTTGTGACGAAATTTAGCGATATTTAATAAAAATAAAACTAATACTTTTAACATTTATTTGTGGGGTTTAGCTTTATAGTTTAGTTTTTAGCATTTAGCTTGGATAGGGTGGGTGGGGAGTTTAGGTTTTTGGGGGGTGGGGGTTAGTTTTTTTAGGTTTTTGGTGGGTGGGAGGTCAGGGTGGTTAGTTTTTTTTTAGGTTTGGGGGGGGGGGGGGGTTAGGGTTTTTTTTGGTTTTTTTGGTGAGGTATAGTTTTTTTTTAGCCGGGGGGGGGGGGGTTGTTGGTGCATATGTCTGTCGACTTCGTCTTGTATCGAGTCTTGTATTAGTCTAGTTAGATCAGGGCACGTAGTACGAGAAAATGTGAAATATATAGGAAGTTATGATTTCGCACGAAATGAGAAGGATTCATTTCGCACGAAATAGCAATGGCTATTTCGTACGAAATGGCAAGTTCATTTCGTTTGGGCTGTTTCGTACGAAATAGACTGGCCTATATATATGTGTCTTGTCATTTCATTTGTAACGATTCAATTCCGGTAGCGAAGCTCTGCCGAAGTGTCTCCAGCATTGTAATATGATCTGATATCAATACAGAGACAGATTAAAGTGATTTCTTGTGCATTCCAGCTGAAATAACTCTGATACATCTCTTTCCGCCTTTTGTATTGGACGAGATCTCTTCTGATTGACTCGTTTGGGTCTGAAAACGATCCTACAAGTGGTATCAGAGCTCAGGAGGAGGAGTTCTTACCATTTCAGCTGCAATTTCTGTTTTCTACACCTTCTTTTTCAAAATTAACAAATTTTCACGGTTAAAATGGCTTGATTTTCAAATATATTGTGCGAAACAGTGTTTTAACAAACCCTAGAAAGAATCAAATATTAATTCGACTTAAAACTGGTTCAATTTTTACAAAAACTATCCGAAACTTTCATTTCGCACGAAAGCTGATATCAGTTCGTTTGAACATTTCTTTGATTTTGCACGAAACCACTATTTCGTGTGAAGCAGTTCATCAGTTCATCATTTCGTACGAAATCAGCATTTGATTTCGCACAAAACAGCTATTTCGCTTGAAAACAGTTCACCAGATCATTATTTCGTACGGAATCACCCATTTCGTTTGAAGGTTGTTTTATTTCGTGTGAATTCAGTCATTTCGTTTCAAAGTTCATTCCGTGTGAACTTCTTTTCGTTTGAAGAAGGTCATTTCGCGTGAAGGTTCATTTCATGTGAAAGCTTATATCGTTTGGAGGATCATTTAGTTTGAAAATTGATTTCGTTTGAAAGGTGATTTGTTGAAAACCGAATCATGGAAAATGAGTTTTATAATGCCTTTGCTAGTCCGATGACTATTACTCAGAGTACGTTGCTAGAAAATGAAACAGGGACAACACAAAAACCGCCTAAGCTCATGAGTATCGAAGAATACAGTGGATGGGTAGAACGTTTTGCAAACTGGGTTCAAGCATATCACTTAGATGCTTGGGAACATACTGAATTTCAATATAGTAGACTAGTCGGGGACAATGGAGTGAAAATTGAAATTAGAAATTTGAGTGTTGAGGAGAAAAAGAAATACAAAGATGAAAAAATGATGGTGAGTCTTTTGCAGCAAGCTATTAAAGAAGACATCTTGATTTTACTTCAACATAACGGAAGTTCACATTCGATATGGGAATAATTAGAATCAAAGTTTCTTGGAAGTGATGAGATGATCAAGAATAAAAAGTCACTTATGAAGAAAGAATTTGATCTATTCCGAGGATTAAGAACTGAAAACACCAAGCAGATTATTGAAAGATATTGCAATTTATTAAAGAATATGAAAAGATTAAACATCCAAAAGTATACAGATGAATTGATTGAAAAGTTGGCTGATACGTTGCCACATGATGTTTGGGGCACGTATCTTACGATGTTGAAAAATAAACCAGATTTTAACAAGATGACGCTGAGTGAGTTTATTAAACAGCTTGAAGCTCAAGATATCGAACAACGAAAGATAGCGAGAATGAAGAATTATGATGGAGAACAAGACATTGGTTTGTATTACAAAGGTGGTGTCAGTGATAAAACCAATATTTCACCAAAGATTGAAACTGCTTTTAATGCAAAAAGTTCTTCTGAAAGTTCATCTCAAAGTTCAAGTAGCAAAATGGGATTCTCGTCATATCCATCATTTGATCCAAATTTTTCAACAACCAAGAGTGGGAAAGTTCTTCAGTGCAACATTGCTTTAAATCTTGAAAATGATCAAAATTACTCGGAAGAAGTTGCTAAAAGTCATATGTCTCTGTTGGTAACTGTATTAGAGTCGTATGGAAGTTTGGTTGCAGGAAGGATCGGAAATCCAATGCTGACTAAGGAGGATTACGATCAGGTCGATGCTGAGGAGATGGAATTGATGGATATAAAGTGGTGTTTGGTAAGCGTGTTGAGAAGAGCTGAAAAGTTTAAACAAATTACGGGAAGAGATGATTTCCGTGATGCAAATGTTTCAACTCTAGGATTTGATAAATCTAAAGTTACTTGTTTTCGTTGCAGGGAAAAAGGACATTTCAAGAGAGAATGCACAAACCGCGAAGCAAGTGGAGCTCAAAATCCTTTCAGAAACAATGACTACTATCGAAAAGCGATTTATCATCAAGTTGCTCAACAACCACAAACTGCACATGCTCAGAAAATGATTGAAGATTCAAAGAAAGCTTGTCTTGTTAATCAAGATAATGGAAGTTCATCAAAAGAAGACAGTTGGGATGAATATATTTCAGCAGAGAGTAAAGCATGTGTGATGAACAAAATGATAGACCAAGATGATGAAAGGCTTCCAGAGGGTTTTAGTTGGAAAGATTTCAGTTGGGATGATTATAATCCTAACAAAACTTCTGGTCATAAAGCTTTTGTTGTTCAAATTGTTAAAGATAATGGTGAAAAATACACTACTGATGATTATTGGGCAGAAAGAATAAGAAAGCGTTTAAACTCTGGAGCAAAGAAAGAGGAGAAAGTTGAAGAAGAGGTTCGTGTGATAAAGAAGCAAGATAAAGAAATTCCAGAGTTTGAGATAAAAAAGGAAGCTGTTGCAGAAAAAATGTCTAAGAATTGTGAAAACTGTGAGATCATGAAGAAGCAAAACAGTGAATTGATTCACAACATGAATAGGCTGAAAGAATAATACGATGTCTTAAACAAAGCAATGAATCAATACAACCAGTCAAGCAGTGAACAAGCTACTGCCATGAAGACACTCAATGGAGCATACATGATTAAGCAAGAAATGATCAATTATTACATAGGGTTGATTGCTGAGCTTGATCAGAAATTGGAAACTCAGAAAATCGAAACTGAAAGAGTAAACAAATTGTTGAAAAGTTACTCATGTTCTTCTTATGTAATTGATAAGATTTATCCTATAGTGGCAGGTTTGAAGACATTTGAAGAAGAAACGTCTAAAGAGAAGATTTCTGAAACAAAAGAGGATACAGAAGAGAAGAATTCTGGTAAGAAACAAGGTGTTAATTACAACAAGTGTCCACCTCCGCTTGAAAATGGATATTCTCCACGAAATCCAAATTTAGAAAGAGTAAAAAAGGTAACCAACTTACAGTGGGAATCTGAGTCTTCAGATAAATTGCCAGACAACATTGATGTCACGTTCACATCATCTGACACTGATCATGAGTCTGAGTTAATAAAGAAAGTAGTCAATCAGGTGTTGGATAAAGATGAAACGGAGGAGTCAAAGTCGGAGTCAAAATCAGAGTCAAAGTCTAAATCTGATACGTCAAATCCAAAAATGAAACAGGGCAAAAGAGTTTACAATAAAGAATTTTTGTTATCACAATATAATTTGAATGAGGAACTGATCAAAGTAGCATATACTTTGATCGATTCTGACAAATTATTTTCTGATAAAGAATTTCCAATAAGAGGTGTTAAATCTGAAATGATCAAAAAGGTTTTCAAACTAACAGAAATTAATATTTCTGAAATAAAAGATTTAGATCTTCCTAAAAAACCAAGACCTTACACCTCAAGAGATCAACAAAGGTTAAACAAGAAAAAACGTTATAGTTCTGGTTCTGGTTTTCAAAAGAAACCAAACCATAACGGTAACTTCAAAAAGAAGGGATTATGTATTATTCCACCGAAAAATCATAAAAATGAGAAAACTTATAAACCAAAAACTGTTTTTGTTTCAGGTGTTTCTTGTGAGGAAGAAGAGAAAAGTTCATTCTGGATGCAGACAAACAAGGAATTCCTTGCCAAGAAGCAAGAAGGATTGAAGAATGAAGCTGCTCAGAAGAAAAAGGAGACGAGAACCTGTTTTCAGTGTTATAAAGTAGGCCATATTGCCAGAAACTGTTCAAAAGCAATCAAAACACAACAGGGAGTGTCTCTTAAACTGAAAGAACAAGTTGTTGAGAAAAGTAAACCACCAACCAAAAGATTTAAAGTTTTTGAAAACTCAACATTTGAGGTTGGTGAATGTTCAAAAAGGGTTTACAACAAGAAAGTTAATCTTGACAATCGCAAGTGGATTGTTAAAAAATCAGATGATAGTTTTGGCAATGAATCTGATTCCACAAAGTCAGATGAGTCACAAGTTGAATCAAAAGTTGAAAAAGTCAGTTCCACCAATGGATGAGGCAAATTTTCCACCATTGAGGGCTGAGAATTTTAAACAAAAAGTTGGAAAAGTTGAGATTTCTAATCAATTATTTACTGAAAAGAAATAATTTGATGTTGAAAAGGCCTTTAACCCCACAGTTCAAAATATTTTTGGAAAAATGATTAATGGGAAAGTCAAGGGGGTTAAAGAATTTTATGAGAAGAAAACAAAGAAACCAGGTGATAATGGTTCATCTCGGATCAGTAACTGGGATAGAACCTATCACGACTAAATTCTGGACATGCCGGAGTTCCCAAGTTGGTAATCGTGGAGCAGGAATCGGCATCATTCTTGAAAATGTTTGTTTGGTAAACCTACAAGTGGTAGTTTTCTTATAATTGTTATATTTCAATTTACAAGAGGTATTGGTGAAGAAGGTTTTCACCTACAAGTGGTTAATCAAGGTCATTAAGTTGAACTTGACTTAACTTTCATTCAAAAGGTTGAAAAAAACAAAGTGATGAATGAATCCCCATTCTTACAAGTGGTAAAATCAACAAAACTTATTTTCCGGAAAAACCATTTGATTAAAACAAACTTAAGTGTTTTGAAATTATTATGGGAAAATAGTTTGTTGTCAGGGGGAGTTCTGATTGTTTAAGCCAAGTGGATGGTGATTTGAAGTAATTCACATAAGTTTGTCATTTTGTTTGTACAGTTTGTTTGTCAAATTTTCTTTAAATGGTTTTGAATTTTAGGGGGAGTAAAAATTTCAGAAAATCCAAAAACATTTGAAAATTTGAAAAAGCCAAAAAATGATAAAATCAAAAATGAGTTTTATTGTGGAAAAGAGGAAATGATAGTATATCAGTAGACTATCACAGCACGCAAATGATTTGGAAAGTTAAAATGTGATAAACGGTCTCACTGATGATGTGCCAGTAGGTTTTCGCACATTTAGTAGATTTTGTTCGAGATATAAACCTAAATATCATAACTTACTTATCTCGTGGGGAACATCTCTCGGATATATGGGTAACCCCCGAAATCTTGTTTGAAAGGTCCCTCTTTCTGAGATACTAGGTATTTATGCTTAGTGATATCTGGGGTATTATCCCGGGACTTCTGATTTTGCGGAAGCAATGGCCTAGTCCCCGTGTAATACTTTTCTCTTGCTTGAAATATAGTACCCCCCCCCCTCAGCATAAAAAATGATGAAACATTGAAAAATGCTAATCATGTGCTGTTGTAGAAAAGATTCTCTAAAGAGAACATACCTAAAGTCGAAGCCATCATCTCTCTGATTTTGCGGAAGCAATAGCCTGAGCTCTCATGGCCCTCGCATTTAACCCTTTACAGATATCATCTAGGTATACTCACCTATAAGACTTAATATTGGGATCTGGATACGGGAGTATATTTTGAGGTGGGACACGTGAATAAGTTTAAGTTCTTAAAACATTAATCTCGTATCTCGAAACAGTTGAACTTTATGTGAAAATTTAAGTGGATCAGTATACTGGCAATCTAAGTGAATCGTTTAGAACTGAAAATGTTTAAAGCTTAACGGTGCTAGTGATTGGTCTCAAAAACTGATATGATCCTCTTACACAAACTCACAAAAATATTGTTTGTAAATATTTCTTTACTGCATTTTCTTTCAAAGTTAAAAAATCTAAAAAGATTTTCAGTGTGTTTTAGCATAAATTTTGAAAAGTACAAAAAGATTTTCGACAACTGGTGTTGAAGAGCTAATTTTCAAAATTCTAAGTGCTAAACATGATGAACAGGTTTGGTAGAGTGTGTTTGAAAAGGAATGTTTTTCCTACAAGTGGTTCATCAGATATTAAATCATTTTTGAACTATACTTGCATGTGATGTCTAAATTTGTAAAATTTTAAATTTGTGAAATTTATTGTGAGGTAGAGTTTGTGCAGGTTAAAGCCAGGTCACGATCTTAGAACCTGTGAAAGTGATTAGAGAAAGATGTTCAATTCAAGGCCTGTAGTATTCCAGACTGCGATCCCAGCTTATCGAGAGGGGGAGTCTGAAGACATCAAGAGGAAGTTTGAAGATGTAAAAAGCCAGGTTCACACAAGCTGATGATGCTGATAAAATTAAGGAATCAAGAGATCTGATCAAGAGAAGATAGAGACAGATTGAGATTCTGGAACAGAAAGAGAAGAGAAGGGAAAGAGATTGATTGAGGATGCTCACAATGGAGAATCTTTGGAGAGTTCAAGAAGACTGATAAAGACTGAAGATTTGACAACCGAAGACTCGACACAAAAGACTTCGTCAACATCCAAGGGGGAGTCTGTTGGTGCATATGTCTGTCGACTTCGTCTTGTATCGAGTTTGTATTAGTCTAGTTAGATCAGGGCATGTAGTACAAGAAAATGTGAAATATATAGGAAGTTATGATTTCGCACGAAATGAGAAGGATTCATTTCGCACGAAATAGCAATGGCTATTTCGTACGAAATGGCAAGTTCATTTCGTTTGGGCTGTTTCGTGCGAAATAGACTGGCCTATATATATGTGTCTTGTCATTTCATTTGTAACGATTCAATTCCGGTAGCGAAGCTCTGCCGAAGTGTCTCCAGCATTATAATACGACAGAGACAGTTTAAAGTGATTTCTTGTGCATTCCAGCTGAAATAACTCTGATACATTTGTTTCCGCCTTTTGTATTGGACGAGATCTCTTCTGATTTACTCGTTTGGGTCTGAAAACGATCCTACAAGGGTGTTTAGGTTTTTGGGTTGTGGTGGGGTGGGGTGGGTGTTTAGGTTTTGGGTGATGGTGGGTGGGTTTATTTTGTTGTGTTCACATTGGTTCTCGTGGTTCTCGCAATAAAAGTGATTCTCAAATGAACCTTACCCTATATATATATATATATATATATATATATATATATATATATATAGGGGACTGCTAAAATGAGAACCACCTCGAGTTGTAAGAACCGTGAGAACTACACCGTACGGGGCGAGGTGGACCAAATTTTTTTTTCATAAACGTAGATGCGTGTATTATAAAAACATTTGTAAAAAAAATTCAAAAAAAATGTCGTGTGTGTAGTTTTGAGCACCACAAGTTTGTGTTTACGGGTACCGTAAATCCTACCGGAAAATTTACGGTACCCGTAAACACACACTTGTGGTGCTCAAAAACTTTTTTTTGAATTTTTTTTTTTACAAATGTGTTTATAATACACGCATCTACGTTTGTGAAAAAAAATTTTGGTCCACCTCGCCCCGTACGGTGTAGTTCTCACGGTTCTTACAACTCGAGGTGGTTCTCATTTTAGCTTGATTCTATATATATATATATATATATACTAGTCGTTTACCCGCGCGATGCGGCGGGAAACATATCACTTAGGTTGGTGAGTTTAGGGTTATGTATGGGGCGGTTCGGTTTTGAGCCATAACCAAAACCAAATTCGCGATACAATGGAAAACACAACACTTGTTAGTAATTTTAAGGGTGAAACTTTGCAATACGATACTCGTTTTTTTAGTTTATTGATATTCTCTTGATACAATGCAGGACTTGTGGTGGCGACAATTTACAATGCGGAACTTGTTTCTTGTTAGTTTGTTAATCCTGTCGTGATATATTATATAGTATGTCTATTAGTTTTCTTATTCGTAGAAGCGATCTAGTATATCTATGCCATAAGGTTCTCGGCTAAATAATAAAAAAACTTAGATTGGGAACAATCCCTATACCATCATATTAAAAAACATAGATAACTATTGAAATACAATATATTAAAAAACTTAACCTAACCCTTAATATCTACACTAAAAAATCATATTCATCACACTTCTCAACATAATCTCCCAACTCCCAACACCAGCGATTATCATCATCATCATCTTCATCGACATCCAACAGATCATCTTCATCATCTTCATCGAATCGAGCACTCATTCATCTTCATCGAACAGATCATCTTCATCATCTTCATCTTCATCATCTTCATCAGGTTCATCTTCAAAACAGAGGTTTGGTTTTGTTTGATTCTATAGTTTCAGATCTCATGTGATCATTTGGCTGATTAGAGTACAGATGTAGGTTGTTTATTGAAACTATGATACTTGGTTGTTTGAGAACTGTTTAAAAAGAACTGATCGGATCTGTTTCGGATTGATGTGTTCCTCATTGATTTTTGGTTTGATTCGATGATTTGAATGTGTTATTTGGGTATTTTTGGTTCGATTCGATGATTTGGATGTGTTCCTCATTTTGATTTATGGTTTCATTCGATGAAAAAACAGAGGGTTTCATCATGTTATTTCGGTATTTGGGTATTTTGGGTTCTTAATGTTTGTTTTGCTTGTGAAAAAATAGAGGGTTCTTCATGTTTGTTTTGCTTTGAAAAAACAGAGTGTGTTTATTGGTCATTTGAATGTGTTTGATTCGATGATAATCAGTTAGTATTTGGGTATTTTGGGTACTTCATGTTTGTTTTGCTTGTGAAAAAACAGAAAGTTCTTCATGTTTGTTTTGCTTTGAAAAAACAGAGTGTGTTTATTGGTCATTTGAATGTGTTTGATTCGATGATAATCAGTTAGTATTTGGGTATTTTGGGTACTTCATGTTTGTTTTGCTTGTGAAAAAACAGAGGGTTCTTCATGTTTGTTTTGCTTTGAAAAAACAGAGTGTGTTTATTGGTCATTTGAATGTGTTTGATTCGATGATAATCAGTTAGTATTTGGGTATTTTGGGTACTTCATGTTTATTTTGCTTGTGAAAAAACAGAGGGTTCTTCATGTTTGTTTTGCTTTGAAAAAACAGAGTGTGTTTATTGGTCATTTGAATGTGTTTGATTCGATGATAATCAGTTATTTGGGTATTTTGGGTACTTCATGTTTGTTTTGCTTAACAGAGGGTTCTTCATGTTTGTTTTGCTTTGAAAAAACAGAGTGTGTTTATTGGTCATTTGAATGTGTTTAATTCTATGATAATCAGTTATTTGGGTATTTTGGGTACTTCATGTTTGTTTTGCTTGTGAAAAAACATAGGGTTGATTTGTTTTGCTTTGTTCAGGTTTGTTTGTACAGAATGGCTGCGGATGTAAAGATACGCAAAACACCAACTACGAAGGCGAGAACACTTGACAACCTCCTAGAAGATGGTGCGGTGCACACCAGGAAGTGATTGATATGAATGAATATAACCCCAGTGTAGCTCTTGGATTTTCCTTGAAATTCCAGAGCTCGCTAATTACATATCTACCACTGGGGTTATATTCATTCATATCTGCTACATTCCGAAGTGCACCCGTCGGCAAAGATCCACAATTGCGTGTCTCTGTATTGTATGTTACGGTCTTTTGTTATCGAGTCTGTAAGTTTTGTCAAGTCTACAAAGTTGGTATGACGTTTTGTCTCTGTATTGTATGTATTAAAAGTTTACATTTAATATACGTTTTGTCTAAAGGCGACACCTGTCAGTTTTCCGTTTAGTTCTGGTTGAACCTTCATTACAGCCTGAAAGTTAAAATATAAATCAAAGGTGGAAATGAATAGGACTGGTTAACAAATCAAACAGGGATGTAACAAAATTAAAATGTAACCCATGAAAAATAAAATGTAACCCATGAAAAAAAAATATTCATTTAGTCAAAAGAATATAAGTATAAGTGAAAGTAAGTTTTCGTGTATGAATGCTACAAGTATAACTAAAAAATATTCATTTAGTCAAAAGAATATAACTAAACCACTTTGTATGAATTTTGGGTTGGTCTCAGGTCGGGTCAGTTTTCGTGTATGAATGCTACAAGTATAAGTGAAAGTAAGATTCTTTCCATTGAGCATCAAAGAATGAAATCAAACCACGCCAAAACTCTAAGAAGATGATGATTACACAATACAAAAATAACTTTCTTTTTTTATTAATATAATCTGTGTTCATAAATACAACAAATTGAAATACACATATCAACATGGTCAAAGCTTCTGAAATCGTACATAATGACTATCAAAACAAAACTGGTACACTTTAGCGATCGAAATGTTGTTGCCATTAAATTCTTTCTCGTTTCTACTCGTCCAAAGTCTCCATATCGTAGCGAAAGCCACAACTCCCACCTTCTTCCAAGCCTTGGACCCAACTTGACTTCTAAAGTACTCCAGCATTCACCTTGGACCCAACTTGACTTCAGTTCAGACATATTATGCATCATAACCTCACAGGCTCAGCTTATGCATCATAGCCTCAACACTTTCAGTTCAGACATATTATGCATCATAACCTCACAGGCTCAGCTTATGCATCATAGCCTCAACACTTTCAGTTCAGACATATTATGCATCATAACCTCACGGGCTCAGCTTATGCATCATAGCCTCAACACTTTCAGTTCAGACATATTATGCATCATAACCTGCTCATTTGCTTATCAAAACATCTGGAAGACTCAGACATGTAATTGAGAGATGAACACAACTACGGGTAAAGCCATGGCTGCAACACACGGTTGCAGAGTGAGAACTATGTAACCTGGATATTGCCCCGCCAAGATGCTACTCGGATCTTCTATGTACCCTCAAAATACAATCATCATCACAGTCTATTGTGTTATGTAACCTCGCTTTAAAGCATGATGTACAAGAGTAATTTTCCACTAAACTTAAACAACCTTTAAAGCATGATGTACAAGTGTTTTAAGCATAAGAAACACATATGTAACCTCACAGGCTCAGCTTATGCATCATAGCCTCAACACTTTCAGTTTAGACATATTAAGAACACAAGCTCAGCTTTTGCATCACAGCCTCAAACACTTTCAGTTCAGACAGATTAAGAACACAAGCTCAGCTTTTGCATCACAGCCTCAAACACTTTCAGTTCAGACAGATTAAGAACACAAGCTCAGCTTATGCATGATAGACTCAACACTTTCAGTTCAGACAGATTAAGAACACAAGCTTAACTTTTGCATCACATTATAACTCTTTTTAATAAACTTTTTTGAATTTAAAGTAACAATTGATTTAAAGTAATGAATCAGGTTAAAACTCTAAACAGCTTTGCACTTGCATCAAATTATAACTCTTTTTAATAAACTTTTTGAATTTAAAGTAACAATTGATTTAAAGTAATGAATCAGGTTAAAACTCTAAACAGCTTTGCACTTGCATCAAATTATAACTCTTTTTAATAAACTTTTTGAATTTAAAGTAAAAATTGATTTAGTTTTTTTTTTATGACAAAAAAATTGAACAGTAACCTGTCAGAAAGACTTTCGAAACCTTTTTCAGAAACCTAACTCCTGATTTTATAGTTGAACAGTTGACAACCTTTCAGAATCCAAAATATTTTACTGCTATCCTTTTTGAATTTTTTTTAATGACGATGACTGTTCAAATACAGCTGTAAAAGCAAACACTGTTCGGATTTGTCAGAACGGAAGCATGCTTGGAAGTCTATAAATTCAACTACATTCATTACAACTCTACAAGCACTCAACTTAGATACTAAAACCTTCAGTAACATAAGCATGTAAATCAGCTACAAACATACCAGATCTGTAACAAACATAAAGGCTAAAATCATTTTAAGCACATTATCTATCTATCTATATATATATCTATATCTATACTCTATACTACTTTAATAAGCATATAGGAAGGACAGAAATGGTCATTTGCCACTTTACAACTATTTGAAGCCCATTGTACAACCTTTAAAGCACAAAGGTGTTGAAAAATCCTTCAACAACACGCGGACCAGCTCATATAAACTAACCGGATGCATTTGACCCGTTTTAATCAAATGGATCCAATATATAATTTCTTTCAAAACATCTGGAAGACTCAGACATGTAATTGAGAGATGAACACAACTACGGGTAAAGCCATGGCTGCAACACACGGTTGCAGAGTGAGAACTATGCAACCTGGATATTGCCCCGCCAAGATGCTACTCGGATCTTCTATGTACCCTCAAAATACAATCATCATCACAGTCTATTATGTTATGTAACCTCGCTTTAAAGCATGATGTACAAGTGTAATTTGCCACTAAACTTAAACAACCTTTAAAGCATGATGTACAAGTGTTTTAAGCACAAGAAACACATATGTAACCTCACAGGATCAGCTTATGCATCATAGCCTCAACACTTTCAGTTCAGGCATATTAAGAACACAAGCTCAGCTTAAGTTATACATCATAGACTCAACACTTTCAGTTCAGACAGATTAAGAACACAAGCTCAGCTTTTGCGTCACAGCCTCAAACACTTTCAGTTCAGACAGATTAAGAACACAAGCTCAGCTTTTGCATCACAGCCTCAAACACTTTCAGTTCAGACAGATTAAGAACACAAGCTCAGCTTATGCATCATAGACTTAACACTTTCAGTTCAGACAGATTAAGAACACAAGCTCAGCTTTTGCATCACAGCCTCAAACACTTTCCGTTCAGACAGATTAAGAACACAAAATCCAGAGTACACAACAAGAGTAATTTGCCACTAAACTTAAACAACCTTTAAAGCATGATGTACAAGTGTTTTAAGCACAAGAAACAAATATGTAACCTCACAGGATCAGCTTATGCATCATGCCTCAACACTTTCAGTTCAGACATATTAAGAACACAAGCTCAGCTTATGCATCATAGACTCGACACTTTCAGTTCAGACAGATTAAGAACACAAGCTCAGCTTTTGCATCACAGCCTCAAACACTTTCAGTTCAGACAGATTAAGAACACAAAATCCGGAGTACACAACTCCTTTACCACCCACCGGCAACTGTAAAAGCAAAACTGAATCTTATCAGTAACATTAGATCTATAACAAACATAATCAGCTACAAACATACAAGATTTGTAACAAACATAATCAGTAACATAAGCATGTAAATCAGCTACAAGCAAACCAGATCTGTAACAAACATAATCAGCTACAAACATACCAGTTAGTTTATATAAGCGTGGAGGCGGATGTGAATGAAATGAAATTAGGGTTTAGATTTAGTGAAAGAAAGTATATATTGGATCCATTTGATTAAAATGGGTCAAATGCATCCGGTTAGTTTATATGAGCTGGTCCGCGTGTTGTTGAAGGATTTTTCAACACCTTTGTGCTTTAAAGGTTGTACAATGGGCTTCAAAAAAACCTAAACTAAAGAACACATACCACATCTGGTTATCCAGTAGTAAACAAACAAACATTTCGCAGAATAAAAAAGCTACGGCTCAAACAATACCTTGTTGAAATTGTGTAGAGATCGACTCCAGATGATACTTGCAAGATAAACACAATAATCAACTTCAAATTAAAGATACAAACTTCTTTAAAGAAAAAAAAACTAAACTACAGAACACATACCACATCTGGTTATTCCGGTGCACCCTAACACGAACAACTCAACGGCAGATCTGAAATATTACACAGATCCGATTCAAATTCCAGATGATACTTGCAAGATAAACACAATAATCAACTTCAAATTAAAAATACAAACTTCTTTAAAGAAAAAAAAACTAAACTACAGAACACATACCACATCTGGTTATTCCGGTGCACCCTAACACGAACAACTCAACGGCAGATCTGAAATATTACACATATCCGATTCAAATAACAAAAAAAAGATATTGTAAAAAGAAAGATACCGAGCGGTCAAACCAGTCGATCTGGTGTTGGATCTAGAGAGATTCATCGCTGAGGAAGCGTATATCTTGAAGCGACTGGTAAAGAAACCCTAGAAATGGTGGTGATGATAATGAGGAAGTCGATCTGGTGTCAGATGTAAAGAGATTCATCACAGAGAAACCCTAGATCTTGATCTTGGAGCGCCTGGTTTTGAAACCCTAGAACCGCGTCTGGTGAGAGAGAGAGAGAGAGAGAAGAAGAAGGATGGGGGCGGATGTGAATGAAATGAATATTAGGGTTTAGATTGAGTGAAAGAAGGTATATATTGGATCCATTTGGGTAAAACGGGTCAAAGAGATCCGGTTAGTTTGTATGAGCTGCTCCGCGTGTGTTGAAGGATTCTTCAACACCTTTGTGCTTAAAAGGTTGTACAATGGGCTTCAAATGGTTGTAAAGTGGCAAATAACCATTTATGTCCTTCCTATATGCTTATTAAAGTAGTATAGATATATATATAGGGTCAGGATTTAGAGAAAACGGGGGAAAGTGTAAGAACGGTGAAAACACTTATGTCAGATCAAAACAATCCATGGACTAGATTTCGCGGTGGCGTTTTCGTAAATAACATCAATTTTATTATGTGGGACGCGCTTCATTAAGGGTAAAAGAGTCTTTTACCACTCAAATTGAAAACGCCAACAAATGATAAAACGCCATTAAAAAAACGCCATTAAAAACAAAACGCCAAAAAATTAGTGATAAAACGCGTTGGATATTACAGGAAGAGGAAACAACACAGTAACTGAATTTCAGTTATTAACATTTATTAGGAGAAATTCCCTCCTAAATTACGCGCCAAAAATATCATTATATAAACGACGTAAAACATAGCTTCAATAATCACTTCAATCTATCCATTTCTGCAAAAACATCTTTAACCAAAAACACCAATTTAACCAAAACTCCAAAAATGGCCACAATCGTTTGGTAGAGATACACTCTGGCAATCAGGCGATTCGTCCTGCGTTTTGACAACAGAAGGAGGGTGTATGTTAGGACGATCAAAGCAATTTTGAAGATGGAAGAAGAGGTACAGAGGGGTATCCTATCCCTTGGCATCGCTCTGGACAATGAATGCCATGAAACACGTATTCTTATGAAAGCATTAACCAGGAAATTTGGACCAATCAAAGCAGATGTGAAGCCGGACCCTATTATGACATCATGGCGTTTTGATGATGAAACAGACATGGTGACCGTTATATACGACAACGGAGAGCACGAAGTCTACTGGCTTGAAAACATCATGACAAAGCAGGGGCTTGGTTTCATGGAAGAATTGCATAACGCCACTTGTTTGAACACAGAAATGGACTCAAAATTGGAGTTAATGCAAGACATGTTCAAGTGGAGGCTTCAGAATCTTCAGGAACAAGAAGCCAATGAAGGTGAAGGTGATGACATGGATGAAGATCCAGATGAAGACTCCGAGGAAGAAGATGACGCAAGTGATGGATACTTTTCGGATAAAGTACCTTCTGACGAAGGGTTTTAATTTTTTTTTTCTTTTTTTCTTCTGTTATATCTTCTTTTTTAAGATAATTAAAAGATATATTTCTCTATTTATTTGCAAAACGCCAAAAAAATATTAAAAAAGGTTATTGCTTACAAAACACCAGAAATAACAAATAATATTTTTCCTGCTTAATATTTTGTCATCTTGGTCTGCATAACGCCATTTAAAAAAAACGTCAAACTTAGAAGATGGGACGTCTATCACCTATAAACTGATAAAGCTGATCAAAACAGTAAATACAAAACAGTAACTGAAAAGACGGTTACTTTATTACTATCATTTATTACAATAAAAAAATCCCGCCTAAACTACGCGCCAAAAAACTCCTATAAGAGAGGAGTCTATACACAATGAATTGATCACACCCAGAAAAACAAACGCCATATTCTTGTGACAACCGGTGATTTACTGCTCCTAATTACGCGATTAACAAACATTAGGACGATAATAAATAGTATTTAAGCCGTAAATGAACTTAATTAGGCCTTTGAAGTGCCTAGGAACGTCTATCCGACTTTACAGTGCGCGTACGGTGGTTTACGGAGAAACCTGTTAAAAGTTAAGCGACAACGAATAGAAACCGAACAAAATACCGACAACTCTGACAAATATTAAACTTTTACGATATATTTTAGCTCCGTAATTAAATTTTTACATCCATAGTTGAAACTGGATCAAAAAACGGAATTAAAACGGTCAACGCAGTATTTTACGTGATTTTTAGTTAAAGCGACGAACGAACGCGTCACATGTAACACCCCGAAAATTTGCGTCCTATAATGTGTTGACACGTGTCATAGGTTTGAACGTGTGAAAGAATGTTCTTGAAGGACTAAAGTTGACAAACAATGAAACTGTGTAAATATAAGGGTTCAAAACGTCAACAATGAATAATTAGACTTTACAATAACCCTACCTGATGTTTATAACCTTAAACGAATGGATCATGGATCATACGATGAGAATTGTGAAAGAAAGTGAGAGATTACAAACTACAGGGGTTAAATGTGTCAACATGTTTAACTTATACCTCTGGGTGACCTTTTGACAAGCCCGAAGCTTTGTAACGATTAATTATGCTCACAAGAATGCACCATAAAAATTTCACCAAGTTTCGTTACCGTATGAGAAAGTTATGATAAAATTCGTGTGTGAGGGTTAGAATCGTCAACGTTGAAATTTAGGGCTTTACGGGTGATCACAAAGTTACCCGAGGACTTCACAAAGATGGTATAAGTCTTGAAGCCCTTATAAATCAATTTAGAGGGTTTATAATGCAAGAAACAAGGTGAAAGCGACGTTTAGGAGGACCGGGGACTGAAAATGCAATAACTGAAAAGTTGTTAACCTGATTTCAGCCTCCAGGCGGCCCGCGTAAGAATTGCTTATGCCTGAGGCGGGCCGCGACAGACCTGCAGACGCGAAATAAGACAGACAGCTGCCTGTTGCTGTTATAACCGACTTAAAACATGGTATTTCAATCCTATGGGCTGATTAAAGTGGTTTATAACTTATATTGGGTACATGTACTGGTCTTGGATCATTACTTCACTCATTTGGCATCAATTAGGAGGATCAAAAGTTCTTGTAAAATTCTTATGTTGCAACATACAACCTCATATTCACTTCTGATCAATTGTGGAGCTTTCAAGCTGATACCAAGCCTTCCAAAACATTCATTAGTCACGCGTAAGTATGCCTAACCCTTCTAAATTGAGTTATGCTTAGTTTATAGCCTAGAAATCAAACCGTCGTAACTACGGTTTGACTTTACGATAAATCATAAACGGTCCAGAGTTTTTTGTCGAAACGAAAGTTGTTACAAGTTGGTAATTTTATGGGCAATTAAACCTTAAAAGGGCACCCGCTGATTTTAATCCTAACTATGTCGTTTGTCGAGTCAAACTTATTCCGAAAAAGTCAACAGAATCATTAAACCTAAAATTAACGATACAGAAGACGTGTAACCTGTTTTATCAGTTATATAATCTGAAAATAAGTATGAAAACTTGTCTAGGCTTGTTTGATTCGACAACTCTCAGTTTTGAACCGATTCGGAGCCGAAAGTCGCATAGTTTGACTTTCTGCTTTGACCTCGATTCTGACCCGTTTTTGATAGGTTTATACATGCCTTAAAGTTCCATTAGGACCTAGTTACGTGTTGGTATAACCCTCTGCGTTTATACCACTTGAAACCTCGATCGTCCGACGTTTCCGTTAAATGCCTAAATAATGACCATAATGCCCTTATGTTTATAAAACGAGATTTTTGAAGATGTGAAAGTATAAAAGTCTTTGTTACTGATTATTGAACATGTCTATAAATTTTCACGTCAATCGGAAGTCTAGATTAGGAGTTACGCTTAATGACGTAATTATAAACACTTTTATTAATTAAACGGCGTCATTAGCATAAAGCCTATCTCAACCCAATTTTTGACACCAAAACTTTTACCCACTGATGTTAAATAATATTTTGGGATTTTTGAATATTTTTAATTATTTTTAAACTGATCATAAGCTAGGATTAGCGCCTTAATTCAGTTAATACCGAATATACCCTTTTCGGCCATAAAATGAGTTTTACAAATCCTTTTGATACCAATCCAATTTCTACTGATTTCAAATAATAAATGAAGTGTTTTAAGCCTTTTTAAATGACCAGAAAACTCAGAATCCTATTTTTAACCGTACATCGCTTAAAACGACTTTATACGCGTATTATACGCATAGTTAGGGTTTAAAACTATTTTGGCATATAAGACTTATAACCAAATGTTATAACCTGTTAAAATAAACCATTTTACTGATTTAATCAGACCCGGATCACAGAAGATGAATTCATTCCTTTTATAATCTTTAAAATGACCAAAATGCCCCTGCGGGGCTTATAAAGAGATTAAACTCGTTTTGGGCATCATGGGTGATATCCTACTGATATCACAACTTATTTAAGGCATGTTAACTTAGGAAACCTGTTTAGGACTCTTATGGTTACCCGTTACACTTCATACGCGTTCGGTTCGGTTTATGTAACTAGTTTACATAAATTAGCCGAAACGGGTCAAACCTTATCGGTTTTATCTCAAAATCCAGAATGTGTATAATATACCCATATTATACAAGTCTCAGTACTTGTCAGGTCTAAATCACATTCTATTCCGGTCTTCGCCTTATCATGCGTTTGAACCGTAACTCCCTTTTGAAAACTAATCGGTCTAAGTCAAGGCTTAATTCAAAGACCCGTTAGGATTCTAACAGGTTATTAAAAACCTTCGTTCCAGATTTAGGAGCCCAGTAAAAGCTATTTGTACTTGCTGATTTGATACGGCTGGGATTGAATTTATATTTAGCTCAGGTAAATACTTTTAACTTATTTTCCCTATACGGGCTTGGGGTACGGTATATAAAATACCGCTTGGTCCAGCATTGAATCTTTAATCGAATAGAGGTTAAATCATTGATATGCTCCGTTTTGAAATGTTTTGTTGCTTAAAGCCTTTGGGGGGTTAATGACCATGTCCCGGATATCCCTGGCATCATTTTACGAAATGGCCACGACCTTAGCACTCAGGTGTAGGCGTACACCTGTCAGTGTCTCATTATATAAAGTGGTGTGTCCATTGATCTTTGACCCGGTCTACGGATCGGGCTACTGAACGCATAAGGAACATGTAATTCGTTTACAAGTTTATATATTTACATAATTATCCCAAGTTATAAAATATTATTTATGCCATGTGCATTCAAATCAATCATTTTTTAACCCTTTTCAAAATGAGTCGGTTGATTGTATTTACCAGTGTAAACTGACGTATTTTCCCAAAAAAGCTAAGTGCAGGTACAAATTGGAATTGGCTGGCTACTCCTAGCATCAATAAAGAGTCTCGCAAGCTTAGATGCCTAAAGTCTGTTGAACCATGTTATTTTATTTGCGATCCGTCTGTGGATCTTTTACTTCCGTCATAATACTTGGATGTACATTATTTCGGATTGTAATATATTTATCCTTTTGCTTCCGCTGTGCATTTATATATTGTGTTGTTTGACTATGATGTTGTCAACCACGTCACGATACTCCCCTACCGGGCCCACCGGTAACCCGTGGAAATTTGGGGTGTGACAGGTTGGTATCAGAGCCAACATTGAGTGAATTAAACACTATCTTTTTGTGTTTAATCTCAATGACACAGTAGCACATTCCTTGACCTTCTGAGTCTAGACTTAACATAGGAATATTCTCAATCCTTATCTGGAAATTCTGCTTCCAAAATTTTTATATTTTGGATACGTCGCCAAGCGAAGAAGCCGTAATAATAATTCTCCACACCAGGAGCCATGATTTGCTGACCTTCGTCCAGCGGCTAGGAACATGCAACCAAGGAGAAAGCAGTCAGAAATAAAATGAAGAAGAAACTCCTTTTGCTTAAGATCGTTTCCTTAATAGTCCTTCTAAGGACATAATTACTTTTCAGTTCCTTCGAGGACAACATTATTCCTTTTAAGTCCCGTCTAGGGCACATCTGTATTTTTAATTTTATTGTGGAATAATTAACTTTAAATTTTCATTCAGACATTCCTTTTTATAAGATCTACCTTTATATAAAATGGCAAATTCTAAAAAGGACAAGATCTAGCCACGCATTATTTTGATGCAGGGCAAAGATGGTAGTTCCATAATTAGATTCAGATCCATATTTAACACCTCAATTTAGGATTGTTCTGCGTTAAATATTAATAAAAATCTTAAGAGTGAAACCTAGCCTTCGGGTCATTTTAAGGCCGGGCCATGATGGTAAGACCTGTTTAAAAGATTCGAATCCCTGTTAACATCTATAAATATGTTAACACTCCTGACAGACGTGATTCATTAAAATCACACACGTCATTCTTATTAATGGATTCTTCAAAAGATTCCTAACCCAATGTAATAATCTCTGAATCATGGGTTTAGATCATCACTTGAGATGATCATATTTTGACCATACATGGTAATATAGCGCCTACAGGCCCTGCTCATTTCCATATGAGCCAAAAGACAGTAGTAGCGACGACTCCCTGTCAGATAAAGGTAATGAACTAGGTTCAACCCTTCATGCTTTGATTCGTTGAAATCATAGCTTATAAATTATAATTGTCCTTGTGACTAGGCCATTTGTGCTATCAGTATACCTTCGTGTCTTGATTCTCTGAAATCATGACTTATAAATTAAACTTGTCTACGCGACTAGGCCATTTGTGCTATTACTAACTTATAAATTAGGATTCATGATAAAAAAATCCTGGATAAAATAAATATCATTCCTTACCTGCCAATATAGATATTAAAAGAGAATCTTAAAAGGTTTGACCTAGCTAAGATGGTAAAACCTGTTTAAAAAGAGATTCAGATCCTTGTTAACATCTGAAAATGTGTTAACACTCCCGACAACCGTGATGCTATAAAAATCACACTTGTCATCCTTATATTAGGAATTTTTTTCCAAATCCCTTATTTAGCGTAAATGATCAATAGGAATCATGGATGGTAAACATCGAGAATGATGTACGCATCAAAACATCCATTTGGGATGTATACATACGAGTAAAGATGAATACATGAAAAAGATAGTTTTATTTCATAACTTCTTGTCAAGACAATGAACTATGAAATTTTCCGACCCAAAGGAATCATCGATTATGTTTTTTAAAATTTCCCTAGTGACAAGGCCTCCGAGCCATCATAAGTCTTTTGGAACAAGCCCTTGTGCTATATATAAAAGATGTCAGTATGACATTGGCAGTCGTGACTTATGTCCCCTGTCCAATAAATATGGAGGATTATTTTCCGCTTAAATGCCAAAGATGGTTTATTTAAACTTAGGCAAAACATAATCAAATAAATTAAATTCTATCTATTGGCCTATATGGTTTAATTGCGCCATGGCTATCTATTCATCAAATTCGACAATTCACTATATGATTAAACAAATTGTTTCTACTTGGATAGTAGCCTTCAAAGCTTCACCATGACTGACTCCTTTGAAGCTCACCATCATCCAGTTAATCAGAATGATGAAGTAAGACTGAACTTAACAAGAACCGAGTTACAGGCCATGTTAAATACGGCCATAATTAACGTTGTGGATCGCGTGCTGAGGGATCACAAACGGAAGGGCGATGATACCCCAATTCAAGGTCGTAAAAAGGGTAAGACCGGTTCAAACCATAGCCCGTCCAAGCCAAAGGGGGCAAAACCCAAATGCAAAACCTGCAAGAAACAGCACTTCGGGAAGTGCAGGTATGGATCGAACATGCATACACAGTCGAGAACTGTTGCATGTGGGATATGCAAGTCCAAGGGGCATAAGACCTTGGACTGCAAGAGGATGGAGGACGCAACCTGTAACGGTTGCAATGAAATAGGGCACATCAAAACTAATTGCCCTAATAAAACCAAGAAGTCTGGGAAAGATTCGAAGGACAAACCACGGACTGGTAAAAAGCCCAAATGCAAAACCTATAGGAAATATCACCTCGGGAAATGCAGATATGAAGTTCCGCCTCTACCCTGTGGAATCTCCAAGTCCAGGGAGCATAAGACCTTGGGTTGCAAGGGATTGGGAGACGCAACCTGCTACGGTTGCAATGGAAAAGGGCACATTAAGACCAACTGCCCTAAACACGCTAAAAAGCTTGAGGAAGATAAGAAGACCAAAGCTGGAGGCTCTCAAATAGATGCTCAGGAGATTGTTCAGGATAACAATGTCACCACAGGTACTTTCTTTACCTGTAACGCTTATGCTAGAGTATTAATTGATTCATGTTCAGATAAGTCTCTCATAGACAATAGATATTGTAAATCATTAAATCTGCCTGTTAACAACTCTAAGCGTTAAGTATAAAGTAAAATTGACCGATAACACCTCGGAGACTGCTCCAGCAATATTAAATGGATGTTTTATATCCATTAGGAATTACCCTTCTCCGCTGTCCTTGTTTAGTTAATAAAAGGACTCTATATAGTAATAGGTAAGGATTTGTCGTCTTGTGACCAAGCCCATATTATGGGTGATAAGAAGCAATTAATTATCAAGACTCCTTATGAGACAACCCTCATAATTACATGCATCCGTGCGATTAATTAATATTAAAAAAATGGTGGAATTGGCCGTCCCCGGAATCGAACCTGGGTCTAGGCCGCACCCTTTCGCGCGCCTAGCCAACCGAGCTAGGTGCCTAGTTTGTGAAATTTCCATTCTTATTTAATATAAGCACATGTACAATAACTTCCTTACTTCTTACTACAATCACCTACTTATCCTTATTAGGTTGACTAAGCACTTGGTGAATTCGGTATTTAATACCAAAACTTCGAGTATGGAAAAACCCAGAAAGAGATTTCAATAATAAAAAGGGGGCCATCGATTTCAAGAAAAATTGCTGGATGAAGTAGAAACCATTAGGTATATCAGCGGTTATGCTGGAAAGAACCTGGTAAAGCATACATCACAGTCATTTGATGACAATACCCTAAATTAGTGAGGATATTAAGGAAATCCTCAAGAAAGATCATATTATACATTGTGGAATGGTCCAAGTTTTAAGGACCTTATTAGAAAAACCTAGTATCCGTTTCGCGAAAAAGGAAAAGACAGAACAAGAATTTCTAACTCTCGCCATAAAAGTTCTAGACAGTCGACAGTATGTCGCAAATTTTAATTCATTGGCTAAGAGAGTACCCTATTCAGTATACCCAAAAATCTAAGCTTAAGACACATAATTATTTGTGATTAGCATTGGCAATAAGAGGGCACACTAAGGTTTCAAAAACCTACTCATTAAAAACCATTATGGATATACCTCAGCTACCCACGTTTTAATGATTAAGAAGTAATCAGTCAAAGTTGAGACTGCCCTAAAGTTATCTAAGATTTTACAACTAAGTTAGAAGGATTAATAGTGGAGGCGTTTAGCCCTCCTGTTGAATAATTAGAGACAGCTCACATTAGGAATCTCACCAGATAAACCCGTATTTGTGAATTTATTGCTATAAATTACAAGTGGTTTCAGGTGCTGGTAAGTCTCTCATAAGACCATAAACTTAGCAAACTTTTAGAAATTTTCCCTGTGAGAACTCCAGATATTAAGTGTAAGATAAAACTTACCTGCGAAATCATAAGAACCATTTCTTCTGTTCTTGTCAGAAATCTCCAGTCATAGAAAATTTTTCCTCTCTCAAAGAGGAAGTGCGTCAGCACATGTAGTGGATATCTCTTTAATCTCTATCGATTACGAATACCAAATGGTATGATAAAAGCATCATATGAGGATTGGTGTATCTTAATAAATTCCATAGATTGCTTCCATGCCTGATCAGTATGGAGGTTTAATACATGGGACCACAAAGATATTCCAATGGTCATAGAGTACTAAAGTCAGCTAATGGTATTCAAAGGAGAAGTCCAAGTTGGAATTATCCAAGTAAATGTTCCAGATCAAGAAATTCGTGGACTCGTAACGTAAAAGTGTCACTTAATGGACACAAGTAAAGATGGATGAATTGGAGCTTGAGATTTATAAAATCCCTGTAACCTCCTTATATCTTGATCATCTTCTTCTAAGATTACCCTGTTTACCCCAGAGAGGCAGGTAGAGTTAAGGGATATATCCCAGTTAGAGCTGCATTATTATGAGATCTCCAAGACAGCTAGTACCATTTTGGCAGAATTGAAAACCCTGGTCAAATAAGTTTTAAGATATAGATTCATATAGCCTAACTCAATATCCAGAGAGTTCGGTATAGTTAGATATGAAAGACGGTTCATCTTGCTTATGCATTTTTACCGCAACCCAAATTAGGCAACGATTAAGGATTTGCCATCAGCTGCCCAGGACTGTCGATTTGTTCGACTCACGACAAGGATTAGCTATTCCTTAAAATTAGTTAAGCAGTGGTTAGAATAACGATCTCACCTTAAAAATAAGCTTTTCTATAATAATTGATATGTAAGTATTAGGGCTACTCCTTTGGAGACTTTGTATAGATGGAATGTTAAATATCTATTGTTAGATAGAGAATTGGTAAGTCCAATTATCAAGATCTGAAAGTTGCCTGGGAGACAACAAATAAGATCATGCAAATCCATAATTGATTGTAGGTTGCCAGTATACGGAAAGAAATCAAGGAGTTATGAAAATAGCAACCTTCCTAAGTTCTTGTTAAGGAATATGGTTTAACAAAAGATATCACCCAGGAAAGGTGTATCAAATTTGTGAAATTATCAGGCTAGATAAGCTCTGAATAAATGTAAATCATTCGAAGGAAATCGAATGTATCAAGATCAAGTAGCTTGTAAGCTAAAACCTACTTAAGGAATTGACGGAGCTCGCAATACATTGCACACTAGTGATTGGAGGATGTGTTCCGACAATAAGTCAAGAAGCACTATCACATAATGATATGCAGAATTATGATGTGATGAGCATCCTGTATCGATTGTGGATCGACAGGTCAAGAAGCTCCAAAAGGATACATACGCCTAATATAAGGGCCACTTTGGGAGCTTGGAAAGACTCCAGATATGCTATAAAAGTTAAGTCCCTTATGCGACAAAGAGTACTTCCAGCATTCTAACAAATCTCGAGGTCGAGATTTCTTTTAAGGGGGTGAGGATGTAACACCCCGAAAATTTGCATCCTATAATGTGTTGACACGTGTCATAGGTTTGAACGTGTGAAAGAATGTTCTTGAAGGACTAAAGTTGACAAACAATGAAACTATGTAAATATAAGGGTTCAAAACGTCAACAATGAATAATTAGACTTTACAATAACCCTACCTGATATTTATAACCTTAAACGAATGGATCATGGATCATACGATGAGAATTGTGAAAGAAAGTGAGAGATTACAAACTACAGGGGTTAAATGTGTCAACATGTTTAACTTATACCTCTGGGTGACCTTTTGACAAGCCCGAAGCTTTGTAACGATTAATTATGCTCACAAGAATGCACCATAAAAATTTCACCAAGTTTCGTTACCGTATGAGAAAGTTATGATAAAATTCGTGTGTGAGGGTTAGAATCGTCAACGTTGAAATTTAGGGCTTTACGGGTGATCACAAAGTTACCCGAGGACTTCACAAAGATGGTATAAGTCTTGAAGCCCTTATAAATCAATTTAGAGGGTTTATAATGCAAGAAACAAGGTGAAAGCGACGTTTAGGAGGACCGGGGACTGAAAATGCAATAACTGAAAAGTTGTTAACCTGATTTCAGCCTCCAGGCGGCCCGCGTAAGAATTGCTTATGCCTGAGGCGGGCCGCGACAGACCTGCAGACGCGAAATAAGACAGACAGCTGCCTGTTGCTGTTATAACCGACTTAAAACATGGTATTTCAATCCTATGGGCTGATTAAAGTGGTTTATAACTTATATTGGGTACATGTACTGGTCTTGGATCATTACTTCACTCATTTGGCATCAATTAGGAGGATCAAAAGTTCTTGTAAAATTCTTATGTTGCAACATACAACCTCATATTCACTTCTGATCAATTGTGGAGCTTTCAAGCTGATACCAAGCCTTCCAAAACATTCATTAGTCACGCGTAAGTATGCCTAACCCTTCTAAATTGAGTTATGCTTAGTTTATAGCCTAGAAATCAAACCGTCGTAACTACGGTTTGACTTTACGATAAATCATAAACGGTCCAGAGTTTTGTCGAAATGAAAGTTGTTACAAGTTGGTAATTTTATGGGCAATTAAACCTTAAAAGGGCACCCGCTGATTTTAATCCTAACTATGTCGTTTGTCGAGTCAAACTTATTCCGAAAAAGTCAACAGAATCATTAAACCTAAAATTAACGATACAGAAGACGTGTAACCTGTTTTATCAGTTATATAATCTGAAAATAAGTATGAAAACTTGTCTAGGCTTGTTTGATTCGACAACTCTCAGTTTTGAACCGATTCGGAGCCGAAAGTCGCATAGTTTGACTTTCTGCTTTGACCTCGATTCTGACCCGTTTTTGATAGGTTTAGACATGCCTTAAAGTTCCATTAGGACCTAGTTACATGTTGGTATAACCCTCTGCGTTTATAGCACTTGAAACCTCGATCGTCCGACGTTTCCGTTAAATGCCTAAATAATGACCATAATGCCCTTATGTTTATAAAACGAGATTTTTGAAGATGTGAAAGTATAAAAGTCTTTGTTACTGATTATTGAACATGTCTGTAAATTTTCACGTCAATCGGAAGTCTAGATTAGGAATTACGCTTAATGACGTAATTATAAACACTTTTATTAATTAAACGGCTTCATTAGCATAAAGCCTATCTCAACCCAATTTTTGACACCAAAAATTTTACCCACTGATGTTAAATAATATTTTGGGATTTTTGAATATTTTTAATTATTTTTAAACTGATCATAAGCTAGGATTAGCGCCTTAATTCGGTTAATACCGAATATACCCTTTTCGGCCATAAAATGAGTTTTACAAATCCTTTTGATACCAATCCAATTTCGACTGATTTCAAATAATAAATGAAGTGTTTTAAGCCTTTTTAAATGACCAGAAAACTCAGAATCCTATTTTTAACCGTACATCGCTTAAAACGACTTTATACGCGTATTATACGCATAGTTAGGGTTTAAAACTATTTTGGCATATAAGACTTATAACCAAATGTTATAGCCTGTTAAAATAAAACATTTTACTGATTTAATCAGACCCGGATCACAGAAGATGAATTCATTCCTTTTATAATCTTTAAAATGACCAAAATGCCCCTGCGGGGCTTATAAAGAGATTAAACTCGTTTTGGGCATCATGGGTGTTATCCTACTGATATCACAACTTATTTAAGGCATGTTAACTTAGAAAACCTGTTTAGGACTCTTATGGTTACCCGTTACACTTCATACGCGTTCGGTTCGGTTTATTTAACTAGTTTACATAAATTAGCCGAAACGGGTCAAACCTTATCGGTTTTATCTCAAAATCCAGAATGTGTATAATATACCCATATTATACAAGTCTCAGTACTTGTCAGGTCTAAATCACATTCTATTCCGGTCTTCGCCTTATCATGCGTTTGAACCGTAACTCCCTTTTGAAAACTAATCGGTCTAAGTCAAGGCTTAATTCAAAGACCCGTTAGGATTCTAACAGGTTATTAAAAACCTTCGTTCCAGATTTAGGAGCCCAGTAAAAGCTATCTGTACTTGCTAATTTGATACGGCTGGGATTGAATTTATATTTAGCTCAGGTAAATACTTTTAACTTATTTTCCCTATACGGGCTTGGGGTACGGTATATAAAATACCGCTTGGTCCAGCATTGAATCTTTAATCGAATAGAGGTTAAATCATTGATATGCTCCGTTTTGAAATGTTTTGTTGCTTAAAGCCTTTGGGGGGTTAATGACCATGTCCCGGATATCCCTGGCATCATTTTACGAAATGGCCACGACCTTAGCACTCAGGTGTAGGCGTACACCTGTCAGTGTCTCATTATATAAAGTGGTGTGTCCATTGATCTTTGACCCGGTCTACGGATCGGGCTACTGAACGCATAAGGAACATGTAATTCGTTTACAAGTTTATATATTTACATAATTATCCCAAGTTATAAAATATTATTTATGCCATGTGCATTCAAATCAATCATTTTTTAACCCTTTTCAAAATGAGTCGGTTGATTGTATTTACCAGTGTAAACTGACGTATTTTCCCAAAAAGGCTAAGTGCAGGTACTAATTGGAATTGGCTGGCTACTCCTAGCATCAATAAAGAGTCTCGCAAGCTTAGATGCCTAAAGTCTGTTGAACCATGTTATTTTATTTGCGATCCGTCTGTGGATCTTTTACTTCCGTCATAATACTTGGATGTACATTATTTCGGATTGTAATATATTTATCCTTTTGCTTCCGCTGTGCATTTATATATTGTGTTGTTTGACTATGATGTTGCCAACCACGTCACGATACTCCCCTACCGGGCCCACCGGTAACACGTGGAAATTTGGGGTGTGACATCACACGACAAACGACACTATTTTACGCCTTTTAGTCTTAAAATTTTATTTTACGACGCTTATGTAGTTTGGGTTGCGATAACGGGTCTCGTAGGAATCACGGGCCTTTAAACTCAAAGATTGGGCTTGTGGGCCTTAGGCCCAAGCCCAAAGCCCACTAAACCAAACCTAGCTATAAAAGGGTAAGTGAAACCCTAATCCCCATTTTGTTTAGCCGCTAAACTCATCCTCTCTCTCCCAAATACAATTCTCTACAACTTTAAGAACATACACACATATGAAACCTCTTCTTCTTAATCTTTCACACACAAAATCAGTATTTCAAAACACAGACATCTTACCCACAAGTCCCTGCTCTCTCCCTCTCGATTCCTTTGCCGGCGAGTTATAGGGAGGAGCTGGCTAGACTCTCCGACAACACCCACCCCCTCGTCCCTCTCAACTCCGACGGAAAACAAACGGCCACCACCCTCCGGTGGTGGCACACGGCAACTATGTGCCCTCTGGTGGCCGACGATGGTAACCCGGAGACGATGGCGGTGAAATTTGACGGCAACACCCACAGCCTCATGACCTCTCTCTCACTATTCCTTCTTGACCGGCAACTGGACACCGGACCAGCGACAAACCAGCGGCGGCAGTGAACGCCTGCGACGGCGAGGACGGCGGTGCAAACCGATATGGAATTACTCACCATAGTAACAACACCTCTAAACCCCTCAACCGATGCAACAGTTTAAGTCCCAAGTCATACCCGTTCCATTGAATAACACAATCAAGATTGACAGTCCGACAAGCAATTGATGCAATTTATAAAACTTAAGACTTGTCTATTCAAAACTAACATGCTTAGGATTATACACATGCTACACGCCCCTCACAATAAACTCTCCTCTCGGTTTAAAAATATGAACTAGCGTGTAATGTGCTAGTATGTATAACACTCAAAACCAAACATGAAATTCTATAATCATATGCTTGTACGACAATCACTTCTCCACTGTATCATATAACACGGCACATATCAAAAGGACTTTTGGTTTTGGGCTTAGGCTAAGGGTAGGAGATTTTTAGCTTATATTTATATTTTTATATGGCGAACAAACAAACGACCAAACCGTGACGACGTTATTTGCAACACATAATGACTAACACATTCGGGTTGGTTTCTACCCAAAAACATAAACGGTATTCACAACACTTATATTTTTTTTCCTTTTTCTTTTTTTTCTTTTTCTAATTTTTTTCTTCTTTTCTTTGGTTTCTTTTTTTTATATCACTTTTCAACTATTCATAATTTGTCGTTCACGGTCGGTATCAAACAGTTCACATTAGGTGGACAAACGAAAGGTAAATAGGCTTAACATGGCTACTAAGGGTGATAACTAGGTAAACACAAAACAAACAGGTGTACGAGATATCCTAATGCCTTTATCATTTACGTGCACATGTCAAACCACAGTCTCAGCATGTATCAAATCATACAAGTTCTAACACAGAATAACATGCGGCCTGCTCTCAGCAAATGAATTTATACTGTAAATCATTCTATCGTTCTACAGGCTCAAAATTCTCACCAAAGAAGGGTAAAAAGGCTGCCGACACGTAGCATATGCAATCTAAAGCATGTTACCCCTAAATAGACATCTCTTCTCAATTCTTTTCTAACAGCACCTGTCAAACCTACTCACATAAAACTTAAATGAACGACCAGACAAGGGACTACATTAGTTTACTACCGGCAAGGAACCCATTAGTGATTGAAACATTCGGTTTTCATATCCATTTAGTTCACTTAAGGCGATGAAATTCTTTAAAATTTTCAAAATTTTCAATTTTTTTCGCTTTTCATCATTTTCACTCATTTTCAACCTCTTTCAAACTCTTATTCCAAACCTTTCTATTCCCGGGTTTCCATATCCCCACACTTGGGTGACATTGTCCCCAATGTATCGTGCTTTAAAAACAAAACCCGGGAATAACAAACAAACCATCCCATAAGCGGCCAATCCCTAACACAAATAATTTAAACACATTCCTTAACACATAATACTTTAACACCACCAAATACAAAAAACACACATAAAAGAACATGACCACCAGGCATCAAACAAAGATAAAGGAAAGATTACATGTACCTGAATAAACGAAACTTCCCCACACTTATCTGCTGCCATGGTGAAGAACAAAACGGACACTGACACACAAACTCAGGTTGCCTCCCGAGAGCGCTAAGTTTATGGGTCTTCAGCCAGACCGTACCTTACGTTCTCTCATGGGGGTCGAAGTGAACATTTACCCACCGAGTTTCATGCATATGCTCGGTAATTGACATTCCAAATTCCTCTCTGCTCTGTTCTGCCAACGATATTTGTCGAATCAAATCGGAACAAGTAAAATCCACATTTGCCTACCGAATTTCCAAGGTGTGTTCGATTGTTGACATGTCGAGTCTTCACCTTCTTTCCTATCATGAGTACGTCTGTGGGATCATTGTATAGCCACTTCAATATACCTTGTCCGAGATCTTCTTTACTCACCTTTCTCTTATTCCCACTCGAGCCATCGTCCCCAACTTTGTTAGTTGGAGTAATCAAAATATGTTGCGGTTCAGGGCAAACTTGGACTACATCAGTCTCTAGTTCTTTAATAGGTGCTAAGTCTTCATGTAGGTTTGAACATATAACTTCAAGTTCAGGAAGACTTTCAACCTCTTCTTCATCTTCATCAACTAAAACAAGTATTTCTTGCGTTTCTTCAACAAATGCAGGAATGGATATGGCATTATCCTTCACAACCTTCGACGTTGCAATTTGCTCATCTATTCGATTCGATCGTTGGACCATATCCTCAGTTCTCAACCTGCTCTCTTGTGCCACCTCCATCATAATATCCATGATTTCATCAAGTTTAGAATTTTGGTGTTGCTGATCTGAGCTCACTTGGTAATTACCATGATTACACCATTGATTACGCATATTAAAATCATCGTATGTTGACTCAGAGTAGTCATGGTAACGACCATTATAATCTTCTTGGTATCTTGAGAAGGGCACCACCTCGGATTCGTAATCATCATAATCCAAATTTTGCTCATACTTGTGGTTGACATTTGACTGATAGTGTCACTGATATGAAGGTGCCATGTACCCAAACATCAATTTTTCTTTCCAAAACACTGGGTCTGTCCAAAACACTAGGCAATCTTCATGTATGTGAATTTTCCCACAACAAGGGCATGACTGATGAGCTCTATCCATGATTCAAAGATTTCACTTCCTGCACAAACAAACTAAAACACCCGCGTAGAAAACTAACATATCGAAAGACTAAAAACTAAAAGAACTTTTTTTGGATTTTTGGTTATTTTTTTTTTTCTATCTTTTTTTAAAGAAAAACAACTTACCAAACACTAAGCGCACCGATTCCCCGGCAACGGCGCCATTTTGATCGATGTCGTAAGGTCGGTCAAAAATATAATTAAAGTGTCCTATTCACCTTTTACTAGTAAAGGGCAAGTAGGGTGTCGAATCCACGGGGAATCAGTGGAAAGTATGAAAGCTCGCTGTTTTAATTAACGTCTATTTCTAAACTAATTGCTTTTTTTGCAGTTGTGAGAATGATTATGAAAATAAATGTAAATTAGAGTTGTAAACAATTGTGAGAAAATGACCAATCTCCGGGTGTTCAGGTTATGCAGAAAATCAGGTTACTTAATTACGACCAGTTGGAAATCACATAGACATGATTTGAAAACTTGTTTTGATAAATAATTAATGGACAATATATTTGATTGCAATGATCCACGATCGAAACTGAAAGATTGATGCAAATGAACAGTAATCCAGTTAATTACCAATTTCAGATTTCATAAACATAATCAAGTTCAATGATTAAAGATTTAAAACAATGACAACCTAGAATTTAATCCCGGTCATTGATGAGTAAACCAAATAATTCATGAACAAGAATGATTACGATAATCAAATATTGTTTAATCAAAACAAAAACAATAAAACGACTAACCGAATGATTAATCAGTTCCTAATCCAAAAATCGTACCAATAAGTAAACCAAAAGTTCAAACATTAACCCTATTCCCAGAGACAGTCACGGGAAGACTAGCCGCTCATGATTTCGTACAATCCTCAAAAGCTTGGAATAATTATAAGCACATGATTGATCTTGCAAGTTATTGACGATGAATGATGATAAAAAAATGATTTGACGGCTACACAAAAGTTTTTCACTTCTGTCAAAACTCGATCCCCCCAAAAATTGTTTTCGGCTCCACTCTCGATGAAGATGAGAAGTGATATCTCCCAGTTAAAGGCTCCCCCAAAAATGTTATAGGGGCTGCCGATAATTCGTTTCCTTTTTTCTTTTCTTTTTTTGGAATGGTCCTAATGGAGGTGTACGGCTGCCACAAAATCGATGGTGGTGATGATGACCAAAAGTCCATGGCCCACCAATTGTCAAAAGCCCAGAATTGTTTTATGGCTGCTACAAATCGAGATGGTGAATGATGATGTTGGGCCTTGATTCTAGAGCCGGAAAATTACTCTATAAGAGTAAATTGCAGTTTTACCCCCTGTGGTTAGGGGGCATTGGCAGGTCTCCCCCCCCTAAGGAAGTAATTGCAGTTTTACCCCCCACTGTTTGGGGTTATGTCGCACGTTTACCCCCTGACCATTTCAACGTTAGATCTTACCGTTAACTGTTAATGGTCAAAGGGCAGTTAGGTAATTTGGCTTTCATGTTGACCTGCAACCTCAATTAATCAACCATTCACCACAATGAAACCCTGAAGTTAACCTAAGTCGAAATTGAAGCCAACCGCATGGCGAAACCAGCCATTCTTCAACAGATACAGCAGATTTGAAGTCTGTTACGAGCATGGATGTTCGAATGTGGAAGATACGAGCTGAAGATCAGTATTTCGAACCGGGTGAAATGTACCGTAAGTGACATGCAAGTTCAAAGGGTCTGAATTTGGTAAGATCTTAACTTTTTTCCGTATTAATTTGTTGTTGATGTGTGTTTACAGGAGAAACCCAATCTCAATTTACCATTAAATTTCACCATGGAGGTAATTTTGTAGAAAACCCAAATAGGAAATACTTTGGTGGGAAGATGAGCTACATTGATCATGTAGATTTTAGAGTGTTGAATACTGATGTTTTAGAGGAGATTGTTAAGAAATTAGGATATAATGATGGTTTGTTTTTCTGCATTCATTACAAGGAACCGTATTGTTCGTTGGATTTTGGTCTTAGGACATTAAAATGTGATATCGACTTAGAGCCTATCTTCGATCATGTGCGTCAAGGAGTCCACACCATAGACATGTATGTTGAACACCGGATGTCAACAATATTGGAAAATACAAGTGAAGGTCCTGTAGGGGCAGGTAAAGCAATTGTTCCAGCATCATTTGCAATAAATAATCAGGATTATAGTATGAATGAAGATGAAGAAGAGAAAAACGGAAGTGATGAAGAAGAGAGTAAAGGTAGTGATCCTGATTATGAGTATGTTGAAGAAGATAATTTGGTTTATAAAATAGAGGTGGATATGCAGATGTTCAGGGCTAATGTTGATTTTACTAGGGAAAAGTTGGATGGTTCAGGTGATGAGGATGATGATGATGACAGAACTGATGAAGGTCATCAGCCTGTTGACTTGGAGGATTTTGAAAGTGGATCGGATGACAATTCAACCCTTAGAGATAAGGTTGCTAGGAAGATAAGGAGGAGAAACAAGAGTGCTTCAAAAGGTCCAAATGATCTGCCATTCTACATTGGTCAGCTTATTGATGACAAGAAAAAGATGAATCGGATGGTGAAAGAATATGCTCTTAAGGCAAGGAGGGATGTTTTTATTCAAAAAAATGAGTTGTTAAGGTATAGGGTAGTATGTTTTGGAAGCAATCCACCACTACTTGGTTATGTAAAAAATAAAGGAGAAGAGGGGCAAAGTAGTAAATGCACCAAAGTAGGGCAAAAATATAAGCACCTCAAAAGGCATACCAAGCCCACATGTCCTTGGGCAGTTCACATCTCAAGGAACACAGACAAGGACCGGTGGTGTGTGAAGACCATTCATAATCAACATCATTGTTTGAAAACAAGGGCCGTTTCTTTGTACACAATGAGTTCGATTGCCAAAGAGATCCAACCCATGTATGACTGGCTGAATGAGATCCCATTCACCGCTTGGTCAAGAGCATATTTTTCTGGAAGAGCTAAATGTGATATGTTGCTGAACAACATATGTGAGGTTTTTAACAGACAAATCGTAGGAGCAAGGGACAAGCCGATTATCACATGCCTAGAATTCATTCGGGAGTACATGACCAAGAGGATAGTGAATGTCAAGAAATTACAAGCAAAGTGTATGGGGCCACTGACTCCTCATGCCACTGAGGTCTTCGATCAGATCAAGAAACAGGCTGCTGAAATGTCTGTTTTAATGGTTGATTCGGACAAGTATCAAGTCACAGGTCCGAGATCACAGTGTGTTGTGAATGTTAAACATAAAACATGTGCATGCAGGAAGTGGGATTTGATCGGGATGCCTTGCAAACATGCAGTTGCAGCCATATGGGATATGTCAAGGAATAGCATTGATGCTGGCATACCAGAAGAGTGGGTGGATGAAGTGTATTGGCTGTCAACATGGAAGAAAGTTTATTGCAATGTCATAGAGCCAATCAACGGGCCGGAGATGTGGACTCCTTCAGGGTGTCCAACAACACTCATCCCACCTAAGCATCATACACAAGTTGGAAGGCCAAAGAAGAAAAGAAAGAAGGCATATGGTGAAAAAGAACTTGAGAAAGATTTTGACAAAGGAGGTAAAATGACCAGAAAGGGTAGTAGCATCAGGTGTGGTAAATGTGGGAATATGGGTCACAATGTCAGGAGCTGCAAAGGACAAGGGGCTGAACAATCCATTGCTTCACAGGAATCACACACTGCCACTCAAGGTGCACCAGTTTACAATCTTGATGAGTGATGGATGGTTTGTAAGTTTAGACAATGTTTGTTAGGTTTGTCAATGTTTGTTAGGTTTGTCGACTTTGTTCAAGACAATGTTTGGTTGGTGTGTAACTTTATGTTTAGTCAAGACAATGTTTGGTTTGGTTTGTACCTTTATGTTTGGTTTGGTCAATACAATGTTATGTTTTTATTAAAATGACCATTTTGCTCATTAGCAGCAGGTTTGACTTGTTTATAAGGTCAAAATGACCATATTATACATTAGCAGCAGGTTTGACTTGTTTATAAGGTCAAAATGACCTTATTATACATTAGCAGCAGGTTTGACTTGTTTATAAGGTCAAAATGACCATATTATACATTAGCAGTAGGTTTTGACTTGTTTATATGGTCAAAATGACCATATGCTCCATTGCAGCATGTTTTGACTAGTTTATATGGTCTAAATGACCATATGCTCCATTGCAGCATGTTTTGAGTTCAATATAACTGCAGCAGCTTTTGACCATATGATACATTTGCAGCCCATATCAATTTGCAGCAGCTTTTGACCATATGATCCATTTGAGTTCATTATATTGGTTTGCAACATGTTTGGATAATTGGTACAATTAAGAGGCGGAAAGTGATTCGATTACATTACATTGCAACATTTAGTACAAAAGGTTTGTCCAACATACTAACTTAAAACCAAACAAAATCTAGCCTATTTCCAGTGACAATCATCCAAACAAGACCAATCCGAATCAGAACCATGCTCCCCTTCATATGGGTCAAAGTACGAATCATCATCTTCATCCCAATATGTGTAATCCCATGCATGTTCAAGCACTTCAGGGTCATAATCCTTTGTCGGATCTCCGAATAACTTTTCATGATCTGTTTCTTGCTCCATGTAACGTCTGAGTATCTCAGACTCTTGATCTTCAAAGTAGACATAACTGTCTGGTTGTTCGGCTGCAACGACGTCTTCATCCTTACCAACCTCTGTTTCTTCATCCTTACCGACCTCTATTTCTTCATCCTTACCAACATCTTTCTCATTCTCAACATCCTTACCTACAGAATTACAAGAAAGCTACCAACACAAACATATAAGAAGGCTACCAACACAAACATATAATAAGAACTTGAAAAAGACCATTGCATCAAAAAGTAAGCAACTACAAAGTATAATTACAAGCAGTCAAGATACACAACCAAATCCAATTTGTCTACATTATACTACTTAACCAAAAACAGTAGAACAATCAACACCCAAGTAATCACAAAGTACATCTTCAGTTTCAACACATCTCCATTCTTGTACCGACCCAACTGTTCTTTGCAGTTAGCCAAGTCAATGATTAAACCAGGCATTACCTCTCCACAAACCGGACAACCCTGTTCTTCACCTTTGTCAGCCCATCTTAGGAATCCACATCCTCCAACCTATTATCGGACATCATAAGCAACACTATCCAACAAAGTTAATATTCAATAAGCATAAAACAGAAGAAACTTACACATCGAATATACCAACGACCAGGATTAGCTGTTGATGCTGATTGTTTCACCACTGTTTTCGCACCACATGGACATATGATGTCTGAATGTTGACTCTTGCCCTTGAATCGTAGCCCAGACGACGAAGATGATGGCATTTTCAAGGCACAGACGACGAATACGAAGATGAGGGATTGAGGGATCGACTGAAGAGCAGTTGAAGAACACAGATGAATTAGGGCTAGGGCTTATTAATGGAGAAGAACAAGGGTAGTTTGGACATTTCAACCTAACTAACGGTAAGATCTAACGTTGAAATGGTCAGGGGGTAAACGTGCGACATAACCCCAAACAGTGGGGGGTAAAACTGCAATTACTTCCTTAGGGGGGAGACCTGCCAATGCCCCCTAACCACAGGGGGTAAAACTGCAATTTACTCTATAATATATGGCTGCTACAAATCGGAATGGACTATGGAGTGCTGCCAAAAATGGTGGATGGTGGCTGCTAATTATTTCGTAAGCACCATGTCCAATACGTAAGCCACAAGTGCCACTTTCTGTTTTTTTTTTTTTTTTTTTTGCATGAACTACAAACCATAAGTAACATGTTAAAACCGTAAGCCCCATGTAGGAGTACTATTCATTTTTGTGAAGCCCACCACAAACCGTAAGCCACAATATGATCCCGTAAACCGTAGGTGCATGTTTCTGTTTCTTTTTTATGAGGCCATGCACACAATCCGTAAACCATATGGGTGGAACGTAAACCTCATGTCTAAGGGGAGGGGGGGTGGTTCACTAGTGATAGTTTCTATCACTCCCACTATCCAATCAAATCATGCCATGTCAGCACCCAATATTCTATCACTAGTGATAGAAATATAGGCGGGGTGGTATCACTAGTGATGGAATTCTATCACTCCCAAATTTTAAAAATATTAATCTCACAAAAATGCAGTGGGTCAAACACGTGTCAAAAAAGTGTGGTCAACAAGACATGCAATGGGTCAGAGCATAGGTGTCAAGCATGCAAACAATGATACATTCAAGTTTCACGCGTTATTTATTCAACTCGTTATTTTTTTAACGAGTGATACTTAGGCCGGCGACGGTGTTTCGTTCTTGTTTAACGAGTGATGGGGTGGTATAACGGACCACCCCGTGTGCCCTAACATATAGCGTTACTTTTATTTTCTTTCTTTTGCACATGCTCCTCAAATCAAGTGCCTAATTACCTCCACTATTGTTTTGTCCTCACATGCATCCAAGAATCACAATTCACGTTTATATATGACTACCCTTCAATTTACCTTCGTCTTTTCTTCAAATAAAATAAAAATAATGAACTCTTTTAGAATGATTCTTCACACCTCATGAATAGCCTGCATGTAACTTTCCCGAATTGACACGAATGGCCCCTGAACTTCATTCTTCCTCATTCCTTGCATATATAAACTCCATTTTGAATTGAAATATATTCCATTTGCTACACTTATCAGCCTTGGACGCTCCGCTTCATCCCTTAACCAGTTAACTTCCTCGAAATAAGTAATTTAACCTGCAAAGTCACAATTTCTCGTAGTTACCTTATTCAACACATATAACTACTTAAAACCGAATAACATAAGCAAGATGAACACTTTAAAGCTCGGGTTTCACCCTCTCCATCAGTGGCTCCTAGTTTCTTTCACGAAGTTTAATCGGTAAAACTTTTCCTCATTTTCTTTCATTTTTTTTCTTTCTTCTTCTTTCTCCGAAGAACTGATGAAATGTTGTGCTGCTGTTATGTTGTTGATGATGATGGCTAGTGGATGACGGGGACAATGGTGTTGGTTTGCGGCCTAGGTTCGGGTACAGGACTCCAAAAATTCAAGTTTAGTTCGTGTCTTAGATGATTTGGTTTTGGCTCGGGTTACAACGGTACAAAGCAACCGGATTTCGTTGTTTTAGTTTTGGATGCACGACAGTGGAGGTGATCTCGGGTCTGATTTATGCTCAACATTAGACTCGGTTCGTTCAGCTTCGGTTTGGGTCTCGGCTCGGATTTGGGCTCGATCAAGATAGTCAACGGGACTCGGTCCGGGTCAACAGTGGTCAACAGATCAGTTCGGGTGACGTCTCGGGTTCCGGGTCAGATCTAGTATGGTTCGGGTTCGGGTCGGCAGTTTCAGCGGGTCCGGTTCGGTCAGATTTGCCAGCTTCAGAAGAGGTTCGGGTTGACTCGGTCAACTCAGCGAGTCAACTTGGTCAACTCAGCGAGCCAAACCTGGTCAACTCAGTTGACCCGGTCAACTCAGTTGACCCGGTCAACTCAGTCAAATGGTTCGATGTTTCGACATGCGAAGACTCGGTAAGGGATTTAGGACGATTATTATTTACGTTCATTAGTTATTATTATACGCGAAATCAAGCTCTAAAAATCGTATCAAATAATGAAACTTTTATAGAGTAAATTACAAAGTTCGTCCTTTATGTATGTCTAAAATATCAAAGTATGTCCTTTATCTTTAATAACCTCAGAAAACATCCTTAATGTTTGCAAATCCTTACATGTTACGTCCTTTAGTCCTAATCCAGTTACTTTTCATGGTTAAATTTGACTAAGTCAGCCCCACATAAGGGTATTTTGGTCTTTTTATCATAAATATTAAAATAAATAATAAAAAAATTATATATATATACATACAGCTCTCTCTCTCTCTCTCTCACATAAACACCTCTCTCTCTCTCTAAACACACACCACCAGCTTTCTCTCTCTAATCGCCGGACCACCACCACCGGACCGACAACCACCGCATATTGCCCCTCTCTCTCACTCTTTCCTCTCGAACTATCCTACCAGCACCAAATCCACCTGCCCCACCACCACCACTTTCTTTCTCTCTCTTCAACTCAAACACAAACCCTAAATCCCCAAAAATCCTATGAAAAAACCTATTTCAAATTAGCAAAACCCCATAAAATTTAAACCCACAAAGATCAAAACTTGATCAATGAAAGCTGATAAACCCATCTCCACCGTCCACCGTGGCACCGGCTACCCACCGGCGTTTGCTTACTACATCTCCGGTAACCGTGGTGACGATGACAAAATATTCCGGCTGCTTATGGCGCTGTACCATCCAAGAAACAGGTACTTGTTGCACATTGTAACTGAAGGGTATGATGATGAGAGGAGGAGTTTGAGTTTGATGGTTAAATCGATTCCACCTCAAATTGTCTGCAACCCCAACCTCTGAATACCCCCGTCGCAACAGATCCCCTTCATTCGTCGTCTACAACCCTAACCACCTTCACTTTCAGATCTCAGACTTCTAGATCTGTTCGTCTCTTGGTTTGGGCTCGATTTTAGATCCGTTTTTCGGATGTTGCAGGTGGTTCAGAACCACCATCGCGACGGTGGAGGTCGTGATGGTTTTGTTTAGATCAGAGGTGGATGGTAGTGGGGTGGATGGTGGCGGTGGTGGGGTGGTGGTAGTTCTAGAGGGAGAAAGTGTGACTAAAGACGGCTCGAGATCGCCAGAAAAGTTATGCCGACAATCGACATAAGCCGCTAGAATTTCAAGTTGGAGATAAGTTACTCTTAAAAGTTTCTCCTTTGAAAAGAGTAGTTTGGTTCGGTAAGAAAGGAAAGTTAAGTCCAAGGTACATTGGACCATTCCCAGTAATCCAGCAGATAGGACCAGTTGCATATCGCTTGCAATTACCAGAAGAGTTAGCCGGGGTACATGACGTATTCCATGTATCCAACCTCAAGATATGTTTATCTGACGAATCCCTGGTAGTACCTCTTCAAGATATAGAGGTAAATGAAAAGCTGAAATTTGTGGAAAAACCTCTTCAAATAGAAGACAGAAAAGTCAAGTTCCTCAAGCACAAGAGACTGGTGCTGGTCAAAGTAAAATGGGATTCGAAAAGAGGACCAGAGTATACATGGGAGCTAGAATCCGAGATGAAGCGAAAATACCCTTCCTTGTTCCAGTAAATCTCGAGGACGAGATTCTAAACAAGGTGGGGAGGGTGTAACAACTCTTGCCAAAACTATTACTTCTTATTTTAATAATGTCCATTAGGAAACCCTAATTGAGACCCCCAAGTAGTAAGGCATGACCCATAATTTTTAAAACGACCACATTCAGGATCAAGACCCCCTAAAACTCAAGGGGGTATCCCCTAATGGATAATTATCCTTTAAAACGGTGTAAATCATGAAATTTCATTTAAGGTTGACTCACCAGGGCTATGTGGGACACGAGGCCACCTTAGCTAAAATAGGTGTGCCCCGCGTGTCGCGCCAGGATCCCTGGCAGCCTGCGCGACACGCGAGAGGGACTAAATTTCAGTATATATAGTAGGGGTTGGCACTTGCATGGGAAATCTGTTATGACGGAAAAATCAGTCACGTACGTTGAGATATTCGCTGTTTCGTCCAAAAACACACACATTCACAAACCTCTGCTGCAACAATAGGGTATTAACTCAATCACTGCTACGATACAATGTCCGATCGATTGAAATCGATCCGATGGATGTTTAAGTGCTTCCCGAATTCGGGCTATACTTTGTCATTCGTCGTGAGGGTTTTGATTTCGTGAATCTATCGTAAATGTTGTATTAAGTTACTGACCTAGTTTCGTGTGCATTGTTATTTAACTAGGTTACGAGGCTAAATCAGTAGGCAAAGTTCTATCCAAATAAACTTGCAATGTGAGTCATTCTCTTTTTACCAAATTGCTTTACAAAACCCTAAATGTTTTCCAGTTATACTTTGTAGTGATTAAGTCTTTGCTAAATCTTTAATTACTGGCAGTATGTGGGGGGTTTTGTGCACATTACTACTAACAATTTATCACTTTAGGTGGGCGAGCCTAATTAGTGATATGTCCACAGTCATAGATTCGGTCGAGTGACAGCTGAACCAGCTAATTTTAAGATAGGGGCAAATATAAAAACCCTTAATGCTGTAAATTGTAACAATGTGTCATTTGTGCAAATTGAATGACTCGCCAGTATTTCCCCGCTGATAAAATCTTTTTAAAACATGTTTCAGGTGACTTACTGTGAATCAGGAAAAAGTGACGCGTAGCACTACCAGCTTGGAATAAGTGGCTCAGTAGAATAGATAAACATGTTTTGTAAAACAGGGAATTTCCCCGTGAAATTTCGTTTATTGTAAATAATGGGGTTTATCCTAAAATGTGAAATAAAATAATTGGGCATTTTCAGTTTTAAAAGATCCTGTTAAAAGTTTCGCTGCCAAAATAAACAATACCACGGGTTTCTGTCCCGCGGCTCCTGAAACGGGTAAAACCGGGTCGGGGGCCGTGACAGGTATTATTCATATTCACCTACGTTTAACATAACTCTCAGGAGTTAACGTAGTCTAAATTTCGAGGACGAAATTTTATTAACAGAGGGAGAATGTGACAACCGGTGATTTACTGCTCCTAATTACGCGATTAACAAACATTAGGACGATAATAAATAGTGTTTAAGCCGTAAATGAACTTAATTAGGCCTTTGAAGTGCCTAGGGACGTCTATCCGACTTTACAGTGCGCGAACGGTGGTTTACGGGGAAACCTGTTAAAAGTTAAGCGACAACGAATTGAAACCGAACAAACTACCGACAACGCCGACAAATATTAAACTTTTACGATATATTTTAGCTCCGTAATTAAATTTTTACATCCGTAGTTGAAATTGGATTAAAAAAACGGAATTAAAACGGTTAACGCAGTATTTCACGCGATTTTTAGTTAAAGCGACGAACGAACGCGTCACACGACAAACGACACTATTTTACGCCTTTTAGTCTTAAAATTTTATTTTACGACGCTTATGAAGTTTGGGTTGTTATAACGGGTCTCGTAGGAATCACGGACCTTTAAACTCAAAGATTAGGCTTGTGGGCCTAGGGCCCAAGCGCAAAGCCCACTAAATCAAACCTAGCTATAAAAGGGCAAGTGAAACCCTAATCCCCATTTTGTTCAGCCGCTAAACTCATCCTCTCTCTCCCAAATACAATTCTCTTCAACTTTAAGAACATACACACATATGAAACCTCTTCTTCTTAATCTTTCACACACAAAATCAGTATTTCAAAACACAGACATCTTACCCACAAGTCCCTGCTCTCTCCCTCTCGATTCCTTTGCCGGCGAGTTAAGGGAGGATTCGGCTAGACTCTTCGACAACACCCACCCCCTCTTCCCTCTCAACTCCGACGGAAAGCAAATGGCCACCACCCTCCGGTGGTAGCACACGGCGACTATGAGCCCTCCGGTAGCCGACGATGGCAACCCGGAGGCGATGACGTTGAAATTTGACGGCAACACCCACAGCCCCATGACCTCTCTCTCACTATTCCTTCTTAACCGGCGACTGGACACCGGACCAGCGACAAACCAGCGGCGGCACCGCCGCTCACGGCGGCGGCAGTGAATGCCTGCGACGACGAGGACGGCGGTGGCTCCGAGTTTCTTTGACGAAGTTTAATCGGTAAAACTTTTCCTCATTTTCTTTCATTTTTTTTCTTTCTTCTTCTTTCTCCGAAGAATTGTTGAAGTGTTGTGCTGCTGTTATGTTGTTGATGATGATGGCTGGTGGATGACGGGGACAGTGGTGTTGGTTCGCAACCCAGCGAGTCAACTCGGTTAACTCAGCGAGTCAATTCGGTCAACTCAGCGAGCCAAACCTGGTCAACTCAGTTGACCCGGTCAACTCAGTCAAATGGTTCGATGTGTCGACATGCGAAGACTCGGTAAAGGATTTAGGACGATTATTATTTATGTTCATTAGGTATTATTATACGCGAAATCGAGCTCTAAAAATCGTATCAAATAATGAAACTTTTATATAATATTAATTGGATTTACATATTATCTTGATCATATAATTCGGTTATACATATGTCGTGAATTGGAAAATTGTTGAATCTTGATAAAATAACGACAACTTGTGTTGTCGGGGCCGTCTAAAAACAGAGGAAACTCTGCCCGTTTTTCAAGAAAATCCGTAAAATAAAACGCGTTTTTACTATAAAGCAAACTATCGGAATTCAAGTAATCTTTTAGTAAAACAAACACAAATATCGACGACACTTTACAATATCACGAAAACTACGATTTGAATATTATTTTTGACAATGCTTTTATAAAATAAAACGTGATATAATATTTTCAATTCTTTTATTATTTTCGACAATTCTTGCTATAAAATAAATATAGCTTATATATTTATTTCAAATATCAAACGACACGATTTCGTTTTATAAAATAAATATAGTTTATTTAATTATTTCAAATATCAAACGACACGATTTGGTTTTAAAAAATAAATATAGTTTATATATTTATTTCGAATACCAAACAATACGAACTCTGTTTATAAAAATAAATATAGTTTATATTTGTTTCAAACATCGAACAATACGAATTCGTTTCATAAAATAAATATAGTTTATATTTATTTCAAATATCGAACAATACGAATTTGTTTTATAAAATAAATATAGCTATATATTTATTTCAAATATCGTACAACACGAATTCTTTTATAAAAATAAATATGGTTATATATTTATTTCCAAACATAACAACTCGATTATAATTTTATAAAATAAATATAACTGTTTATATTTATTTCAAACGCGTAAACGACATATACACAACACGAGTTTGTTATATGTTATTTTCATATAAATATTCTCTTATACACGTACGATTTCTCGGGACGACTAAAGCGATTACACCGACATATTTATATATTTTTTTATAAATATTTATATATTTTAAATCTCTCGGGAACTAAGTCCTTCAAGACTTATTAGTTATTACTGACAATAAACTAACTAAACAAAGTTTACCTTAGTCATTTTCATCAAGTTATCAACTTACCATCGAATCGTTCGATTAACGATTCGGTAGAGCTCAGTGACACGTAGTTTAGTTACCGCGTTTATTTAGAAACTTATAAGATATTCCATGGTAGGAATATTGTAGAATGCATGCTAGTGAGTCACGTTTGGAAACGACATCTCGGAATCATAATTAGCTAGCTTTGCACAAGAATATCCAGGTGAGTTCATAACCCCCACTTTTTACGGTTTTACATTTTTATAATTGTTTTTTGGGGTGGAAAGACATGCAAGTCTTGCAAAAGTAAACAATTTCTCGATAAACGAAAACTCATTTCTAAACCATGTTGCAAATGGACTTCATGGAACTCAGTTGGTTTACGAACGATTTATACTGAACATACCGGTTTTACAAAACAAATGCGTATTTACGAGACATGCATGATTTTCATGATTAGGGACAGGAGTGTCCTAGCTACAATAATGGGACTGGGTTGGTCTGCGTACGTAAAACGAGGCAACCCAGTGAGTTCATGTCGCCGTTTTCTTTTAACTGTTTTCAGTTTATAACTTAGGGAGTGTAATACATGTTACAAATGATTACGATTACAAATGCTATGGTTAGTTAAAGAATAAACTGTTAGATCATGTGAATGGGTAGGCGATTAACTTAAGACCATTAGTCCTTGTATAAGGACCGAGGGGCATGAGTGATAGATCTATTGGGTGTTGCGAGCCCCGCCCATGAGCCCGCGGGTTGGACCACGTGGCGACTTTTTCGTTCCCGTCGGATTGCCCTGTACGAAATACACATAAAAGGTTTGAGCCTTCCTGCATCATTGCACACACATTAATATCTTAGCTACACATTAATAGATCTGTTCATAGACGCTTTCATACCGGATTACAAAGGAATACTTACAAATATTTTCAGGATTATTGGAGCTCACAGTTTTCATTTAACATGCCAAAGAAAATGAATTTTTATTTCGTTTTCTAAAACAATACTTTTAAAAACCGGTTAGTCAAAAAGATTTATTTCAAATCTTTTACAGACAAACTATGAACTCGCTCAACTTTATGTTGATTTTTCGCATGTTTCTTTCTCAGGTTACTTTTTCAAAACATGGCGCGGTTGGAATAGGAGAACCATGTGGGGTCGAGTACTTAGTGGCGTTTGTTTTCTAGAAGTCTTAGCTTATTTGCTTCCGCTGTGCAATGAAGATACCGGTCCAGTCACGCCAGCTCTAATATTTTTGGGGTGTGACAATTCTCTAGAAACCACTCACTTTAAAACGCCAAAAAATGTTAGTTAAAATAACCACAGATGGCAAAGCTTTCACTGAATGGATTCTTCTTCTGAGGGGGTTATCTCGTATATACACTTGTGTATTGATAGTCAAGAGCGAAGAATAGTTCACTAGTGTTATATATATATATATATACACCAACTTGAAACACCCATATTTCTTATTCCAAAATAAGTATTATTATTTACAAAATTCGGGCATGACCCATTCGTATAATGAACGAATCCCTGTAAGACCAACTTGTAAGAACTTAATATGACACAACGGAAAATATGAGCCCAAAAAAATTTCTTTCTTGTTTAGACACATTACTTACTTAAAGGCTCAAATACAAATGATAAACATTTACAAAAGGGATTTATAATAACCACATTAAATTAACGCTTCAAGACAATACATAATTCAAGCTATGTGGCCGTTCTTCCAGTACAATCCTTGATTTACGGCTCGATCAACGCATGCTTATCTTCGATAGTAGTGGTAGAGATCCGTGCAATACCTGTAGACATCACATACAACTTAACCATTAGTCATTGACAACATCATACAACATTATTCTCACGTAATTAAAATTCGTATAACATTCAAGAATAAAAACTTTGATTCATTCGACTATCCTCTCGAATTCTCTTGTTCTGAGTACGGCTTCAATTTCATAAGAATCTGACATTCTCATTCCTGCATTACATTCCAACCTCAAATACATTGTTAGTAACGTAAATTCTCAAACGTATCTAACTTCTGCATGCACACATACTTACATACATACTTACACACGCACATACATACATACACATCTACATACCTATATACATTCGAACATACCTACAAACATGTATTCATACCTATGTGTTTCATTCAAGTTATTGCATATCATTTACATATAATACTCGTCCAACTTAAATACATTCATCTATCATTCCTTTACATCAATTACATATGACTTAGACTTGGAGTTATAACTCGTAAACAACCAGTAAACACTCGAATTCATGTTTGGAACGCTCACCGTAGACCACGGTTAGTATACCGAAGCTTACGATACATAACTCAACATAAATAAAAATTTTCAGCTTTTCAAACGTGGGGAGGGCGTCGGCGACGGCCCTACAGGGCGTCGGCGACGCCTCTTAGTTTTGCGCGTAGACAGGAAAATAGGGCGTCGGACAAAACTGAAAATGCACATGGCGTCGGCGACGCCCTCTCTTTTTGTCATTTTACTGCTGTGTTGTTTTCGTCGCTCGAACGCACTGAAACTAGCATAACTTCTAAACCGTTAACCAGTTTGACCTCCCGTTTCTTCCTACATGCTTGAAAATTCATATTCTACCATGTGAACTTGATATCCAACATCCGGGTTAAGGAAATTCCTAACTTACACGTTTTCGGCTTATTATACATTTATGAATTATTCAACACATTCATTTTTTTATTTATCAAACCATTCCTATGTCTATACACAAAACTCACATAACGTTATAACTATAACACCCTTACATTATCCGGGGTTCCGAACATGGGGTTTATGAACCCGATTCCTATTATTCGTTAGGCATATGCATCTCGATAAATTTTACGCAAATAAGCTTTATTAACACAACTTCCATACATGAAATTGTTCCCATTGTCCACAACTCGAAACCAGGTCTTTTACCCATTACCCGGTTATACTACCGTCGTGATTACTTAAGTGAATTGTTTTGTAGTGAAACAAATCATCATTTTGACTCGTTCATATTATTGTCAAACAACTCTTTTGCTTAGGGTCAAAAGCTAGATCTTTTGACCATTAACCTAAGTCTCCATTCTCAGTTAATGCACTCATAAGCAACGTTACCTATTACCCGGTTACAATACCGTAACCATTACTTAGGCAATCATTCCGACATATCAATACTACCCCATATTGATCCATTCAATCTACTTAGCTAACCTCAACGATTTCATACAACAATAACCATATATATATATATATATATATATATATATATATATATATATATATATATATCCCAATCGTTATTATGCTCAATAAAACAAATGCTACCTTACTTAAACATAATCCGAAGTGAATCCGAAAATCACTTACCTTATGCGTCTATGTTCGAGCTCGTCTTCTTGCATTCCTTCGACTCATTAGCCATCCGTGCTTGGGTCCTTGTCAATGTAAATTCCTATTCTTTCATACCATTATTTTCATAACTTGTTAGTTTGCATGTTAATCCATATCGATAATCATTTCAAATTCTTAGTTGTATTACTTTCATTAGTCAATCAATCATTCACTAACATGCATAGCTCAATTTACTGAAAATAGGCTGTTTTGGGACGTCCGTTTACTGTACTTATGAGCTTTCAAAAATTACGATCTTTTTATATGACGTGCCCCTCGGAGGGTTTATCCTTGTGTTAAATTTTTAGAATCTAACTCTCTACCAAAAATTTATAAAAATTCATTTACTAAGTTGCAATCAGATTCGTCACTTCTGACTGCAGCTTACGGAAAAATTCATTTAAAATTCCTCGTTTATCCGATTGATGAAATTCCGGTTGGAGATTTTTGAAATCACCTGAAGCTACCTACAGTAAAAATTTGAGATCATAACTCAATTCGTAAATTGAGTTATGACATTCATAATGGGCTGCAAATTCTGCCAGAAAACGCAGCCTGAACCTTCAATACGGAAAAATTCATAAAACATTCATTTTTCGTCGGAAAAATGCCATTCCAGTTGGGTTTGAAAGGTTTTTCCTGGAAGTTCATCAAAAACTCAATAAACATAAGTTATTGACCAGATTTGACCCGGTTACAACCGATTACATTCGGCTGTAACTTTCTGGCCAGATTCTATTTCATCAATTCTCTTCTAATAATCTCACCTAAGCATTTCATCAAACACTTGGTGTGCACATCATTAACAAGGCATAAGGTACAAGTGTTCAAAGCATTGTTCTTCTAGCTCATTACATGGATTATCAAAAACAACTTAAATTCATACATTTCTTTTATCCTACACCAACTTACCTAGAATTTCTCTATTACATTCATGATTACATATCAAAATTTCACTTAATTTACAAAAACTTGATCATCATGTTCATCATACTATTCACATCAAGTGGGTATAGGCTCAAATCATTCAAATAACCAAATTCTAACAAAATTCTTATTCTATTGTGTTTCCCTAACTCACAATTACACCAATTTTTGTATAAATCCATGATTGGGTCGAAACCCACTTTCTAAAATTCATAAATTTTAGAAATTCGACTTACCACTTGGAAGAGCAAGCTTAGATTGTTAGAGAATTGGGTTCATGCATATGATTTGGCCATGATTTCTCTTCCAATCTTGTTAATTTGAAGAAACTAGGGTTTCCCCCTTGTGGCTCTTCTCCTGGTCGATCTACAGAACACACACAAGTGTGTGTTTTGTGTTTTTGTTATTATTAAAAATCTTCCATTCTTTTTTTTAACAAGTTCAACCCCATTAGTTACCATGGTTGTTTATTTGTCACATATTTTTCCTTCTTATTTAATTACTAACATATGCATTTAACTAGGTTAGCATAACATAACTAGACATTTAAGTAACATAATAAATTACATATTTTTGGGGTGTTATATATATATATATAGGGCCAGGATCATTTCAGAACCATAAATATTTACAGAACTCGCAGAACTCCTAATAAACAATCCTTTTATTTATATATTTTTATGTTTAAGATAATTTTATCATTTATTATGTGTATTTTTACGATTACATACATGTTAAGAGTAATTTTATCATTTTTTTATATGTAATTTTATAATTACACATATGTAAACTAGTTTTTTTTACATATATGTAATTAGTTATGAGACATATATATAATTTTAGCAATTAAACATATGTAAACTACTTTTAACATGTATGTAATCAAAGAAATACATATAATAGATGATAAAAAGATCCTAAATACAAAAACTTATATATAAAATGATTGTTTATTAGGAGTTCTGAAAGTTCTGTAGTTATTTAGAGTTCTGAAATGAACTCAACCCTATATATATATATATATAGGGAGAGGATCATGAGAAAACTACATATAAATGAGAAAACTAGAAAACTAACTAAAAAAAACAAAAAAAAACCTAAAAAACATACCATTTTTTTTTTACAATTTTTTATAAAAAAATCGCTAGTTTTTAAATATAAATTTTTTTTGTTGTATTGCACATGTGCATTATATGTGCATTATATGTGTACTACACATGTGCACAATATCCGTAATAGTGCACATGTGCAATACAACAAGGATTTTTTTTTTAATTTTTTGAAAAAAAATTTCCATTTATAAAAACCTCCGATTTTTTTATAAAAATTAAAAAAAAAAATTTGGTATGTGTTTTAGGCTTTTTTTGTTAGTTTTTTGGTTTTCTCATTTAAACTTGTTTTCTCATGATCCATCCCCAATGTATATATATATATATGTAATAACCGCGAGAACCACTCTCAACCAATCAGATTATGCCAACCTAAATGGTATTTTGGTCATTCATCTCAAATGTCAAATCCCCCCTCTCTCTCCATTTAATACCACCAGAGATTTTAAAATCTCTCACCTTTCTCTCTCTTTTAAATCTCTCACCTTTCTCTCTCTTCAACCTAAAGGAAAAAAACACAAATCAAAACTCAAACCAACCACCACACCCATCGTTGATCATCATCGACAGCCACTCCGCTGACTGATTACCACCGCAGACCACCGTACTCCTCGCTGGCTACCACCATGGCAACCACCTTTTATCACCTCCTGTTGTGTTCCGTTAAACCACCATCACCGATCACAATAACGGCCGATGATGGAAGTGCCTACTGGCAGACGACACCCATCACCATCGATTCACCACGGTCTCTCATCCTTACCGTCAATAACCCTCTCACCACCATAATAGCACCATAGTCACCGCCGACCACCTAATTCTCCGCTGGCCGCCTCCTTCCTCACTTTCGATTACACCAGTCACCGCCGATTACCTTTGTTCTCACCTTCGTCCGATCATTAGTCGATCTCCGGTGGTGGTGCCGGTGGTCCCCGGTGGTGGTGCCGGTGGTCCCCGGTGGTGCCGGTGGTCCCCGGTGGTGCTGGTGGTCCCCGCCTATTACACCAGTCACCGTCGATTACCTCTGGTGGTCCCTAGTGGTGCTAGTGGTCCCCGGTGGTGCCAGTGGTGCCGACAATGCCGACGATGCGGATGGTGCCGGTGAGGATTGAGGTCTGTTTGGGTCAAAAGTAGCAGTCTTGAAAACCCCTCAACTTTGGATTCGAATTTTTGGGGAGATCTTGGTGAAAAAGTAAGTTTTTTGGTTAAAAATTTTGGTTGAATGGGACAAGTTTCGATCGATTACATATTGAATTTGGTTGATTTAGAGTGTAATCAGATCAGATTTCGTTGATTAACAGTGAATCGGTTGTTTGGTGAATCAGTTGTTTTGGCCTTTATTGACATAAAAGGTTTCGTATAACTTGAATAGGTGGTGCCGTGCCGATGGTACCCGTTTCGGATTGAATTGGTTGTTTTTTGTTTTTTATTGACATAAAAGTAAGTTTTTCAAGCAAGTTTTTTTACCGACTCTTTTTGACCCATCATCTCTCATCAAAATTCAAACCCCCTCATCTTTCATCTTCAAGACCGTGGTGGGGAGGTGGTTGGTTGGGAAGACGGTGGGGGGAGGTGGTGGTCGGTGGCGGAAGACGGTTGGCACTTTCTCTCTGTCTTGCTCGAAACAGGGGCTGACCCCATCGTTTCTCCAGCGACCCCATCGTTTCTCCGGCGACACCACGGTGACCCCATCGTTTCTCCGGTGTATGTGGTTATAGAAGAGATCGAGAAAGAGATTAGGGAAACCCTTGGGTTCCTGATCACCGGTGACGGCGGACCTCCAGATAACCTCCGGCCGGTCAACCTTTCGAGAGTCCAAAAGGTTCGAGTCTCATATATGATGTTAGTTATCTTTTTGGAAATGATGGATGAATAAATGGTGGCATCTCTCTCTGAAAATGGTGGATGTTGTTGTTTCTCTCTCTAACTTTTGAGAAGTGGGTTTTGCATAAAGTGATTCTGTTGAGTTTTTTTGAAACAGTTTGATTCGTGTTTTTTGATGTGTGTGTGGGGGGGGGGGCTGATTTGTGTTCTTGATTCTATTGGTTTGGGTGTTTTGCTTAAAGTGATTATGTTGGTTGGATTCGATGTCGACTGTTATTTGCAAGCGGTGGCGATGATGCCCGGTGGTGCCCGCTTGGTGCCGGTGGTGCCCCGTGGTGCCGATCGAAAAGTTGTCGAATTTGTGTGAAGTTGTTGTAACACCTCTAAAATTCTTGTCCAATAATGTATTGACACGTGTCATAAGCTTGAACGTGTGAAAGAATACTCTAGAAAGGACTAAAGTTGACAAACAAAGAAAGTATGTGAATATAAGGGTTCAAAAAATCAACAATGGATAAATATACTTTACAATAACCCTACATGATATTTATACCCATAAACGAATGAATCATGGATCATACGAAACTAATTGTGAAGGAAAGTGAGAGATTACAAACTATAGGGGTTAAATGTGTCAACATGTTTAAAGTATACCTCTGAGTGACCTTTTAGCAAACCCGAAGCTTTGTAACGATTAATTATGCTTACTAGAATACATGATAAAAATTTCACCAAGTTTCGTTATCGTATGAGAAAGTTATGATAAAATTCGTATACGAGGGGTTAAAAGCGTCAACGATGAAATTTATGACTTTTCGAGTGATAAATAGATAACCAAGGACTTAACAAAGTTGGTATAAGTCTTGAAGTCCTTAGAAATCAATTTAGAGGGCTCAAAATGCAAGAAATAAAGGTAAAACAACTTTTAGAAGGACCGAGGACCAAAACTGCAAATAATTGAAACTTGTTAACCTGAGCTGAGGCTTCACACGGGGCGCGTAAGCCCAGGCAGAGCCTTACGCGGGCCGCCTGGCACCCCCAGATACAGAAAAACTTGACAGGTGTCTGTCCAGCCCTTGTAACCGACTTTAAACACTTGTTTTGCATACCATGGGCTGTCCCAACTGGTTTTTAGGCCCTAGCGGCACTTGTAAGCATCTTGGTTCCATCCTAGACTTGCTTGGCATGATCATGGGAGATTAAAACCCATATAAATAGAGCACTAAGTTACAACTTTTTGATCATTCATTCCAACTTCACTTTTGAAGACTTCTGGAGCACAAGTGTTGTCCCCAAGCATCCCTAGTCGTAATTAAGACCTTGGTAAGCTTCCTTAACCTTCCTTAATCGTGTTTTACTTAATTATTAGCTTAAAAGTCAAACCATCGTAATTAAAGTTTGACTTATCGATTAATCACTAATGGTCCAGTGATTAGTCAAACTTAAGGTAGTTATAAGTTGGAAATTATGTGGGCATTAAACCCTTAAAAGGGCACCCTCTGATTCTCGTCCTAACTAAGACATTTGTCGATTCAAAGTTGTTTATAAAAAGTCAACAAAATCTTCATTTTCAAATTAACGCATAATTAGCAATGTAGAAGACGTGTAACCTATTTTATCACTCATATAACTTGGTAATTAGTATAAGAACTGGTCTAAGCTTGTTTGATCCGACAATTTTCTGTTTGGGTTCGGTTCGGAACCGAAAGTCGCAAAACTTTGACTTTTGTTTTGACTTCAGTTCTGACCCATATTAGTATGATTTAGAAATGCCTTAGAGCTCCGTTAGGACCAGCTTGTATGATAGTATAACCCTCTGCGTTTATACTACTTAACTCGTTGATTGTCCGATGTCTACGTTAAATGCCTAATGTTGACCAATATGCCCATTTGACCTTAAAACGAGAATTTTGGAAATATGAGAGGACAATAATCTTTGTTACTGATTTATAAACATGTCCCTAAATTTTCACGTCAGTTTGAGGTTTAGATTAGGAGTTATGCTCAATAGCGTAATTAGAAAGCTTTTATTAATTAAACGGCGTAATTAGCGTAGAGCCTATCTAAACCCAATTTTTGACACCAAACCTTTTACCCACTGATGTAATATAATATTTTGGGATTTTTGAAGATTTTTAATTATTTTTAACCTGATCCTAACCTAAGGTTATTGCCTTGATTCGGTAAATACCGATTATACCCTTTTGCTTATAAAATGAGTTTTACATAATATTTTGACACCAATTCAATTGCTACTGATTTTATATAATAAATAAAGTATTTTGAACTTTATAACCTGATCAGAAAACTCAAATTTCCTGTTTAACCCGAAAATCGCTTAAAACGGTTTTTTACGCGTATTAAACACATAGTATGGGTTTAAAACCATTTTGTCATATAAGACTTGTCACCAACTGATATAACCTATTAAATTAAGTTGTTTTACTGATTATTTCAGACCTGAATCTCAGAATTATAATTAATCTCTTTTATAATCTTTAAAATGACCAAAATGCCCCTACGAGGCTTAAATTGAGATTAAACTCGTTTTGGGCATAATGGAAGGTATCCTACTGATATCACAACATATTTAAGGCATATTAACTTAGGAAACCTGTTCCTGACTCGTTCAGTTACCCGTTATGCTTTTTTCGCGTTCGGTTCGGTTTATGTGACTAGTTTGCGTAAATTAGCCGAAACGGGTCAAACCTTATCATTTTTATCTCAAAATCCAGAATGTGTTTAGATTGCCCATATTATACAAGTCTTCAAACTTTTTGGGTCTAAATCACATTCTATCCCGGTCTTCGCTTAATCATGCGTTCGAACCGTATTTTTCCTTTAAAACTAACCGGTCTAAGCTTAGGCTTAATTAAAGACCCGTTAGGATTCTAATAGGTTATTATAAACCTTCGTTCCAGAATAGGAGACCCGGTAAAAGCTACGTGCACTTGCTTGTTGTGAATATTACTTGCAAAGGTAAATACTTTTAACTTATTTTCCCTTATACGGGCTTGGGGTACGGTATATAAAATTCCGCTTGGTCGGGTATTGAATCTCTAATCATATGAAGGTTAAATTATTGAAGTATCCCGTTTGAATTTTTTTGTTTGCTTAAAGCCTTTGGGGGGTTAATGACCATGTCCCAGATATCCTTGGCATCATTTTACGAAATGGCCACGACCTAAGCACGTGGTGTAGGCGTACACCCGTCAGTGCCTAAATAAATAATGTGGTGTGTCTATTGATCTTTAACCCGGCACGAACTGGGCTACTGAACGCATAAGAAACATGTAATTCTTTTAAAAGTATTATATTCAAATAATTATCCCAAGTTATAAAGAGTTTTGTGCCACGTGCATTCAAATCAATTTTATTAAACTTTCAAAATAAGTCGGTTAATTGTATTTACCAGTGTAAACTGACGTATTTTCCCAAAAAGATTAAGTGCAGGTACTACTCGAAATAGGCTGGCTTTCTCCTTAGCATCAATAAGAGTCTTGCAAGCTTGGATGCATTTCAGTCTGTTGAACAAAGTTTCTTTTTATTTGATCCACCTGTGGATTATCTTCAACTATTTTGTGATACTTAATATTACAATTATATTCGGTTGAAATGAATCTATCTTTTGCTTCCGCTGTGCATTTAAATATTGTGTTGTTTGACTATGATGGTATCAACTACGTCACGATACTCCCCACCGGGCCCACCGGTAATACGTGGAAATATCGGGGTGTGACAGGTTAGTATGAGAGCCAACACTGAGTGAATTAAACACTAGCCTTTTGTGTTTAATCTCAGTTACACAATTGCACATTCCTAAATTTTCGAGTCTAGACAAAGAACTTAGGACTAATCCAAATTGTTTTTTTTTATTCTAACTTTGTCCTTTATATTTCTTTGTTGTTTCTTTCTTCTGTTTTGACAGGAAATATGCCAACGAGATTTCGAAGGGGAGGAAGAGGTAAGGGGCCAATCAGCGCCCCCAACGATCACGAGGCCGGGCCTTCTCACCGGCGAGCTCCTTCTACAACAATGAGTGCTGATCCTCAAGGGAACTGGAGGACCTATGAGGAGCCCGCTAGACGATCGGTCTCGCATAGCTCAACACCTTCGTATCGTCACTCCTTTGGGCCACAATCTGAGAACGAGCCCGAAGACTCACGCCATTCCTATTTGCCTTTGCATCGGTCCTTGTCGCACCATTCCTTTGGCGACCCCACTCCTGTTTTCCAGGGCCGGTTCAACCCGGCAAACTACATTCAAGAACCAGTGGGTTTTAACCCATTGGGCCCTGAGGACCATTTCCCCGAAGCTCAGGGGATGGATATAGATGAAGACACGGATCCTGTTGAACCACCTTCTGGGACGCCTACTCACCCCATCGAGATTTCAGATGGGTCATCCTTCCTTGGATCACCTTACCGTGGTCCTGACAGCTACCAAGCAAGGTTTAACCAGTATGAATGGTACTTTACACCCTCTCACCATTCATCGCCTCACGAGCAGCAGCAGCAGCAGGATCCCTTCAAGGATTCGCGCTTCGTGGCAGTCACGCCACCGCCACCACCGCCGCCAGTACAGCTAGCACCTCCAGAGCCACCGAGGCGTAGAAGAACAGGCGCACGAATGTCCGTGCGAGAAAGGGATTTTCACTTTAGCACCCCTCAACACTCAAGTGGCAGTCACTATCCGCCACTGCATGAAGACCCACAAATGGGCGGGCCTTCAAATCCAGTTTCTGAGGTGAATTCTGCACCAGTTGCGCCACCACCGCCACCATAGGGATTTGGCAATCCAATTCCCACATACGCCGGTTCCACGGCGTATAATCCGTTTGAGCAGCCGGCTCACACCAACTATAATTACTCTGAAGCCGACCCATACTTAGTAGCGGCCAACTACAACGCCCTTCATCCTGAAGGACCATATGGAACCCCCTGGGGAGTGGATACCCCGCTCATGGGTATCGAACATCTGCTCAACCTCTGTTTCAGCACCAGTTACAGTCATCACGGTTTTCCCCACCAGAGCAGGAGGAAATCCTCCAAAGACTAAACAGGGTGGAACGAGATTTTCAGGAAGAGCGTAGGAACAACCGGGGATTTTTCAAGAGCCTAGCAAGCTTGTTAAAAGGAAAGAAGAAGAGGGATCATTGAATCCCTATATGTATTGTTGTATTCCTTATTTCAATCAAGTCCCTGCGTGGACATTTATCTAGGTACTTAGTCCCTGCGAGGACTTGTTTTCTTTAGTCCCTGCGTGGACTTGTCTTTTAGTCCCTGCGTGGACATCTAGCTTAGTAATCCGTCCCTGCGAGGACTTGTATTTCAGTTTAGCCCCTGCGTGGGCAAGTTATTTCTGTTAAAGGTCCCGTTCAGGGCAATGTGTACTCCTTCTGATGTTAATGGAATGTTAAACTTAAAAATTTCATTTTTGTCATTATATGCATAATTATATTATACATGAAATAAATACATAAAAAAATCATTCCTTTTTAAAATAATCTGCCTGTTAAATATTAAATAAGAATCTTAAAGGTATAACCTAGCCTGCATGTCATTATAAGACTTGGCCAAGATGGTAAGACCTGTTTAAAAATAGATTCAAATCCCTGTTAACATCTGAAAACATGTTAACGCTCCTGGCAGACGTGATTCGTTAAAATCACACACGTCATTCTTGTAATAGGAATTTTCCAAAAGATTCCTAACCTAACTTGATGATCATATATTAAACACCCATCAGTGATGTAGTGCCTACGGGCCATAATAATTGTCAAATAAGACAAAAGACAGTTGTAGTCTACGACTCCCTGTCAGAAAAAGGTAAAGAACTATGTTCAAACCTTAATGCCTTGATTCTCTGAAATCATGGCTTATGATTTAAAATGTCCCTGTGACTAGGCCTTTTGTGCCACTAATAATACTGTTATTATTATATAATTAGGATAAATTGTAATAAAAATCCTAAATAAATATGATAAGCAAATTAACCAAATAAGGTCTATGTTTACCATGGTTAATGAATTGCCATAAAAGACAATTCCATAATAAACTCCCAAATAAATTATTGTCAATATCTTATGTAACAGATCAAACTACATGGCTGACTCGGATGAGATCAACAGTCGGCCAAGGGAGAATCATGACGCCACCAGGATCAATGTAACTGGTGCAGAGCTCCAAGCACTAATTGACAATGCTGTCACAAAAGCCTTGGATAGGCAGTATAGTGAGTCGAGCGGTACTCGAAGCAGAACCCAATCAGTACCCCACTCCAAGCCTAAGACTCATTCAGAGGCTCACAGCAAGCCACCTCCCAAGAAGGAAGAGCCAAAGAAGGATGATGATGATCGTCAGTCCTCAAACCAGCAAAGTGTCCCATCAAAGAAGATCGAGCTTAAGCAGGAACCGCGTGGTAAGTCCTGCACATATAAGTATTTTGTCTCATGCAAACCGAGAGACTTCACTGGGGAAAAAGGAGTTGTCGACTGCATGACTTGGTTAGACAAAATGGACACTGTGGTTGATATCAGCGGGTGCGCTGATAAGGATGTGGTAAAGTTCGTATCTCAGTCATTCAAGGGCGAGGCCTTAGCTTGGTGGAGGTCATTAATCCAAGCTACCGGAAAAATCCCATTGTACAATATGTCGTGGGATCAGTTTGTGACGTTGATTAGGGAAAACTACTGCCCTCAGCATGAGGTCGAAAAGATTGAATCTGATTTCTTGTCTTTGATTATGAAGAACCTGGACTGTCAAGCCTACCTTACCAACTTCAATACAATGTCAAGGTTGGTTCCCTATCTTGTGACACCGGAACCAAAGAGGATAGCTCGTTTCATCGGGGGTTTAGCCCCGGAAATCAAGGCCAGTGTGAAGGCCTCTAGACCAGCTACCTTCCGGTCTGCAGCTGATATAGCATTATCTCTTACTCTGGACGCGGTCAGGCAGAGATCGCTAAGAAACACTGATGCTGAGAAAAGGAAGCGTGAGGATGATAACTCACGGCTATCGGATAAAAGACACAGAGGAAACAATGACCACAAAAAGAGTTCTGGATCTAAGAAAGATGGGCATCAGTTGGGTGATAAACCCAAATGTAAGATCTGCAAGAAAAGTCACTTCGGGAAGTGTAGATATGAGTCGAAATCCCAGCAACAGATCAGGGCATGTGGGATTTGCAAGTCTTCTGAGCACAAGACCCTAGACTGTAAGAAAATCAAGGATGCTACGTGCTATAGCTGCAACGAAAAAGGGCATATCAAGTCCAACTGCCCAAAACTTGCAAAGAAGACTGAGGATGGGAAAAAGACCAATGCAAGGGTCTTCCGGATGGATGCAAAGGAAGCCGTTCTGGACGACAATGTGATCACAGGTACCTTCCTCATAAATGATGTTTATGCAAGAGTGCTATTCGATTCAGCAGCTGATAAATCATTTGTGGATAATAAGTTTTGTAAGTTACTAAATTTACCTGTTAAAACCCTAAGTGTGAAATATGAAGTGGAATTGGCAGATGGCACCTTAGAAACTGCCTCAACCGTATTAGATGGATGTTTCATATCCATTAGGAATCACTCTTTTCCTTTGTCTCTACTTCCTTTGAAGGTAGCCGGTTTCGATATAGTAATAGGCATGGATTGGTTGTCTCGCAACCAAGCCCAGATCGTTTGTGCTAAGAAGCAAGTAGTTTTCAGAACTCCTCGTGGAGAGTCTCTGACAATCCAAGGAGATACTAAGTACGGAATTCCTGAGCAAGTATCCATGCTCAAGGCATCAAGGTGTTTGAAGAAGGGTTGTGTTATCTACGTGGCGCAAGTAACTGTTGATGAACCAAAGCCTGAGATCGAAGACATACCTATTATCTCTGAATATCAAGAGGTATTCCCTGACGAACTACCTGGTTTACCCCCAGATAGGCAAGTGGAGTTCAGGATTGACATTATTCCTGGAGCAGCACCTGTAGCACGAGCGCCTTACAGATTGGCACCAACAGAGATGAAAGAGTTGAGAACTCAACTTGATGATTTGTTAAGCAAGGGATTTAATAGACCTAGCTCATCTCCTTGGGGAGCACCAATCCTGTTTGTGAAGAAAAAGGATGGGTCGATGCGTCTGTGCATCGATTATCGAGAACTTGACAAAGTTACTATTAAGGATCGGTATCCGTTGCCCAGGATCGACGACTTGTTCGATCAGCTTCAAGGAGCAAGTTACTTCTCCAAGATTGACTTAAGGTCAGGGTATCATCAACTGAAGGTCAAGGATGAAGATGTACACAAGACCGCATTTAGGACTCGTTATGTTCATTACGAGTTCTTAGCCTTTTGGGCTCACTAATGCACCAGCCGCGTTCATGGATCTCATGAATCGCGTCTGCAAGCCTTACTTGGATAAATTTGTCATCGTCTTCATCGATGACATTCTCATCTACTCAAAGAGCCAAACTGACCATGAGAAGCACCTCCGTTGCATTCTAAAACTGCTTCAATGAGAAAAGCTCTACGCCAAATTCTCTAAGTGTGAATTTTGGCTTCATGAAGTCCAATTTCTTGGACATGTGGTTAGTGAACGCGGAATCCAGGTAGATCCCGCTAAAGTTGAAGCTGTCATGAATTGGCAAGAGCCGAAGACGCCCACAGAGATTCGCAGCTTCTTGGGGTTGGCAGGATATTACAGACGTTTCATTGAAAAATTTTCAAGGATTGCTGCACCCCTAACTTCTTTGACTAAGAAGAATATTAAGTTCAACTGGGGACCGGAGCAACAAGAATCCTTTGATATCCTTAAGCAGAAGCTAAGCAATGCACCAGTGCTGACATTGTCTGAAGGGATTGAAGAATTTGTGGTATACTGTGATGCATCACACACCGGTATGGGGTGTGTGCTTATGCAGAAAGGCAAGGTTAATGCCTATGCTTCTCGACAGTTAAAGGTGCACGAAAAGAACTACACCACCCATGACTTGGAGTTGGGTGCCGTGGTATTTGCACTAAAACTGTGGAGGCATTATTTGTATGGAACTAAGTGTGTAATCTATTCTGATCACAAGAGCCTTCAACATCTGTTCAATCAGAAGGACTTGAACATGAGGCAGCGACGTTGGATGGAAACCTTGAATGATTATGATTGTGAGCAGTGTTGCAAAAATCGGCCTAGGCGGCCGATTAATCGGCGCCTAGGCGCTAGGCGGCTAGTTACTGACTAATTTTGAGCTAGTCGGCCAATTAATCGGAGTCGGTCAAAGTCGGTCAAAATCGGTCCTAGGCGGTCCTAGGCGGTCAAAAATCGGATTAATCGGCCTATATTAATCGGTTAAAATCGGTCAAAATCGGTCCCAGGCGGTCCCAGGCGGTCCTAGGCGGTCAAAATTGGTCAGAATCAGTCAAAATCGGTCAAAATCGAACCATACTATCTGAAACTTGAAGTATTTATGTGAATTTTGAAGTATTATTTTTATATTATTGGGTATATATATATAATTTTGAAAAAATACATATAAAAATCCCAATCCGATTAATCCCGATTAGTCCCGATTAATCCCGATTAGTCCCGATTAATCCCTAGGCGGTACCTCACCGCCCGACTAGCGCCTAGCGCCTTCTACAACACTGATTGTGAGATAAGATACCATCCTGGCAAGGTGAATGTAGTCGCCGATGCCTTGAGTAGAAAGGAAAGAGTGAAGCCTATAAGAATCAATGACAAGAGCATTGAGATAAAGAATGGTTTGAATGAAAGGTTGTTAGCTGTGCAGAAGGAAGCTGTGCTAGAAGCTAACTATCCTGATGAAAAGCTAGGAGTAACTGAAGAACAGTTATCCTATGGCAAGGACGGAATTCTGAGGTTAAATGGACGAATATGAGTTCCAGTTTATGGAGGACTTCATGATGTTATCCTCCAGGAAGCCCACAGTTCTAAATACTTCGTTCATCCTGGAGCTGACAAGATGTACCAGGATCTGAAACAAAACTTTTGGTGGATAGGCTTGAAGAAGTCTATAGCTGCCTATGTAGCTAAATGTTTGACGTGCGCATAAGTAAAAGCTGAACATCAAAAGCCGTCAGGTTTGCTACAACATCCTGAACTCCCCACTTGGAAGTGGGAGATGGTGACGATGGATTTCATCACCAAGTTGCCAAAGACAAAGAAAGGAAATGATACTATATGGGTGATAGTGGATAGACTGACCAAGTCAGCACATTTCCTACCCATTAAGGAGACTTATAGCTCCGACATGTTAGCCCAATTGTACGTAGATAAGATTGTATCTCTGCATGGCGTACCAGTGTCTATTATCTCTGACAGAGATACTAGATACACATCACATTTTTGGAAAAGTTTCCAACAATCTTTGGGCACGTGCTTAAATTTTAGTACGGCTTACCATCCTCAGACGGACGGGCAGAGTGAGCGTACAATCCAAACTTTGGAAGACATGCTTCGTGCATGTGTGGTTGACTTAGGTGGTAGTTGGGATAACCACCTGCAATTGATCGAGTTCTCGTATAACAATAGCTATCATACCAGCATTAAGGCTGCGCCTTTTGAGGCATTGTATGGTAGGAAGTGCAGAACGCCCGTTTGTTGGGCGGAAGTTGGAGATGTCCAACTGACAGGGCCTGAAATAGTCTTTGAAACAACGGACAAGATTGTCCAGATTCGTGACCGCCTGAAAGCTGCCAGGGATAGGCAGAAAAGTTACGCAGATTTAAAGCGTAAACCTCTGAAATTCGAGGTAGGCGACAAAGTGTTGCTTAAAGTAACACCCTGGAAAGGGGTAATGCGATTTGGTAAGAAAGGCAAGTTAAGCCCGAGATACATAGGACCATTCGAGATCATCGAATGTGTCGGATCAGTTGCTTATAAATTAAACTTACCTGAAGAGCTCAGTGGTATTCATAACGTATTCCACATCTGCAATCTGAAGAAATGTCTAGCTGATGAATCACTAGTCATACCACATACAGATGTGCACATAGAAGAGAGCTTGAAGTTTGTTGAAAAACCTGTGTCGATCGAAGATCGACAGGTTAAGAAGCTTCGAAGGAAACATGTACCGATCGTAAAAGTGAAATGGGATGCCCGTAGAGGTCCCGAATACACGTGGGAGGTTGAGTCCACAATGAAAGAAAAGTACCCTCATTTTTTTCAATAAATCTCGAGGTCGAGATTTCTTTTAAGGGGGTGAGGATGTAACACCTCGAAAATTCATGTCCAAAAATGTATTGACACGTGTCATAAGCTTGAACGTGTGAAAGAATACTCTAGAAAGGACTAAAGTTGACAAACAAAGAAAGTATGTGAATATAAGGGTTCAAAACGTCAACAATGGATAAATATACTTTACAATAACCCTACATGATGTTTATACCGTTAAACGAATGAATCATGGATCATACGAAACTAATTGTGAAGGAAAGTGAGAGATTACAAACTACAGGGGTTAAATGTGTCAACATGTTTAAAGTATACCTCTGAGTGACCTTTTATCAAACCCGAAGCTTTGTAACGATTAATTATGCTCACTAGAATACATGATAAAAATTTCACCAAGTTTCGTTATCGTATGAGAAAGTTATGATAAAATTCGTATACGAGGGGTTAAAAGCGTCAACGATGAAATTTATGACTTTTTGAGTGATAAATAGATAACCAAGGACTTAACAAAGTTGGTATAAGTCTTGAAGTCCTTAGAAATCAATTTAGAGGGCTCAAAATGCAAGAAATAAAGGTAAAACAACTTTTAGAAGGACCGAGGACCAAAACTGCAAATAATTGAAACTTGTTAACCTGAGCTGAGGCTTCACACGGGGCGCGTAAGCCCAGGCAGAGCCTTACGCGGGCCGCCTGGCACCCCGAGATACAGAAAAACTTGACAGGTGTCTGTCCAGCCCTTGTAACCGACTTTAAACACTTGTTTTGCATACCATGGGCTGTCCCAACTGGTGTTTAGGCCCTAGGGGCACTTGTAAGCATCTTGGTTCCATCCTAGACTTGCTTGGCATGATCATGGGAGATTAAAACCCATATAAATAGAACACTAAGTTGCAACATTTTGATCATTCATTCCAACTTCACTTTTGAAGACTTCTGGAGCACAAGTGCTGTCCCCAAGCATCCCTAGTCGTAATTAAGACCTTGGTAAGCTTCCTTAACCTTCCTTAATCGTGTTTTACTTAGTTATTAGCTTAAAAGTCAAACCGTCGTAATTACGGTTTGACTTATCGATTAATCACTAATGGTCCAGTGATTAGTCAAACTTAAGGTAGTTATAAGTTGGAAATTATGTGGGCATTAAACCCTTAAAAGGGCACCATCTGATTCTCGTCCTAACTAAGACATTTGTCGGTTCAAAGTTGTTTATAAAAAGTCAACAAAATCTTCATTTTCAAATTAACGCATAATTAGCAATGTAGAAGACGTGTAACCTATTTTATCACTCATATAACTTGGTAATTAGTATAAGAACTGGTCTAAGCTTGTTTGATCCGACAATTTTCTGTTTGGGCTCGGTTCAGAACCGAAAGTCGCAAAACTTTGACTTTTGTTTTGACTTCAGTTCTGACCCATATTAGTATGATTTAGAAATTCCTTAGAGCTCCGTTAGGACCAGCTTGTATGATAGTATAACCCTCTGCGTTTATACTACTTAACTCGTTGATTGTCCTATTTCTCCGTTAAATGCCTAATGTTGACCAATATGCCCATTTGACCTTAAAACGAGAATTTTGGAAATATGAGAGGACAATAATCTTTGTTACTGATTTATAAACATGTCCCTAAATTTTCATGTCAGTTTGAGGTCTAGATTAGGAGTTATGCTCAATAGCGTAATTAGAAAGCTTTTATTAATTAAACGGCGTAAAGAGCGTAGAGCCTATCTAAACCCAATTTTTGACACCAAACCTTTTACCCACTGATGTAATATAATATTTTAGGATTTTTGAAGATTTTTAATTATTTTTAACCTGATCCTAACCTAAGGTTATTGCCTTGATTCGGTAAATACCGATTATACCCTTTTGCTTATAAAATGAGTTTTACATAATATTTTGACACCAATTCAATTGCTACTGATTTTATATAATAAATAAAGTATTTTGAACTTTATAACCTGATCAGAAAACTCAGATTTCCTGTTTAACCCAGAAATCGCTTAAAACGGTTTTTTACGCGTATTAAACACATAGTATGGGTTTAAAACCATTTTGTCATATAAGACTTGTCACCAACTGATATAACCTATTAAATTAAGTTGTTTTACTGATTATTTCAGACCAGAATCTCAGAATTATAATTAATCTCTTTTATAATCTTTAAAATGACCAAAATGCCCCTACGGGGCTTAAATTGAGATTAAACTCGTTTTGGGCATAATGGAAGGTATCCTACTGATATCACAACATATTTAATGCATATTAACTTAGGAAACCTGTTCCTGACTCGTTCGGTTACCCGTTATGCGTTATTCGCGTTCGGTTCGGTTTATGTGACTAGTTTGCGTAAATTTGCCGAAACGGGTCAAACCTTATCATTTTTATATCAAAATCCAGAATGTGTTTAGATTACCCATATTATACAAGTCTTCAAACTTGTCGGGTCTAAATCACATTCTATCCCGGTCTTCGCTTAATCATGCGTTCGAACCGTATTTTTCCTTTAAAACTAACCGGTCTAAGCTTAGGCTTAATTAAAGACCCGTTAGGATTCTAATAGGTTATTATAAACCTTCGTTCCAGAATAGGAGACCCGGTAAAAGCTACGTGCACTTGCTTGTTGTGAATATTACTTGCAAAGGTAAATACTTTTAACTTATTTTCCCTTATACGGGCTTGGGGTACGGTATATAAAATACCGCTTGGTCGGGTATTGAATCTTTAATCATATGAAGGTTAAATTATTGAAGTATCCCATTTGAATTGTTTTGTTTGCTTACAGCCTTTGGGGGGTTAATGACCATGTCCCGGATATCATTGGCATCATTTTACGAAATGGCCACGACCTAAGCACGGGGTGTAGGCGTACACCCGTTAGTGCCTAAATAAATAATGTGGTGTGTCTATTGATCTTTAACCCGGCACGAACCGGGCTACTGAACGCATAAGAAACATGTAATTCTTTTACAAGTATTATATTCAAATAATTATCCCAAGTTATAAAGAGTTTTGTGCCACGTGCATTCAAATCAATTTTATTAAACTTTCAAAATGAGTCGGTTTTACCAGTGTAAACTGACGTATTTTCCCAAAAAGATTAAGTGCAGGTACTACTCGAAATAGGCTGGCTTTCTCCTTAGCATCAATAAGAGTCTCGCAAGCTTGGATGCATTTGAGTCTGTTGAACAAAGTTTCTTTTTATTTGATCCACCTGTGGATTATCTTCAACTATTTTGTGATACTTAATATTACAATTATATTCGGTTGAAATGAATCTATCTTTTGCATCCGCTGTGCGTTTAAATATTGTGTTGTTTGACTATGATGATATCAACTACGTCACGATACTCCCCACCGGGCCCACCGGTAATACGTGGAAATATCGGGGTGTGACAGTTGTCTGCCACTTTTTGACGGTGGTGGTGGGTTTTGACGGCGACGGTGCTGGTGAAGGGTGTCGGTGAGGATTGACGACGATGGTGAGGGGGTGGGTTTTGGTCTTGATTGTGTAAGCTGTTGATGGTATAGATTCTGTTTAAATATTTGATGCCCCATGTTTTTGTATATTTGATATTTCTGGTTTAAATTAAAGATGTGGGGATTTTGAGTTGGCAGTGATAGGGCGAATTTTTTTTTCCGACAATTTGATGATGATGGCGCGACAAGGACAGTGGAGAGTAGGTTTTTGACCTGCAACCCCACTTTTGCAGCCATGATTATAGGAAACTTTGAGCCAAACCCCGTTTTCTTCAAGATCCCACATGATTTTGAGTTTTTGTTGTTGTTTTTTATAGTTTTTGCACTGTTGATGATAATAAGTTCAATCTATCAAAGACACCTACTTAGTTATGATTTATGTGTGAGTTCGTTTTTGGGTAAAAAAGTTTTTGCAAAAAAAAAGTTAAAATCGTAAAAAAGTTTTCGTATAAATTTTTGTTATTTGGTAAAAAAAGTTTTTGTAAAAAAAAAGTTTAAAACCGGAAAAAAAGTTTTCGAAAAAAACATAAAAAATGTGTGTGTAAAAAAAGTTTTTGTAACAAAAAGGTTAAAAACGTAAAAAAGTTTTCGTATAATTTTTTGTTCTTTGTAAAAAAGTTTTTGTAAAAAAAACTGAAAAAGATTTTTTGTACAAAAACAGTTTAAAACCGTCAAAAAAGATTTCATAAAAACCGTAAAAAAGTTTAAAAACGTGTGTTAAAAAAAGCTTTTGTAAAAAACGTTAAAACCGTAAAAAAGTTTTCGTATAAATTTTTGTTCTTTTATAAAAAAAATTTCCAAAAAAGTTTTTTTTGTCAAAAATAGGTTTAAAATCGTAAGAAAGTTTTCGTAAAAAAAAGTTTAAAAACGTTAAAAAAAGCTTAAAAACATGTGTGTAAATAAACGGCACGTAAATACGGGTCGTTGAAAACGGTGCGTAAAAAAAACAAGACGCGTAAAAAACGTGACGTTAAAAAAGGCGCATAAAAACTGAGTGTAAAAAACGGCTCGTAAAAAAACCAGGTGATAAAATGGCGCATAAATACGGTGGGTAAAAACGGTGCGTTAAAACGGGACGTAAAAAACTGCGCGTTAGAAAACGGCGCACAACACCGGGTGTAAAAAAACGGCGCGTAAAAAAACCAGGCGTAAAAATGGCGCGTAAAAAAACCAGGCGTAAAAATGGCGCGCAAAAAAACGGAGCGTAAAAAAGGCGCGTAAACGTGCGGTAAAGAAAACGGTTCGTAAAAAAACCGGGCGTAAAAACGGTTCGTAAAAACGGGGCGTAAAAAATGGGGCGTAAAAAACAGCGTGTAAAAAACGGGGCGTAAAAAAAGGCTCGTAAAATCGTTTTTTTTGTAAAAAAATCTGAAAAAATTGTATTTTTGTAAAAAAAATCAGATTTTAAAATTTTTTTAATTAAAAAATCTGATTTTAATAAATTTTAATAAAATAACAATTAATTTAATAAGACAAAAAAACAATAAAAAATAATAAATAAAATAAGACAAAACAAGCAAATTTACTAAATTACCCTTTTGGTATTAAAATATAAAAAATATAATAAGACAAAAATAATTTACTTTTGTTTTTATCACTTTTAATCTCAATCATCCATCTCTAAAGATCAATGGTTGGAAAGTGTTTCTCACAGTTTTCGCAAATGGAGCTGGTTTTCATTTTAACACTCTCTTATGCACGTTTGAACATTTGATGTAATAAAATAAAATTATATAAAAAAGAAGAAAGAAAACAACACAAAATAAAATAGGGGATCGACCATTTGACCACTTGTTTAGACTATGTGTAGTGGCGAGTGAAACAAATGCTGCACCTTTGGGCATAAAGTGACACGTGACCGCTTAGTCAGCAAAGGAACATTTGTTAAAAAGTGGTGTAGTGGTATAATGCCCCATAATGTCCCAACAATAATTACCCAATTATTATCTTTTTTAGAAAAATAAAACAAATAAATGAGCTGGAAATTTATTATTGGTCAAAAATAAAACAATCAGGCGTTTTAATCTACACGTCCAACCAAAAAAAATGAAAAACAAACGCCCAAGGGGCGGTGCGCGGGCGTGTTTGGGCGTGAATGGGGCAAAAAAAAAGCCCAATTTGGTTCCCACTAGAGATGGTCTTAGAGGTAAAGGACTTTAACAAGTTGTGTTGCCGATCTTTTAGCATTGAATGGCATGTATTTAATTAGTTTTCGAGTTTTCACAATAAAAGTGGTTTTCATTTGAACTTCCCCTAAATATATATATATATATATATATATATATATGTATGTATGTATATATATATGTATACAAGTTTGTACATATGATGGAATAAAATAAAATTATAGAAAAAAAAAAAGAAAGAAAACAACACAAAATAAAATAGGGGATCGACCGTTTGACCACTTGTTTAGACTATGTGTAATGGTGAGTGAAACAAATGCCCACCATTGGGCGTGAAGCGACACGTGGCCGCTTAGTTAGGAAAGGGACATTTGTTAAAAAGGGGTGTAGTGGTATAATGCCCCACAATATCCCAACAATGATTACCCAAGTATTATCTTTTTTAGAAAAATAAAACAAATAAATGAGCTGGAAATTTATTATTGGTCAAAAATAAAACAATCAGGCGTTTTAATCTACACGCCCAACCAAAAAAATGCAAAAAAAAAGGCCCAAAGGGGCGGTGCGTGGGCGTGTTTGGGCGCGAATAGGGCAAAAAAGCGCCCAATTTGGTTCCCACTACATGTCCTATTAGAGGTAAAGGACTTTAACAAGTTGTGTTGCTGACTGATCTGTTAGCATTGAATGGCATGTATTTATTAGATAAACAATAACTGCTATATATATATATATATATATATATATATATATATATATAGGGTAGGGATCCTAAGAGAAATCCATCATATTTGAGAAACTTGAGAAGAAATATGCACCACACATTTCCCTAAGCAAAAAAAAAGGTGAAAAAAATGCAAATTTTTTTTTTTTTGAAAAATCGCAGCTTTTTCTTTAAGGATTAAATTTTTTATTTTAAAAAAAAAAAATTTTTTTTGGATTTATACACATGTGTATATTGTTAATCTTTTAACTATACATATATGTATATTGTCAATTATACATATATGTATACACATGAGCTCGGGGAATTCTTCCTGTTCATCCCGAAATGCTTCTGTCTCTCTTGATTCTCTCTCTCTCTTAATATTATTGAATGATGATGGATGAGAAAACCATTTCTTGTTGACGGGAGAAGAGGAAGAGAAAGAAAAAGGTGATGAGGTGGGGGTGGGAGAAACGCGTTTATACCCTATAGTCTTATAGTCCTCAACCCATTGTCTCCAACTTGTAACATCCCTTTGTCATATTCGATAATGGTACGCTTTAAAATTTAGACCCCATCGATTAAATGAGAGGGGCTAATCTTTTCCATTTTTCCCAAAGTTGGACCCCATGGTTTTAACTTTTTTTCGTAGCAACTGTGCATCACCCAAGTGGATATTACATCTTAGATATTAAATACTGAAAAGTCACAATTGACTTTTCAAAAATGGATTTTACACCTCAGATATTAAGATAAAAGGAGCTTGCACTTCATTTTATACACTTGTATATGTGAGTTCAAAAGAAAAATTGATAAAAGAGCTGACAGTTGGTTTTTTTTAAGATGGAAGTAGGTGGGTGCAGAATCAAGTTAAGGGTTTTTGAGGTGACATCATGGTTGTGGTTGTGGTTGATTATCACGACAGTCGTAGCTCAAGCTCAAAACACCAACACTGATCCAGCTGAAGGTTTCTCTCCCTCTCCCCTTTTATGATCTTTATTTTTCTATATATGTTCAGTTATAATTGATGATGAATGAATTACTTTTGTTAAGCAAGCTCATGAGTCGAGTTTGCTTAATTATTTGATGTACGGGTAGAGACGGGCCAATTCTTCCCATTACCAAGGTGTCTATTCTTCCCATTACCAAGGTGTCTAGTCTTAACACATTAAAAACACCCCTAGACAACCCAAAAAACTTTTAACAAGCTAGCAATACTATAATTTTATTAAGCTCATGAATCAAGTTTGCTTAATCGACCTGGATCATGATTGCTTTTGTTTAATCAAGCTCATGCATCGAGTTTGCTTAATTGTACTATATGAACAAGTTTTAATCAATAACTGCAACAGTTAAAACTACAATTTTAGCGGCTTTCAACTCATTCAGTCCAACGATAATTTTAACGGCTTTCAACTCGATCAACTCAATTCACTTTTAGTTAAAACTATATATATAAGGTAAGGTTCATTTAAGAACCACCTTTATTGTGAGAATCGCGAGAACCAATGTGAACAAAAAAAAAAAAAATCAAAAAAGCACTCAAAATTTTTTTTAATGTTTTTTTTAATCTCTATATTTCGTTACAAAAAAAAAAAAAAAATAGTAACAATTACCCATGCACATGTGCATATGTATCATTACTTCGATAAATTCTTTAATACATTATTAGTAATAGACAATTCCACTTTAATTTACAATACCATCCGTAATACACTACTTTTTACATTACCAATATTCAAAATGCACATGTGCATCATTATGTATAACCATGATATAATGTGTTTTGTTACAAAAAGTTTGTGATTTTGAATGGAGAAGTAGGACCATATACATGTTTTTTGGTTAGTTATATCTAGTGGTTGATGGTTTGTTTATAGTTGTCAATTTATGATGTAATATGTTGATTGGATGGTATAAATGGTGTTTATACACATGTAATAAAGTGAAAATATTGGTAATAGTGGATGGTAGGAGGTAATGGTATTGTATTATGGATGGTAGAAGGTAATGGTAGTGTATTATGGATGGTATGATAGATGAAAGGGAAAGTGTATTCAAAGTAGTGTACCAAAACACCTTATTTAATGTTGATACATATAGATGCACGTGTGCATTTATAATATTGGTAATGTAAAAAGTAGTGTATTACATATGGTAGTGTAAATGAAAGTGCAATTGTCTAATATTTGTAATGAATTACAGAATTTGTCAAAGAAATGACAAAAATGCACATGTTCATTTTTGTGTATTATGGATGGAATGATAGATGAAAGAGAAGGTGTATTCAAAGTAGTGTACCAAAACACCTTATTTCATGTTGATACATATTGATGCACATGTGCATTTCTAATATTATTAACGTAAAAAGTAGTGTATTACACGTGGTAGTATAAATGAAAATGAAAATGAAAATGAAAATGCAATTGTCTAATATTTGTAATGAATTACGGAATTTGTCAAAGAAATGATACATATGCATGGATAACTATTACTCGAATTTTTTTTTATTGATGAAATATAGCGATTTTTCCAAAAAAAATAGTAAAAAAAAATTGGGTGTTTTTTAGATTTTTTAGGTATTACTGTTTGTGTTTACACTGGTTCTCGCGATTCTCGCAATAAAGGGTGGTTCCTAACGGATCCTTATCATATATATATATATATAAGGGAAGGCTAGACAGAAAACCCTCATTTTGGTAGAAAACTCTGGAAACCTAAATCTCCTCCCATTTTTACCCAACCTCCCGACATTTTTTTTTTTTAAAATAACACATGTAATATACATGTTTTAGAGTGTTTTGAGCCAAAAAAAACAAAAAAGCGCCGAAGGGATTTTTTTAAAACAAATAAACAAATTTCAGCAATGTACGGTCGCCTAACATGTGTTAGGCACAAATGACAGAAATTGCTGAATTTTTTTTTTAAATTATCCCTTCGGCGCTTTTTTTATTTTTTTGGCCCAAAACTCTTAAAAACATGTATATTACATGTGTTAATTTTTTCAAAAAAAAAAAAAAATGTCGGGAGGTTGGGTTTTCTAGGGTTTTTTATATAGATAGGGTTTTCTATATAGCCTTGCCCTATATATATATATATATATATATATATATATATATATATAGTGGAGGGTTCAAATGAGAAGAATTTTTTGTAAGAAGAAAAAAGAAGAAGTTTCAACCAATAAGAATACTTTATTTTACTTCATTTAATATTTGCATTTAATTTTAATATAAGGGTATATTGGTAAACTTACAAAAATCCTTATTTTGTATTCTTCCCCTTTAATAACTAACTAAATTAAATTTGTAACTCCATTTCAAAATATATACATTTTCCAAATTAAAAAACCAACTTAATTTAAAGTGTAGAATAAATTACTAGTTGTGTAGGATAAATTGTGAGTTGTGTAGGATATATTTCGAGGTGTGTAGGATAAATTTCGAGTGTGTAGGATAAAATTCTATAATGTGTAGGGTATATGTAGGAAAATTTTGATATGTGTAGGTTTTGTAGATTATATGTAGGATAATTAATGATTAATTGACTAATTAATTAAAGAGTTAAAAATTAATAATATGAGTTATAAATGAAATAATATTTTACTAATATGCCCTTTCTTCTTTTTCTTCTCACATTAAATTTCTTCTCAAATTAACCTTCCCCTATATATATATATATATATATATGGTAAGGTTCATTTGAGAACCACTCTTATTGTGAGAACCGCGAGAACCAATGTAAACATAAAAAAATCCAAAAAACACGTAAATTTTTTTAAATATTTTTCTAATAAAAATCGCTATATTTCGTTACAAAAAAAAAAACTGTTTTTTTTCGAGTAACAGTTATGAATGCACATGTGCATATGTATCATTTGTCACTTGATGATGTAATATGTTGTTTGGATGGTATAAAGGGTGTTGATGTACATGTAATAAAGTGAAATATTGGTAATGCTGTTGTATTATGGATGGTATGAGGTAATGGTATTGTATCACAAATGGTAGAAGGTAATGGTAGTGTATTATGGATGGTATGATAGATGAAAGGGAAAATGTATTAGAAGTGGTGTACCAAAACACGTTATAACATGTTTATAAATATAGATGCACATGTACATTTCTAGTGTTGTTAATGTTATAACAAGTTCATACATATAGATACACATGTGCATTTCTAATATTGTTAATGTAAAAAGTTGTGTATTATGAATGGTAGTGTAAATGAAAGTGTAATTGTCTGATATTAGTAATGTATTACGGAAAATGTATTAGAAGTGGTGTACCAAAACACGTTATAACATGTTTATAAATATAGATGCACATGTGCATTTCTAGTGTTGTTAATGTTATAACAAGTTCATACATATAGATACACATGTGCATTTCTAATATTGTTAATGTAAAAAAGTTGTGTATTATGAATGGTAGTGTAAATGAAAGTGTAATTGGCTGATATTAGTAATGTATTACGGAATTTGTCAAAGAAATGATAAATATGCACATGTGCATGGATAATTGTTACTCGATTTTTTTTTTGTGACGAAATATAGCGATTTTTTATCAAAAATAGTAAAAAAAATTTTTTTTACTATTTTTGATAAATGGTGTTTATATACATGTAATAAAGTGAAAATATTGGTAATAGTGGATGGTAGGAGGTAATGGTATTGTATTGTGGATGGTAGGAGGTAATGGTAGTGTATTATGGATGGTATGATAAATGAAAGGGAAAGTGTATTCAAAGTAGTGTACAAAAACACCTTATTTCATGTTGATACATATAGATGCACATGTGCATTTCTAATATTGGTAATGTAAAAAGCAGTGTATTACATATGGTAGCGTAAATGAAAGTAGAATTGTCTAATTTTTGTAATGAATTACGGAATTTGTCAAAGAAATGACAAAAATGCACATGTTCATGTTTGTGTATTATGGATGGAATGATAGATGAAAGAGAAGGTGTATTCAAAGTAGCGTACCAAAACACCTTATTTCATGTTGATACATATAGATGCACATGTGCATTTCTAATATTGTTAACGTAAAAATTAGTGTATTACACGTGGTAGTGTAAATGAAAATGAAAATGCAATTGTCTAATATTTGTAATGAATTACGGAATTTGTTAAAGAAATGATACATATGCATGAATACCTGTTACTCGATTTTTTTTTTTTTTTTGAATTTTTTTTATTATTGACGAAATATAGCGATTTTTCCAAAAAAAAAATAGTAAAACAAAAAAAAAATTTGGTTGTTTTTTAGATTTTTTTTAGGTATTACTGTTTGTTAGAACCTTACCCTATATATATATATATATATATATATAGGGGACCGCTAAAATAAGAACCACCTCCAGTTGTAAGAACCGTGAGAACTACACCGTACGGGGCGAGGTGGACCAATTTTTTTTTTCATAAACGTAGATGCGTGTATTATAAACACATTTGTAAAAAAAAAATATTGTGTGTGTAGTTTTGAGCACCACAAGTTTGTGTTTTACGGGTACCGTAAATTTATTTAAAATTTACGGTACCTGTAAACACAAACTTGTGGTGCTCAAAACTACACACACGACAATTTTTTTTTGAATTTTTTTTACAAATGTGTTTATAATACACGCATCTACGTTTATGAAAAAAAAATTTGGTCTACCTCTCCCAGGATCAAATAGTTCTCGCGGTTCTTACAACCGGAGGTGGTTCTTATTTTAGCGGTCACTTATTTGTGAACTGGTTCTTATTTTAATGATCAAATATATATATAAGGTGGGGTTCTAGAGTGAAAACTACTGTATTTGTGAACTGCGTGAATAAATCTTGACCATTGATTTACATCATCAAATCGTAAAATACACTAGTGTATTTTCATCATCCAATACTGGCAATTGATTTACACTCGTGTAAACACTTGTGTATTGATAATCAAGGGCTAGGATTAGTTTACTAGTGTTCACCATCAAGGGGGTTATTCACTAATGAACCTAATCCTATATATATATATATATAGGATTAGGTCCATGAGTGAACACTAGTGTAGTTTGTGAACTGAGCAAACTAATCATGTCCATACATGTGAGTAGATTAATGGTCAAGATTTGATGATGAAATACATTAGTGTATTTTCCGATTTGATAATAAAATCCTTGCCATCCACGTGTGTAAATCAATGGACAAGATTTGTTCACTCGGTTCGCAAATACATTAGTGTTCACTCTAAAACTCCACCATATATATATATAGGGGAAGGTTCAAAAATGAAAACCACTAGTTATCGCGAAAACTCGAAAACTAATTAAAAAAGCCAAAAAACGTACCAATTTTTTTTTCATACCAGTTTTCGCTATTTTATATATATAAAAAAAAATTTCAAAATTTTTTTTTTGTAGTGCACATATGCTACACATGGGTATGTGCACTACAAAAAAAAAATTGAAAAAGTTATATAAAAAATAGCTATTTTTAATAAAAAATTGTAAAAAAAAAATTTGGTGTGTTTGTTAGGCTTTTTTTAATTAGTTTTCGAGTTTTCACAATAAAAGTGGTTTTCATTTGAACCTTCCCCTAAATATATATATATATATATATATATATATATATGCAAGTTTGCACATATGATGCAATAAAATAAAATTATATAAAAAAAAGAAGAAAGAAAACAACACAAAATATTTTCCAATCCAAAGTATCATATGACCTAATATTTTCTAAAGATGTTTTGTATGCGTAAGTTCTGGATAACAAAGTGGATATCAACTATGATATTAATTAAAAAGCATATATATTATTTGTAACATCAAGAATGCTTGAAAATTTGATACTCATTCAGGTTTCCATTTTGTTATTTTGTTTATAATATCAAAAACATATATAGATTTTTTTTAATAACTTTACTTATATATTTTAATAACTTATTAGTTGAACCTAAAAATCACTAATATATATATATAGGGGAAAGATAAATCGAAAACCCATGTGAGTTGAGAAAACCCAAATAAACCCTATGTAACATTTTTATTTTTTTTCTAAAAAAAAATAGGGAATGTAATATAAATGTACACGGACCTATTTATGAAAAAAAATGAAAAAAACGCTTACTAATTTTTTTTTAAATGTTGAAAATTTGTATGTTACATTTTTTTTTGACATATATATTATGTTACCTGAAATTTGTAACATTTAAAAAAAAAAAAACTACTCGGTGTTTTTTTGTGCTTCTTTTTTAAAAATGTTCAAATATATGTATATTACATTTCCTCTTTTTTTTAGAAAGGTTTCTTGAGTTTACATGGGTTTTTTACAAAGGTTTCTTGAGTTTACACAACTCAAGTGGGTTTTCTCTATAGCCTTCCCCTATATATATATATATATATATATATATATATATATATATATATATATTGTGAGGTTCATTGGAGAACACTAAAAAAATGGAGAAGCGTGGGGAACCAACTCAAACGAACTCTTATTGGTCTCATTCCAGCGGCGTTGAAACCGGCCCGTCGAACCCTAACTAGGATCTCTTAACCCTAAATCATAACCCCTAAACCCTAAATATATTAGGGTTTAGCTTTAGGTTTTAGGGTTTAGCTTTAGAGTTTAGCTTTAGGGTTTAGGGTTTAGATTTAGTGCTTAGCTTTAGGTTTAGCCTTTAGGGTTTAGCTTTTAGGGTTTATACTTTAATTTTTATGGTTTAGCTTAGGTTTTAGCCTTAATTTTTAGCTTTAGGGTTTAGAGTTTAGGAGTTAGGATTTAGGGTTAAAAGATCCTAGTTAGGGTTCGACGAGCCGGTTCCAACGCCGCTGGAATGAGTCCAATCGGAGTTCGTTTGGGTCGGTTCCCCGCTGTTCCCCACTTTATAAGTGTTCCCCAATGAACCTTCCCCTATATATATATATATATATATTGGGTGGGGTTTGGCTACAAAGTTCATTTGTCCTACAAATTGTAGAAAGTCATAAAACACCACAATTTCAGCCATAAAACACACTCAAAACCCACAAATAACATAGTGAAGATCACTAAAACACAATATCCAAACCCTAATAATCCATAAAAACTTCAAACATATCATCGTAGACTATGAATATAAAACACAACATGATAATCAACATAAAACACACTAATGTTAGTCATTCGATAATCAAAGCTTTATCATCCAAAACACAACACAAAACTCACAAATATGACGTTTTAGTAATCTTCACTTTGTTATTTGTGGGTTTTAAGTGTGCTTTATGGTTGACATTATGGTGTTTTATGACTTTTTACACTTTGAGGGAAAAATGGACTTTGTAAACAACTCCCACCCTATATTATATATATATACATATATATATATACACGTTTGTGTGTGTGTGAATGATAAAACGAAAACCCACTTGAGTTGAGAAAACTCAAGAAAACCCTATGAAACATTTTTAGTTTTTTCTAAAAAAAAATAGAGAATGTAACATAAATGTACTTGAATATTTTTATAAAAAAAATGTAAAAAGCGCCTACTTGTTTTTTTAAAATGTTCAAAATTTGTATGTTACATTTTTTGGACATATATATTATATAACATGAAATTTTTATCATTTTTAAAAAAATAAACTACTTGGCGTTTTCTTATTTTTTAGAAAAAAATAAAAATGTTACATGAGGTTTTCACAAAAAGGCATCGATTTTACGAGTATAATATTGTTATATAAAAATTAGAAAAATATGTGTTAACGAAGTTTTTTTTTACTTCATTGTGTCTTCTACTCGTGCACTATGTTGTTAGTTTGCACATGTGTAGTTAGGGCTGTAAACGAACCGAACGTTCAGCGAACAGTTCGTGAACCGTTCGGCGGGAAGTTCGTTTATGTTCGTTCGATAAGCTTAACGAACGAACACGAACAAATAATTTCGTTCGAGAAGCTTAACGAACGAACACAAACAAAGGTCTCGTTCGTTCGACTGCGTTCGTGAACGTTCGGTAATACGTTCGTTTATGTTCGTTCGTGTTCGTTCGTTTATGTCCGTTCGTGTTCGTTCGTGTTCGGTTTTATATGTTTATTTTCTAAAAGTTTTTAATGTTATATTAATTTTTTACTTTCCCCAATAATTATTATTTCCCTCTCTTTTTTGTACCTTTCCCACCTTTTTCTTTACTTTCCCGCCTAATTCCTAATTATATTAAAAAATTAGTAAAAACAATGCAACGGTGCCTTTTTTGATAAAAAATTAGTAAACTTGATTTGTCATATGGTGCTACTTTTGTGTCTTGAATTCTTGATAATCGTTCAATGGTTATACTTAACTACTTTAGTTGTGTACAATGTTTAATATTAACGGTGCCTTTTTTTAATTTTCAAAATTAATGTTCATTTCTGTTCGTTTGCGTTCGTTTGTGTTCGTTTGCGTTCGTTTGCGTTCGTCGTTAGTGTTCACGAACTGTTCGCGAACAACCAAAATTCCTTAACGAACGAACACGAACACAAACTTCTGTTCGTCATGCGTTCGCGAACAGTTCACGAACATCCAAATTTCCTTAACGAACGAACACGAACACAGCCCGTTCGTGTTCGTTCGGTTCGTTTACAGCCCTATGTGTAGTCCATTGTGTTTTTAGTCCGCTGTGTTATTAGTATGTTGTCTATTTTATTTTTAGTGTGTTATCCATTATGCTTTTAGTGTGATGTACATTGTGTTCTAGTCTGTTGTGTTTCAAGTGTGATGCCCATTATGTTTTTAGTCTGCTGTGTTTTTAGTGTGATGCATAATGTGTTTTAGTATGTTGTTCATTGTGTTTTTAGTCTTTTATCCATTGTGTTTTCAGTTTGTTGTGTTTTTAGTGTGTTATCCATTATGTTTCTAGTCTGTTCTGTTTTTAGTGTGTTGTCCATTATGTTTTTAGTCTGTCATCCATTATGCTTTTAGTTTGATGTGTTTTTAGTGTATTGTCCCTTGTGTTTTTAGTGTGATGTCTATTGTGTTTTAGTCTGATGTCAATTGTATTTTTAGAATGTTGTGTATTGTATTTTTACATCTGTGTGTCAAACTATACATTACAGTTTTACAAAGTGGGTGTTTGTAATGGGTTTTCACATTTTACATATGGTGTTTCACGCTTATACGTTAATTTACACATTGTGTTATTATATTTGAGTGTCAAATTAAACATGTTGTTTTACATTTTGGTACCAATAAGACATGGTGTTTTATCTTGATGACAATTTTATGCATTGTATTATACATTTTAGTGTCGAATTACACATGGCGTTTTGTTTTATGAAACTAGGTTTTCGATGTTTTTAAAAAAAATATAGCAATAGTATATTCAGGGGCGGACTTAGAGAGTAATTAGCCGTAGCACGGGCTACGGCTCAACTTTGTACCGGTAGTGTAAAATTTTTATTTTTTTTCGATTTTTATACAAAGGATACCTCTAAAAATTTTAAGCCTAAATTGCAGTTGTAAATAATAAGCCCAAATCAGTTTATTAAAGCACAATTATGAAGAATAAGCATTCAATAATAAAGATTGTATATAATAAGCCCAACCAATTGTTATTAAAGCCCAGTTATAATGTTATATGTTAGCCCAAACCAGTTATAATGTTATATGTTAGCCCAGTTATAATGTTATATGTCGAAGGGATACCAAACGTCGACTCAAGGGCTGTGATTGTGAAAGGGGAACGCATAGTTCTTGTCCTTCAATTTATCGGGTAGTGAAGCTAGCTTTGCTTTTACCGGTTGCAACCGCAACCGTTGAAAGATGTTTTACTTTATTTATTTATTGTCGCTTTTTTAGGTATTTGTTTTATTTTATTTATTTATTGTCGTTTTTTTAATATTGTATGATTGCACGGTGAAAAGAATTTTTTGGGATACCCCTGAGTTAATGTTCTAGTTCCGCCACTGAGTATATTCATATTAAAGATAAAAATGTGATTTATTTTATGGAATATATATTTTTTTAAATGACGTATAAAAAGTTATGAACATTTTAAAATTATAGAAGAATTCACACGTGACTTACATGTACTTGAAATTGGCATGTGAGAAGCACGCCTATTTTTCTTTTTTCCTTCTAGACACATCTACCTTTCCCACTTTGTCCCTTGTTGGACACATGTTATCCTCTCATGGCTTTCTACACTTTCTGGATTTTAATCCTTTTTACCATATCCCTGCCCATTTATATTTATATATAATCTTATTCAGGAATGTGGTAGTTTTCTTTTTAACCCCAACTTTAACAGTTTTCTTTTCGACATCCAACTTTGTCAAATCTTATTTTCACCCCATCTTATCCCTTACGTTTAAAAAATTTAATTTTCAAGTCCTTAACTTTTAATGAACTTTGTAAAATGTCACTTTAACCCTCTCCATAGTATATATAATATTATCTTTTTCCTTAATACCTTCGTTTTTTATCTTTTGAAAAGTTAATTCGGTGCGTGTTTCTTTTATGTACGTATTGGTATAAATTCTAGTTAGTCTACGTTTCCACGAAAATTTGGTTTAGAAACGAGTCGGACCAAATATAATACGTTTTCGTGCTTACTTTTTTCGATGTCAATTTTGTTCTAGAAAACGATTCATGTCAAATATAATACGTCTTGATTCGATGGTATAAATTCGAGCTGATATACGTTTTGATGTAAATTTTATTTTGAAACGAGTCGGATCAAATATAATACGTTTTTATGCTCACTTTTTTATGTTCGTTCCGACCTAAATTTTGTTTTCATTTATGATACATTTTCATGCTTACTCTTTACATTTATGATACTTTTTGATGCTTACTTTTTATATACGTTTTAGCGTAATTTTTGTTTGAAAACAATCAGGTCAAAAATTCGAGTTGGTCTACATTTTAACGTAAAGGGGGTAAAGGGTCAATAATAATTTATATGTAATCATGTCGCATAGTCGTTACAATATTCTTTTTTTTTGTACATTTCGACATAAATTTGGTGTACTTTTTCATATAAATTCGAGTTTGTCTACATCTCGACGTAAATTTGGTGTACGCTTTTGTACTTTATTTTGTACACTTACTACGTATGAATTGGGTCGCATATAATACATTTTGACTTGACGCTAAAAATTCGAGTTAATCTGGTCGCATATAATACGTTATGATTGTACGTTATAAATTTGATTTACTTTACGTGTTGATCCAATTATAGTGCTTATATAGGTTACATTGAGTTCAATTGAATACGTCAAAACTAGTGTTTTCGTATAGTTAACGCATCACGTAATGTTTGGACGTATCCATTCAACATTTAAAATATACCCGCGCCATAACACAAACAAATCTTATTACTAGTTATAAATTAAAATGATGTTCTCTTAAGGACAATAGTTTTACTCATTTATTATGTGTTTTCATTGTGTTTTTAACATATGAAACTTTTTTTTTTTTCATATACTTCTATTCAATTAGCTATTATTTATTCTTTTATTATATATATAACGTTTTCAACCAATCAAATATTTTTTTATTTCTTTGATTTCTCCAATCAATCTATAATTTTTTTCACAACTTTAAATAATGAATATGAATATTATTCAAATTTTGATACGAAAAAAACTCCTCTTCTATCGTTATATAAAAATCTCTGATAGTTTGAAAATTTTTAACTTATTATAAATAGTAAGGGTTCTTTTGTTTCTTTTTTTTTCAATCAACACTAGCCTTGTATGCAAACAAACGATCAATCGGTTCATGAGCTATTTTTTAGGAAGTTCATATACGTTTATTCATTTAATAAACAAACGAACATGAATTTTTTTTTCATTTGATTGGACGAACGAACATAAACGCATGTCATGTTCACTGTGTTTTGTTCTTTCTCATTTTAGTTTCATTCAATTACGCATGAGTTAATCTAATTTTTAAAATCTTTTTATATAAGAGGGGACAAGGTGTGTGCGGTGAAGAGGTGTGAGGATGAGATTCACTGCGCGGGCACAACGCTGTCGGGCCTCATCGGTATGCAGTGAATGGCAAATATCAGGGAGTATCACCGCGTTGGGAAGAGGAGAAGGGGGGGAGTTAATGGTGGGCTCCACACTTTTATCTTTTTTTCTTTTTTTAAAGAAAAAATTGTTTATCACTCCCATGTGGGGATCACCCCTTATGTTTTGAGTGTAAAATGGGAAGTGAAGAGAGGAGTTGACATGACATGAGGTGATTGGCTAGGTGAAAAGTTTATCACTCCACGTATGAGGAGGACCCTTTCCACACTAAAATTTAGGGATCATGATTGGGAAAATTAAATATTTAAAAACAACATCCATTTGTTGTTACAATTTATTATTTAAATTATATTCTATTTTTAACTAGTTAACGCAACCCGTGCGTTGCGGCAGATGTTTAAAATGATAAATTAAAATAGGATTTATAATATTCTACGGTTTTGCGTAACGAACAATTTAACAACTGTTCATATGTATAATTTATATATATATATATAGGGTGGGAGTTGTCTACAAAGTCTATTTTTCCTACAAAGTGTAAAAAGTCAATATATATATATATATATATATAGACGTGGTTTACCCTTGGGTTGCTAGAGATTTGGAATGTAGTTAGTTTTCTCATTCGAATGCTATACCAAGATCGGTATCGTATCAATACTGTAATCCCTAAATAGATACCGACCGAATTCCAAATTCATGTGTAACATGGGGGAGTTTTACCATTTAGAGTTAAAAAAACACAATCCGTGTGACAAAATGTAACTTACTCTAATATATTTTTTGTGTTACATATATTAGTTTGGATAAAAATGGTGGCTAGGTTTGACAGATTTTAGAAACAAATATCCACGGACTTTACCTTTTAATATTTTCCTAATTGCCAATGACCTTCAGCTCAAGTGGTAGGAGGATTTGAGTTCTTCTGTGAAGACTCAAGTTCAATTCCCATTTGGTGCAAAAAAGGAGTGAGTCACTGGTGGGCAATGATAGGAGAACCAGGGAAATCTGGGTTCGATCCTTGAGCCAAATGGGTCTTACTGGTAATTTCACCGTCGTGCCTGTGGTTGGGTTACCGGGTTTTTCCCGGAAGTGGTGGTGGACGACTAGGGTTACTCTCAGAGTACTCTATTTGTCCAGTGGGTGCCCCGAGAGTACTCGGGATTGATTTGTTGGCCGTTCAAAAAAAATATTTTCCCGATTGAATGAGCAAATGGCGGTGGTAGCACAATGGTTTACAGTGGTTCTTTGTTTAGTGGCTCGCCACTTTATTTCCGGCTAAGCTCATTTGTCTTAGTACCTGATGTTAAGAATATCATGTACTCTATTTAAAACTGATTCTGATTCCCTTACAACGAGTGAGATGGTTTGTACATATATTTTGAGTTGCCATGTAAATGCTCATTGAATTTTGAGGTTTTGGCTATTAGGTTAGTTGAGGATCAAAACCTCGTTCTCGATCTCACTAGTGTATTGAGTTAGTGATCTTGGTCAAAGTTGAAAAATAGGGTTACTAGTAACATGATCATGACCGAAGGCTTTTAGCCTAAGGAGTTCAGTAAGGTGTTAACCACCCTAAGTGGGTCAATCACATCCTATACCTTGTAAACCTTGAAGATTACCTTCATCTTCATAGCCCAAACGGTGTAGTTTGTATCCGTAAGCATTGGACATGGAAGACTATGCATCGCTTCCTTCGCTGGAGGTACCCGGTTCGCGTTATCACCCATCCTTCGGTTTCTTCTACCGTACGTTAACAGAGTGCTCGGACTTGAATCAATTTTCTAACCTCAAATTGATTCCTTCGAACAAAACATCCTGCTCTATCCCTTTTTTGATCACAAGTTAAAAGAAAACAAATCCTTTTTGTATTTTTCTTTTAATTTTGCAACTAAAAAACAAATTTGTTATTTTTCTAATTGCTCCCTTCGAAAAAACCAACCTACTGTTGCCTTTATCCTTTTTTCACAACGTTTTTAAAACCGCACCGGACCGGCCGGTCCGACCGGTTTAACCGGAGGCCGGTGGTCCGGTCATGGCCCTTGAACCGTTTGTGTACTAACCGGCTGGCTGGACCGGTGACCGGTGGTTGAACCGGAAACCCGGTGCAAAACGGTCGGGTTCGTTTCTCTTGAAGATTCCAATGACATTCTCATTTTCCGGCGAAATTTTCCGTTTGATATAAAATGGATGGTAAAGAAGATGGTTTTGGAAAGTCGAGCGAAGTAGCCATCTGAATATAGGTGGAGACGAGGTTTACTCACCTGAAAGTTTGAAGAAATACACGAGTTCATCTTCTGTTTAAGTGATTGTCATTGCAGCAACGGTCTGCTAGGGCAACATATTTTTGAAAGAGATAATGGTCAATGGTTAATGGTTTTTCTTTCCTACTTTCCACGTTTTCTTCCAGCTTTTAGTTTTACCATTGTTTTATTTTTTTCTTTATTACTTAATTACTTTAACTTATTTAAATAAGTTCTTGTATCTCCTTTTATTTTGTTTTTAAAAATTAATTTATTCGCTTATATAAAATAACGTAACACATTTTTCTTTGTTTTATAATCACTCATCTTTCCATTCTATATTTTCTATAAATACTGTTTTCAATTAAATATAATACATACATTTTACATAATCTATAAAATTAATTATGTCGTAATCTGGTTCTTGAATCCGGTTCGACCGGTTGAACCGGTCGGACCAGTGAACCAGTGATGCGGCCGGTTCGACTACCGGTCAGGTTAAAAAAACATTGCTTTTTTCACAAAATAACCTTTTTGTTGACTTTTGTGGTTTCTTCTTATCCGTAGTACCTCAAAGAAGAGAAATAAAATATTTTTTAGTCGATCCCTTTAACCAAAGAAAGAAAATACTCCACCCTTTTACTCCTTATCGCAGGTTTGAGGAGAATTGTTTGTTATTCCAATCGCTTCAAGGACAAAAAATCTTCTATCGCCTTTTATTAATTTGTTGCTTCAAGAATATAAAGGACGATCCTTCTATTACTCCTACGATTGCAGACCTGAAATAAACCAATCTAAGGAAACCAATCTGAACTAATAGATTTCTTCACATGCTTGGGCGCCAAGTCTCGTCTGCCGCACCTTCTTTAATCTAAACAACTTCTTCCTTCTTTTGTCTCGATTAAAACCTTGCAAACCAAGTTTCTCTCACTACCTTATTGATCACCGGAGCTTCTTGAACCCGTCGCAAAAAAGTCGATAGCTAGTCCTTTGCCTATCGAATTTCTTGCCGAACTGGTTTCCTTCTAGATAGAATTCTTTAGAGCTCTGATACCAATTTTTTAGAATTGGATACCAAAGAACGTATTGAATCAAAACTCGTTTATTGATAATTTGGTACGATTAGGGTTACAAATAAATCCTTCTATTTATAAGCCTAATAACTTGTTCAACAAGTAAACCTATTTGACTCGAACTAGGATTAAAAAACTATCTCAGAAAAACCCCAAGTTTATAACCCAGTCACTTTTTACCCGAACTTTGTAAGTTGGTCACTTTTAACCCGAACTTACACATAATATGTAAGATTAGTCTAACATTAACCACCCCAAGTGGTGTGGCTTCTAGTCCCATGGTGGACTTTGGTGAAAAATCTAGGAGTAAATTTAGTGAGTGTCTAAGTTTATTGTTTTAGAAATAAAAGTAACATGCTTATGATGTTGATTTGAATGAAACTTACTGGTGTTGCAGCACGAGTTATAAATGAAATGTTCAGCGAGTGGGGGATATCACAAAGTTCAGTAGCTCAGATGAGATGGAACCTAAGCGGGGAATTATGCAGCGGCACTGCCTTGGAGTCTACCACCTTCGATAACAGATCTTACAATCCCGGCATCGAATGTGATTGTAGTTTCCCCAATTCTATTTGCCACATCACTAAACTGTAAGTGTTGCTCTTTGTTCTTTCGAGGTTATTTATATTCCATATGAACCCTTGGTACAGTTTTTTACCTATTAAACTGTTACTTATATGTATTCTATATCTTTTGACAAATGTTGGCTTCACCAGAAGAGTTTATGCAATGGACGCTTTGGGCCAGATCCCAGAAGGACTCTGGACTTTGGTTTACCTTACCAATCTGTATGTGTGCGGCTATTTCTTCACTATTGTATTGTGTTTTTTTTATGATTAGTATTCTATATTGGCTCTTCTTTTGTACCTTGCAACTACTATTCTTTCCAAACCTTTAGAAACATGCTTAGGTAGATATGATAGACAAGTAAGTTTCCATATACAAATTATGCACACTTATTTACTAAATACAAACAAACATACCCAGTAAAGCTATTGGTAGGGTGGGATGAGGGAAAACCCTTCCTCTATCCCAAGATATTGAGGCTGCTCCCACTAAAAGCCCCTGACTCCAAAAAACTTTTTTGATATGCATAAGATAGTAATCTTGATGACATAAAATGTGGCTAAGGGAAACAAAGAACCAACCACACAAACAAGTGCTAATAATGATAGCAATAAAGAGACAAGAAAAAGAATGTAATTAGATAAAAAAAAAGTCATTGATGAAACTAGTATCTTCTTGCATGATATACTGATGGTGTGTATGGATGAAATTTACCCTTTTATATATAAATAAGATCTAGTTACTTGCAACTAACCATTGTACCTGAGAAAGCGCAACGGCATGTCAAAAGTGAGTGAATGGTATGAAATTACAAATACAGTAGTTAGTTAGTTATTTGTTTGTTTTACTTTTGGCATGTTAGCAAATACCATGGTTAGTCGTAACAAACGCAAATAACATGGTTGGTAAGCCATTCCCTTATAAAATATGTAGAACTTTCGACTATTGAAGGCTAAAACCTACAACTAGCTATATGTGTGTGTACAAAACTACACACATATACATCAGTTCTTGTGAATATTTATGCTTGTATTATGCTAAATAATCAAGTGTTTGTTACAGAGATTTGGACCAGAACTATCTGACAGGTTCCTTGTCACGTTTAGTCGGCAATTTAACTCGGATGCAGTCTCTGTAAGCCTTTCCCTTTCATACTTTTAACACGGTGATAACTTTTAACATCAAAATCATTAAAAGTAAAGCTGAGATCTATGGAAATGAATTTGAATTTATCTTTAGGAGTATGGGCATCAATGCTCTATCTGGGGAGCTTCCACCGGAGCTAGGACAACTTTCTGACCTAAGATTGCTGTATACTTTTTTCTGCTTTTTTATTTACCCTTCATGAAGCAACATATTCTGTTGGTTGATTCTTCGTTGAATAAAACGTTAAATTTTATGTTGCAGGGCTTTTGGCACAAACAACTTCAATGGTTCCCTGCCATCTGAAATTGGAAATTTGCGAAGATTAGAACAGATGTGAGAAGATTCTTGAATAATTGTTATTTTCTAAATTTTTCTCTGAATAAATTTCTTAGTTCTTTGATAAATTATGATGCAAGAATGCTTGGAGTTCTTTTATGGACTTACCTTACTGCTTTGCATATTTATACACTATAGCATTGAACAAATCTTATATTATCTTCATATTTGTGTTCGCTTTGTCAGTTACATTGATAGCTCTGGAGTTGGTGGTGAAATACCTTCTACATTTGCCAGTTTACAAAACCTGGTTACAGTGTAAGAGCATTTATTTTTTAAAATGTTTCAAAGTAGGACTTCATATATCCCGTGAAAATTGCAACTTTTTTTAAAGATGTCGCATTTTGAGGAAGTTTTCATGTTAAGAAGTTCTTGGTTTTGTGTCATCATTACAATTATATTGTTATAGATTCTTTTGTTTTGGCTAGTGTTGAAGGGCATTTTCGATATTTGACTAGATGTAATCATTTACACTAGACACCAAATTAAAAGTTGTAATTTTCATTAAAGGGAAGGAGCACTATATGTTATTCTAGTTAGTTATCATTATACACATATTTTATTATGGATGCTAATTCTTGTGCTGTCAGATGGGCTTCTGATAATCCATTCACTGGGAGAATACCTGACTTTATAGGGAATTGGACACAATTAGTGGCATTGTAAGTTAACTTGTATGCTCTATTCAAGTTTTTACAATTACTTACATGCTATATGTTTATATAGGAGGTTTGAGGGGAACTCTTTTGAAGGTTCAATACCACCTTCCTTTTCTAGACTGACCTCTTTGCAGGACTTGTGAGTATAATTTCCGTTAAGAATTAGTTATTGTACTTTCAAGTTGTTTGATATTGTAATTTAAACCCTCTTAAATTCAATTGCCATTGTTCTTTGATTGTTACAGGAGAATAAGTGGTTTACTGAATGGAACTATGGATTTTATCAGGGATTTGAAGTCCCTTAGTGCTCTGTGAGCAAATATTTTAATTATTTCTAATTCTACCCATTATCCTGAAAACAAATATAACAAAATCATTTCTTGCAGAGTTTTGAGGAATAACAGAATTTCTGGCCCTATTCCAACTGACATCGGAGAATTTCAAAATTTGACACGACTGTGAGTAAATTACATTGATATTGAAGTTTTTAGATTTAGATACTAACATTGGGTGCACACTTTTCAGGGATTTGAGTTTCAACCAGTTGAATGGACAGATTCCAAGAGGGTTGTTCAACTTGAGTCAACTCTCTATCTTGTAATACACATATTCCCTTTCTATTATAATATACATGTTAGACCGGAAGGTATGGTGTGGGGAGGATGGGCCGCCACGTCACCCGCTACGTAAGCGGGTGTGCGGATGGGCCTAAAGGGGATGGACCAAGGAGGTGGGGGATGGGGCTAAATATATATATATATATATATATATATATGTATATATGTATGTACGTACGTACGTACGTACGTACGTACGTACGTACGTACGTACGTATGTATGTATGTATAGGTCTGTGTGTGTTGGAGGGGGACGTCGAGAACCGCTGCAGGGAGCCGCTGAAGACGGGGACGGGCAAGGGGGGCGGTGTTCCGGGGCGGCACCGTGCCTCGCCGGCCCTTGGCCGTCCCCCATACCGACTGGTCTTAGGTTCATGAGAAAATCACTAAAAACTTGAAAACCGAGAAAACCACTATAAAGCAATCAATTTTTTACTTATAAGGTCAGCATTGTAAAAAAGTATATAAAATGTATCTTAGGAAGGTACAAAATATGTAGCTCACGAAGTTACATATATGTATATATATATATATATATATATATAGAGAGAGAGAGAGAGAGAGAGAGAGATCATAAGAAAACTTAAAAGATACTTGAAAACTTGGAGAAACCACTATTAGCCAAGAACTTTATTTTCATTCTTTATATATGTTACTTATCTTTGCAAAAAAAAATAAAACAACTTAATGTAGGTTGTGAGATACATCTATGTAGGTCGTGAGATTGTAGTTCATAAGCTACATATATATATATGAATCACGCTAAAATGAGAACCAACTCGAGTTGTAAGAACTGCGAGAACTACTTGATCCGGGGCGAGGTGGACCAAATTTTTTTCTTCATAAACGTAGATGCGTGTATTATAAACACATTTGTAAAAAAAAAATTTCAAAAAAAAAAAAATGCCGTGTGTGTAGTTTTGGGATGCAATCAAAGTTTGATATCTTGGAGCCAACAGGGTTCAGAAAGGGTGTCTGCAAATTTTGAGAAGTGAATTAGAAGCCAACTTGCTTGCATCCCAAAACTACACACACGACATTTTTCAGACACCCTTTCTGCATTAGAATATCTCCTCGTAACGTTTGGAAGATCATTGCTTTCGTTGTATGCACTTTTTTTCTCATCTACTCCTTCTTTTGAAACAACCGTATCCCAAAGACTATATGCCTTCAAGATCGTTTCCATCAGGATTGCCCACTGAGTGTAATTCAATTCAGTAAACTTTGGGCATTGAAGAGATATATTTCCTTGCTCGCGAATTGACGTTGACGTTCTTTCTTTGTCGTCTCTTCCCGACATATTTTCTTTTTGATTTGCTTTCTTAGACTTTTTCTTTCTTATCTTTCTTGCTTTACTTCAATCTTTCTTCTTGCTTGCACCACACAGGTTTTTGATTTCCACACAAGTCTTCTTTGCCACATAGGTCTTCTTTGCCACACAGGTCTTTCTTTCTTGCTTTGCCACATAGGTCTTGTCACCACGAAGGTCTTGCACCACGAAGGTCTTGCACCACGAAAGTTAATTTTCACCACGAAGGATTTTGTACCAAACAGGATTTCTCAAATTTCTAACTTACTATTCGTTTTGAATTGTGTTCTTTTTCTAAGACATGCTTTATGTTCTTTTTTGGAAAAAAATATTTGTTTTTTTTTTAATTCCTAAAAAAATGGCAGAATCGATTCTTACTGATTTGATTTAATAGAAAAATTTGATTCTCCCTGATTTGATTTGAGATTTGAATTTCAAAAAGAATTCAAACAAAAAAAAATATTTGATTGCAATCAATCTGGAATTCAATATTGAAATGAATAAAAAACCTAAAAAAATAAATTCGAGAGAACCTAATTATAATGTTCCAATCGGCTTCTTCTTCACAGATTTGAAACATGCGCTCTGATACCACTGTTGGTCAGAACCCTTACGAACATGAACACAATGATAAACTAAGAACAATTGAATGAATAACTATATTGAATGTGAAAGTATAAGCGATTCTGATGATTACAATTGAAATAAATAAACCCTATTCATACTAAACGAACAAGTGCGAATCAATAGACGTGTGTCTACGTGAATAGTTGTGACTCTTGATCTTGTGGATGTAATCAATCTTGAAGAGGTGTGTCTCCTTGTTTCTCCCTTGCTGTCGTCAATCAATAGGTGCGACTCCAGGAGGAATCGTATCCTGTAAGGGTGTTGGTTATCAACTTTCATCTTGTCACATCTAGTCCCCGTACTTGTATAACTTATCTACTTAAAACATAAACTATCTAATACCTAATTACTAAACGACCCTCGTACTTTAGGATGTGAGGGATTAGAACTTCAAAACCCACTTCTGAACTGAACCTCCTTCTCTCTCTGTATGTTTGTGTGTGTGAATACACACACACCATGCAATTAGGACAATAAGCATCAATGATGGAATTATACTACATCCAAAATCTAAATTTGGTTGTCATCACTCTCAGGTTTCTTGGAAACAACAGTTTAAATGGTACCCTTCCTGACGTAAAGAGTGCAAGCCTCACAAATATGTATGTGAAGTGTATTGCTGCGTTTTTTTCCATATTTTTTTTATAAATTATTTACAATTTTCTTAATGCAGTGATGTGTCATACAATGAACTAACTGGAACACTTCCTTCTTGGGTCAATGAGGCAAACTTACAACTGTAAGTGCATGACATTGATAATCACATTTTTATATTCTGATTTGTGCCTTTAATTTAAGAAGCGATTGTTGGAAACCAATTTGAAACGGGTGTGCGGCGTAGGTCTTGGAACTAATGTCATATTTGTAATGTGTGCAATTTGCAGTAACTTAGTTGTGAACAACTTCACTTTAGAAGATTCAGCAAACGGTGTTCTGCCTTCAGGCTTAGAGTGTCTCCAAAGGAATTTCCCTTGTGCTCGTGGGTCCCCAATATGTAAGAAAATACATGGAGTTTCTAATTTTTCATGTCAATGCCAACTCACACACACACTTAAATGTTGGTTTTTACAGATAGTGACTTTGGAATCAATTGTGGTGGTCCTCCGATCACATCATCTAACCAGTTACTTCATGAGGAAGAAAATGAAACACTTGGAGCCTCAACATATTATGTGACTTCCGAAAGAAGGTGGGGTGTCAGCAATGTTGGTCAGAGGGACAACCCACGATTTACAGTTTCCTCTTCACGCCAATTCACAAACACTTTAGATTCAGAACTTTTCCAGACAGCACGACTCTCTGCTGGATCCTTAAGATATTATGGCTTAGGTCTGGAAAATGGTAACTACACAGTGACCCTCGAGTTTGCAGAACTGGAGATAGAAAATGGGCGCACTTGGAGAAGTACTGGAAGGCGTGTCTTTGACATTTATTTACAGGTTTGGGTTAAATATACGTTAATGAAGTTTAATACATTTCTTAATCATCAATAGATTCTTTTTTTCCCTAAACCAGTGGTTGGCTAAATATGAATCCTAAATTGACATTTGTAGCAAGTTTGAATTTGAAAGTTGTTCTTTGACCTCAAAAGTCAAACAGTGCTTCTTATTCAGAACACATGAAATTGTTATTTATGGAAATCATATATGATGACCTTTGGTGGCGTTTGCTAAATATGAATCCTAAATTGTTATTTATGGTTAATCATGCATCATGTGGCGGCGTTGATAGCCGAAAGACAAGGGGTACATGCACTAATCAGCGTTTGTCTCAATTGCTGAGTGTTATGTGCCTTATGTCCAAGGTTTGATGAAAAACTACTATCTAGCCGGGGGTCTCACTGGAAGCAGCCTCTCTATTGCTACGGGGTAGAGGTAAGGTTGTCTATATCTTACCCTACTCAGACCCTACCTTAGCTTTGCTATTGGTGGGATATACTGAGTATGATGATGATATATGATGATCTTTCCCAGAAATAGATATTACATTTTCACCAATCTACCAATAAGTGGGGTTAATTTGGGTTGTTAACTTAATCTCAAATGGGTCAGATTGAAAAATTAGCTTAAAGGGGAATAGATAAAATGAGTTAAAAGTCATCCATAGCCTACTTTTAGTCCATTTAACCTTCTAAATTATTAAAGCATCAGTTATTATAGAAAAGTTATCTGGGTCAATCGTGCCAGGCCCAGCCTGTTCTGACCCATATCAATAGTGACCGGTTTTAACTCGTTACCAACCTGCCTGGCTCATTACTCTTTGCACCTCTAGTGTCATTGTTTTGCCTAATTTCTAACCTTAGCTTTTCAAACCTGTTTCTTTCAGGGAAACCGGGTGTTTCAAGATTTCGATATAAAAAGGGAAGCAGGGGGGCCCTCCTTTAGTCCTGTTTCAAGGCAAGAAACCGTTCAGGTTACAGATAACTACCTTGAGATACATTTATTCTGGTCTGGAAAAGGGACTTGTTGTGTACCTAGGCAAGGGACTTTTGGGCCTTTAATCTCAGCAATCAGTGCCACCCCAAGTACCAAATTCTTTCTTGAACTTGGTTGCTTATCTTCGAGTTCTTGATACCTGAATTGCTAATCTTTACTTTTTTTTGTGTACAGATTTCCGCCCCACTGTGAGCAACGCTCCACCTTCCACAAACAAGAAGAATAGGACCGGGTTAATTGTTGGTATTGTGGTTCCTATTGCAGTTGTTAGCCTTCTGTCATTATTAGCCCTATATATTTTTCTTCAGCGGAGGAAAAAGCAGGATACATCTGACAATCATGAAGGTACTTTTTCTGGATCTTTTTTTTAATATAGATGAAAAATGTTTTCCATGTGCATATCTAGCACATTGTTTTGTGTAACATTCCAAAAACAAAGACATGCTCAAACAACTCTATAGAACTGTAGAAGTTATCGAAATTAATGCAATTGTAAGCCATTATTTGTATGGTTAATGTTGATGCAACAAATAATAGACCAAGGGTAGTAGTTGGGCTGGTTAGGCAAAAGGGTTGAAGGGTTCAAATTTGCCTAACGCAGGTCGTGAGGTCCCCCCACGTTTGCAAGACGTGGAGAGAGGTTCACTAGTTGGATCTTGTTGTTTGCTCGAGATCCTCCACTAAACGTGTTCAGTCTCGGACGTGGGAGCAATAAGAATGTGTGTGTTGAGTGTGTAAGAAAGTGACTTGCGTGAAGCAAGTACTCGAGAACAATGACCAGAGATTCGCCTGGAATCAGAGCTGATCGGAATGTTTTTCACACTTAATGAAGTGTCACATTTATAGGGAAAGCCATTGCTCAAAGAGGAAGCTATTTGACTAGTGAACATGCTTGCAGTGGGGGTTTTGCCCTTTTGGGGGTTAAAGCCTTTTGACCTGCGGATAAAAGGTTGTGCTCTGTGGACTTGTGTTACTTTTGCGGCTGGAGAAGTAGGTGAGGCAATCAGAGATGTGACTACCTACTGTTCACGTATCGTTTTATCTAAACTCCCAGATTTTCAACCTTTCAACCTTTTAAGCTTTATTGTGTCTAAGTCTTTTTATTTGGTCTTGGGCTACCCCCGTCATCAGCCCCCCAAGTCAGAGGTTTTTGGGAAGTGAGCTCAAAGACTTCTGACTTTTGCACATTTATTTTTATTGCTTAAAGGCTTGAAAGCTTGAAGGCTTGGATTCAGTTGAGATTTTTGAATTTTTAAAATCTGACAACTGATTTGATTGATGTGTGGCAGTTTATAGGTCGGCGGTTTTTGCAGAGAGTAGGTTAATGACTATTGTGTAATCATAACCTCCATTTGGGCTTTATTTTCATTTATTATTCAAGGCAAACAACAGTTTTTCATTTTCTCTTCAAGTTTTCTCCACATTTCCTTTCCGTTTTTCAGGTTAGTTCCAGTTTCCTCTGTTTGCTTTACTTTGTTCTTTATTTTGATCATGGGTGCACGGAAAGATTTGGCAAAATCATTTTCTCGATTAACCCAAGAGGAAGTAGAGTTGTTTTGCATGGAATGGGGAATCGGGAAGAAGTTTAAACCAACAGCTCTGGCTTGTGATGTTCCGATCGACAAATGTCCGGCCGGTTCAATTGCTCTTTATTGTCGTCATTTTGAGTTTTCTAACCTTCGTCATCCATTTTCCCTCTTTGTTTTAAATCTGCTGGAGTATTATCGAGTCTCCTTTGGTCAAATTCATCCGAAGGGCATGGCTAGGGTTTTGCACTTCGAGGTTTTATGTCGTGCTTGTGATTATGACCCTTCGTTGTTGTTATTCCGCCGGTTTTTTGTTTGGCAAAAAACGGTGATTGGTTCACCTTTGAAACATCCAAGGTTGATACTTGTCTAATCTCTTCCATGGTTACCACACTTGGTACTTGGAAAGATCGTTTTTTCTGGGTCTCCGATTCTATTATCCCCTTCAAAATGGTGTGGAGGCACCCGGATGCCGTTCTAAATGAACCGGAACCTTCTGAATCCGATTTGAATGATGTTTTTCTTAAAGCCATCTGAGAGTGCCCTTCAAGGGTTCGTCCTTTCCCTGAACATTTGCTAGTTCTGTTAGGGGTTAGTAAATTGTGGGAAAAGGCCAATCGGGATCCGGTTCTAATGAGGAATGGCACGGGTATTCATTTTTCTTGTTTACTCCTTTTGTGTTTTCTTGATATGATGCCTTATATGTTTTGTTTTATGATTATTTGCTGTTATGTCTGCACTTGATTTCATCAAAAGCGACGATACTTCTGATGTTGCGTTTGCGGAAGCCTCGGCTGTCCCTAGTGAAAATGTTGTAGTTAGGAGTGCTGAGCAAAGGTTCGAGGGTTCAGGTTATGTTAGTGTTTCCAATGTCAAAGGTTTTTCTAATCCTGCTGCTCCCAAGGCTTCAACCCGTCGATCTACTCGTGGTTTGTTAAAGAGTGCACCTCAATCTACTTCTTCTGAACCGGTGGAATTAGGTGATGATATTGAGGTTTCCGAAGGTCAGAATGTTGATGTGGATGTTGAGAGGGAGAAGAAATTGGTTGTTCATGGCAAGAAGAAGACTCCAGCCAAGAAGGTTATGGCTACTCTTATTCAGGGTTCCTCGAGCAAGGACGTTGAAGGGTTGAATAAGGATGAGGTTTATGTGCCTGAATGGTCTGTGAAGGTTGGTGATAGTTTTAAGGATGATGTTGTCTGTGAGGATGTGTTGAATCATATTGCTCCTCCTTCGGTTCATGGTACTATTGCTGAGATGGATGATGACATGATGCTGTCTTGTATGATTTTGAGTACTTGTAACCTTGTTGCCATGCTTCCTCAAGGAGTTGCTCGTTCTCGTAAGAGGATGCATGAGTATGAGGAATTTTCTAAAATGAAGGAGAAAATGAAATCTTCGATGGCTGCGATGAAGAAAGAGATTGAAGGGTTTGCTAAGAAGGAAGAGGCCTGGGTCAAAAAGGTAGGTGAATTGACTAGAAGGCATGAGGTTGAGATAAGTGATCTTAAGAAAAGCTTCGAGGCTGATCAGTTGAAGCTAAAGGCTGATAGGGAGGCTTTGACTGTTCAACAGAGAGCTTTTGATGAAGAGAGGGAAGGCCTCAAGGCTTTAGTTGCTCAAGCCACTAGTGATAACCAATGGCTTATCGAGCAAGGTTTTCACCAGGTTGTTACCTACCTTCTTCACTCTAAGGAGTTTAATTCTGCTCTCGGATAAGTTTATATAAAACTGCTCAACTTTGGGAAACATCAAGGCCTCATTGCTGGTTATAAACTTCATGAATCTGGTCAACCCTTGGAGCAGACTCCTTTGCACCGTCCTGATGCTTCCGAGGTTTTTAAGAGCACTGTTCAACAAATGGAGAGGTTGACTTACCCATATGTAAGTCAAGTTGCAGCTTGTTTTGGCAAACCTCTTTCTGTTTTGCAGGAGTTGAAACCGGATGGTCTTATTGAGAAGGTTTGTGTTGAAGTCCTCGGCTCTCTTTCAAGAAAGCGATCTTATTCAGGGGATAGTGAGGGTACCTTTTCAGCAAGTCCTGATGTTTCCAAGGATCCGAGCTTAGAGGGTTCAGCGATCGGCGGTGATGGTGGCTCGAAAGCTAAGAAGTCAAAGAAAGCCAAGAAGATCAAAGGTGATGGTTCCGGGGCTTCCAAGCCTCCTGCTGATGCTTGATGGACATTCGTAGCTTTCTTAGCACTCTTGAAAACAATTTGTGATTTTTATGTTAACTTAAACAATCTTAGGTTTGCAGGAACCCCTAAGGTTCCTGTTTTGTGGTTGTGGTTTGGCCTTGGTGGCCGTTTGAACAATTTCTTAGGTTTGCAAGCTACTGAGGCTTGCTTTAGCTTGTTTGGATGCTTTGAAGCCTGTTAAGGCTTCTTTTGTTATGCTACTAAGTTCAACTATTTGCCTTGTGTTATGTCTTTTATGCTTGTGCCTGTTTTGTTAAGGCAGCTTGATTGGCTTCAAGCCTTTAAGGCTTCTGGCGGTCCTGCATTGAGGTTGAAGCCTTTGAGGCTTCTAGTTGTCACGTATGTAGCTTGAAGCCTTCAAGGCTTCTTTTTACTACCTTAGTTTCATGACTTGCCTTTAGTTTTATGACTTGGTTTGTATCTTTGAGTTTTGTAACTTTTTTGTTCGCGTTGTTGTATTGTTCCCTAGATTATTTCTTTTCCTTGTGGCTTTGTCTTTGTTGGGTTTTGTGTTGTCTTTATGTTTTTTATACCTTAAAGGGTTCAGTGCTGCAGTCACTTAGCCTTGGTATTTTTAACAGGATGACATAACACCTATCCTATAATTTTCCTTACTTTGATTTTGGTTTGTAAGCCTGTTTTTGATAAATTTTCTAAGGCTTAGTGAACATTTGGTGTAGGCTGTTCAAACCCGTCTATGAGACGACTTTGTTTAACAATTATAAGTCTCATGGAGTTGCATTGATTTAGGAACTCACCCCTTATATAGGTTCATTCAACCCTTGAACCTATTGAGCGATGTGGCCTCGGAGCTCATCCCCTTACATGGCCCTTGCCATGGAGTTTTTTGCTAGGTTCTCAACCTGATTTTAGGATAGAAAGACAAATCTGATAAAATATCTCCATTCATTCAAGAGGTATTGTGTTACAAAAGGTTATCATAGTACAACTCTTGAAACACAACTTGAAATACAAACCAATCTTTCTTGATTAGACATGGAACCTCTTGAGGGTCTTTCCATTCCAATGTCTTGGAAGCTTTTTACCTTCTGAGTCGGCTACCTTGTAAGATCCACCCTTATGTGCCTCGAGGATGGTATATGGCCCTTCCCATTTAGGGCCAAGCTTTCCTTGGCTTTCTTTTTTACTAGCCTCGTTGTTTCTAAGCACCGGGTCTCCTGGCTTGAAGCATTCATGCTTGAATCTTTTGTTGTAGTAAGCTTCAATCGTTTCTTTGTACTTAGCTTCTTGGATTATAGCTTGGTCTCGTGCTTCCTCTAGGAGTTGTAAGTTCAACATGGTCTCTTTTTGGTTTGCTTCGGGATCCATGTTGACCGTTCTTTGAGTTACAACTCCTACTTCAGCTGGAATCACGGCTTCGGATCCAAATACCAAGCTGTAAGGTGTTCTTTTGTGGCTTGTTTTTTCGGTTGTTCTTATGGCCCATAGAACACTTAGTAACTCTTCAAGCCAATTGCTTTTATATCTTCCCAATCTGGTTTTGATTCCTTCAACTATGCTTCGATTCATCCTTTCAACCTGGCCGTTTGATTGTGGATATGCCACCGAGCTGAAAACCTGAGCTATTCTGAATTCTTTGCACCAAACGCTGAAAGGCTTTTCAGCAAATTGCTTTCCATTATCAGTTACAATTACCCCCGGCAATCCATAGCGACAAATGATGTTTTCCCAAACGAAGCCAATGACTTGCTTGCCCGTGATTTTTGCAAGTGGTTTAACCTCAGGCCACTTGGTGAAGTAATCTATGGCCACCAACAAGAACTTTACTCCACCTTTGGCTGGTGGGAACGGACCAACGATGTCCATTCCCCATTTATAAAATGGCCATGCTGAGGTTATCGGGACAAGATCATGCTTGGGACTTTTCGGGACTGGTGCATGAATTTGGCAGGAATCACCTTTTTTCAACTGCTCAGCGGTGTCTCGGTTCATGGAGGGCCAAAAATACCCAAGGTTCATTAGTTTAGCAACCACCGTTCTAGCTCCAAAATGAGCTCCGCATATACCTTCATGAACCTCTTTGATCAAGTACTGGCTGTGTTCAGGACCAACGCATCTCAATAAAGGTGCAAGGTAACCCTTTTTGTAGAGTATTTCACCTTGCAACACATATTGTCTTGACTTGGCTTTAACCCTTTCAGCCTCTGCTTAATCAGCAGGTAGCTCACCATCTTTAAGGATTTTTTTAATTGGAGTCATCCAATTGGTGCCTTCTTCGTTGATTACGTCTTGAACTTCCAATTCTTCGATTGATAGAGTTTTCAACACTTCTACCAACACCTTTTTAGTGAGGTGGGCAAAGGTGAGAGAAGCTAATTTGCTTAGAGCATCAGCTTTCTTATTTTGAGACCTGGGAATTTGCTTGATGGTACATGTTTGGAAGGTATTCATCAACTCCTTGGATTTTTCCTTGTATCTCTTCATATTTGGCTCCTTTGCAATGTAACTGTCGTTCACTTGACTTGACACCAGCAACGAGTCTGTGAACACTTCAAGCTTTTGGACCTTCATTTCTTTAGCCAGTCTTAAGCTGGCTATCAACGCTTCGTATTCAGCTTCGTTGTTGGTGGTCTGGAAATCAAAGCGAAGAGCATACATGAATTCTAACCCTTCTGGGTTGATCAGAATGAGCCCGACCCCTGACCCTTCAACGCTTGAAACTCCATCGGTAAAAAGCTTGCAGGCTTCAAGGTCTGAGGGTTCAGTGGCAGCTGTGTTTACTTCAGTGATTGTTTGCTTTGGGACTTCCACAATGAAATCAGCCAATACTTGGTCTTTGATTGCTTTTCTTGGGACATAGGTGATGTTATGTTCACCTAGTTCCACTGCCCACTTGGCTAATCGTCCCGAGTTTTCCGGTTTTTCAAGCACACTCTTAATATGTTGGTCGGTGACCACTTGTATAGGGTGTGCTTGGAAATACCTTCGAAGCCTTCTAACCGTTTGTACTAGGGCTAGAGCAAGTTTTTCCAGGGGAGGATATTTGATTTCAGCCAATTTTAGAGTTTTGCTGAAGAAATAAACGGGTACCTGAGCTTTGTCTCGTTCGATGGTGAGGACTGCACTTATCGCTTTTTCAGCAACTGAAAGGTATACCGAGATCAATTCTCTCGTTTCTGGGGCTGCAATGTCAGGTAGGGAAGCTAGGTGTTGCTTCATCTGATTGAAGGCTTCTTCAGCCTCCTCAGTCCATTTAAAGTCCTTCTTGTCGGAGCATCCCTTGAGCGTTTTGAAAAAAGGTAAAGACCTTTCAGCCAATTTTGAGGTAAAACGCTTTAAGGCTGCAAGCTTCCCATTTAAGCTTTCTACCTCCTTTTTGCTTCGTGGTGGCTTGGTTTCAAGAACTGCTTTCACCTTGTTTGGATTAGCTTTTACACTTTGTTTTCCCATGATGTGTCCCAGAAACTTTCCTTCTTCAAACCCAAACGAACATTTTTCAGGGTTGAGTTTCATGTTGACCTTCCTTAGGTTCTTGAAGGTTTCTTGGAAGTCGTCAAGCATTTGGCATTCCGTTTTGCTTTTAATTACCAAATCGTCGACATATGCCTCCATGTTTCTACCAATTTGGCTGGTAAAAGCCTTGTCAACTAGGCGTTGGTAGGTTGCACCCGCGTTTTTGATACCAAAGGGCATATTTTGGTAGCAAAAGATTCCTTTGTCCGTGTGGAAGGCAGTTTTTTCTTCATCTTCTTCTTTCATGAGAATTTGATGGTAACCCTTGTAAGCATCGAGGAAACACTTGAAAGGGTAACCGGTGAGGGAGTCAACCTTGAGATCAATTTCAGGCAACGGGTAGCAATCTTTAGGACAAGCCTTGTTCAAGTCCTTGAAGTCTATGCACATTCTCCAAGAGTTATCGGGCTTTCGAACCATAACTGGGTTTGCATCCCAGGATTGATATTTGACTTCCCGGAGAATTCCAGCTGATATAAGCTTTTCAACTTCTTGGCATGCAGCCAAGCTTCTTTCGGGTGCTAGACTTCGTTTCTTTTGGACAACAGGCTTGACGTCTGATGGTATTTTCACATCGTAGCTTGAAGGTATATTGATGACCACAAATGTGAGAGGTTGAACTCTCTCCTTCTGACCTTCACTGAAACGGACATCAAGAGTTAATTGCCCTAAAGGCTTGAGGGGTATGTCGGCAATACCTTTTATGGAGGTCCCGGAGGGTTGAAGCTTTGAACGTTCCTCATTGCTTAAACGGTTGAAGAACTTTTCAAACATGATTTCAGTGGCTGCCCCAGTATCTATGTATGCTCTGCTTGTTTGTAGTGTACCCACAGTTGCTTCAACCACAAGGGGGTTTGAGAGTGGGTCTTTTTCTGTTGGGGGGAAACAAATACACTGAAGCTCCCAAGCTTCCAACCGATGCCGCTTGTACGGAACCCTTCCATCAAAATCCACCATGTTAACTTCCTTGCCCTTTCCTTCGACCAGCTTGTCCCTTACTCCCTTTACTAAGTGAGCAAGTTCCCCGGACTTGACGGCCTCTTCAATCCTCTTTTTAAGTTGGAAGCAATCATTAGTATGATGACCCCTCTCTTCATGAAATTCACAAAATTGAGTGGAATTCTCGTTCTTCTTACTTTTAGGGAGAGGTCTGGGAGGTCGGAAGTTTTGCGTTAGTTCTTCCGTGGCAAGAATCTCTTGAGGGGTCTTGGTAAGGGGTGTGAAGCTTGTGGCCTTTTCCCTGCTTGGAGGGTTTCGGGTTTCAGGCCTTCGTTGTTCTGAACCCCTTTGGCGTCTGTCATAGGAGTTAAAGCTTCCTCTTTTCCTGGCTGGACTGTTGCCACGCCAACTAGATCCCCTTTTTCTCTGTTCTTTTATATCTACTACCTCCTCTCCTCTGATGTGGGCTTCAGCCCTTTCGAGAGCTTCTTCCAAGGTCTTAGGTAGGGATTTGTTGAAATCTCTAGTGAGATATTTAGATGTAATGGCGTTCATAAAACCGGCCACTCTCATCTTCTCGTCTGCCCCTACATACGTCAGACCTTCCTTCTTGTATCTTTCTATGAATTCTCGAAGGCACTCGTCGTCCTTTTGCTTTATCTGAAAGATTACTGTAGCATCTTTAACATATCGCCTTTGCTGGGAGAAATTGGGCAGGAACCCTTGCTAAGATCATCGAAGCTTCGAACGCTTCGGGCAGGTAAATCATTGAACCAGATTCTAGCTGATCCGATAAGGGTTTGCATGAACATTAGGAAACATTCAGCATTCGACCATTTCTCAATTCTAGCAGCACCGGTGAAGATCTGAGGATGGTCTTCGGGTCCTCAGTTCCATCATATGTTTTGATGTGAGCCGGCATTTTAATCTTCGTTTGGAAGTCGTAATTGGTAATTTGCTGAGAGAAACATGACAAGTTGCTTGGTTTATACGGTTTGGCTAGATCCTCTTCCACTCTTTCCCCTGTGTTGCCATTATTATTGTTGTTCCCTTGGGTGACTAACACTTGATTAATAAAGTCTTGCCACGGGAAGCTTGCCATCATCTGGGCCATCATCTGGGGAATGAGGTTGAAGCCTTGAAGGCTTCTTGGTGCAACTGGGCAGTTTACCCCCAAGGGGGTGCTCATAACGGCACTCCGTGCCAAGGGTAGCACAGACAAAGCCTATTCCCATGTAGTTGTTGCTGAGGGTGGAAGGCTAGCCACCGGAGATTGTAGGAGTTGGTCCAAAGTCAGCTCATGCCCTAAGGGAGCACCAGTTGCAACTGGTTGTGAAGAGAAGAGGGGAAAAGATACTGGATCCGGCCTCGTGTACAAATATGGGTTAGGATTTGGGGGAGGATTGCTGGGACCAGCCTCATTCCTGGACATACCTGGTTGTGAGCTTACAAAAGGGAGGTTAGGAGGCCCAGGAGATAACGATGGCTCCGGCTCGTCATAATCCAACCGAATCCTTACCCCTTTATCCCTTTCCCTACTCACGTATTGGTTGAGGAGAGATCTCAACTCTAGGAAGTTATTGGCAACCCCTTCGGGAGTGAGGTCAACACGTGAGGGAGTGTTAGATACACCAACGTTAGGGGATAGAACCCCTGATCTGGATGGGGTTGGAGTTTCGAAAGTGAGGAACTCAGGAGTATCTCTTGGTGCCGAGACAGGAGTATATACAGCCGTACATGCCTGGCTGACGTTTGGGGCAGAGGTACGTGGAACTTGGTTTACCTCCCCCGGAGACTCTCCTTCCGACATGCTGATTTTTGAGAGGAAATGGAACTACACTACTAGGTCTTTCGTAGGAAATCAGTGGCGTGGCCCCACGGTGGGCGCCAACTTGTTGATGCAACAAATAATAGACCAAGGGTAGTAGCTGGGCTGGTTAGGCAAAAGGGTTGAAGGGTTCAACTTTTCCTAACGCAGGTCGTGGGGTCCCCCCACGTTTGCAAGACGTGGAGAGAGTTTCACTAGTTGGATCTTGTTGTTTGCTCGAGATCCTCCACTGAACGTGTTCAGTCTCGGACGTGGGAGCAATAAGAATGTGTGTGTTGAGTGTGAAAGAAAGTGACTTGCATGAAGCAAGTACTCGAGAACAATGACCAGAGATTCGCCTGGAATCAGAGCTGATCGGAATGTTTTTCACACTTAATGAAGTGTCACATTTATAGGGAAAGCCATTGCTCAAAGAGGAAGCTATTTGACTTGTGAACATGCTTGCAGTGGGGGTTTTGTCCTTTTGGGGGTTAAAGCCTTTTGACCTGCGGATAAAAGGTTGTGCTCTGTGGACTTGTGTTACTTTTGCGGCTGGAGAAGTAGGTGAGGCAATCAGAGATGTGACTATCTACTGTTCACGTATTGTTTTATCTAAACTCCCAGATTTTTAACCTTTCAACATTTTAACCTTTTAAGCTTTACGGTGTCTAAGTCTTTTTATTTGTTCTTGGGCTACCCCCGTCATCAGTTAACTTAGTTGTCGTTTGACCTCTAACGGGTAAAATAAAAAAAAAATAGCTAAAAAGGAAACATGTGGAAAATCGCCCAAAGTCTATTATAATGCATAAATCATTCATTTTAAAGTTAAATTATTGTTGAAATAGTATAATGATTTTAATCATTTTTGACACAAGTTCATTTTAAACTTGCATGCTTTTGCTGGTTTACAGAGTTTTTGGGAATCGACGCCAAACCATATACCTTTAGTTATGGAGACCTAAGAAATGCAACCGATGATTTTAATCCTGCAAATAAGCTTGGTGAGGGAGGTTTTGGACCTGTTTACAAGGTACCTTATAATTTTCATGAACAGTCCATTTTTTGCTCCTTAAACTCGAACTTAACTATAGTTAGTTCTTAATATATATATATATATATATATGTATTTTATTCTAAACAGGGAACACTTGATGATGAGAGAGTAATAGCTGTTAAACAACTCTCTGTAGCCTCCCACCAGGGCAAGGCTCAGTTTATTGCTGAAATAGCAACAATATCCGCTGTACAACACCGCAACCTTGTTAAGTTATATGGATGCTGCATTGAAGGAGACAAACGACTTCTTGTTTACGAGTATCTTGAGAACAAGAGTCTTGATCAAGCATTATTCGGTAAGATATTTCACTTTACGTTCATCATAACTACCATTTTTTAGATGAATTGCAGAGTATAAAACTATAATGTTACATTCGGGGTCTATGATGCAGGAGACAACAAGATATCTCTTAATTGGGCAACCCGGTTTGAAATATGCCTTGGGCTAGCACGCGGTCTTGCATATCTGCATGAGGAATCTCGAATAAGGATTATACACCGAGATGTTAAAGCTAGCAATGTTTTACTTGATGTTGATCTCAACCCTAAGATCTCAGATTTTGGTTTGGCCAAACTTTATGATGACAAGAAAACACACATGAGTACTCGTGTTGCAGGCACCATGTAAGATTTTGGATAGTATTGTGTGTGCGCGTGTATCAGTCGACTTTTTCGAAGTTGTTACGATCTTATTTGTATTTTGTAGTGGTTATTTGGCACCGGAGTATGCAATGCGTGGACATCTTACAGAAAAAGCTGATGTGTTTGGGTTTGGAGTTGGAGTTGTAGCTCTAGAGATTGTTAGTGGAAGGCCTAATTCTGATTCAACTTTGGAAGATGAGCAAATATATCTTCTTGAATGGGTTGGCATCTTTCATTCTCTTGATTATTTCTCATATATTATGCTATTTCAAAGTATTTATACAACTATTCCTATCTGGTTCCTTTGGTATGGTTTTAGGCATGGAACCTACATGAAGCTAATAGTGAGGTTGAGTTGGTGGATGAACAACTGTCCGAATTTGACGAGCATGAAGTAAAAAGAGTGACGCGAATCGCCCTTTTGTGCACTCAAACCTCACCAATGCAAAGACCGCCAATGTCGCGAGTGGTGGCCATGCTTTCAGGAGACATAGAAGCAGGTGGTGTTATTAATAGGCCCGAGTATTTGACTGGTTTTAATTTTAAAGATGTTACCACCTTCAAAAGTGCTGCTCCAGCTTTTGGTGCAAATTCTATGGCAAGTACAAGTCACTCCACTGTTTCACCAAGCACACCTGATAATGCTTCCAGACCAATGCTTCATAATATCATTGGAGAAGGACGGTAAGACTACATATATAGTTTGTTTGTTAATAATCTGTCTTGTGTCTTGAGGATGGCTGAATGAAGTTGTGATTGAAATTATAGATTATCTTCAATGTAATAGTTCATCCAAATTGATCCTAAAGGGCCTGTGACTTTATTAATGATTGGCAGGATAAAAAGGTTTTCTTTAAGAACGAGAAGTTCTTTTTCGTGAAATCTGAAGTGTTAATTTGATGTTTTAAGTCAGACCAGATGATATCTATTTATATGGGTTAGGCTATGTTCATTGGTGACCTAATGTTAAATTGGTTACCAATAAGACAAAAGTTTGAGTAATTAAAAAAATTAAAAAAGAAATTCATACCAATCAAAGTTGACAACCAGGTTGGTGGAGCAACCTTGGTTGCAACCCAAACTAATACCCCTAATAATATAACTAGTTCTATACCCGTCCGGTGGACGGGCATATTAATGGTACAACCACATAAGCATTAAAAAAAGAAAATGATTTAGCCATGTAAAAAACACAACATGGTAGAGACTAAATTACTTTTTTATTCTAAAAAAACATTACATATAATTCTAAAAAAAAATTACATATAGTGATCATTTTGTACACGGGAACTTATTAGATAATAGGCAAACAACGTAAGTAAGATGCAATGATCTAAAGTTTTCATTGTAATTGCATAAATGAATTTCTAACTAAACCTGGTAATCCTTTTAGCAATCATCTTGGTTGAGGACTCATTAACCCACACCAGCATATTTTGATGTTGCGTCCTTTAATCCTCGCCTATCCCGGATGCATAGTGCCCGACGTTTCTATCCTGCAACCAAAAACATTATCACAATATTACAACGTTTTTATAAATGAAAAGTAACAAACACTATGTAGATATTATAGAGTCGGTCTACATGGGACATCATTCACTGCTTGTTCAGAAACTAAACTGGGTCCTTACCTTGTTAAAAATGGAGTTAGGAGATCTACACCTCCTTTGAGATAAAAAAAAATGTTTGATATTGGAATTTTGTTATATATTATAACTAACATGAGTTAAAGAAGAGGATCAAACCTTGACCATCCCTGAAACACGATCAGCGCTTTATAGAAGCTTTTTCTTAGGTGTGAAGTTAAACACTTCATGAAGAAATCCATTTTCCTGTTCAAATACAAATCAATTAATAAGGTCGAATAATTTGTATACAAAATATGATTAAAAATTAGACAATCAAAACTGCCTATGCTTGACAAATCCTCCAAATAAGAAATATATTACAAGATACATGTTACCCACATAAAAAAGAATAATAATACATTATGAATGAAGTTTGATTAGTGAGTAGTACTGGCGATGTATAATTCATGGGGAAGTGTGAAATCACAACAAATTAGTATACCTTATGGTTGCGATTTTCCCATCTCTATCACCTTGATTTACATAAATAGAGATGTATACTTTCTACATAACACCAGCAAATGATATGTAATATCACATAATTACTTTCAAAACGCACGACCAGACATCATTTATGACTATATATAGAGGCTTATTACCTTGCGTTCACAACATTATCTAAAATGCTTGAATTCCCACCAAATCATTAGATGATATTGTTGGAATCCGTTCGTGTAAAATAAATACAAAATTTTATTAGTTCTCTTCCTTGCTTGAAAGATTTGAGAGAAGTAGAGATGTTGAGAGAAGAATGGTTGGAACACTTAGTGTCCTTTTAGAATTCTTAGAATTCTTGATTTAGAGAGATTGAAAGAATTATAGAGATGGAGAGAAGAATGGTGTGTAGAAAATGGTAGAAGGGGGTTGGTATTTATAGGTAGAGAAGGTGAAAAATGGTAAAACTGATTGGTTATAGAAGGTAGAAGAGGATTGAAAAGATGATTGGTGGAGAAAGGAGGTGGAAAAGAGTGAAATATGATTGGTTAAAGAAGGTGGAAGAGGGTTGATGAGGTGGAAAGATGATTGGTATATTTCTTGGTATTTCTTGAGTATATATTATGTAATTGAGTATATAAATAGTATAAAGAGTTAATTGCCATTTTAGTCCCTGTGGTTTGGCCCATTTTGCCAGTATAGTCCAAAGGTTTCATTTTTAACATCTGGATCCAAAAACGTTTCATCGTTGCCATTATGGTCCAACTGACTTAACTCCATCCATATGTGTTAAGTCTGCCAAGGGCATTTTAGTCTTTTATATTTTGTTTTTTGTTTTTACTTTTTATCCAACCATTTATACACCCACACATTAGTTACAGAACACACACTAACTCTCTCTCATCTTTCTCTCTGCTCTCTCTCTCATCACCACCATCACCGTATCATCACCACCACAACCTGTCTCTCCCCCATAAACTCTCCGCCATGAACCCCCAATCTTGGATTCACAATTTTATCAAGAAGAGTACACACATGAACCCCCAATCTCGTTCTCGTTCGAAAGGGGGAGCGGTGGCAGCGACGGTGGTCAGGTGACGCGGTGGCAGCGGCGGTGGTCAGGTTCTCACAAATAGGCCTGTGTATGTTTGATTTTGTTTGTGGTTTGTTTGGATTTGATTTGATTCTTTCGTTAATTTGGATTTGATTTTGTTTGTGGGTTTGTTTTTTAATCTGGATGGATATGGTTATTGGGTTTTGATCAAACATTATTGGTGTGGCAGTTGTGGAGGTGGAGGTGATGGTCACCGACGGGGGACTGATGTGGTGTGGTCGGTGGCTGAAGTGTGGTGGTGGCTGAGGTGTGGCAGAGGTGTGGCTGAAGTGGTGTTAGTCGGAGGTGTATTATTGCAGGTTGTGTTTTGCGGTGGTGGGGGTGGTGGGGGTGTGGTGGTGGTGGTAGTAGAGAGAGAGAACAGAGAGAAAGATGAGAGAGAGTGTGTGTGTGTGTGTTCTGTATGTATGCGTGGGTTCCATGGTGGTCGGGTGGTGGTGATTGGTTGTGGTGGTCGGTTCCTGGTGATAGTTGTGGTAGTCCGGTGATGGTGATGGTGTTCGGCGGTTGGTGGAGGTATAGAGAGGGAGTAGAGAGAGGATATGGTGGTGAGGCAGTAATGGCGATGGTTGTGGTGAGTGTGATGATGGTGAACAAAGATTGATTGTTTCTTCCATAATGAAGTTTGTCCAATTCTTACAAATAAAGATAGACCTAGACCTGCTACATATAGAACATTTCTATTTGCACTTTTGGAGTTAGATAACTCTGATGATGAATCAGTCAAGGCAGAGAAGCTTATATCAGAAAGGCTGCTAGCACTTGGAATCTGCAAACAGGATGAAGCTGCAATCAGGACAGCTAAAGCAATTATGTAAGCACAAATGCTTTTCTTATGTTTATAACCACTAGTCTACTAACAAGTGGTTGGTTGGTTGGTTTGCATTAGATTTTTGGGATTTTACGAGCAAACAGAGGTACCCTCATCATGCCAAACTGCATTTGATGTGACATGCCTCCGCATGGAAGAAAGATTAGCCTATACCAGAACGGAACAGGTAGTTTACCAAAATTCATATAAATAAGATACTGGTGGAGGTTGTTGGTATGTAACAACCCATCATTCCTGCAGCGGTAGAGTGAATGTGGTGGGTAGAGTGAATGTGGTGATGGTTAAGCAGGTGGTGGTGATGGTTGTGGTGGTGAGGCGGTGGTGGTGAGGCTGTGGTGGTGATGGTGGCAGTGGTGGTGAGGCTGTGGTGGTGGTGAAGGCAGGGGTGGTGATGGTGGTAGTAGTGATGGTGAGGTGGGTGATGAAGGTGTGTGTATAATATATTCTTTAAATATTAATTAGACTCTATTAATTAAAACAGATAGAGAAAATGACAAAATTGCCCTTGAGTTAACTGAGGTCCATAGATGGAGTTAAGTCAGTTGGACCATAATGGCAACGATGAAACGTTTTTGGATCCAGATGTTAAAAATGAAACCTTTGGACTATACTGGCAAAATGGGCCAAACCACAGGGACTAAAATGGCAATTAACTCTAGTATAAAAGTATAATTCAAGTATTGAGGATGTACGTATAAGTATTTATACGTATAATTGTGTCGGTTTGCGTATAAATACGTATTTATAAATGATCGGTCGTGTGAATAAAAAATATGTATAAAATATGAATTTTATTATGATTAACGCTTCGAATTGTGAGATTGAAATTAAAATACGAATGTAAGGTTTCTAAAATTAGAATACGAATACGAAAATTTTTAAAATAGAAATACGAAGATACTAGGCGTTACAGTCTCCCCTACTTTAGGAAATTTCGTCCCGAAATTTATTCAAGAGGAAGACCTTGGAGAAAAAGCATTTTGCCTAGAAGAATGATTGTCTAAAATCGAGATTTAGAAGTTTTGAAATGTGTTGAAAAGTATGAAGTTTCAAGTAATGAAAAGATAGGTTTGTAAGAAGGGTTCGTTTGTCTAAAATGATTCAAGGCATTGAGCATAAGTAAAACGTGCATGTGTGTGTATAGACAAGCGAGTTTAAACAAGTTTGAATAACTCAATGATGAGGTATTTTAAAATGTGTTACCTAAGAAGGAAGCTTTCGTATAAAACGGTATGTATTTTGACGAAAAGTGTGGCCGCACTATTGGTTGTAAGAAAAAGTTTCGTTGGATTTAAAGAGCATTGACAATCTCAGTTTTGTAGAGAATTCTTTATCGGTGAAAAACGAGGAAGTTAGGTATTTTAAATAAAAAATGGTTTTGGAGGTAACGACCAACTAAGTATGTTTGCGCATAAATAAAGAATGGAAAATAGTTTTAAAAGTAAGAAAGCATTTTAGGGTTTGAATGTTTAAACCGATTGATTGCAAACGAGGTTTGTATAAAAGGCAGAGAATAGCGGGGAATAATGGAGGTATAAGAGTGAACGACTGACCTAATAAACGAATGCGAGTATAAGAATGGTATGTGTATTGAAAGCGATGTGTTAAGAATGGGGTCTCGTTGTGGATAATCGGATATCGCGTGTTTAGCAATGCGTTTGTGAGTTGTTAAAGTTTGTATCGGGTTTAAATAGGTCTGCAAAACACCAAATTTCTCATGGCACGTTTTACAAAAGTTTGGTAACATGGTGAAAACACTTATAGATAGGAAGTACCAGCGGCATATCCACCATGTTTTGACCATGTTACGTCCGTTTCGTTATTCGGTGTCATGTTACGTTCCGTGTCTTACCATACACAGTAGTACACCCTATGATTCTCATGCGCCTATCACTATAATCTCGTGTGCACCCGCGATTATATTGATCGTCGCATGATCCGCATAGTTTGTACTAGTTGTGTATGAATCGTGGTATACCTAAATTTGAAAATAAGAATGTGTGCGTATAAGAATGTAGTATATAAGCATGTTTACGTTCAAATAAGTATGAGACCAACGTGAGCGAACCCCTCGGATTATGCTCACGTATACGTACGAATGTATAAATTTGAATATAAGTATGAGCATGAATGTGAGTATAAATATAAGTATGAATACAAGTATGAGTATGCATATGAGTATAAGTACAAAAATAAAACGTATGAGTATGAATATGAATATGTGCATAAGTATGAATACAAGTAGGTATAAATGACGATGATTGCGTGTGTGGTATGAATTGAATACAACGAATTTAAGCATATAAAATGATCAAGAAGTGTGGGTATGTAAAACGAATGATATAAGTGAAGTTTTCGTGAGATATTGACTAAAACATGTACGATGATATGCACGTATAGTTGTTTGAGCAAAATGTTGAGTTTATCGAATCAAAATAGATTGAGTTTGACTTGGAATGTAGAATCTAGTTTGTGAATGTCAAAAGTATGTAAAGCATCTATTGATTATGTGAGATGTACTTTGTAAAAGAACGGAAATGCTACTCTTGTTTTAAAAGAATTTACGTAAGTTGAAAATTATCTCTTCCTATGAAGTTTTCTTGCCCACGTGTTTTGAATTTAAATGATATATTGAGCGGTGTATGAAAAGGTTTTTGAAAATAGTAAGTTTGCATCATTTTAAAGGATCTTGCATTAAAATAAGAAATTTGAAATTTGGAGGTTCTCTTGAAAACGTTGATTCTTAAAAAGAAATTTAGCATAATGAACTTAGTGATCGTTGAAAAGTGTTTTTAGTAAAATGATATATTGATTTTGAAAAAAGTTTTAGTAAAATGATCTTATAATATCTATAAAATCTTATAGGCATGTGAGAAAGGTTGGTTTGATTTTCGATTATTAATAAAAGTCCTTAGTACAATGATATAATGTGAGCGTGTTTTAGTGATTACGTTAAGCATGAAATTTGTGGGCAAGATATTCATTAGACCGGTTAAGTTGATGGGTATCATTTCGTCAAATTTTGAAAATCAGGAAACAAAACATTTAGGGTATGCTTAAGAATTTCGTGTATATGATTTATGTGAAATAGATTGTAGGGTAAGAAATACGTTTGATAAAACAATAAACTTTGAAATTTGCATAAGTAGGGATTTTGACAAATGATAAACGACTTAGGTATATAACTTGATCGTGTTTGCATAATAAAGTCTCTTTGAAGGAAAATTTGGTAACGATCACCTAGGTAAGGGAATCACCCCTAACCCATTGGTGAGGTCGTTTAAGAAAGGAAGGAACATAGTTAATTGTCAAGGTAAGGAAATCACTCCTATCTCGATGATATGTCTCCATTTTGGGGTTACAAGAAAGGTAAATCTAGTTGGGTGACGTTTTTTGAGTCATGCATGTGAATGACGTATAGATGTATGAAAAGATTTAGTATGATGTGTGTGTAAGAAAATAATCTCGAAAATAATTTGAATTTAAAAAAAGAGAGGATTGCAACGTATAAGATTGATAATAGTAAAACGTAGGTTTGATTAAAACTTGGATTGTTCCAAAACGGAACTTTGACTAAACCAAAGTGGTCGAAAATTCTTTTGAATTTGAGAAACATGCTTTGGCCTAATAGGTGGAACACTATCGCCGAAATTTCGGTTAACGGTACTATTTACTACATGTTCCAAATCAATCGAAAATTCGAGACTTGGTGGGATTTTTGAAAATCAAGGAGTGGGACTAGTTGACAAGGTGCGGGTTTCACCCCTAACTTGACGATTTCGTACCCTACGTGTGGTTGGTACTCGTCGGGTCAAAATTTAATTTTGACACTTTGACGAGGGTCCACTAGAATTTGAAATGGAAATTCTCCATCAAGGTGAGGATTTCACTCCTAACTTGATGGCGAATTTTGTGTAAAAAGAATAGGTGTATTGAGAGTCGTTCACCAAATTGTGGGTTTCACGCCTATTTTGGTGAAGTTGACTCGTTCGTATGATAAGAGTGTTTTCGAGTTTAGTATAGTCGAGTAAAGTGCCTTAGGAAGGGCGTATGTTTGAAATAATAAATCAAGTATGAATACGTAAAGCATTTCAAGAATTTAGCACATAAGAACTTAACATATGAATCAAGTAGGGTCAAGTATGGTGCTTAACTATAGACTAGGTCAAAAGCATAACAATTTTCCTAATTCCCTATAGTTATGGTTCTGATACCAATCTGTCACACCCCAACCGATGGCGGAAACATCGGAGTGAGACGAAATAGATTGCTCGAGACTTCATAACACTAACATTTGCGACAAGTATTTAAATAACAAATTTTATTTCATTTCTAAATAGTCAATTACAAAGATTGAAATCAAATACAACAACTTGAAATAAAAGAAATACATTACAATAAGAATACAAAATTTAAAATGAGTATCTAGGCATCCTACTATGTTCCATGCATCATCAACATCATCATTAAACCTGCAACATGTTTTAAAAAGCATAGTTCAATACAACGTATTGGCGAGTACACTAGTTTTAGACACGTGACATAAGTATAAAAAGTATTTTCAATCCAACATAGCAATTTGGTATACAAGGTCAAACTATCATGCATAACTAAAAGTCAAACCCAAGTGTCCACAAGAATTTAGCATCCCTCGATATAGCAATATCGAGACGGTAAAGAATAAATAATAGATTCCCTCGATATAGCAATATCGAGACCGTAAAGAATAAATAATAGCATCCCTCGATATAGCAATATCGAGACCGTAATGAATATAAATTAACAAAAACCCCGTCGGGTGGTGTGCTACTCCTATAGCGCTATAATTGTTAAGGTGGGTTAACAAATAGTATGAATTCTAGCATGAACTTAAGCATAACAAAGCATGTATAAGGATTGATTGAATAAAGCATGTTTGTGAATCGTGCATTTTAACAAGTAAAACATGTTGCACCCAAAGTGTGATAAAAGGAAAATGGGTCAAGTGTACTCATAGTTTTGCAAAGTTTCCTTTGGTGATTCCGGTGAAGAGTTGGAGGTTGGAGCTTCAAAGCTTCCTTTAAAACACTTAGTGTTTTCATTTAGAACTCTTAGAGTTCTCTTCCTTGCTTGGAAGATTTGAGAGAAGTAGAGATGTTGAGAGAAGAATGGTTGGAACACTTAGTGTCCTTTTAGAATTCTTAGAATTCTTGATTTAGAGAGATTGAGAGAATTAGAGAGATGGAGAGAAGAATGGTGTGAAAAAAATGGTAGAAGGAGGTTGGTATTTATAGGTAGAGAAGGTGAAAAATGGTGAAATATGATTGGTTAAAGAAGGTGGAAGAGGATTGAAAAGATGATTGGTGGAGAAACGAGGTGGAAAAGAGTGAAATATGATTGGTTAAAGAAGGTGGAAAAGGATTGATGAGGTGGAAAGATGATTGGTATATTTATTGGTATTTCTTGAGTATATATTATGTAATTGAGTATATAAAAAGTATAAAAGTATAATTCAAGTATTGAGGCTGTACGTATAAGTATTTATACGTATAATTGTGTCGGTATGCGTATAAATACGTATTTATAAATGATCGGTTGTGTGAATAAAAAATATGTATAAAATATGAATTTTATTATGATTAACGCCTCGAATTGTGAGATTGAAATTAAAATACGAATGTAAGGTTCCTAAAATTAGAATACGAATACGAAAATTTTTAAAATAGAAATACGAAGATACTAGGCGTTACAGTTTTGCAATTGCTTGTCTTTTGAAAAATTGCGACCGTTTTTGCGGTCGCAATTTTTATAAATTAATTATAGCCATTTTCTATTTTAACCGGCATATAATATCAATTTTAAAATTAACATATTATCAAATTTTCAATTATATAAAACATTCCACTTATAACATCAAATACCAAAGTTATCATAACAAAATACATATTCAAAACAAAGTGTTTATACGTTTTGAAACCTAAGTCAATGATTATACGTTTTGAAACCTAGCTTTTCGCATCGCTTCAATATTTTCCATTCATAGCCTCTTTCTCCGCCTTATCTTTCTCTTTTTTCACCACTAATCCCGCAATAATATCTTTCAACCATTCTTTTTCTTCTTCTTTTTTTTTTCACTATATCTTGGATAATGACACTCAACCTTTCGATCTAATAAAATCAATGCAAAGTGAAATATTAACTACTATCATAATCACAATTTATGAAACTAATTAGCTGCTTATTCAATTATAGAAAAAGAAAAAAAGTCAGTTTGACTTTTAAGGTCAAATCGCCTATTTTCAATAATATCCATACAAAAGTTAACATATTATTGACTATTATTGATTAAGAAGTTATTGCATGAAAAAAAATGAGGTCAATATTTGAGTTTAAACATGTTTGCCCAAAACATTAGATCAATTTCAAATCAACATTAGCCTTGAACCAAACAACTTAAAAGAATAAACATACCTCATGCTCTTGTTTGCCATGATGCTGAACGTTAAAATCATTCTTAACATTGCTTAATCCATATACTTTGCCTCTCTTCTTTCCCCCGGAAGCTCGGTACCACAGTTCTTTGTCAAGTTCTTGGTCTTGGCTACTTTCCTCCCCATACTTCTCCAAAAGATCATATTTCACCTACAAATACAACCTAATTTAGCATAATTTGCAACACCGAACCAATAATATAGATATAACTTTATTTAATTAACCCTTTCAATACATTTGATATGTAATGCCCTGCGTTTTCATACTTTCCATATCTAGAAACCATTGCTTGAAATTCAATTTTTTTTGGAAATCTTGTATTCCTTGTAATCGTATTTCGTTGTATCGTTGTAAAATCTGAGACTTTGATCGTAATGAAACGAATCTTTTATACATCGTTTATACATTGATACGTGCACTCGTTTGATACATGGTTCGTAATTCGTATAAACGTAAGCTTACCTCGTAAACAATGATCGTGTAATCGTAATCCTTAAATCTTCATACATTTAAACACTTAGTTATTCGATTATAAGATTAAGTTGTATGTTTTTTTTTCACTTGATCATACCAAACTATTAACCATACATACTTGTTACATTTCATGTGTTATACACACCTATGTTATCACACTTTTTGCTAAATTAAAACATGTCATTTATGCATTTTGGACCTTGTTACAAGTTACATACATACTAGACACCATGTAACACTTTATTAAACATCAAATATATTCCTTCTAATGTCAAAAAAAAAAAAAATTATACGGCTGTTAACAGCCTTGCATCCGCCCACTTATTTTCCTTGTTTTGAGTTATTTAGCCCACTAAACACTTCCAAAGCCTAACCCAATGAAACTCTAATCCATCCCATATATAACCTAAGCCTCTTCCAAGCATTTTTCACTTTCTAAACACTCTCCATTCACTCTCAAACACTCCAAACCGTAGCTGATTGCAGAAGTTCGAGCAGATTTATACCACTTCACTAAAGTGGGCATAACTCACTCAATTCTTATCCGATTCACTCGATTCTTTTTCATATTACTTTGTATTGACATTAGCTACGTTTCCATGGGTTTTCCCTGGAAAACCAGAGCCTGGAATGTTGCCAAAAGGGCTCCAAAGTGGACTGATTTTTCTGTTCTTGTTTCAAACTTTGATAAACTTGTTTAAACTTGAGGAAACTCATCTCAAACCTATGTCCTTATGCTTATAACCACTTCTATGGTTAGTTAGGTTTAAAAACATGGTTGAGACATTCAAAATCAGAGGTATAAACCTCACAAACTTTCTGTTTTGTTCAAGGGTTTTAACCCACAAGTGATGCTCAAGTTCAAGACTTGATGATTGTGTGATTTAGGATTAGCTTGGGCTAACCTACTTGAAAATCCACACATTGCTTGATGTTTTCTCATAGATTAGTTGTTCATATTCTATTGTTTCTTGTAAGTTCATGACCCTCCTTGTTGTTCATAACAACAAGTGTACTGGTGAACAATAGAGGTACCTAAATGGAAGCTTTGTTCTTCCTACCTCATGTATGAATTCCATGATACTTAGAGGTGCCTAAATGAAGACTTTAATCTTCTACCCCATTCTTGACTTATATGATGTAATATACACTATGTAATACTTATGTAACAACTAAATAATCGAACTCTTGGTGATGAACTAATGGACATTCGTCAAGCTAGTAGATTGTATCATCTTAGGCCTTGACGACTTGTCACGATTCTAATGGAACTTTGTTCCATGAAAACATTTAAACTCTTTTAGAGTTTCATAGTGTCAAGAACAAGTGTCATAGATGTTAGATGATTATTTTCATATGTTTATTTTTCATGGTATTTAAACTCTAAATCTCTCTAGAACCATATGTAAACACCTCTTAAACTCCGAATCGAACACATTCAACTTCCTAGTCTCAACAACTTCGTCACATGGGATAATCGGAAAGCATATGCAACTTTGTGAGTATACTTGACCCAGTTTCCTTTTAATACACTTTGGGTGCAACATTTTTTACTTGTTAAAATGCACGATTCACAAACATGCTTTTATTCGTTCAGTCCTTATACATGCTTTGCTATGCTTAGGTTCATGCTGTAATACATACTACTTGTTAACTCGGCTTAACAATTATAGCGCTATAGGAGTAGCACACCACTCGACGGGGTTTTGTTGAGTCTTTATTCTATAACGGTCTCGTCACTTTTGTGTCGAGGGATGCTAAATACTTGTGGACACTAGAGTTGACATGTTGTTATGCATGATAGATTGACCTTGTATACCAATTGCTATGTTGGATTGAAAATACCTTTTTATACATATGCCACGAGTCTAAAACTAGTGTACTCGCCAATACCTTTGTATTGAACTATGCTTTTAAAACATGTTGCAGGTTTAGAGATGATGTTTATGATGAATGGAATCTAGTAGGATGCTTAGATACACACTTTAAATTTTGTATTTTATTTGTATTGTATTTCATTATTCATGTTGTATTTGTTTAAAATCCTTGTAATTGACTCTTTAGAAAAGAAATGAAAATTTATCATTTAAATACTTGTAACAAATAGTGTTATGAAGTCTCTTGCAATCTATTTCGTCTCACTCCGATGTTTCCGCCATCGGTTGGGGTGTGACAGATTGGTATCAGAGCCATAACTATAGGGAATTAGGAAAATTGCCATGCTTTTGACCTAGTCTATAGTTAAGCACCAAAATTCGACCATACTTGCTTCACATGCTACTTTTATGAAATATCTTTACATGTTATTCTTGAAATGTCTCTTACGTGTTATTTTCTTAAAATGCTATATGTGCTTATACTTGTTATTATTATTTTGAACATACGTCTTTTACACATTTATACTAAATTCGAAACCACTTGTAATACACAAACGAGACGACTTCACCAAAATAGGCGTGAAACCCACAATTTGGTGAAAGACTCTCAATCCACCTATTCTTTTTACACGAAATTCGCCACCAAGTTATGAGTGAGATCCTCACCTTGATGGAGAATTTTCGCTTTCAAATTCTAGTGGACCCTCGTCAAGGTGTTGAAATTAAATTTTGACCCGACGAGTACCAACCACACTGAGTATACGAAATCGTCAAGTTAGGGGTAAAACCCGCACCTTGTCGACTAGTTCCACTCCTTGAATTTTTCATAAATCCCGCAAAGTCTCGAAATTTCGATTGATTTGGGACATGTAGTAACCGGAAGGGTAAATACCGTTAACCGACTTGTCGGCGAGAGTATTCCACCTATTAGGCCAAATCATGCTCCTCAAATTCGAAAGACTTTTCGACCACTTTGGTTAGTCAAAGTTCCGTTTTAGAACCATCCCAAGTTTTAATCAAACATGTGTTTCTATTATTTATTTTATACGATGCAATCTTTCAAATTCGAATTTACTTTCGATATTTTCTTTTCACACACACATCATACTAAATCTTTTTCATACATTTATACCTATGTATGATTTCAAAACGTCACTCAATTTTGTTTACAGTCTTTATAACGCCAAAATGGAGACATATCATTGAGTTAGGAGTGATTTCCTTACCTTGACGATTAACTCCACTCCTTCTTTTCTTAAAACGACCTCACCAACGAGTTAGGGGTGATTCCCTTACTAGGTGATCGTTACCAAAACTTTCCTTCAAAATACTTTATCAAGCAAACACAATCATGTTTCATACCAAAATCATTTGTCATTTATCGAAATACCCACTTATATCAATTCCAAAATACAATGTTTTATCAAACGTACTTCTTATCCTACAATCTATTTTCACATAACTTACATACACGAAATTCTTAATCATACCTTAAAACGTTTTATTTCCCGAATTTCAAAACCTTACGAAATGCTACCTATCAACTTAATCGGTCCAATGAATCTCTGGCCCATGAACTACATATTCAACTTAATCACTAAAACACGCACACGTTATATCATCATACTAGAGACTTCCATTCTTAATCGAAATCAAACCAACCTTTCTCAATTACTTATAAGATCTTATAGATGTTATATGATCGTTTTACCAAATACTCTTTTCAACATCAACAAATCATTTGTTAAAACTTTTAACAATCACTAAGTCCTTTTGCTAAATTTCTTTTTTAAGGATCCTCGTTTTCACAAGAACCTCCTAAATTCATAATTTCTTGTTTGATAAAACGAACTTACTTTTTATCGAAAACCTTTTTCCTACACCAATTTACAAAACACGTGGGCAAGAAGACTTCATGGGGACCGACCATCTTCGGATTACGTAAACTCTTTTAAAACAAAAGTAGCATTTTCATTCATTACAAAATACATTATGCTTAACCAATGAGTACTTTATATCCTCTTACATATACAAACTATATTCTACCCTTCAAATCAAGCTCAATCTATTTTTTATTCGATTAACTCAACGTTTCGTTTAAACAACTATACATGCATATCATCATACACATTTTAGTCGATATCTCGCGATAACATCGTTCATATCGTTCGTATTTACATACTCAACCTTTTGAATGCTTTTATACGCTTAAATCCGCTATGTCCCAACATACACTATATACGTAAATTTTATTATTCGTACCTACACTTATACGCATACGTTTTATGCTTATACTTATACTCATACTACTCGTACGTTTTATGTTTATACTCATACCTACGTGCATATTCACACTTAAACTTATACTTATGCTCATACTTTCATTCATACTCATGATTCATACATTCGTACCCGTACGCGAGCGTAATCCGAGTGATTCGCTTACGTGGGTCCCATACATACTTAAGCATGGACTTGCTTATATACTATATTCTTATACGTACACATTCTTACTTTTAAATTATGTATACCCTGATTCATACACAACTAGTACAAGCTATGCGGATCATGCGACGATCAAAATAATCGCGGGTGCACACATGATTATAGTGATAGGCGTATGAAAACCATAGAGCGTACTACTGTGTATGGTAAGACAACGTAACATGACACCGAATAACGAGACGGACATAACATGGTCAAAACATGGTGGATACGCCGCTGGTACTTCCTATATATAAGTGTTTTCACCATGTTACCAAACTTTCGTAAAACGTGCCATGAGAAATTCAGTGTTTTGCAGACCTTTTGACCTAATACAAACTTTAAACAACTCACAAACGCATTATATCCGATTATCCACGACGAGACTTCATCTTTAACACGCTACTTTCGTCTATCTAATACTTATGTCATTCATATACTTGCATTCATTTAGAGTCAATCGTTCGCCCCATACTCCTGTTATTCTCCATTATCCTTTCTTTCATACGAACCCCGATCACAATCAAGCTTGTTTAAACATTCAAATCCTAACGTATCGCATTACCTTTAAAACAGTCTTCCTATTATTTATTCTTGTGTAAATGTACTTAGTATACCTTTAACACTTTATTCAAAGTACCAAACATTTTCGTTCCTCTCAATAAACAATTTTTACGAAAGTATGATTTTTATACTATACTTAAAACTTCCCCTGTAAACTACCCCACTTTCCAACAAAATACAAACCGTTTGTCAAAATCTTCCTTCTTAATATGTCCCATCTTTAATACATCTCCAATTTAAGTTATTCAAACTTGTTTAGACTCACTTTACCTATATACGCACCTACACGTTGATGTGTGGTAAAATACACATATTTATCCCGTGTAAAGTGTAATATTTTTGTATAGTTTTTATTTAGTTTTAGTGTTATATTATATGATTTTGTGGTTTGCCAGGTCCTGGTGCAAATGGAGCGAAAACGAGTAATATGAAAGTAACCAGCCAGTTGGGCAGAGTAGGGTACCGGTGACCGAAGTAAAATTGCCACTATTTTCCTTCGGTAAGCTAAAGCCACTATCTCTATTTTATAAATTACTAAAAGGAGTTCTAGTGGACCATTAATTGGACATCAAAGAAAGAAAATTGAGCTGGGCTATATTATTGTTTTCAAAAACATAAAGCAATCACAAAAGATGGCAGCAAAGGAAAGTCGTAAAGGGGTGCTGGTTAATTGTTTCGAAAAGAACAATAGTAGGCGATTGGAAGTTATTTTTTCAAAAGCAAACAGGGGAGAATTTCGATTATTATATTTTATTTTCGAAGGCAACAAGAAATAAAAGGAGAATTGCCATTATTGATTGTTTTCGAAAAGCAATAGTGGGGGCAGCTACTATTATTAATTCTCGAAACACATCAGTGGGCCGCCAAGATCAACTGATTGGGCCATGCATTTTAACGACAACAGGCAGATGGGTATGGTTTTGTTCTTTGGGCTTTGGAAACATGTGTTTTGTGGATCAAATAAAAAAAACCCTAAGCCATTTAAACTACTACAAACATAAGTTTGTGACATCATCAGGTAATAGTACAACCCTTCAATTGGGCAAAAGGGCGGCAGGGGTAATAGTGTTAGGGCGGCACTTCCCTATTTGCCCAACAAAATTACGATTTTATCCTGATTTAAAATTACGATTTTGCCATCAGTTCAAATTTATGTTTTCGCCCCCGTTTAAAAATAAATTTACGCTTTTGCTCCCAGCTAAATATTTCCATTTTACCCCCGGTTAAAAAATTACGATTTTGCCCCGTTTCAACCCTTAAAAATACAATTTTCCCATCAGTTCAAAATTATGTTTTTACCCCCACTTAAAAATAAATTTACGCTTTTGCTCCTGGCTAAAAATTCCAATTTTGCCCTCGGTTCAAAATTACGATTTTGCCCCGTATAAATTTATAGTTTTGCCATTAGTTTTTTTTTCTCACATCCAAGTTACGATTTTATCCTCAACTTAACTTTAGATTTTCCCCATCGTTTTTGTTTGTTTTCCTGGTGACATTACAATTTTGCCCCCAGTGTAAAATTACAGTCGTGCCGGCAACTTCCTGGCACTCCCCCGTTGGTCCATTTAGTTTACAATTTATCCCCGAATTAAAATTATAATTTGGCCCTCAGTTAAAAATTACGTTTTTTCCATTGTTTTAGTTTTTTTTACCAAAACTATAAAGGTTTTTTGTTTTAATTGGTTTACTCTATTTAATTTTTTTCGTCTCAAGGAGTTGCGTAACACTAGCTCATTAGTCCTGAAAAATTACAGTTTTGCCCGAGCCCAAAATTACGGTCTTATCATCGTTTTTGTTTTTTTTTCCTAGCAAAATTATAGTAGTCTTTTTTTAATTGGTTGAGAATTATTCGGCCATCGCCCCGCAACGCGGGCGGGGCATCTACTAGTTATGAATACATATATGATATATATATAGTGGACGTAAACAGTTGATAGTAGTGGTGCACAAATCGGGTTTTCTAAATACCCGGTTTCGGGTATGGAACCGGGTTCGGGTACGATCGGGTTCTATAAAATCGGGTATTGACAATACCCGTGTCGGGTCCGGGTCCGGGTTTTATATAAAAAAAAGTATACCCTATATACCCGGGTTCGGGTAGGGTTTTCTAATACCCGGGTATTATAATACCCTATTTTCTGGTTTGGGTAGGGTCGGGTATGGATCGGGTTGGGTTCGGGTATGCCTCGGGTATTTCATTTTTTTTGGATAAATCATAGAAATATAAAATGCAAAACCTTTTTATTTCATAAAACATAGAAATAAATGACACCTAAATAATCATTGAACCGGATCGAATAAGATGATGAACATAGATAGCTTCGAATAACTTGATCGTCTTCATTTATTGTTCGTCATCAAAGACCCCTTTTATAGGGTATAGAGATACAATGTAAACCAAACAAATGATCATAATACACTTTCTAACGGCTATATAGCCGTTACCAAGGTACAAAACTCGAAAAAACACAAAAAAATAAAAAACGAAAAAACCTAAACAGGGTATTGGGAAACCCGGACCGGGTATTGAAAAAACCAGTTCCGGGTTCGGGCTGAAACCGGGTACTCGTAAAACCCGGGTTGAAAACGGGTATAAAAAACCCGGTTCCGGGTTCGGGTTTTATAACAGAAATGCATACCCAACCCCTACCCTATGGGTAGGGTCGGGTTCGAGTATAAAAAACCCGGGTTTTATAATACCCGGTTCCGGGTTTTATTTTCGGGTCCGGGTTCGGGTTTTTTGTGCACCACTAGTTGATAGAGAGGACTTCCTATTGTTTTCGAAAAAGGAAAAAAAAAACCAAGCATCAGAGGGAACAAGCACGCCGTGAAGATTTTTGTGGACAGCAACATTGAGGTGACGACAGAAGAAAACAGAAGGCGATTGGTTCGAGGGTTTAATCTGCGATCAAGATTCAAGTCCGGGTTTGATATTTATTAGTATTCAATTTTGTTAAGACTTTGTGTTTTCAGATTTGATACTATGTTTTATTTATTATTTGAGACTTGTTTCTTTTTAATGGTTATGTTTCTTGGCTAATTTTCATGCTACCTAGGCCTAGATGAACTATGATTTAATGTTTTGATTATTTGGTTTTGACTAATGATTAAATTGAGATGATTTACATATTCCTGTTTTGTCATTGTTTATGAATTTGTGTGCTTGTCTTGGTTGTGATAGGTTGTTTGGTTAGGTGATCTTGTTAGTCTGGTCTGGAACTATTTAGATCATTCTAGGTTCGTTAATCTATTAGGTTTTCAATCTAGAGCTTGAGATTAGAGATAATTCAAGTTTAACTAAATTAATTAATATCAACTAAGTATAGTGTGCATCATTTTCTAGCAACTCTAGGGACGAGTCAGGATTGCTAGGTTATTAGCTAGGCGTTGTTTGGTAGTTTGGGTGACCGATAGCTCGGATCCGGCTACTTATTCGCGTTTAGGATTTCCTAGGTTTTCAATTACTTTACAGGTTTAGCTTCATAACTGGAGGATTTTAACACCATAGTTGTTTTTAATCTGACAGTTGTGGGATTCGGTATCGATAGCTCGAGTCGTTTCCAATTTAGCACTTCATCACTCTGTTCCATCTTCTATTTTGGTTGATCATCCTTAGCGGGAGGTTTTCTGGGTAGATTCGGAGCTTTAGCCATTGGTCAGGACTAGAGGTCATGGGTTGGTTATAGGGATTCGAAGCCTGAGTAGTTCTTTATCATCATTGTCTGCTTCCCGTCACTTCACCATTTGGCTTGCTTGTTCTGTTCTCTTGTTTATTCGTTTTAGTAGAACTAGAAAATCCTAAAAACACAAATTAAACCAGTTAAGTAATTTGTTGAGTCAGAGTCTAGTTTAGCGTCGCTAGTGTCTCGTGTGTTCGATACTCGGACTTCATTAGGCTTTACTACGTACGATAGGTACACTTGCCTGTCAATGGTCTAGCATTTAGAGAGTCTTAGTTTATAAATTTAAAACTAGGGTGTCTAGATTAGGTTAGTTTTTATTAGACCAAATTCAGCACATCACACGTTTTCAACTATATTTGGTACCTCAAATTATTTTAGACAACGAACTCCCTTGCAAATTTACCTTGTCGTTCTCCAAAGTTTCGTACTTTTCAAACCGTTTCAAAATTTCCACGTCTCAATTTTTGCTAAAACTTTTTCAAGTCTTCCTCTTGAATAAATTTCGAGACGAAATTTCCAAAAGTAGGGGAGACTGTAACGCCCTGCGTTTTCATACTTTCCATATTTAGAAACCATTGCTTGAAATTCTATTTTTTTGGAAATCTTGTATTCCTTGTAATCGTATTTCGTTGTATCGTTGTAAAATCCGAGACTTTGATCGTAATGAAACGAATATTTTATACATCGTTTATACATGTTTATACATTGATACGTGCACTCGTTTGATACATGGTTCGTAATTCGTATAAACGTATGCTTACCACGTAAACAATGATCGTGTATTCGTAATCCTTAAATCTTCATACATTTAAACACTTAGTTATTCGATTATAAGATTAAGTTGTATGTTTTTTTTCATTTGATCATACCAAACTATTAACCATACATACTTGTTACATTTCATGTGTTATTCACACCTATGTTATCACACTTTATGCTAAATTAAAACATGTCATTTATGCATTTTGGACCTTGTTACATACATACTAGACACCATGTAACACTTTATTAAACATCAAATATATTCCTTCTAATGTCAAAAAAAAATTATAGGGCTGTTAACAGCCTTGCATCAGCCCACTTAATTTCCTTGTTTTGAGTTATTTAGCCCACTAAACACTTCCAAATCTCAACCCAATGAAACCCTAATCCATCCTCTATATAACCCAAGCCTCCTCCAAGAATTTTTCACTTTCTAAACACTCTCCATTCACTCTCAAACACTCCAAACCGTAGCTGATTGCAGAAGTTCGAGCAGATTTATACCACTTCACTAAAGTGAGCATAACTCACTCAATTCTTATCCGATTCACTCGATTCTTTTTCCTACTACTTTGTATTGACCTTAGCTACATTTCCATGGGTTTTTTCTGGAAAACCAGAGCCTGGGATGTTGCCAAAAGGGATCCAAAGTGGACTGATTTTTCTGTTCTTGTTTCAAACTTTGATAAACTTGTTTAAACTTGAGGAAACTCATCTCAAACCTATGTCCTTATGCTTATAACCACTTCTATGGTTAGTTAGGCTTAAAAACAAGGTTGAGACATTCAAAATCAGAGGTATAAACCTCACAAACTTTCTGTTTTGTTCAAGGGTTTTAACCCACAAGTGATGCTCAAGTTCAAGACTTGATGATTGTGTGATTTAGGATTAGCTTGGGCTAACCTACTTGAAAATCCACAAATTGCTTGATGTTTTCTCATAGATTAGTTGTTCATATTCTATTGTTTCTTGTAAGTTCATGACCCTCCTTGTTGTTCATAACAACAAGTGTAGTGGTGAACAATAGAGGTACCTAAATGGAAGCTTTGTTCTTCCTACCTCATGTATGAATTCCATGATACTTAGAGGTGCCTAAATGAAGACTTTAATCTTCTACCTCATTCTTGACTTATATGATGTAATATACGCTATGTAATACTTATGTAACAACAAAATAATCGAACTCTTGGTGATGAACTAATGGACATTAGTCAAGCTAGTAGATTGTATCATCTTAGGCCTTGACGACTTGTCACGATTCTAATGGAACTTTGTTCCATGAAAACATTTAAACTCTTTTAGAGTTTCATAGTGTCAAGAACAAGTGTCATAGGTGTTAGATTATTATTTTCATATGTTTATTTTTCATGTTATTTAAACTCCAAATCCCTAGAACCATATGTAAACACCTCTTAAACTCCAAATCGAACACATTCAACTTCCTAGTCTCAACAACTTCGTCACACGGGATAATCGGAAAGCATATGCAACTTTGTGAGTACACTTGACCCATTTTCCTTTTAATACACTTTGGGTGCAACATGTTTTACTTGTTGAAATACACGATTCACAAACATGCTTTTATTCGTTCAATCCTTATACATGCTTTGCTATGCTTAGGTTCATGCTAGAATACATACTACTTGTTAACTCGGCTTAACAATTATAGCACTATAGGAGTAGCACACCACCCGACAGGGTTTTGTTGAGTCTTTATTCTCTAACGTTCTCGTCACTTTTGTGTCGAGGGATGCTAAATACTAGTGGACACTAGAGTTGACATATTGTTATGCATGATAGATTGACCTTGTATACCAATTGCTATGTTGGATTGAAAATACATGTTTATACATATGCCACGAGTCTAAAACTAGTGTACTCGCCAATACCTTTGTATTGAACTATGCTTTTAAAACATGTTGCAGGTTTAGCGATGATGTTGATGATGCATGGAATCTAATAGGATGCTTAGATACACGCTTTAAATTTTGTATTTTATTTGTATTGTATTTCATTATTCATGTTGTATTTGTTTCAAATTCTTGTAATTGACTCTTTAGAAATGAAATGAAAATTTATCATTTAAATACTTGTAACAAATAGTGTTATGAAGTCTCTTGCAATCTATTTCGTCTCACTCCGATGTTTCCGCCATAGGTTGGGGTGTGACATGATATACATACATATATATATATATATATATATATATATATATATATATATATATATATATATATCATGCGTGATTTTGGATTTTTGAGTTATAACGTGCGTAATTTTAAAATGAACGTGCGTGATTACCTGTCCTACGTGATGTACGTTAAGCCATAATGTACGTTAACCTTCCTCTACTGAAATATATATATATATATATATATATATATATATATATATATATATATCTATAATAAATCAAAAGGGTTTGTGCTGAGGTGTCAACACCACAAGCACCCCCCTTCTTCTATTTCCTACATGGCAAATTCTCCATTCATCTAACCCTACACGCGCTCCACGGTCCTTCTTTCCCTTTCCTCACCATCTGATTCAAACTCAGAACCTCACTCTGTCATTCCACCTTTCCTCAAACTACTTTACTCATTCAAAATTCAAATTCAATGTTTCCCCAAACTACGAGCCCTTTTCATTTTCGTTCTATCTCTCTCCCTCAAAGATCTAGATTTGGATCTGTGGATTCAAAAGGAAAAAGAATCAGAGATGTAGAGATGTGTTGTTGATCTACAATATCAGAGTGGAATCAAAATCCTCATCTTCGTCTTCCGACTTTATACAGAGCCGGTGTGGGATCTGAGTTTGTTCTTCATCTAGGGTTTTGAGGGTTTTGATGATGAGAGCAATTGTCTGACGGGCTTGCCTTGCTCTCAAGAAATTGGTTAGTTTTTTTTTCTCACGATTATATGATTCCCTGTACCTAGGGTTTTGTTTCTCACGATTTTCTGCTTTGTGTGATGGCGGCTAGGGTTCCGCCGCGAGCGGAGAGACAACTGCTTTGTTGTTGTTTAGACTCAACCAGAAGAGAACCGTCTAGAGCTGTGACGGTGGCGTACGAACGGGGATTCAGGTCAGCGATGGTGGTTGTGGCTTTGAGTAGAGGTTCGACTATTCATCAGCAAGGTAAAGCAAAGTTTTATTGAAAGTATTGAGTTGCAGGTTTGCAAAGTTATACAATACTTGATGATGAATAGGTTATTGAAAGCAAGTTTTATCTTTCATTGATGAAATGGAAGCTGTTCAACATTTTTAAAATGATCTCTAAACCGGATTGCGATAATTGCTATAAAAGTTTAAAGATTGTTACAATAAATTTGATCAATTTTCACACCAATTGTGCTTCAAGACATGCATTTTTGGACTCTTTGTTCCTTTAGACATACACATTGGGTGGTATTTTTTGCTTTTTTTTTCTTCTTCTGTAAATTTGTTATCTTTTTGGTTAATTACATAAGCATGGTTTTTGGCAGCATTCGTGACTTTACGACTGCGTTAAATTTCTTTTTCACAAACACTAGACTGTGATTTTGTTGTTTATACTTATACTATGTTTTTATCAAACTTTAGGTGCTCACTAATGGCATAGAGGTGAAGCTTCAAAGGAACGCGCTAAGTGTGATTGAAGCTCCTACCGGTAATGAAGATGATGATGATCTCGAGTTTGAAAACGGTCACTGGAACAACGGCTCTGATCTGGGTTAGTCATGCTTTCAAAGTTTCCTCACAAATTATTGATTAAGTATTTTTATAATAATATATGAGAATTATAATTTAATTACAAAGTTAAGAAGATGTAGCCTTTTGTGGAAGCATGGAGTAACATATCTTGAAACCTCAAAGAAGGCAGGCAAAACTGTGAATATCATAAAATTTCAATGGCAAAAGAGTCTTTTAATATCATAACTATGATATTGATGAATCTTTGCATTTTTTTTACATTGGATACCTTAGTCTCATGGTAGTACTTGATCTTTTTTACTACTGCTAGAAACTCTATTATGCATTCCATTAAAGTTGTCCATACAATTTGTTTTTTTATAGAAGGTTGATTTGAGCAAACTAGAGATGGCGGCCCTACGAAGATACTGGCGTCACTTTAATCTTGTAAGTAGTATTCAAAATTATATAGAAAACCAATTTTAAGTAGAGAACTGAGCAAATTTTATGTGTTTTTTCCTTAAACGCTCTCTATTTAATATATATGTTATGTATTGAGCGGCACTCTTATAGTATATATGCATATATCTATATAATAATTTCTGTGTAATTTAGGCTTTAGGCTTTAAGAATTTCTGTGTAATTTTATTACATTGATAGTTTTGTTTGCGGTAATACAAGGAAGAGTGTATCGTATTGAAACGGTAAAGGAGGCGGTGTTGGATCAGATTGTGTTTATGTTTTCTTTCCAGATCTTACATTTAGATTGTGGTGTTGTTGGTGCGTGTTCAGCGTAGATCGGATTGTATATATGTTTGTTCTGGATCGTACTTTAGATTGTGGTGTGTGATTTGATCCATATGTTCCTTTCAAATGGGATCTCACAATAGGTTTCTTGGCAGCCACTTATTTTAACAAGAATTCTTGAAAGACAACAATCTGCTGGATCTTTCGATAATCATAACTCCAAAATTAGAGCACAAGCAAGCAAATTTTTATGACGTTTGATTTGCATAATATTATTTATTTCTGCCTTTGCATCGATCATTTTCGTTAAAGTTTATCGATATTGCAGGTCAAGGCGTCAAAGGCAAAACAACAGAGAAAAGTGGTTTCAGCAGGTGTTTGCCCTTAAACCTTTGGTGAATAAATTAATTTTCATAACTGACTTTTAATTAAGAAAGCTGCATGTAGAGTTCATTTTTTTTGGGTTTTTGCTCCTGGCGATTGCTCATAAATGTTGAATTCAAATTCTTGAAGTTGCTTTGTTAAATTGGAGGTTTTTTGGTTTTTTGGACTTGCAGCCTAACGAGAGGTGGTGGATTAATAATGTTCTTTTCAGTGGTACATATTGTCATTCACCTTATCATGGTACTAAAGATTTGGGTTTACTTATTAGTTTAATCAAGGGGATTTAAAAAAAAGGATTCATACTAACTCTAAGAAAGCTGAAAAGGACCAGAGACAACATGTAATTTTTTAGCGATTTGTATTTCATGAATTTTTATATTATTCATTTAGGTTGTGTGATTAAGAAAAGTTTTTTTATATCTATTTAGGTTGTACCATTTTGAGCTCTGAAGGATAGTGTATTCATGAATGTTAAGGATAGTGTATTCATGAATGTTACCATTAAAAGCATAACTGTTGTTGCATATACCAAATTTGGTTTACATTTTCATGTTAAAGTTTGCTGATGATTAAAACTTTTATGTGTTCCTTTTTTAATTTGGGGACAATCTCCATTATCCAAGCAAAGCGTCCGATCTAATGGCGATGAAGTAAGAAACGAAAGAAGAAAATTTGTCGTCATCAAGGTATGTTTTTATTTCTCATTTATTGCATCTACATTGTGAATAAGTTTCTTGCAATAGAACTGTCCTATTTATCTTTCATTTACAATTTTTGAATATTTATTCATGCACCCTTTATAAAAATTGGAAGAAACTATAGTCGGACTAAAATAAGATTTTACTACTCATTGAGTCATTGATAGATGGAATATAAACAACCCCACTCGAATTTTAGATCTTAAAACTAACTCATCATATTTGAGCATTGAATTGAAGACATATAACCCTACATTAAGTTACATGTTGCAAGTATGGTTTTTTTAATATTAAACTTTTCATATAATCCTGAACTTTTTATTATCCATGGTTGACCTTTTCTGTGCTGGCATAGGCAAGACTAAACAAGAGTTTTGTTCTTTAAATCCAACTCTTCCGACTCAAGTGAGATTCTTAATTCTTTTACTAAACAAGAATAGCACATATAAGTTATTGATTGATTGTTGTTCTGACTCTATTATTTTTCTATTGTCTGTGTATAGTTTATGAACAAAAGGGAAATGTGTGCAAGAGCTAAGGACGGTTGTTATCTACAAGCTTTCCTAATACATGTGTTTCTTTTTTTTCTTTTTATGTTGTATAACAGTAGTACTATAGAAACTGTCTTATATATGAGACTGAAAAACTTGATATATTCACGAGAGATTGAAAAGTTTAAGTATGTTGTTGAAGAGTGCTATGGTAAATGTTCGAGTCTTCATGGGAGTTGCCTAAATGGGTATTTAAAAGCCATTTAGGATTAGGGCATGTCTATTCACACACCCATGTTGTCTATCCACACACTCCCCAGTGTCGAGCTGTGGCCAGAGCGCGGCGTTTTGGTCCGGTTAACCAGACAAAGACTGACGGGTGTCTGACGGGTATGTTGACAGGACCAAAACGCGGCCAAAGCTCGGCGTTTTGGTCAGGTCAACAGACCCGTCAGACACCCGTCAGTCTTTTGTCTGGTTGACCGGACCAAAATGCCACGCTCTGGCCATAGCTCGACACTGGGGGGTGTGTGAATAGACAAAGGGGTAGGTGGGGGTGTGTGAATAGCAAGACCCTTAGGATTAACCTACCTAGCAAACATAATAATCAACCCTCACCTAGAACACTACCAATTGTACGGATACCATCAAGATGTTCAACGCAATTTCAAATTGCCAGAAGATGCTTGACAAAAAACAACATGTTCCTGGTGATGATGAGTTTAGTCCTTAAAAAATGTTTGGGAACTTTTTGTTAAAGAGAAGTAGATTGATAAAGACAATTACGCAAATTGACCAAATATGTGATTCAAATGGATGGAAACATTGACCCTGTTGAAGATGTCGAGGATTTCATCATTCCCGAGCAAGGTGACAAAAGATACACACATATTTTGCGTATATTCATATTTTAAATCCATATTGTCGGTTTATTTTGTTTTCACATAGTTGATAAATCTAAGTATACATTAAAAAAGTCACATGGATTAATATATGAAACTGTGATTTTTGTGAAGAAAGCTAGCTATTATTAAACATAGGGATTAGCTTGGTACTAACCAGTACCAAACCGATACCGTTAACGAATATACCGGTTCCAAAATCCATAAAAATGGGTACCGGTACCGAAAATACACGGTACGGGAAATTCGGTAGATGAAACGAGAGTTGTTGGTAATGTTTGCCAAACTTGCAGTCCAACTTCCCAAGATAGGGTTGAGTGAAGCTCTAGCCATATGATTTGAAAAGTAAAAGTAAAAAAAAATTATGCGTGATGGCGTGTACGGTTAAAGAGAGCAAAATTTCAATAAACAATTGTTTTTTTGGTCTTTGGTAGGTATGTCACCCTCCAAATAATGGAAAAAGTGGGCTTCTTAGAGCTGATTGCCAATGAGAAAATCCAAAGGAAGTGTGTTTGAACCATTTATTCAAACATTCATAAAATTTGCTGTTGGTTTTGCGTCTTATGTTATGTCTTTCATAATACATAATTCAATAAAACATTTGTAGAAACATATTTAAGTGTTTTAGGACATAAATCTACTAATTAAAATAAAATTTTTCTACCCGCGTAGCTCGCGGGCTCTAACCTAGTATATATATATATATATATATTTCAGTAATATAGAACCAGCACTATATATTTGGTAGAATAACCTATGATGTTCTTGAGGTGCTATCATGTTAAGTTCAATAAAAACTAGAACTCTATTATATTAAAATCCTTTTTTCAGGTTGTGGTTACCACTTTAAACGTATTATTCGTCAACAAAGCCGGTAGAAAGCCAGTGTTACTCATAACCAATGACACACATTGGTCAGTTTCATTTTTTATTAGTATTTGATCAGTTCTATAGAAATAAACCGTAAACTCTAGTAAATTATTTGTGTAACACGGACAATTAAGCTATAATTGACTACCACATGATAGAAAGAAAATCTACTTAAACTATAAAGCAAATTAGTTATCGAGTTCCTCCTTTCACACTCCATGAAGCCTTGGCTGTGTTGCCCTTATGTTTTAATTTATGTAGTAGCATTCACATAGTACAAGTCAAATCAAACAATATATAATCTTCAAGAAAACTTTTAAAAGCAATTAAAATCACTTTTACACTTTCATAAGATCAAGGCTAGCAGTATCAATGAACATAATGTATAAGATGGATTGTTTATCTTAAGAATTCCTTGCCACCAGGTTCTATTTTATCTACCCTCAACAGCAAACAAATAAGCATCTTTACTTTGATTGTGTACGCACATACTATAGCAGCAGAATTACAGACTGTTTCCTTGATGATGACGCATTTGATCAATTGTAAATAATGAAGTCTATTTTTCTCTAAATCCTAATATTCTGAAAAGCTAAACTTTAAATCCACAATTAACCCTGGTATAATCTATTTCCTTTTTCTAAGAGACCATGTAACCAGAGGGAATCTAATGTTAATGTGACATCCCAGAAAATCAAGTATCTTTCTGGTTCAGTTCTCGTTACGGTTATACTTTAGTTTAGGTGGTCGTTATAAAATACGTGTGTCGCGGATAATTTAGTGGCGTGATACTCGTTTATAATTTATTAGCATAATACTCGACTCGCGAAACCTAAACATTCTTATGTGAAACTTACGAGAAACCGAAACTCGAAACCGAAACATTGTATTTTGTTATTTTGCGAAACTTACGAAAAACCAAACCCGCCCCTTTCCCCCACACTCAATTTCGGCCTAGGCAAACCAACCCAACCCGCCACCACCTTCCTTGCGGCCCATCTAGCCCAAATCAACCCACCCCCTTGTTTATTATGTGCGTACGTTGTTTTTATGGAGAAACAAAACAAAAAAAAAACCCTAGTCCCTTTCCTGGTGTGTGCGACAGCCGCCCCCCCCCCCTCGCTTGATCGCATCTCTCCTCCTCCATAGTTCTCTCATTCCACTTCAAGGTTAGTGATGTTCGTTATGTGTTTAAAGCTGTGTTTCTACGACATTTATGATGTCATATGCCTAGGGTTTGTGTGATTCTTGATGTGCTAGATGATATTTGATGAGTTAACATGCTGTTAGTCAATATAACTAAGTTTCATGATCGTTTAAACTCGTTCTAGTATATTAAAGATGAAAACAGAAAGCTTATCAACATAAACAGCCAACTTCAGTTGGCTGTAGACAGATCGTTATATATCTAAAAACTAATTTTCTGAAGTCTAAAACGTACGTTTTCGAAAAACGCTTCAAATGGCGTGGGAATCACATTTTTCTGAGGTCGTTTGCTATTTTTAAAGAGCTGTTTTGCACAGAAGCAAAAGCTGCGTTTTTCTGCAGAAATTACATGTGACGCTTTTCGTTATATCCTGTAATCTGGATATAGTTAGGTCGTGAAATTCGTACAGTAGCTGGGCACGAATGTTACAGGAAAACTCCGGCTAGAATTTCACCAATCGGGCAGACGATGATTTTTAAATAAATTGTTTCGTGGACTGCAGTCAGAAAGTGACGAATCTGACTGCAGCCTAGTAGATGATTGTTGATAAATAATTGGTAATGAATTAGGTCCTGAGATTTTTAGACAAGGTGATGCGGATTACTTAGAACGTTGTATAAATTATTTAGAATTTTTAGAATAAGACAACTATTTTATAAAAATACCCGAAAACAGCCCAGTTCTGGACGTCAAAGCTGAAACGTAATGAGTTGTTATGTGCGTATCTAAGTGTTGTTTATGCTATCTGAGAATGATTAAACTTGTTAGATGTAAACGAAAATGTTATGTGATTGTGAATCATTGTGTGCTATGATCACAAGAAATTATATGTGAAATAGGTATATGTAGGTGAGTTGTCAACGTGATTGCATGATGCTTGTTGGATACGTGTATGAGCTCTGTGCCTTACTTGAACACACTAATAAACTAAGTGGTAATCGTATTAGGACGTGACTGACCTACCTCGACTCCTAACCATTTTAAGAGACCAACCGAGCAATCGAAGATGAGTTCACACTTTTCTTAAAGGCATGGGGTTCCCGGTGGTTTGGGAACGGGTTAAAAAACTATCCCCCTTGGGTAGGATGCAACCTGCGTATTCTCCTTGGGTAGAATACGTACTATCCATCCTCCTTGGGAAGGGTGACAACCGTTATAATACATGTCTTAAGCTTACTAGACAACAACTCTATCTTAAAGTCCCTGCATATTTTATACCGACTTAATCGCTGGGCCATTGGCGAACGGGGTATTAGTTAAATTGCGCTATTAGATTTGACAAGCCTCACACCGTGCCGCAGCGGATGGGCGTGGACTAAGATACTTGGGCACTTAGTCAATGATGATAGACATTGACTCGGGGAACTCAACATAACTTAAGTCAGTAGTCGGTATGGTACGGGTCTAGTGGTTTAAAACAGTGGGGTAGCTCCCCATGACATGTTTTTATACAAACAAAGGAACTGAATAACTTATGGTTTTTGGACCAACACTAAAACGGAACAACTGTGAACTCGCCAACTTTTTGTTGACACCCTACTGCATACTTTGCAGGTCGTTAGGTACATGGCTGGAGCTTGCACGAGGAGTGGACGTTGTGGCTAGGAATCAACTGTTAGATTCCTACTACTAAACTTTATGATTTTTATTTTGCTTAATGGGTTTTAAACTTTTTGCTTCCGCTAACACTTAAACTTGGTTTGGGTTTTGGTTTTTCGTAAACACTAAACGTTTGGGATTGTGATTGTTTTACTTTATTTTACTTATCGTTCAGTATGATTAGTAGTATGATCCTGGTCAGTCGCAGACCTCGCAGTGATACTCCGCTTGTGGATTTTTGAAGGTGTGACAGATTGATATCAGAGCCATTAGTTATAGTGAACTTGGTTTTAAAAGGGGAAAATCTTTTGACAAAAACCAGACTATAACCTGCTCAGTGCTTAACGACCCACAACGACACTTCACTCCATGTGCAAGGCTCAACACTATAGGTGGTATGACTTATGTTTATATTGCCTACTTGCTAGATTACTTTTGCATGGTGTGCTGTTTATGGTTTGATTAGTTAGGATAGTAGCATGTTGTCTATTAGCCCTAATGCGTTCTTTATGAACTCAACTGTTTACTTGAAACTTGACAAGTAGTGATCAAATTCTTTTCCTGTTTTCTCCTCACCCCACTACGAAAACTATTTTATGCGTTCTATCTATTCATAGGATTGTCTCGACATGACGTCGCCGTTACAACTAGAATTCAGATCTGTCCCTCCATGCATTCGGTTTGCACGTCGACATTCACGTAGACCAGAACCGGCTCAAACGAACTCGGATTTAGAAGAACAATATACCCACGCGTCCATGTTGACACACCCCATCATCTCCACTAGTTGTCGTCACCAAAAACGAAGCAGTCACAGTTACACGTGTTTGTCGATGTACAACTCGAAACCCTATCATCCAAACTCTGTTTTGGACCCACGATATACTCACATGACCATGATGCAACGAACTTTCCTTTCGTGTCGTTGCCGCCATCTACCATTACTGGAACTGTCTCTGGAGAACGGAATAGTCGGCAAAATTCTTCGGTTATTTGTTGCATTTTTGTTTTCGGTCAATTATTCGTATGAACATCACCAACCTCCTGTTTCTTCAATCCGCAACCGATATAACGAAACGCTAACAACCATACCGTAATTTCCACCGATCACAAGGTTACCCCCCCTGGTTACCTTGTTGAGTGGTTAAATTTTATTCTAACTTGATTTACACCTTTATAGCTTAAGGTCCTCCCGTCATGTTTAGACTATGCTTTCTTAGGATAGGGGTCAAGTCTACCCGTCATTATTTCTTCTAAATTGATAGAGGAGGAAAAGTCTAGGTTGTTAGAGGTGTTGAAGTTGAATAAAGATGCAATTGCATGGAGGCTTTCGGATATAAAGGGTATAAGCCCCCCCACCACCCCCAAAAACCTAACCCCCACCCCCCAAAAACCTAACACCCCCCCCCCCCACCTCACCCAAGCTAAATTCTAAAAACTAAACCATAAAGCTAAACCCCACAACTAAATGCTAATTTTTTTAGGGACAAAATGTAGGGATTTTTTAATTAATTTTTTTTGTGTGTTTAAAATTTTTTATATAGGATAAGGATCCGTTAGGAAACCATCCTTTATTACGAGAACCAGTGTGAACACAACAAAAAATATTTAAAAAAAATTAAAACACACAAAAATAATTTTATTTTAAAAAAGCGCTACATTGTGTCACTAAAAAAAACTAAACAACAGTACCGATGCACATGTGCATATGTACAGCGGTATTGTTATTTTTTAGTGACGAAATTTAACGTTTTTTTTATAAAAAATGAACAAAAAGTACCGTTATACATGTGCATGCATATGCACGTATGCATCGGTACTGTTTTTCAATTTTTTGTGACGAAATTTAGCGATTTTTAATAAAAATAAAAACTTTTTTACATTTATTTGTGGGGTTTAGCTTTATGGTTTAGTTTTTAGCATTTAGCTTGGGTGGGGGGGTTTAGGTTTTTGGGGGGTGGGGGTTTGTCTTTTTAGGTTTTTGGTGGGTGGGAGGTCGGGGGTTAGGTTTTCTTTAGGTTTTTGGGGGTTGGGGGTTAGGTTTTTTAAGGATTTTGGGGGGTGAGGGGGTTAGGTTTTTGGGGGGTGTGGGGGGTTAGGTTTTTTTTTTTTTTTTTTTTTTGGTTTTTTGGTGAGGTATAGGTTTTTTTAGCAGAGGGGTGGGAGTGGGGGTGAGGGTAGAGGTGTACAAATCGGCTTTTTTTTTTTTTAAACCGGTTACGGTTATTAACCGGACCGGTTTTTTTCGTTCAAAACAAAAACCAGTTTTTTTAATAACCGGTTTCGGTTACTAACCGGTTTTTCAAGTCCAAAACAGTAACCGGTGTAACCGATTGGGACCGGTTTAAAAAAACCGGGTTTTTACCGGTTTTAACCGGTTTTCTTAAAACCGGTTTCGGTTATTAACCGGTTTTTCGGATCAATAATAGTAACCGGTCACCAACCGGCGGTTCGGTTATAAAACCGGACCGGTTATAAAAAAACCGGTTACAAAAAACCGGTTTTGGTTTTTTTTCGGTTTCGGTTCTAAAACAGGTTTTTTGTACACCTCTAGGTGAGGGTGTTTAGGTTTTTGGGTTGTGGTGGTGTGGGGTGGGTGTTTAGGTTTTGGGTGATGGTGGGTGGGTTTATTTTGTTGTGTTTACATTGGTTCTCGTGGTTCTCGCAATAAGAGTAGTTCTCAAAACAACCTTACCCTATATATATATATATATATATATATATAGGGAGAAGATCATGCGAGAACCACCTCTTATTGCGAGAACCACGAGAACCAAGTGTGAACGCAACAATACTCAAACTACAAGGGCTGTAATGTAAAATACGATATTTCCAGATAAGAGGTCATCGTATCCATTCAAAATTGGTACTATTCACTCATGTCCGACGCCGCCTATCGCCTCCGTCTCCACCACCACGATTCCGACCACCGATCGAAGATTCCGACAATGTATCTTTAATTCCGGTCACATTCGGAACACCTCAATGACTTAATTCATGTATTAAGACAATTCATCAAATTTCTGCAAACCCTAACATCCTTACAGCATCTTCGTCATTTCTCAGCTTACAAGGTAATGTATATGTCTTCAAAATGCGCATCTAATTGTGTAATTTAACACCTTCTTTTCAACAATCTCAACCTTATAATCAGATTCATAATCGATATGTTCTATATGCCTGTTTAACATATCCGTCTGTTTCATCATTAACTTGTATACATTTTACTGACAACTGTTTGTTTACTAATAATTAACTGTAATAACTTAATTAATCACCATCGAATTGTTCAATACTATCAAATGCCCCATCAATCCTGAATTCAGATATATGTACGTTTGACCTGTGTTATATAATTTACATTTTACAACATATCTTTCTGCAATATTTGTTCATTAAGATCTGTATACATATTCACAACTGAAATGTTTTATGTTCTGTTAATACATACATTAAAATTACACTTGTTTCATAAACATTAAACTACTGATTTGTTAACATTTAACTATTACATTATTTTATTTATTACATATGCACATATGCATATACATTACTTTTTGCATCTATGTTCCTTCTAATACGATCACATTTGTCTACACACATTTACAAATGTTACACTGTTTGTCATTCTACCTATTGTTACATTATACTATGTTTTTTTATATACTTTCATACATAATATACAACATCTGATCAATATAATAACAACAAATGTTACTCACATTAATTGCAGATATTATGGCATCATCTGATTCGTCTTCAGTAAACGCCCCAATCAATATTATTAGAAATGATTAACATTGTCCAACACCAATGCAATCTGATAAAGGGTTAATTCCTATACTTGATTCATCTTGTGCTGTTGCATCTATCGACCCCATATATGACATTGTGACATATGATAATGTTGAAATCCCATATAACACACAGTCATATTCTGATTCTGGTTCGTCTTCTTATGTGTCAACTTCATCAAAAACACCAAAACGACTACAATTCCTACATAAATAACAGAAAGGTATTACATTACTCCATCATCATTTGTTTAAAAACAATTTACATATATACCATTCATTTAATATCAACACTTGATTCATTATTATACACGTTCTGTTATAATACTTATAACAATATTCTAATATCATCTTTTCACAACAATCTAATCTATAAACAAACTGTTATACTACCATATGTCCATTATAATTAATTTTGCACAATTACATGCATACCATATTCAATATGCATATATGCATATGAATTATGTTCATTACACACTTCTACATACATGACCATTTTTATTCATACATACATTATACTATGCCTATATAAACACATTCATGTACTACTATATCATTACATACATTCAATCACAAAATCTGACATTTCAACATCTTATTCCCAATCCATTAATACTTGCACTATTCATACATTAGGTTACAACATAATTCTGTTATTTTTTTATAATATGCATTATGAACCTTATATTCATTTACTCATTCAACAGGTACATTTATAAGTTCAGTTTATTCGTCCCCCGATGGTACCAAATTTTGGACTCCCGACGTTGACATTCAATACATGCCATCCATTGGAAGTGTCTTCCAACACTGGGATAATGCTATCATGATGTATAAACAATACGCTTCAAAGGCTGGATTTTCTGTCCGTATTGGCACTTTGAAATCAAAGCCAGACCCATCCAATCCCAGCATAAGAATTCCTACACATCGGTATCTTTTATGTTCAAAAAATGGCAAGGCAAAACATAACACTTTCGATTATTTACAACCACCTACAAACAACAAACGACGTAGCCGATACACCGTCTCTAATTGTGGTGCATGTGCCCGTTTTCGATATTTGGAAACAACAAATCAATTTCAATTATATAGCATTGATGAGAAACATAATCATTGCATGATCAGTAATGAAAATGTTGATCTTCTCAGACAAAATAGACAAGTAACTTATGAAAATCAACAATTTATACATCGGGTCGGGTTAAACAAAATAGGGCCAAGCATTGCCCACAATATTCAAGTTTCCTTAAAAGGTGGACCACAAAATGTACAGGGTACTACAGTGGATTTTAAAAATGTAAGTAGAGACTTTCGATTATTCATTGGTGACCGCGATGCAAACCTTTTTGTTGACACCTTACAAGCAAGAAGCCAAAACCGTCAAGATTTCATCTTTGAATATGTTGTTACAAACAACGAGCTTCGTTCCGCTTTTTGGGCTGACTTTGTATCCTTACGTAATTACGAAGCTTTCGGAGATGTGTGTGGATTTGATGCTACATATGATACAAACAAGTATGTCAACTTTCAATATTATTAAATAATAACATATTTATAATCACATGTTTATGCGTAATTCATTCACATATGCATATGTTGTATATTCATTTTGTATATAAATAGGTATACATATATGCATAACATATTTACTTCAAATTTATTATAATTTGCATGTTATGCACTTATGCATACACCATATATTCATTTATTATTTGCCTCATATCAACTTATGCATAACTGCATATAATCCTATTATGCTATTTAAAATATACATATATAACATTAACCACATGCATATATGCATACAATATCATCTGCATACATGTTTGTATTCATATCCTTACACATGCATTACATCGTATGCATATGTGCATATGTTAATATAACACTATATTCTATTTTATCATCATACACATAAATTCTGTTTATTCACGCCTACATACCACAACATACATTTTTTTACATACATGTCGTAACTTTATTTTATGATTTGTATTATTAATACATATTACAATACATATGTTGCAGATACAAGATGATTTTTGTTCCATTTACTGGTGTTGATCACCACAAACGTTGTGTACTTTTCGGTGCTGGATTACTATATGATGAAACAATTGAATCATACACTTGGCTGCTACAAATGTTCCTTAAAGCCCACAAAAAACAACCTTCACTTATACTTACTGACCAGGATGCTTCTATGAAACAAGCTGTGTTAAATGTATTCACCGAATCCACCCATCATTTATGTATGTGGCACATAACGGATAAACTGCCCGCTAAGGTAACGATATTATTAACTTTATCCTATTCAATATTTCAATGTACATATATATCATCATTATTTTACTAATATTATAATTTAACATTTTTTATTTATAAATTGTCAACCACTTACAGATATCTGGTGATATACTTGCAAATGGGAATCTGAGAAAATCAATACACAAACTTGTTTGGAACTTGTTCATAACAGTTGAAACATTTGAAGCACAATGGCAACTTTTAATGGAGGAGTATAAACTTGAAAATCACAAATGGTTGACCGATATGTATAACATTCGCACACGTTGGGCACCATGTTATTTCAGAGAGATTCCGTTATGCTGTTTGATGAAAACGACATCCAGGTTCGAAAGTTCTAATGCACGTTTCAAAACTAACTCTAGAGAAACAAACTCCCTTGTCCAGTTCTTAATGTGCTATGATACTGCTGTTGATTCCAATCGTAATAAACAACGTAAGAATGAGTTTGATAGTGACACACGCACACCAAAAATTTTAACAACCCTTCCCATTGAAATTCAAGCATCTGAGATATACACCTGGAATATATTTTTGGTAGTTCAAAAAGAGATTCATCGATGCATTGTATCATTTCTGAGCGTCCCACCACGTCTGTCGACTCTATTTATAATGTTAGACATCTTAACAAACACAGAGTTACTGTCAACACGTTCGAGGTACCTATCTTGTTAACTATTAATCATTTCTTTTTTTTTTTCTTTTTTTTTTATTACCTTAAATATATGTATATATGCATATGTGCATAACATATGTGCTGCATATTTATTATAATCTACATTTTATTCATATATGCATACATCATCTGATTACTTATTATTTACTTCATCTCAACTTACGCATACTTGCATATATTCATATTTTATTTTGCATACATGTAACTAACACTACAATATGCATATATGCCTACAATACCATATGCATACATATTTATATTCATAACATTCCACAACATGTACACTGTATGTACATATGCATATTTTGATATACCGCTTTATGATATCTATATTATACTAATATACAACACACATTTATTACATATTTTTATAACTATCCATCAACAAACCTGAACATACATCGTACTCAATACGTAATCATACATTCTCCCATAAATTTTTTACATATTTTTATTATATTATGTTATATGCATATATACCACTTTATTATGTTATTCAATACAAACAATACATCATTCATATTTATAAACATCCACTTCACTTATATAGTTATTTAACTTACACCATTCATATTCATGCAGGTTTACGCTGATATCCCATCACACACTTATACTTGTTCCTGCATGGGATTTACACGTATCGGTTATTTGTGCCGTCATATATTTTTGCGTATTTTGGTTCAAATCAATTGACCGTATTCCCATCCAATACATAAGTGGGCGTTGGAAACGTGATGCGGTCCCATCCAGCGTGTATAACTTATCACACATGTATTCAACAGAGATGAGTGAGACTGGTACACTAAAAACTGAAATACTTGATTTACTTACCCAATGCATGAATCGGATTGGAAAAAAACCCTAATCGACTTCGTTTACTATCTACACAAATACGATCCATCAGAAATGAAATATATAAAGATTTACCTGATGAACCAGAACATAACCCAAAGGCTGCTAACATCAGTGATATACTCAACCTTCTAATTCATTCATCTTCAACAATCCAGCCGCCTATGGGCATACGAAACAAAGGTTCGGGCACCAAGAAAAGACGGGTCGGTCCGAGTGAAAAAATTGTTAAACGTCGTAAACGTCCTGCGCGTTTGTGCAACCATTGTAACAAATATGTATTTGATCATGATAGTCGCAATTGTATTAAAGTCAAAGAGGCAAAACGGGCTGCTTACAAGGCCAAATGCGATGTTGCGGCTGCTGCCAACCTTCCTCCTCCCCGATATGATGTATCGGACAATGAATTCGATGTTGAACTTACATATGCATCTTCCGATTCTGGTGAAGAGTTCTACAACGACAACCCTATTGATATAGTGTACGATACGATTGCAACAAATACTCAACAAGTCGACCCGACACCTTTAAAAACATCTAACCAACCCATTAGACGTTCGTCCAGAACCCGTCGTGACCCCAAATATGTTTACAATACTGAAACAGAAGACGATGTTTGATATGTTTTTCCCCTGTTTGAACTTTGCATTTTTATTAGCAACATTTGATAATCTTTTTATTTGTCTCAACTATATCAAACATATCATTTATCATGTGTTACATTCTGTTGTGTTTATTTTTTCAGTTTCATTCACATTTTAACATGCATATCATTACAATCTATGTTTACCTGATTAAATATGCATATATGAATAACTTAAGTATATATATATATATATATATATATATATATATATATATATATATATATATATATATATATATATATATATATATATATATATATATGTAATATGCATATATGCATATTAACACTGTTTTATCACATGCTGCCTTCTGTCATATTTATATAACTACTGCAACATCACATCCACCATTACAACCTTACATCTAATCGTTCCATATCTATATATGCATATATGCATAAACCCGTATGTACATATTGATATACATATGTACATATAAATTATTACATATTTCTATATTGTTATAAAAAATACATCCATTTTACATTATATTATTTCTATTTACATAACTAAAACCATTTATACTACAACATACTACATTATTACACATCATATGCATATATGCATATACAACCGTATCTTGTTACATCCTATCTATATAAATTTATATATATGTGCATTCATTCCGTATGTATCAACATGATTTTTATATGCATACATTTATATTCTTCTAATTACCATATTCATATATGCATACATATATATGTAATTACGTATGTAGCAAACTAATTTTTATATGCATATATGCATACATGTACATCATACTACTTTCCATATCTATTGTTCGCATTTACCCTGTTCATTTTACAATCTACATACAACATTATATATATAACAACATTCACCAACATCCTTTAATATCAATCAATAAAAAAATAATAATAATTAACAATCCATTTTACAAATTGCATATAGTATCCTTTCATAACATATGCATACTTTACACACTACATATAAAACTCCAGTAACATCATAACATAACAACCATCAATATATATATATATATATATATATATATATATAATATCATATATCATTTCACCATCAATCCAACAATATTCATAATATCATACCATTTTCCAATTGTTAGACTACCTATCCAATCACTTAACAAACCATATCATCAGTCTATTTACCATTTTCTAACCCCGTTCAATAAACCATATAACTTCTAACCACCCTACAGTTTCGCTAATCCTCTCCAGCACTCCTCCTGCAGTTTTGCTACTGTTTTCAATTTACCCTCTATCTTAACATTCTTCACATTCTCAACCGCTACCTTCGCTATCTCTAACACCCTTTTTCTATAAATGTTTGACGGTGATAACATCAATGTTGTTGCTATTCGCAGTCGCATGTTATTCAACTGATGTTGCTTCACATCCTTCAAATCACTGAATCCACAATCAAACTCCTTTGTACTCCCCTTGTAACATTCCATATGGCGCATTGCAAATACCCCACAATCTTTCACATTATCTTTTGTTCCCCACGTAATCTTCAATCTCTTTATTACACCTTTTCTAATCTTTTCTGTATCCGGGTGGTTTACTGACTTCATGTATGTCCACATGTAATTTTTCTGCATAATAAACGCCAAAACAAAAATAAAAAATTAACATCAATTGACAATATACATAAATATTACATTAATTTTACATACCACTTTGCATGGTGTCCCCATGTATCTAAACTCTGATGATGTCTTTACATGCACTGCATCTCTCTTTGTATCCATGTTATCTATCACCTGCACATCTCCTGTATCCAAATCCATACAAATAAGATAAAAATGTGCCTTCTCGATCATTGGTACCACTATTATATTAAAAGCTCTCAAATCCAACAGCGTGTCGTCCCTTTCAAATACTTCTCTCAAAAACTTTTTCACAGTTATCAAAGCCAACTCCTTATCTTGCTTTTTCTTCAGCATATATTCCGGCTGCAATTTGTTTTTTGTCACAACAATTATATATATTTATATATATATATATGTAAAAATTGTAACAATAAAATTAATATTTTTATATCTATTTTATTTTTATTTCTATTTTTTTTATTTTTTTTATAAACATATATTTTTTATATATATTATTAATTTTATGCATATATGCATATAGTATAACACATAATATAACCCATATTCATATCTGCATATTATAATATAACCCATATGCATATATGCATATCATACTTTCATTCATATTCATACATGCATATCATACTTCAATCCATATGCATTATTGTATATCACTTGTTTTATATAAATATATATATTAAATTTTATTCTATATGCATATATACATATCCAATCACTTTATTATTAACAATCCTATATGCATATTATAATTTAATTCATATGCATATCATAATTTTTTTATATGCATACTATATGTTAACTCGACATATTACATTATCCTATATATGCATATATGCATATTCACATATTATCTTATTATCCAACACATGTTTACATTTGCATATTATACATATGTATTTATATTAATATATAAACCTACTATCCACTTACGAAGTTTGATGTATAACAAAACAACCGTCTTTTCCCGCTCACCACCATCTTTTTCTCCTTAACATTTAACATTGCTGCCCAACAATCTATCAGATTCGTTGATATCTCCTTCCCGAAATCTAGCGTGTTCATTGTATGCCCCAATGCATACAATCCATGTTGTGTTTCAAACATCTTCAACCTGCATGCACATATATTTTTTCAATTATCCAATAATAATTAAATTGTTTTAACTCTGTTTTTTACAACTCTATATACTTTATATGCATTACGCATATTCGTAACAAACATACATGCATATAAATTACATACATAATTATATCTATATACAACTTACATAAAGCTTAATCCGGATTTGTCCTTTTTTCTTTTCTGTGTCAACTTCGCCTTTCCCATCTTCGTCATATACGCCTTTCCCATCTTTGTCATCCTTCTTCTTTCTCTCCATCCTACAATATATTTTTTTTGTTTTTTACAAATCAATACAAATAAAATCTACAACACACTACCTAAATATATACATATATGAATTCATATACATATTTATATATAACTATGCACACACACGCACAACAAACAATAATTACCTTTTTTTTTTCATCCCAATGACCATCACAAAATTCCATAACAATTTTTCTGTCTCGTCCAACGGTTTATTCATCGGTACTACCTCCTCGCACTCCTCATCATCTGTTTCTTGCGAACTTGGGGTCAATAATACAAATGATGGCATTGACTTATCAACTACCTTATTCCCTTTCCTACGATACTTATCCGCCACCTTTTTTTGTGCTGCCGATTTATCACCTATCTGTACATCACTAGTACCCTCACTTTCATCAATTCCTGTTTTTCCACCTTTTTTCACATCTGTTTTATCCAAACAATCTTTACTTCCAATTATATCATCTGGATTTTCATCATTTTTCTTCCCACATTCCTCCCCTTCCTTTGTATCATCCGTCCTTACGTTTTTATTCAACATACTAATAACATCATCAACAATTTCATCCACGTTCTGTTTAACCTTTTCCATCTTTACATCTTCCTTGAAAGACTCATTAAACATCCCAATCACCTTCAACAGTTGTTCATCGTCTGGATTAAGCAAAAACTGTCTTTCCAACTCTTCCTTTATGTCATTCATCTGATGTTTCAATGTGATTACCGTATCTTCTATATCATCCATATGTGTCTGCATTTATTATTTTTCATTCATTTTTAGTATTCCAATAACAAATTTATTATATATATTATACAATATTACCATTATTATACTATTCACATCTTCCTATGAATTACACATCATTATTTAATTTATACATCATTATATGCATATACTATAAATTTGTTTATGCATATATCCATATACATTTTATACCCTCATATGCATATGCACATACACATAATCAACTGATTATGCGCATATGCATATGTGATTTTACACTCAACTTATTATATTTAAAAAAATAATAATAATACTAATAATAATAATAATAATAATAATAATAATAATAATAATAATAATACTAATAACATATTTTTTACACATCTGTATATTCATTTACTACATATACATTCTCAATACATTCAAAAAATTTATTAATTTAACCGTATTATTCATTTATGCATATACATTTCATATACTCATATGCATATATACATATTAATTACATACCTACTATACTCCTCTGTTTATACCATTACCAACTAATATTCATACGTTTATATTCATAATTAACTTAATATACACATTTGTTTATACCATCATGTGCATATGCATATATGCATAGATACCATTTCAAATATTATATGCATAAATACCTTTCTTTTTCCCGACACCTTTGCTTCAATTTCACCTTTCTTTTTAACATCTCCTTTCTTATCAGCGTATTTCTACATTACATCAAACAATGCATCATATAACAATTTAGCATATTATACATGGAAAATATACATTTTTCATCACACAATATTTACATACCTCAAACGGTCTTCTTTCATTCCATATAACTTCATTCGCATCCTTCTTTGTATCTTCCATTTCAACATCCATTTCGTCGTTTTTGTATTCATCTTGTTTAAAGCTGTCCCTCACTATTGCCCTTCCAAACCCGCCATTCACAATCTCATATTTTTCCCTCCTACTCAGCATATCTTTTGTCCAAAACTGTAATGGACCATTCGTTCTTTCTTTATTCAATTCTCCACATACCGTCATATCCACATATAACATCTGCAATCACACATTAAACAACATAATAATCATCCAAAACAACCGATTTCATTCACAAACATACACAAATATACAATCATTTATTATAAAAACAAACTTACAGTCAATATTGGAATTGGCCCGTTGTACGAACTGTTGTTTCTTCCCTTTTTCCAACCGTCTTTGCAACACATTATCTTATTGCATATGTATGCACACCAGTTTACGTCCTCCACTTCTGTACTCTCATCAAATTTGTTGAAATAATCTGTTATGCACCGTCCATCCATATTCACACCAACAAGAGTATTCATAAATATTGTCAAAAAATCGTATTTGAATTTCCAACTGACATCATCACTATTCTTTTCAATCCGTTTTACAATGTTTGCTGGTGTTATCAACTTCCCTTTGTACAATGCTTCCCATTCCTTTTTTTTCAAAACTTCAGCATCTTTCTTTTTTTCCTTGTCATCCAATACTATACCGACATTCTTTAATCCTAAAAGATTGCTCACCTCAGTCTCATTGACCTTTATGCTTCCATTTTGCAATTTAATCTCCATTGTTGATTCATCAAAACTATCCATTATGAAATACGTAAGCTTTGATGGTATTGAATCTATATTAATTGTCAGCATCCTTCCAAAACCCATATTAACCACCATTTCCCTTTGTGCTTTTGACAACATTTTTACCACATAGCTCAACTGGTGTGGTGATATCCTACACTGCAATGCCATTAAAATGTTCTCTTTTTTTGTTTTAGCATTTGCTTTCTTCTTTGTCACACTCTTTACCCGTCTGTTCAACCTAACACCTTCATCGTTTTCTGCATTCAAACCAATAAGATATTCATTATAAGTTTATGTTACATGGGATCCCTATGTTACATACACACTTAATATCATTATATTAAACAAGTATGTCGTACCTTTGCTTGGTTGTTCAACTGTTGTTGTGTTTTTTACATTCTCCACATCTTTATTTTTAACGTTGTTTTTTTTTGTTTTCCTCATCATCGACACAATTGGTTCATTATCTTCTTTATCATCATTATGTTTCCTTTTTTTAATATGTGTTGGATTTGCATCAGTTTTCTTAACATCGGCTCTAAATGTCACTTTCCTTTGTTCCTTTTCATCACCTGTTGTACAAACATGCAATTAAACAATGTTAATATACTAAAACTGATAACATGTACGTTTACATATTTTACCATTAATTTATATGCATAAATGCATACCATTAATCTATATGCAACTGTACATGTACAAATATTGTATATGCATCAACATGTATGCATAAATGCATACCATTAATGTATGTGCATAAAATCATACCATTAACCTATATGCAAATGTAAATGTAAACATATTATATATACAACAACCTGTATGCATAAATGCATACCATTAATCTATATGCAAATGTACATGTAAACATATTGTATATTCAAAAAACCTTTATGCATAAATGCATACCATTAATAAATATGCATAAATGCATACCATTAATATATATGCAACTGTAAATATAAAACATATTATATACTAAACAACTTGTATGCATAAATGCATACCATTAATCAATATGCAACTGTACATATAAACATACTGTATATTCAACAACCTGTATGCATAAATGCATACCATTAATAAATATGCATAAATGCATACCATTAATATATATGCAACTGTAAATATAAAACATATTATATACTAAACAACTTGTATGCATAAATGCATACCATTAATCTATATGCAACTGTACATATAAACATACTGTATATTCAACAACCTGTATGCATAAATGCATACCATTAATCCATATGCAACTGTAAATGTAAAACATATTGTATATGCAACTGTAAATGTATACAAATTACTTTGCATACTTTATACGTACATATCACATTGTATGCATATATGCATACTTTGTCAAAACTAACATAATCATACATTTGTGTACTAAATGACCTGTGTATCAATACAACGTACAAAAATTAAGCTCTGTTTCAATAATTTTACACAAAAATTGTAATTATTTAACTATCATCACAAAATATACAATCTACATGTTTTAACAGACTAAATACTGTATTTAACAAAAAAAAAAAGCCATTAAAATACCATATTATTTTTCAGAATTGACCTAAAAATGTGTTATACGGATGAAATGTGCCCTAATTTGTTGTAACTGTACAAATATGTGTTTCAATTTCAAATTACTGTACATTTTACATGTGTAAACTAAAAATACAATAAATCTATGTATCATTTGTTACATGTAGTCTTCTTCCTCATAATCTATGTATAATTTGTTACCTGTAGTCTTCTTCCTCAGAATGCCCTTCGATCTACCCTGTCTGGTTTCACGTTTGTCATCCGATTCACTGATTTCATCTGTATTCATTATACTGTATTATCGGCGATTATAATACTCCGCAACAACTTAGAATAGCCGTAATCGCCGCCGGTTATCGATCGTAATCGCCTGAAATTGTTACAAACCGCCGCCGGAATACTCCGCAACAACTTAGAACAGCCGTAATCGCCACCGGTTATCGATCATAATCGCCTGAAATTGTTACAAATCGCCGCCGGAATACTCCGCAACAACTTAGAACAGCCGTAATCGCCGCCGGTTATCGATCGTAATCGCCTGAAATTGTTACAAATCGTCGCCGGATGAGTCGTTTGTGTGTGTATTCGAATAGTTTACAATAAACCCTAAATACAATCCACAGTTACGCGTTATTACAGATCTAGCCATCCGTCTTTTTTTTTGCAACTTTAATTAAAGTTCATATTTGGTCCTTGTAAGTGGTTCTCGCGGTTCTCGCAATAAATGGAGTTCCCGCATGAGCCCCTCCCTATATATATATATATATATATATATATATATATAAGGTGGGGTTCTAGAGTGAAAACTACTGTATTTGTAAACTGCGTGAACAAATCTTGGTCATTGATTTACATCATCAAATCGTAAAATACACTTGTGTATTGATAATCAAGGGCTAGGATTAGTTTACTAGTGTTCACTATCAAGGTGGTTATTCACTAATGAACCTAATCTTATATATATATATATATATATATATATATATATGATTAGGTTCAAGAGTGAACACTAGTGTACTTGCGAACTGAGTGAAATAATCCTGGCCATACACGTGTGTAGATCAATGGACAGGATTTGTTGATGAAATAAACTAGTGTATTTTGCGACTTGATGATGAAATCCTAGCCATACACGTGTGTAAATCAATGGTTATGATTTGTTCACTCAGTTCGCAAATACACTAGTGTTCCCTCTGGAACCCCCTATATATATATATAAGATTAGGTTCATGAGTGAATACTAGTGTAGTTTGTGAACTGAGCAAACTAATCCTGTCCATACATGTGTGTAGATTAATGGCCAGGATTTGAGGATGAAATACACTAAGTGACATCAAACAATTCTTTCTCTAGCGGGGTATTTAATAAGCTGATGCTCTCGTTTGACCTTTTCTTACTGAGGGAATCAATATGTGACAAGACTTGCTGTGATTTCTGTGCACTGAATTCCATAATTATGTATGCATCCATAATACGTAACTCCTTGCACAGTCCGCACAGTTCAATTCATCCTCGTATATCTTCCTTCAGTTAGGCCATTGTTTTCAGGTAACATCATGTATACTTGTGACATTCTATTTCTAGTATATTTATATGTCAGTTGTCTCACATAATTGCAAGTAATTCTTAATCACAGACAAGTGCTACCCCAGTGCACCCTAAGTCTCCTAGTGTCTTTTCTTGACTCTTTGTAAACAGTTTCAGGTAGTGGATGTCGCGGAAATTTTTATGCAATGAAAACTCTTTGGAAAATTGTTTTCGTGAAAGGATCCTAGAGATTGTAGACTAGACTCGAGAAGGAATCCTGGTTCACTACAATCGCAGCTCTGATACCAATCTATCACACCCCTTTCTAAGGCGGAAGCACGAGGTGTGATCATGAAAGGTTTTCATTGCATACGATTGGTAAACATACTACATGCTCATAAAATAACTTCAAATGCCAAGCATTACATAACCAAAATCATAGTTTTAGTGTTTACATCACAAGACAGCATATTGTCTGAAATTTACATCTCTATTTAAGGATAAACAGAAACGACATCCAGGAGCATGAGTAAGACCGTGCGCACATCCACTAGTTACCTGAAATACATCTGAGTTTTGGAAAAACGTCAACATAATGTTGGTGTGAATTCATGCAGTTTTTGTATTGCACGTTTGTATACTTGTATGAAAACATAGTTTGTATCTTGTATAAGTCAAGTATCTTGTGTACACCACGTACTCGTGTATAAATCAAGTATTCTCGTGTAAATCAAATATTCATGTATAAATCAAGTATTCTTGTGTACACCACGTACTCATGTATAAATCAAGTATTCTTGTGGTATGAATCTTGTATAAATAAGGTGTTCTTGTGTGTATTAGGGTTGTTAATGGGTTGCAAGGCCATTAACATGTGACACGACATAGGAAGTCTCCAAACCATAGGCATTTATCAAGTTGGCATATTCTGAGACACAAAAGCACTACTCGGTACTCGTTCTCACCGAGAGTGTGGCTGCCCGAAACCCGTTAGATCTAACCTTTTGTTCTGCGGTCTAGGTATATTGTTGATTAATGGTGCTTATGGTACCCTATTCGTGACACGATTTCTCGTATCATTTCTCATATCAATTCTTAAAACGCAACATACTCGGTACTCGTTCTCACCAAGAGTGCTTCTTGTTTTTGTATCATACCATTTGTAAACATTGTAACATTTGTAACATGTATTTCACCCCCGAAGTTATAAAACTGAAAATAGTTAAAAGAAAAGGGGGAGCATGAACTCACAACTTTGCGTTCCTTGCGTCGTAAACTTCACCGGATTTGCTTAATTAACGTCGTGACCTATACGTGTTTTCTTAACGTTAGTCACTAGACTTGTATCGTACAAGTACAAGTCACTGTCTTTTGCGTACGTATATTTATATATTCTAAGTAAATATGTCTACCCATTTTTATGTACAAAACCATCCTCCGATACTTTGTATTTCGTTACAAAAATTATGACGAGGTTAATATTCGAAAAGCATAGTTTAGAACACACTAGCAAACATTTATCTAGAAAATATTTACTAAGTGTTAGGATTTTCAGAAAATTTCGCCATAGTCACCTTTGTAAATGGAGGTGTCCATTCTAAGTAGCATATCATTTTCTTTAACATATAACACGTTAGGTCGTTCTCAAATAATCAACCCGACATTCCGACATGCAAGATACTACTTTTGTCGTTTCAGTTTTAATATATATAAAACTGGACTGTTTTCGGACATTTTAATAAAATGGTTAACTTATTCCAATAATTCCCAAATTTTTACAGTATATCTTATACGAATCAAATATTATTGTGTAAAAATATCGTGGTCCAGTTCATTATCAATATTTTCTAGAAAATCATTTACCGAACAGCGATCAGATTTGTTACTTTCTGACCGCAGCCTACGGAATAATTCGTTTAAAATTCATCGTAAGTCCGATTTACGAAATTCCAGTTGGAGGGTCACAACGACATCACTGATCATCTACGGTATAAATTTCAGGGGCTGGTTCTACTCAGGTTTCAAGTTATGACGAAGAATATAACACATGTTTTTTGCAGTAAAAATGCAGCTTGAGCTGCTGTCCAAAAACGGAACTTTAAAAATAGTAAACGACTTTGAAAAATTACGATTCCAGTGCCATTTGATCCGTTTTTCGAAAATACATAATTTAGGCTTCAGAAATTCTGTTTTTCGATTTATTATGGTCTGTTTACAGCCATTTGAAGTTGGCTGAAAATGTAATTCAGCATGTTTCTTTATAGTTTAAACGTTACTAAATCGTATCAACAAATGTCCGAACAACGGGTTTATCAAGAAACCAACGATCAAATATCATGCATGATTTAACCAACCCTCATCCCACAAGATTTCATCTTCATGTCTCATTCTTATGTAAACATTATGTAAAGGTTCAAGTAAACTTTCAGGTTCAAGTTTCTTGTAAAGTTTCGTGTTCATCTTTTTAATGTTCTTGTTTCTTTAGTGATTTAAACGTACTACAACTTTTGGTCACAACAACAAGATGAACAAGGGTGTACAAGTAACTTACTACTAGCACAAGGTTAGGGTAGGATCTAGTGATGAAGATGATGAGAAAAAGATGAAGAACAAGCAAGAAACAAGCCCTTTTGAAGCTCTACAAGTTCCAAGCTCCTACAACCCTTCTTCTACACTTGAATGATGCTCAAATATGGATGAATATGGTGGTTATGTGGTGGTGATGGTGGCGGTTTGGGGGTGAGCCGAAAGAGAGAGAAGAGAGTGAAGGTGTGGGTGTGATCTTGTGAATGATGGTGATATCTAAAGCTCCATACTTATAAATCATGTTCTCATCTTTTGGTCACCTCTACAAGTAATATCTAATAAACAAATGAGATTGAATCTAGTAGAAGATTATGTAGTATGGTGAGAATGTTGGGTGGGTCCTACTTGGGACCGAAATTGGTTGGGGGGGGGGGGGTTGGTTGCAAGATTTGTAACTAAGTTTGTAAATATAGTTAGTTTCCAAGTAATATGTTTACATATGTTATTTATTTGATATTTAGTGGGTGTTAGAGTGTTCGGGGATCAAGACTTGCCAAGAAATAAATAAACAACGTGTTTGGCAAAAATTTGGTGTCCCAGGTAATGTCCGGTGGTTCGGTTAAATACCGGTTCGTTAAGTGTTAAATTACACAGATTAGTGTCTTTTATGTACCCTTTTGAACCCTTTCAATTCCCGACACTTAGGGAAATATTCTGGACGATAAAACGTAAATTTTGCATGATGTTTACATGTTTAAAAGTTGATTATGGCTGAATTTAATAAAATTTTGCACTTAAAGTGCGTTTCGGGTGCTTTTTAGTGCGTATTTTAGTCTCTGGAAAGTCTATATGTTAACCCTTGTATGTACTCTTGGGTTTTAATGCATTATTGTCATTGGACCTACACCTAGGCCTCAATTCTAATGTCTGACTGCTTTCTGCAGTTCTGTTGACACATTGTGTATTACCGGTGAGTTTACTAGTATTTTTGATGCAACGCTCTCGTTAATGCACAAAGCTATATTTGTAGTATAAAACGTGCATGAATTCATTTGTATAGTATGTAATCAGACAATGTTGACATTTAAGCACATAATTGCAGTCATTAAATAATAATTAAAGTGTACGAAAATTACCGGTTTGGTGCCAGTTGTCACAGTCTCCCCCCGTTAAAAGAATTTCGTCCCGAAATTCAGGCTAAGCTAACTCTCGCAGGAGTCTTCTTGAAAAGGTGGGGGTACTTTTCTTTGAACTGGTCTTCACGTTCCCACGTGTACTCGGGTCCGTGCTTAGAGTTCCAACGCACTTTGACAAGTTTGACAGTGCTCCTCCTGGTCTTGTTGACTTTCCAGTCAGTAACCTCAACGGGTTGTTCTGTAAATCGGAAGGCGTCATCATTATGCACTTTATCCACCGGGATGATTACGTTTTCTTTTGTTGGACTCTTCTTGAGATTGGATACATGAAACGTATCATGTACTCCATTAAGTTCTTCCGGTAACTCCAATTTGTATGCCACAGTACCAATTCTTTCCAAGATTCTGAATGGTCCGATGTATCTTGGATTCAGCTTTCCACGTTTTCCAAATCTTACTACGCCCTTCCAAGGTGAGACCTTTAACAACACTTTGTCTCCCACCACGAATTCTAATGGTTTTCGTCTTCGATCAGCGTAGCTCTTTTATCGATCTCGAGCCGCCTTAATGCGCTCTCGGATCTGTATGATCTTTTCGGTTGTCTCTTGTACAAGTTCAGGACCAACCATACGTTTATCTCCTGCGTCTGCCCAACATAAGGGTGATCGGCACTTGCGGCCATACAGAGCTTCGAACGATGCGGCTTTTATACTCGTATCATAACTGTTATTGTAGGAAAACTCAACTAAAGGTAGATGAGTATCCCAGCTGCCTCCTAGGTCCATGACGCATGTGCGAAGCATATCTTCTAATGTTTGTATAGTCCGTTCGCTCTGACCGTCGGTTTGTGGATGGAATGCCGTGCTTAGATCTAGTTGAGATCCAAAGGCTTCCTGAAAGGTTTGCCAGATTCTTGAGACAAAGCGTCCATCTCTGTCTGAAATAATTGAGATAGGCACTCCATGACGTGCCACGATTTCTTTTAAGTATATCTCAGCAAGCTTTCCGGTGCTGTCTTTTTCTCGGATCGGTAGGAAATGCGCAGATTTCATCAATCGATCAACTATCACCCATATCATATCGTGACCTTTCGAGGTCCTGGGTAATTTCGTTATAAAGTCCATCGAGATTTGCTCCCACTTCCACATGGGTACCTTTGGTTGTTGTAGTAGGCCGGACGGTTTCTGATATTCAGCCTTAACCTTAGCACAGGTTAGGCATTTTCCAACATAAACAGCAACATCGCTCTTGAGTCTCGGCCACCAATAGTATTCTTTTAAGTCTTGATACATTTTGTCCGATCCTGGATGGATCGAGTATCTTGACTTGTGTGCTTAATCAAGGATGACTTCTCGTATGCCACCATAGAGTGGAACCCAAATGCGCTTCTTAAAGTACAAGGTTCCCTCTTCATTTGGCACCATATATTTCAATGTACCCTGGAGGTATTCAGCTTTACAGTTTTCTCCCTTGAGAGCTTCTTGTTGTGCGTCACGAATGCGTGCAGGGAGGTTCGTTTGAATAGTCAGTTTCAATGCTCGTACCCTTAGGGTCTTAACCCTTTCTTTTCGACTTAGTGCGTCTGCTACAACGTTTGCTTTTCCAGGATGGTACTTAATCTCACAGTCATAATCGTTTAGCAACTCGACCCATCGTCGCTGACGCATGTTTAATTCCTTCTGATCGAATATGTGTTGTAAGCTTTTGTGATCTGTGAAGATTGTACATCGAGTACCATATAGATAGTGTCGCCAGGTCGTCAAGGCGAATACCACTGCTCCCAGCTCCAGGTCGTGAGTGGTATAGTTTCTTTCATGTACCTTCAATTGTCTTGAAGCGTAAGCGATGACTTTTTGGCGTTGCATGAGCACGCAAGCTAAACCTTGTCGTGAAGCGTCGCAGTATACCACGAAGTCTTCAGTGCCTTCGGGTAATGATAGTATTGGTGCATCGCATAGCTTATTTTTAAGTAGCTGGAAGGCTTCTTCCTGCTTGTCACCCCAATCCTACTTCTTGTCTTTCTGTGTAAGGGTAGTTAGCGGTTGAGCTATCTTAGAGAAATTCTCGATGAAACGTCGGTAATAGCCCGCTAAGACCAAGAATTGTCGAACTTCAGTTGGGGTTTTGGGGGCTTCCCAATTCTTTATAGCTTCTATCTTGGATGGGTCTACATGAATACCCTTCTCATTCACAACGTGACCAAGATATTGTACTTCGCGAATCCAAAATTCGCATTTTGAGAACTTTGCATAAAGTTTCTCCTTCTTCAGTAGTTCCAAGATGGTTCTGAGGTGTTGCTCATGTTCTTCTTTCGTTCGTGAGTAAATCAGGATATCATCGATAAATACAATCACGAATTTATCGAGATATGGTTTGCATACGCGGTTCATCAGATCCATAAAGACCGCTGGTGCATTCGTCAGTCCGAACGCCATCACAAGGAACTCGTAATGCCCATAGCGTGTTCTGAATGCAGTCTTTGGTACGCTTTCCTCTTGTATCCTTAACTGATGGTATCCAGATCGAAGGTCGATCTTGGAATAGTAGCTTGATCCTTACAACTGATCAAATAAGTCATCAATCCTCGGTAATGGATACCGATTCTTGATTGTGAGCTTGTTCAATTCTCTGTAATCGATACACATCCGCAGAGTTCCATCCTTTTTCTTCACGAACAATACTGGAGCTCCCCAAGGTGAGAAGCTTGGCCTTATGAATCCTTTATCCAACAACTCCTGAAGTTGTGTAGATAACTCTTGCATTTCGGATGGTGCAAGCCGATAGGGTGCCTTGGCTACAAGAGCGGCTCCTGGAACCAAGTCTATACGGAATTCGACTTGTCGTTGTGGAGGTAGTCCTGGCAAATCTTCGGGAAAAACATCAGAGAATTCCTTTACCACAGGAATGTCTTCGAGTTTCGGCTCCACAGCCTTCTTATCTACAACGTGTGCTAGGAAAGCAACACATCCTTTCCTTAAGCACTTTATTGCCTTCATACAACTGATGATTCGCAGAGACGCGTCTCGTTTTTCTCCATGTACAATGAGGGTTTCATCATTCGCCAGAGGGATGCGAATGATTTTCTCATGACAAATAACTTCAGCTTTGTTCTTGGACAACCAGTCCATTCCGACCACTACATCGAAGCTACCCAATTGAAAGGTAAAAGGTCGATGCTAAATCTCCGTTCACCAAGTTCCAATGTGCAACCTCTAACAACTTCGCCCGACTCAACAAGTTTACCATTGGCTAGTTCTATGGAATAAGGAATTTCTAATCTACTAGATTCTATTCCAAGCATGCGTTTAAATTCCACAGACATGAAGCTATAATCGGCACCAGTGTCAAATAGTATGGATGCAAAGTGATTGTTAAAGAGAAACGTACCGGTGACCACATTAGGGTCCTCGCGTGCGTTCTTTGCTCCTATCACAAATGCTCGAGCCTGAGCATTGTCCCCCTTCGGGCAGTCTTTCATGAAATGATCATTGCTTCCACAACTGAAGCATCCTTGGTTTCGCCCAGCTCCATTCCCAGTTCGGTTACCATTGCCATTCCCATTTCCACCATTTCTATTACCGTCACTGTTGCGGTTTCCATTCCCGTTCTTTCCTTTACCCCAACAGTCTTCAGTGCGGTGACCCAATCTACCACATTTGTCGCTCTTTGGAATGCGACAAGCTCCTTCATGATGATACTTACATTTTTGGCATTTAGGCAGCGTGCCTTGGTATCCTCTGGCTGCAGTATCATTTGCCGCTGCAAAGGTTCTTGCCTCCTTAGATGGGTTAGTGTCACGCTTCTTGTTGTATGAACCTTTGTTGTTGCTGCGGGTTGCTTGATTCAGATTCGAGTGCTTTCTCTTCTTGTCACTGGACGACTCAGCATGCGTCTCGGTCTTTTCTGTTGGGTTCAGCGATAACATCTTCATACGGACACAATCTTCAGTAAGGCTGACAGCCAGAGTTACAGCCTCAGTGATTGTTTGAGGTTTGGCCGAAGTTACCATCCCGCGAAACTCTGGGGCCAGTCCCCAAATGTAGCGTTCAATGCGCTTAAATTCGGGAGTCACCATGTAGGGAAGTACTCTAGACAGATCGTGGAAACTTCGAGTATACCCATTAATGTCAGCACCTTCCATGGTCAAGTGCCAGAACTCCGTTTCCAGTCTTTGGAGTTCAGCACGAGAGTAATACTTCTCTCTCATTCCTTCCTTCAGTTCATCCCAAGTTAGGCCATAAGCGGCATCATCACCCAAGGTTTGGACTTGCAAGTTCCACCAAGTCAAAGCTTCATCGACACACAACCCAGTAGCAAAAGTGACTTGCTGATCCGCGGTACACTTGCTCATGCGGATAGTAGCTTCAGTCTTCTCCGTCCAGTGTACAAACGCTACTGCACCTCCAGTGCCGTCATAGTTCATTGGTTTGCAGTTGAGAAACTGCTTGAAAGTGCAGCCTTGAGCTGCGTTTCCTCCAGACAAATCTCCATTCCCATTACGCCTAGCATTGCTAGGTCCTCCACTGTCTTGGGTTCGGTTTGCCTCGTACCGGGCGATAGCTGCGGAGATTCTTTCTTCCAGTAGAGCGTTAAGCTCTTCAGCAGTTCTTGGCAGTGGGGGAGGAGGGGGTTGATCATCATTGCGAGCATTCACAGCTTTCCTGGGCGCCATGTTCTATCAGAACACAACACAGCAGGGTTAGATATTTGTTTGATATCGTCTTACGAGACACTAGTAGTATATATATTCACAGGCATATACCACATAAGTGACATCAAACAATTCTTTCTCTAGCAGAGTATTTAATAAGCTGGTGCTCTCGTTTGACCTTTTCTTACTGAGGGAATCAATACGTGACAAGACTTGCTGTGATTTCTGTGCACTGAATTCCATAATTATGTATGCATCCATAATTACGTAACTCCTTGCACAGTCCGCACAGTTCGTTTCATCCTCGTATCTCTTCCTTCAGTTAGGCCATTGTTTTCAGGTAACGTCATGTATACTTGTGACATTCTATTTCTAGTATATGTCAGTTGTCTCACATAATTACAAGTAATTCTTAATCACAGACAAGTGCTACCCCAGTGCACCCTAAGTCTCCTAGTGTCTTTTCTTGACTCTTTGTAAACAGTTTCAGTTAGTGGATGTCGCAGAAAGTTTTATGCAATGAAAACTCTTTGGAAAATTGTTTTCGTGAAAGGATCCTAGAGATTGTAGACTAGACTCGAGAAGGAATCCTGGTTCACTACAATCGCAGCTCTGATACCAATCTGTCACACCCCTTTCTAAGGCAGAAGCACGAGGTGTGATCATGAAAGGTTTTCATTGCATACGATTGGTAAACATACTACATGCTCATAAAATAACTTCAAATGCCAAGCATTACATAACCAAAATCATAGTTTTAGTGTTTACATCACAAGACAGCATATTGTCTGAAAGTTTACATCTCTATTTAAGGATAAACATAAACGACATCCAGGAGCATGAGTAAGACCGTGCGCACATCCACTAGTTACCTGAAATACGTGTGAGTTTTGGAAAATCGTCAACATAATGTTGGTGTGAATTCATGCAGTTTTTGTATTGCACCTTTGTATACTTGTATGAAAACATAGTTTGTATCTTGTATAAGTCAAGTATCTTGTGTACACCACGTACTCGTGTATAAATCAAGTATTATCGTGTAAATCAAATATTCATGTATAAATCAAGTATTCTTGTGTACACCACGTACTCATGTATAAATCAAGTATTCTTGTGGTATGAATCTTGTATAAATAATGTGTTCTTGTATGTATTAGGGTTGTTAATGGGTTGCAAGGCCATTAACATGTGACACGACATAGGAAGTCACCAAACCATAGGCATTTATCAAGTTGGCATATTCTGAGACACAAAAGCACTACTCGGTACTCGTTCTCACCGAGAGTGTGGCTGCCCGAAACCCGTTAGATCTAACCTTTTGTTCTGCGGTCTAGGTATATTGTTGATTAATGGTGCTTATGGTACCCTATTCGTGACACGATTTCTCGTATCATTTCTCGTATCAATTCTTAAAACGCAACATACTTGGTACTCGTTCTCACCAAGAGTGCTTCTTGTTTTTGTATCATACCATTTGTAAACATTGTAACATTTTTAACATGTATTTCACCCCTAAAGTTATAAAACTGAAAACAGTTAAAAGAAAAGGGGGAGCATGAACTCACAACTTTGCGTTCCTTGCGTCGTAAACTTCACCGGATTTGCTTAATTAACGTCGTGACCAATACGTGTTTTCTTAACGTTAGTCACTAGACTTGTATCGTACAAGTACAAGTCACTGTCTTTTGCATACGTATATATATATATATATATATATATATATATATATATATATATATATATATATATATTCTAAGTATATATGTCTACCCATTTTTATGTACAAAACCATCCTCCGATACTTTGTATTTCGTTACAAAAATTATGACGAGGTTAATATTTGAAAAGCATAGTTAAGAACACACTAGCAAACATTTGTCTAGAAAATATTTACTAAGTGTTAGGATTTTCAGAAAATTTCGCCATAGTCTCCTTTGTAAATGGAGGTGTCCATGCTAAGTAGCATATCATTTTCTTTAACATATAACACGTTATTTCGTTCTCAAATAATCAACCCGACATTCCGACATGCAAGATACTACTTTTGTCGTTTCAGTTTTAATATATATAAAACTGGACTGTTTTCGGACATTTTAATAAAATGGTTAACTTATTCCAATAATTCCCAAATTTTTACAGAATGTCTTATACGAATCAAATATTATTGTGTAAAATATCGGGGTCCAGTTCATTATCAATATTTTCTAGAAAATCATTTACCGAACTGCGATCAGATTTGTTACTTTCCGACCGCATCCTACGGAATAATTCGTTTAAAATTCATCGTAAGTCCGATTTACGAAATTCCAGTTGGAGGGTCACAACGACATCAGTGTTCATCTACGGTATAAATTTCAGGGGCTGGTTCTACTCAGGTTTCAAGTTATGACGAAGAATATAACACATGTTTTTGGCAGTAAAAATGCAGCTTGAGCTGCTGTCCAAAAACGGACCTTTAAAAATAGTAAACGACTTCGAAAAATTACGATTCTAGTGCCATTTGATCCGTTTTTCGAAAATACATAATTTAGGCTTCAGGAATTCTGTTTTTCGATTTATTATGGTCTGTTTACAGCCATTTGAAGTTGGCTGAAAATGTAATTCAGCATGTTTCTTTATAGTTTAAACGTTACTAAATCGTATCAACAAATGTCCGAACAACGGGTTTATCAAGAAACCAACGATCAAATATCATGCATGATTTAACCAACCCTCATCCCACAAGATTTCATCTTCATGTCTCATTCTTATGTAAACATTATGTAAAGGTTTAAGTAAACTTTTAGGTTCAAGTTTCTTGTAAAGTTTCATGTTCATCTTTTTAATGTTCTTGTTTCTTTAGTGATTTAAACGTAGTACAACTTTTGGTCACAACAACAAGATGAACAAGGGTGTACAAGTAACTTACTACTAGCACAAGGCCAGGGTAGGATCTAGTGATGAAGATGATGAGAAAAAGATGAAGAACAAGCAAGAAACAAGCCCTTTTGAAGCTCTACAAGTTGCAAGCTCCTACAACCCTTCTTCTACACTTGAATGATGCTCAAAGATGGATGAATATGGTAGTTATGTGGTGGTGATGGTGGCGGTTTGGGGGTGAGCCGAAAGAGAGAGAAGAGAGTGAAGGTGTGGGTGTGATCTTGTTGATACATATTATGTGGACGCGACTCGGCTCAGTTCAACTCGGCTCGGTTCGGTTCGACCCAGTTAGGTTCGGCTCAAGCCCGACGTCACGACATTCCTCCGTCGTGCGCCCCAGAGTTCGACACGCGAAGCACGGAGCGCCGCGAGCCGGTTCCCGCTGCCACATCATCATCATGATGATGTCATGATGATGTCACAACTTTGACCAAATGCAAATATGAACGTGCATGGGCAAAAGAAGCTTGGGCCAATCCAATCGCACAAGATACATGTTGGGCCTTTGACCAACATTGGGCCGAACCCAGTCAATCGCACAAGTGAACACCTATTTAAACCGAATTTAAGTGATTTCGGTGGGTGTGTGTGAGAACCGAAGACAAGGAACAACAGAGAGAACCGAAGAACAAGAGAGAACCGAGAGTTTGTTTATATTTCTTATGATACATTTCTGTAACAAAACTCTTTCGGTTTGAATATACGAGTGTGTTAAACGGTATACGTGTCTTGTATTTCGTGTTCTTGTTCATCTCTATCTCGGTTTGCATCTCCGGTTGGATTCCGCACAACCGGGCGTGTTTGTACACAAGGAGTAGGCGACTAGATCCTCCCCTAGCCGGACCTACAAGTGGTATCAGAGCCTTGGCTCTTCTCCTTGTTAAAACCGAGTTGTTTTCGGTTTGTTTTTCGGGTTTTTTTTAAAGTTTATATTTTTCTGAAAAACATTGTTAATCGGGTTTAATCTTGTTGTTTTGCTGTTTTGTTTTGTTAAAAACCGTGTTTAGCACATGTCTTCATGATATATATTGGTTTTGATTAAACATTTCAAGCAAAAACGCGTTTCGGAAGTTGTCGGGACACCGAAAAACTCTTTAGTTTACCGGAAAATTCAAATTTTCTGGGTTGTGTTCTTCATATCTTCAACCAAGCTTCAAGGTGTTCTTGATAATATTCTTGTTCGATCTGCTTTTGGATTTGAATTAAAGTGTTGTGTGTTGGAATTTGTTGTATGTTTAAAATATTAAAAAGAACATCATCATTGGTTGGTATATTGGAAAGAGTGTGCCGAAAGTTTGAGTTGAAAAAGAAAGTTGTCTGTTTTGTGTCAGGTTATAGAAAGTCAACAAGGTTCAATCGCACAACATTTGTTTCAATCACACAAGGATTGAATCGTACAAGACTCATTCCAGTCGCACAAGACTTTCAGCCCAATCATACATTGCTTATTTGGGCTTGCACAAGATAATTTGGCCCAAGATCAATTAATAGTATAACAGATCAGTCGCACAAGATAGTGGATTCGCACAAGAATTGGGCTGCTGTTGGACTTCTGTTTGGGCTCCAGTCGCACAAGACAGATTTGTTTGTTTAGTCACACAAGCATTTGGGATCGCACAAGACTTGATTTGTCGCACAAGGAGTTGGGTCTTTCGATCAAGGATCCTTCGGCTGGTTGTTATCATTCGAGATATTAACATAGTTTGTGAAAATTAAATTTTTAAAAAGGGAAAACTTGTTTTTCAAATTTCAAAATCAATTTTCACTTAATATATAAATTTTTATAAAATGGGAACAAACGGTCAGTGGGATCCAACCGCGTGGACTCAAACAACTTTGACTCCACAATCATCAGCTACGCAATCTGCGTCAGATTTCAACAAAATTGCATGGATGCAGGCTATTGCCCCACCTCAAGCTGCAATGATAACTGCAAATCAATGGGCATTGGTCACAAATCAAAGCAGCAGCATTCAATCTATGATGCAGAACGACAGTGAAACTGGTACAAGCACAAAACCGCCAAAGCTAAATCACATCAATGATTGGGGATGGTGGAAAGAAAGGCTGAGAACTTATGTTCAGGGGCAAGGTCAAGATCTATGGATGTGCTTCTTCACCGCATTTGACAATGATTTGGAAGTTGCAGGATCTAATCCACAAACTTACAGCACTATGTCTGAGGATGATAAGAAGAAATTTGAGTTAGAAAAGAAAGCATTCATGATTCTCACACAAGCTCTTCACAGAGACATTTACCACCAGTTTGTTTACTGCACGACTACTAAAAGCTTGTGGGATATGCTCACGTTACGATGTGAAGGAAATGCTCAATCTAGAAAGATCAAGCAAGAATTACTAAAGAAAGAGTTTGAAGGATTCACGTGTATGGAGAATGAGACTTTGGCAGAGTTATCTACAAGGTTCCATCACTTGTTAAGCGAGATGTTTGCTTTTAGAGTCACTGCCACTCCACAAGAAATGGTGAAGAGATTCGCTGATAGCTTACCAGCAAAGTGGAGCAGTTATCTTGAAATTCTCAAAGAAAATGGTGTTCTAGACACAATCACCGTTTATGAGTTAATTCAAAAATTGGAGAACAAGGATGTAGAAGAAAAGCTTAAGGCAAAAAGAACACTAACTCCTCAAAATCCAGAGATGTACTATGGGATTGCAGGGGGTATCAGTGGAGAAAAACCAGCCTCTCAACATGCGAAGCTTCAAACAGCCTTCATCTCAAACACCGGACCTTCCACAACAAATCAGTTTGATCCTTCAGCATACACGATGTATTCAAGACCAGATTCTTCTTCTCTACAACAGAATGTGCAACCGACAGCTCAGCAATTCACACCACCGCCTTTCTTAGACCCAAGCAGAGCTCAGCAGCAACAACCGCAACAGCAAGGGTTTTATGGAAGCTCTTCAAACTTTCAAGCCACTTCCAATCCGAACACACTCAGATTAGACACTTCCAACTTTTCCAAAGTCAGTGTCGAAATAGCCAAGGAGCATATGGAGATGTTGAACACCTTGGTTAGTGCTTATTGTGGATTGGTCGCAGGTCAGATTGGGAATATCAATCTAACCAATGAAGATTATCAGCAAGTGGATAGAGAAGAGTTTGAAATGATGGATATCAAATGGGCTCTTGCTAGTGCAATTCGAAGAGCAAAGGAGTTTATGGAAAGGACGGGGAGAACCAACTTGAATAGCAACAACACCAAGTATGGTTTTGATAAGAATGCTGTCACCTGCTTCAATTGTGGTGAAAAGGGTCACTTCAAGTGGGAGTGTCAGAGGCCATCTCAACATGGAAACCAAAATCCTTTCAGAGGTCAAGGCAACAGGGCAAATCAGAACCAAGTAAGGAACAATGAGCGCACATTGGTGCCTGTCAACAACCAGAGTCAAGCAGGACCATCTAATGCCAACCAGGCATTTGTGGTTCAAGTAGATGAAGGTTGTGATTGGTCAATTCAGCTGAGTGGTGATGCTCCAGATGGAACAGCATGTTTTGCTGAAGTGGTTAAGGATTTAAATCACGCCAGTGGTGGAGAATCTTCCACCAATGCTGGTGAATCTTCAGAAGATGAAGATAGTTCGGGTTATAGTGGGAGCATGGATGGGGAATCACTTGATGCTGGTGATTTATCAAGTGATGCTTTAGATTTGGAAGTTGATGAGCTTTTGGCTGAAGCTGAAGCATTATGCAAGAGGAGATCTATTCTCTGCCAGAAATCTGCTGGAACTTCCGAGAAGCTTGCTCAGTTCTTCTCTGAGGATGGATCTTTTTCTTTTCATACAGCCTTTATGGCTCACGTAGAAGGTCAGACTTCTCAGGTATGTGATACTAATTCTGACTCTATTTCTGTTCCTATTGAATGTGCAAAGTGTTTAAAATATGCTGAAAAGGAAAGTCAGTTTGAAATCACATACAAACACAATCAAGAATTGATTGTAGATCTTTCTAAAGCAACTGAAGCTAACTTGTTTTTAACCAGAAATGAAAAGGAATTTAAAGCAACAATTGCGTCATTAAGACATGATGTTTCAGAATTACAAAAGGCTGTTTTGCGAAAACAACATGCTAACAATAATCTTATTGACACAATTGAAAAACAAATGGTAGAGTTGGCAACAGCTCGATGTGAATGTGAGACAATTAAGCAGAAACTGGAAAGCTATTCCAATTCCCGCTATGTATTGGATCACATCATTGACGTTCAAAAGAAAAAGGGGGATGCAATATGTATTGGATTCAAATCATGTCCTCCCCCAATGAATCACAATTACTCCAAATTGCCTGATGACGAGGATATGCCTCGTTTTGAACCTACTGTGCCACTCGGTCTAGATGACTTTGCAGCAGGCCTCGGGTTCACAACTGGTACATCATCCTCGGGTCAATCAGAATCTGAGAATGTGACAGATTCATCGTGTGTTAAGGAACAGAGTCCTCCCATTGTTGAGGATGCTGATTCTTCGGATGATGAATCTGAAGAAATTGTGAAACAACAGTCTAACTCGGTTACAACAGATATTCCAATCGAGAATCACATCCTGTGTGATCCACCAGTGAAACCGAGTAAGACTGAAATGTCAAAAGCAATGGAGTCCCTTGTATCTAGCAGTGAAGAGAATAACTTGTTGTACACGCTCAAAGGAGATAGCAAAATCTACTCTAACAAAGATTTTCCAATTAAAAATGTAAATCAAGATTTAATTGAGCAAATTTTTGAAGGATGCACTGATAAGTTTTTGGGGAACAAAAGTGGCAAATTTACCGTCACTCAATGTGATCCAATTCCGTGTGAACAAATTAGAAAACAATACGGAAACCAAAAACTACCAATTGAGCGAAAACAACAAGTCAACTCCGGAAAGGGTAAGGTACAGGGAAAGAAGGCTCAGAACAAGAATGTTCAAGCACTTAAAGTTCAGCAGCCTAAGACTGAACAACCAAAGGTTCAACAACAAAAGGTGCAAAACAAAAGAGCTCCTGTTAAGAAACGAGAACCGAAAATGAACTTTGTTGGATCCACGGGTTCAGACAAACTTGAAACATTTCAGGATAAATCTAACGTTGATTTTATAAAACAAGTTAGAATTTTAAAACGAAATGATCAGAATAATTACACCCAACACACCAACGGATGTGATTTAGGTCCAAGCACGTCTAGATCACAAAGTTCATTGTCTGGTTCTCCGTCTGGTCATCAACATGTTTCTCCGAAGTTTGTAGAGCGGAGAACATGTTTTGAATGTGGGACAGTTGGGCATATTGTAAGATATTGCCCACACGTGCAAAAGCTGAAGTCAAAAACGAGTGCTCCCCAAGAAATCGATTACCGAAAACGATCAGTTTCCCCGAAACAAGACCCACGTGTCTTGAAAGAAAGGGAAAAGAAGTTAAAGCAAAAGAATCAAAAGGTAATTGAAAAGGCCTTAAAATCAGAGGTCAAAGAAGAAAAACCTGTACAAGCAAAATCTGAAACTGTAAAACCAGTAAATGCTAAAACAATGAATTCAAATACTGGTAAAGGACAAACAGCTTGGAAGCAAAAGCAGGTAATTCAATCAGGGGGAGCACCACAGGTTCTTTTTCCTAATCATCAAGTGATTGAAATCACTTTCCTTGATTATCAAGGACGACCCAAGTCCACAAAGGCTTGGGTCCCTCTCTCCAACTAATCTCTAAGTGAGTGTGTAGGATATTCCAGGAGGAACTTTCGATAGTCGTAAGATTGTTGATAGTGGAGCGTCCTTGCACAAGATAGGCGACAGAAGAAATTGTTGCCTTTGATGGAGAGAGGAGAAAAGAAGACAAAAATGTCTGATGATAGAATGTTGTTGAATGAAGTTGCAAAATTCGGCCAGATGAAAAATGTGCCAAAATTTGGTTGTTATGGTTTTTGATCGGGTCCTCAGGAAAGATTCCAATGAAAAGTACGCGCCTGTAGCACGTCTGAAACTTTTCGAAGATTCATGGATTTTTCTTCCACAAGAAGTTCAAAGTCCACAAGATGAACGTGTAGGGTACTTTTCTCTACGGCGTGATTGAAGAAAATGTGTTTGTTGAACAAACCAACCGGGTGTGCGGATGCCTTGGCGTGGATTGAACAACCACACACTACTTCTCAAAGAGGAAGACAAAGACCTTCGCTGGTACAATGTGGAAGACCATCCGGACCCAGAGGTTTCTGATCTTGTTGCTGTGAAGAGATTTCTAAGTAGCTACAAAATCGACTTTGAAATCCACACCGGGTGGATATCCAGTTTGGGAGAGCACTCAGATTCCTTGCAATGCACGAATAATCTCTCCTATACTTGTTGATATTTAAGCTGCTTTATGAATTATTATCATCTCGTACAGCACTCCTTGACCTGACACATTGATCTCGAATATCACCTCACACGTGATTGTTTCATTATGAAACTCATCAATGTTGTCATGGTCCACACCGATGACCAACGTGCCGACCTTTTTACCAAAGCATTTGACAAATCAAGATTTGACTTTTTATTGATGGTAAATGGCATTAAGGTCAAGCAAGCGTAAAACCAACATCGGAAAATCATTTTTGTAAATACCTTTGTGTTTTAAATTTGTCTTAGTTTATTGATTTTAGGGGGAGTAAATCCAAAATTTGAAAATCCAAAAACATCGAAAAATTTCAAAAACTCAAAAACAATAGAAAAACAAAAATGAGTTTCTTGGCGAGCAAAAGAGAAAATGATAGTACATCAGTGGTCTGTCTAAACTTCTTTAAACTTAAACTGCAAAATGATAAGCAGCTCTATATAAGATGTATCGGTAGGCTCACAATCATTTTAAAGTGTGCAGGGTGATATAAACTTAAATCGACTGAAGACCAGGTGGGAACCATACATTGGCATATGGTCTTGGTACCGAAATTTCGTTTGAGAGATTGCCGAGGTTCTGAGATATTCGGTCTTTATGCTGCTTATCATCTGGGTATCATGGTTGTATCTTTTACCGAAAAATAACGGGGACGCAAGTCTAGATCTTCCATGATACCATACATACGTGTACATATTGCATTCGACCTCAATAAGTGATCAACAATCACATGTCCAAACAAATAAGTGATAATATATCACAGATTCTTTGCGGGAGTCAAGTTCGTCTCTCTGCTGTACGAAAGTACTGACCTGTTCACGGACTTGCTCCTGTGCCCTTCATGCATATGAAAATCAAGTTCCTCATCAATAAGTGATTATATCACATAGGGCTTGTTTTCAAATCAAAATAAGTGAGAATCTCACATCATATACGGTCAAACAGATGATAATCGGTATACTCACCGGTAAGATGAACCCTCGTGCATACCTTGATACGGGAATGTGTCGTGATGTGGATGAACACCGGTCGGTAAGTATAAATCACACCTTAACGTATCCCCTCGCCATGATTACATCTGATAAGTTGAGCTTAAGTGGACAACAATACCGATAATTGTTATAGGATGCTTATCTTAATGTTAATTAACTGAACAACAAGAGCGTTTTGGCATGACCGTACACTGATATGATTCTCTTACCCTCGAAACTCGCAAAAAGAATGTCTGTAAATATTTATTTAATGCTTTCAGTTTCTGCATCTTTGTATATATTTATTTACTGCTTTCAGTCTTTAAATTTGAAATATTCAAAAATACCAAAAAGATTTTAGGTGTGTTTTAATGTAAATTTTATAAAAGCCAAAAAGATTTTATTTCTATTTTATTTTCGATCGTACGATGTTGGAGCTCGAGTCTTCGTTACCTGAAACCTGATTGAAAACCAAAACGACTAAATCTTCATAAACGGTCGAAATTTGCAAAGTGTTGAAAGTTAAAAACTAAAATTGATAAATTTGTTATACTTTCAAACTGTCGGACGGTGATTGATTGAACAATGGTCACATGTGTGTCGTTTGCTTATGATATTCCAGGCAGTTGTTCTCATTACGCGTTTAGATTTCTTGCATGTGCAGATGCTAAAGGCAAGAAGAACATGGTCGATGACAAGCTTCGGAATGAAGACACGACGTGAAGGCACTCAAATGATGAAGATAATCGAGTTGCCGCTGATCATCATCAACACCACAAGGATCTCAAGCATTGAAGATCAAGTCATTCACGAGCATAACTCAAGGGGGAGCTTATGTTAAAGGGGAGTTTGTCAACACACTTCCTACATGAAACGGGGAGTTTGTTGATACACTTTCTGCCTTGAAGACGTGAAGACGTTGAAGATCCTCCGACTTAGAAGACATGGAAGTTGAACCTCACGAGTAGCGTCCAAGGGGGAGTTTGTTGATACATATTATGTGGACGCGACTCGGCTCAGTTCAACTCGGCTCGGTTCGGTTCGACCCAGTTAGGTTCGGCTCAAGCCCGACGTCACGACATTCCTCCGTCGTGCGCCCCAGAGTTCGACACGCAAAGCACGGAGCGCCGCGAGCCGGTTCCCGCTGCCACATCATCATGACATCATCATGATGATGTCATGATGATGTCACAACTTTGACCAAATGCAAATATGAACGTGCATGGGCAAAAGAAGCTTGGGCCAATCCAATCGCACAAGATACATGTTGGGCCTTTGACCAACATTGGGCCGAACCCAGTCAATCGCACAAGTGAACACCTATTTAAACCGAATTTAAGTGATTTCGGTGGGTGTGTGTGAGAACCGAAGACAAGGAACAACAGAGAGAACCGAAGAACAAGAGAGAACCGAGAGTTTGTTTATATTTCTTATGATACATTTCTGTAACAAAACTCTTTCGGTTTGAATATACGAGTGTGTTAAACGGTATACGTGTCTTGTATTTCGTGTTCTTGTTCATCTCTATCTCGGTTTGCATCTCCGGTTGGATTCCGCACAACCGGGCGTGTTTGTACACAAGGAGTAGGCGACTAGATCCTCCCCTAGCCGGACCTACAGATCTTGTGAATGATGGTGATATCTAAAGCTCCATACTTATAAATCATGTTCTCATCTTTTGGTCACCTCTATAAGTAATATCTAACAAACAAATGAGATTAAATCTAGTAGAAGATTATGTAGTATGGTGAGAATGTTGGGTGGGTCCTACTTGGGACCGAAATCGGTTGGGGGGGGGGTTTGGTTGCAAGATTTGTAACTAAGTTTGTAAATATAGTTAGTTTCCAAGTAATATGTTTACATATGTTATTTATTTGATATTTAGTGGGTGTTAGAGTGTTCGGGGATAAAGACTAGCCAAGAAATAAATAAACAACATGTTTGGCAAAAATGTGGTGTCCCGGGTAATGTCCGGTGGTTCGGTTAAATACCGGTTCGTTAAGTGTTAAATTACACCGATTAGTGTCTTTTATGTACCCTTTTGAACCCTTTCAATTCCCGACACTTAGGGAAATATTCTGGACGATAAAACATAAATTTTGCATGATGTTTACATGTTTAAAGCTGATTATGGATGAATTTAATAAAATTTTGCACTTAAAGTGCGTTTCGGGTGCTTTTTAGTGCGTATTTTAGTCTCCGGAAAGTCTATATGTTAACCCATGTATGTACTCTTGGGTTTTAATGCATTATTGTCATTGGACCTACACCTAGGCCTCAATTCTAATGTCTGACTGCTTTCTGCAGTTCTGTTGACACATTGTGTGTTACCGGTGAGTTTACTAGTATTTTTGACGCAACGCTCTCGTTAATGCACAAAGCTATATTTGTAGTATAAAACGTGCATGAATTCGTTTGTATATTATGTAATCAGACAATGTTGACATTTAAGCACATAATTGCAGTCATTAAATAATAATTAAACTGTACGGAAATTAACGGTTTGGTGCCAGTTGTCACAGTCTCCCCCCGTTAAAAGAATTTCGTCCCGAAATTCAGGCTGAGCTAACTCTCGCACGAGTCTTCTTGAAAAGGTGGGGGTACTTTTCTTTGAACTGGTCTTCACGTTCCCACGTGTACTCGGGTCCGTGCTTAGAGTTCCAACGCACATTGACAAGTTTGACAGTGCTCCTCCTGGTCTTGTTGACTTTCCAGTCAGTAACCTCAACGAGTTGTTTTGTAAATCGGAAGACATCATCAATATGCACTTCATCCACCGGGATGATTACGTTTTCTTGTGTTGGACTCTTCTTGAGATTGGATACATGAAACGTATCATGTACTCCATTAAGTTCTTCCGGTAACTCCAATGTGTATGCCACAGTACCAATTCTTTCCAAGATTCTGAATGGTCCGATGTATCTTGGATTCAGCTTTCCACGTTTTCCAAATCTTACTACGCCCTTCCAAGGTGAGACCTTTAACAACACTTTGTCTCCCACCTCGAATTCTAATGGTTTTCGTCTTCGATCAGCGTAGCTCTTTTGTCGATCTCGAGCCGCCTTAATGCGCTCTCGGATCTGTATGATCTTGTCGGTTGTCTCTTGTACAAGTTCAGGACCAACCATACGTTTATCTCCTGCGTCTGCCCAACATAAGGGCGATCGGTACTTGCGGCCATACAGAGCTTCGAACGGTGCAGCTTTTATACTCGTATGATAACTGTCATTGTAGGAAAACTCAACTAAAGGTAGATGAGTATCCCAGCTACCGCCTAGGTCCATGACGCATGCGCGAAGCATATCTTCTAATGTTTGTATAGTCCGTTCGCTCTGACCGTCGGTTTGTGGATGGAATGCCGTGCTTAGATCTAGTTGAGATCCAAAGGCTTCCTGAAAGGATTGCCAGATTCTTGAGACAAAGCGTCCATCTCTGTCTGAAATAATTGAGATAGGCACTCCATGACGTGCCACGATTTCTTTTAAGTATATCTCAGCAAGCTTTCCGGTACTGTCTTTTTCTCGAATCAGTAGGAAATGCGCAGATTTCGTCAATCGATCAACTATCACCCATATCATATCGTGACCTTTCGGGGTCCTGGGTAATTTCGTTATAAAGTCCATCGAGATTTGCTCCCACTTCCACATGGGTATCTTTGGTTGTTGTAGTAGGCCGGACGGTTTCTGATATTCAGCCTTAACCTTAACACTGGTTAGGCATTTTCCAACATAAACAACAACATCGCTCTTGAGTCTCGGCCACCAATAGTATTCTTTTAAGTCTTGATACATTTTGTCCGATCCTGTATGGATCGAGTATCTTGACTTGTGTGCTTCATCAAGGATGACTTCTCGTATGCCACCATAGAGTGGAACCCAAATGCGCTTCTTAAAGTACAAGGTTCCCCCCTTCATTTGGCACTATATATTTCAATGTACCCTGGAGGTATTCAGCTTTACGGTTTTCTCCCTTGAGAGCTTCTTATTGTGCGTCACGAATGCGTGCAGGGAGGTTCGTTTGAATAGTCAGTTTCAATGCTCGAACCCTTAGGGTCTTAACCCTTTCTTTTCGACTTAGTGAGTCTGCTACAACGTTTGCTTTTCCAGGATGGTACTTAATCTCACAGTCATAATCGTTTAGCAACTCGACCCATCGTCGCTGACGCGTGTTTAATTCCTTCTGATCGAATATGTGTTGTAAGCTTTTGTGATCTGTGAAGATTGTACATCGAGTACCATATAGATAGTGTCGCCAGATCTTCAAGGCGAATACCACTGCTCCCAGCTCCAGGTCGTGAGTGGTATAGTTTCTTTCATGTACCTTCAATTGTCTTGAAGCGTAAGCGATGACTTTTTGGCGTTGCATGAGCACGCAAGCTAAACCTTGTCGTGAAGCGTCGCAGTATACCACAAAGTCTTCAGTGCCTTCGGGTAATGATAGTATTGGTGCATCGCATAGCTTATTTTTAAGTAGCTGGAAGGCTTCTTCCTGCTTGTCACCCCAATCGTACTTCTTGTCTTTCTGTGTAAGGGTAGTTAGCGGTTGAGCTATCTTAGAGAAATTCTCGATGAAACGTCGGTAATAGCCTGCTAAGACCAAGAATTGTCGAACTTCAGTTGGGGTTTTGGGGGCTTCCCAATTCTTTATAGCTTCTATCTTGGATGGGTCTACATGAATACCCTTCTCATTCACAACGTGACCAAGAAATTGTACTTCGCGAATCCAAAATTCGCATTTTGAGAACTTTGCATAAAGTTTCTCCTTCTTCAGTAGTTCCAAGATGGTTCTGAGGTGTTGCTCATGTTCTTCTTTCGTTCGTGAGTAAATCAGGATATCATCGATAAATACAATCACGAATTTATCGAGATATGGTTTGCATACGCGGTTCATCAGATCCATAAAGACCGCTGGTGCATTCGTCAGTCCAAACGCCATCACAAGGAACTCGTAATGCCCATAGCGTGTTCTGAATGCAGTCTTTGGTACGCTTTCCTCTTGTATCCTTAACTGATGGTATCCAGATCGAAGGTCGATCTTGGAATAGTAGCTTGATCCTTACAACTGATCAAATAAGTCATCAATCCTCGGTAATGGATACCGATTCTTGATTGTGAGCTTGTTAAATTCTCTGTAATCGATACACATCCGCAGAGTTCCATCCTTTTTCTTCACGAACAATACTGGAGCTCCCCAAGGTGAGAAGCTTGGCCTTATGAATCCTTTATCCAACAACTCCTGAAGTTGTGTAGATAACTCTTGCATTTCGGATGGTGCAAGCCGATAGGGTGCCTTGGCTACAAGAGCGGCTCCTGGAACCAAGTCTATACGGAATTCGACTTGTCGTTGTGGAGGTAGTCCTGGCAAATCTTCGGGAAAAACATCAGAGAATTCCTTTACCACAGGAATGTCTTCGAGTTTCGGCTCCACAGCCTTCTTATCTACAACGTGTGCTAGGAAAGCAACACATCCTTTCCTTAAGCACTTTATTGCCTTCATAAAACTGATGATTCGCAGAGACGCGTCTCGTTTTTCTCCATGTACAATGAGGGTTTCATCATTCGCCAGAGGGATGCGAATGATTTTCTCATGACAAATAACTTCAGCTTTGTTCTTGGACAACCAGTCCATTCCGACCACTACATCGAAGCTACCCAATTGAATAGGTAAAAGGTCGATGCTAAATCTCCGTTCACCAAGTTCCAATGTGCAACCTCTAACAACTTCGCCCGACTCAACAAGTTTACCATTGGCTAGTTCTATGGAATAAGGAATTTCTAATCTACTAGATTCTATTTCAAGCATGCGTTTAAATTCCACAGACATGAAGCTATAATCGGCACCAGTGTCAAATAGTATGGATGCAAAGTGATTGTTAATGAGAAACGTACCGGTGACCACATTAGGGTCCTCGCGTGCATTCTTTGCTCCTATCACAAATGCTCGAGCCTGAGCATTGTCCCCCTTCGGGCAGTCTTTCATGAAATGATCATTGCTTCCACAATTGAAGCATCCTTGGTTTCGCCCAGCTCCATTCCCAGTTCGGTTACCATTGCCATTCCCATTTCCACCATTTCTATTACCGCCACCGTTGCGGTTTCCATTCTCGTTCTTTCCTTTACCCCAACAGTCTTCAGTGCGGTAACCCAATCTACCACATTTGTCGCACTTTGGAATGCGACAAGCTCCTTCATGATGATACTTACATTTTTGGCATTTAGGCAGCGTGCCTTGGTATCCTCTGGCTGCAGTATCATTTGCCGCTGCAAAGGTTCTTGCCTCCTTAGATGGGTTAGTGTCACGCTTCTTGTTGTATGAACCTTTGTTGTTGCTGCGGGTTGCTCGATTCAGATTCGAGTGCTTTCTCTTCTTGTCACCGGACGACTCAGCATGCGTCTCGGTCTTTTCTGTTGGGTTCAGCGATAACTTCTTCATACGGACACAATCTTCAGTAAGGCCGACAGCCAGAGTTACAGCCTCAGTGATTGTTTGAGGTTTGACCGAAGTTACCATCCCGCGAAACTCTGGGGCCAGTCCCAAAATGTAGTGTTCATCGCGCTTAAATTCGGGAGTCACCAGGTAGGGAAGTACTCTAGACAGATCGTGGAACCTTCGAGTATACCCATTAATGTCAGCACCTTCCATGGTCAAGTGCCAGAACTCCGTTTCCAGTCTTTGGAGTTCAGCACGAGAGCAATACTTCTCTCTCATTCTTTCCTTCAGTTCATCCCAAGTTAGGCCATAAGCGGCATCATCACCCAAGGTTTGGACTTGCAAGTTCCACCAAGTCAAAGCTTCATCGACAAACAACCCAGTAGCAAAAGTGACTTGTTGATCCGCGGTACACTTGCTCATGCGGATAGTAGCTTCAGTCTTCTCCGTCCAGCGTACAAACACTACTCCACCTCCAGTGCCATCGTAGTTCATTGGTTTGCAGTCGAGAAACTGCTTGAAAGTGCAGCCTTGAGCTGCGTTTCCTCCAGACGAATCTCCATTCCCATTACGCCTGGCATTGCTTGGTCCTCCACTGTCTTGGGTTCGGTTTGCCTCGTACCGGGCGATAGCTGCGGAGATTCTTTCTTCCAGTAGAGCGTTAAGCTCTTCAGCAGTTCTTGGCAGTGGGGGAGGAGGGGGTTGATCATCATTGTGAGCATTCACAGCTTTCCTGGGCGCCATGTTACAATCAGAACACAACACAGCAGGGTTAGATATTTGTTTGATATCGTCTTACGAGACAGTAGTAGTATATATATTCACAGGCATATACCACATAAGTGACATCAAACAATTCTTTCTCTAGCGGAGTATTTAATAAGCTGGTGCTCTCGTTTGACCATTTCTTACTGAGGGAATCAATACGTAACAAGACTTGCTGTGATTTCTGTGCACTGAATTCCATAATTATGTATGCATCCATAATTACGTAACTCCTTGCACAGTCCGCACAGTTCGTTTCATCCTCGTATCTCTTCCTTCAGTTAGGCCATTGTTTTCAGGTAACGTCATGTATACTTGTGACATTCTATTTCTAGTATATGTATATGTCAGTTGTCTCACATAATTGCAAGTAATTCTTAATCACAGACAAGTGCTACCCCAGTGCACCCTAAGTCTCCTAGTGTCTTTTCTTGACTCTTTGTAAACAGTTTCAGGTAGTGGATGTCGCAGAAAGTTTTATGCAATGAAAACTCTTTGGAAAATTGTTTTCGTGAAAGGATCCTAGAGATTGTAGACTAGACTCGAGAAGGAATCCTGGTTCACTACAATCGTAGCTCTGATACCAATCTGTTACACCCCTTTCTAAGGCGGAAGCACGAGGTTTGATCATGAAAGGTTTTCATTGCATACGATTGGTAAACATACTACATGCTCATAAAATAACTTCAAATGCCAAGCATTACATAACCAAAATCATAGTTTTAGTGTTTACATCACAAGACAGCATTTTGTCTGAAAGTTTACATCTCTATTTAAGGATAAACATAAACGACATCCAGGAGCATGAGTAAGACCGTGCGCACATCCACTAGTTACCTGAAATACATGTGAGTTTTGGAAAAACGTCAACATAATGTTGGTGTGAATTCATGCAGTTTTTGTATTGCACGTTTGTATACTTGTATGAAAACATAGTTTGTATCTTGTATAAGTCAAGTATCTTGCGTACACCACGTACTCGTGTATAAATCAAGTATTCTCGTGTAAATCAAATATTCATGTATAAATCAAGTATTCTTGTGTACACCACGTACTCATGTATAAATCAAGTATTCTTGTGGTATGAATCTTGTATAAATAAGGTGTTCTTGTATGTATTAGGGTTGTTAATGGGTTGCAAGGCCATTAACATGTGACACGACATAGGAAGTCACCAAACCATAGGCATTTATCAAGTTGGCATATTCTGAGACACAAAAGCACTACTCGGTACTCGTTCTCACCGAGAGTGTGGCTGCCCGAAACCCGTTAGATCTAACCTTTTGTTCTGCGGTCTAGGTATATTGTTGATTAATGGTGCTTATGGTACCCTATACGTGACACGATTTCTCGTATCATTTCTCGTATCAATTCTTAAAACGCAACATACTTGGTACTCGTTCTCACCAAGAGTGCTTCTTGTTTTTGTATCATACCATTTGTAAACATTGTAACATTTGTAACATCTATTTCACCCCCGAAGTTATAAAACTGAAAACAGTTAAAAGAAAAGGGGGAGCATGAACTCACAACTTTGCGTTCCTTGCGTCGTAAACTTCACCGGATTTGCTTAATTAACGTCGTGACCTATACGCGTTTTCTTAACGTTAGTCACTAGACTTGTATCGTACAAGTACAAGTCACTGTCTTTTGCGTACGTATATATATATATATATATTCTAAGTATATATGTCTACCCATTTTTATGTACAAAACCATCCTCCGATACTTTGTATTTCGTTACAAAAATTATGACGAGGTTAATATTCGAAAAGCATAGTTTAGAACACACTAGCAAACATTTGTCTAGAAAATATTTACTAAGTGTTAGGATTTTCCGAAAATTTCGCCATAGTCTCCTTTGTAAATGGAGGTATCCATGCTAAGTAGCATATCATTTTCTTTAACATATAACACGTTAGGTCGTTCTCAAATAATCAACCCGACATTCCGACATGCAAGATACTACTTTTGTCGTTTCAGTTTTAATATATATAAAACTGGACTGTTTTCGGATATTTTAATAAAATGGTTAACTTATTCCAATAATTCCAAAATTTTTACAGAATGTCTTATACGAATCAAATATTATTGTGTAAAAATATCGGGGTCCAGTTCATTATCAATATTTTATAGAAAATCATTTACCGAACTGCGATCAGATTTGTTACTTTCTGGCCGCAGCCTACGGAATAATTCGTTTAAAATTCATCGTAATTCCGATTTACGAAATTCCAGTTGGAGGGTCACAACGACATCAGTGATCATCTACGGTATAAATTTCAGGGGCTGGTTCTACTCAGGTTTCAAGTTATGACGAAGAATATAACACATGTTTTTGGCAGTAAAAATGCAGCTTGAGCTGCAGTCCAAAAACGGACCTTTAAAAATAGTAAACGACTTCAAAAAAATACGATTCCAGTGCCATTTGATCCGTTTTTCGAAAATACATAATTTAGGCTTTAGGAATTCTATTTTTCGATTTATTATGGTCTATTTACAGCCATTTGAAGTTGGCTGAAAATGTAATTCAGCATGTTTCTTTATAGTTTAAACGTTACTAAATCGTATCAACAAATGTCCGAACAACGGGTTTATCAAGAAACCAACGATCAAATATCATGCATGATTTAACCAACCCTCATCCCACAAGATTTCATCTTCATGTCTCATTCTTATGTAAACATTATGTAAAGGTTCAAGTAAACTTTTAGGTTCAAGTTTCTTGTAAAGTTTCATGTTCATCTTTTTAATGTTCTTGTTTCTTTAGTGATTTAAACGTACTACAACTTTTGGTCACAACAACAAGATGAACAAGGGTGTACAAGTAACTTACTACTAGCACAAGGCTAGGGTAGGATCTAGTGATGAAGATGATGAGAAAAAGATGAAGAACAAGCAAGAAACAAGCCATTTTGAAGCTCTACAAGTTGCAAGCTCCTACAACCCTTCTTCTACACTTGAATGATGCTCAAAGATGGATGAATATGGTGGTTATGTGGTGGTGATGGTGGCGGTTTGGGGGTGAGCCGAAAGAGAGAGAAGAGAGTGAAGGTGTGGGTGTGATCTTGTGAATGATGGTGATATCTAAAGCTCCATACTTATAAATCATGTTCTCATCTTTTGGTCACCTCTACAAGTAATATCTAATAAACAAATAAGATTAAATCTAGTAGAAGATTATGTAGTATGGTGAGAATGTTGGGTGGGTCCTACTTGGGACCGAAATCGGTTTGGGGGGGGGGGGGGGTTTGGTTGCAAGATTTGTAACAAAGTTTGTAAATATAGTTAGTTTCCAAGTAATATGTTTACATATGTTATTTATTTGATATTTAGTGGGTGTTAGAGTGTTCGGGGATCAAGACTAGCCAAGAAATAAATAAACAACGTGTTTGGAAAAAATTTGGTGTCCCAGGTAATGTCCGGTGGTTCGGTTAAATACCGGTTCGTTAAGTGTTAAATTACACTGATTAGTGTCTTTTATGTACCCTTTTGAACCCTTTCAATTCCCGACACTTAGGGAAATATTCTGGACGATAAAACGTAAATTCTGCATGATGTTTACATGTTTAAAAGCTGATTATGGCTTAATTTAATAAAATTCTGCACTTAAAGTGCGTTTCGGGTGCTTTTTAGTGCGTATTCTAGTCTCCGGAAAGTCTATATGTTAACCCTTGTATGTACTCTTGGGTTTTAATGCATTATTGTCGTTGGACCTACACCTAGGCCTCAATTCTAATGTCTGACTGTTTTTTGCTGTTCTGTTGACACATTGTGTCTTACCGGTGAGTTTACTAGTATTTTTGACGCAACGCTCTCGTTAATGCACAAAGCAATATTTTTAGTATAAAACGTGCATGAATTCATTTGTATAGTATGTAATCAGACAATGTTGACATTTAAGTACATAATTGCAGTCTTTAAATAATAATTAAAGTGTACGGAAATTACCGGTTTGGTGCCAGTTGTCACATGTTGTCACACCCCGACTTTCCACGTATCACCGGTGGGCCCGGTGGGGAGTATCGTGACGTGGTTGGCAACATAATAGTCAAACAACACAATATTTAAATGCACAGCGGAAGTAAAAGATAAATATATTACAAACCGATTATAAAGTAATATCAAGTATTACAACGGAAAGTAAAGGATCCACAGGCGGATCTTAAAACATAAACATTGTTCAACAGACTTTAGACGCCTAGAACTTGCAAGATTCCTTATTAGCGCCCTGAGCTTCCAGCCAATTACGTTTAGTACCTGTCACTTAACCTTTTTGGAAAATACGTCAGTTTTCACTGGTAAATACACTCAACTGACTCATTTGAAAAGAGTTTAAGAAATTGATTTAGATGCACCAGGCACAAAATATTTTGACACTTTGATTAAAATGCACAAAGGCAAAATTAATCTTTTATAACTTGGGACAATTATATTTATAATCTTGTATACAGATTTACATGTTCGTTGTACGTTCAGGGCCCGATGTAGAAACCGAGTCAGATTAACAGACACGCCACAAGTATAGGCCCACAAGAGAGTGAGATACCGTTATTCCTTAAGCAACTGTCAGGTGTATGCCTACACCCCGTGCTTAAGACGTGGCCATTTTATAATACAATGATGTCAAGGATATCCGGGACATGTCATTAACCCCTAAAGGCTTTTATTTCAAACAATACAAATTAAGCCGGGTTACCTCAATAATTTAATCACAATCCGATTAAACATTCAATACCCGACCAAGCGGTATTATTATAATACCGTATCCCAAGCCCGTATAGGGAAAATAAGTTAAGAGTATTTACCTGAGCTAGCTCCTGTCTTAAATAGCAAGAATTTAATAACTCAGCCGTATTCACTTAAGTAAGCGTAGGTACCATTTACCGGAAGGCTCTAGTCTGGAATGATGGTATAAATAACCAATTAGAATGTTAACGGGTCTTTAATTAAGCCTAAGCTTAGACCGGTTAGTCTTACCGAAAGTTATGGTTCAAACGCGTGATTAAGCGAAGACCGAAATAGAATGTGTTTTAGACACGACAAGTTTGAAGACTTGTATAATATGGGTAATCCAAACACCTTCTAGATTTTGAGATAAAAAAGATAAGGTTTGACCCGTTTCGGCTAACTATTCAAACTAGTTACATAAACCGAACCGAACACGCAAGAAGCGTAACGGGTAACCATAAGAGTCATATACAGGTTTCCTAAATTAATATGCCTTTAATATGTTGTGATATCAGTAGGATACCTTCCATTATGCCCAAAACGAGTTTAATCTCAAAATAAGTCCCGTAGGGGTATTTTGGTCATTTAAAAGGTTATAGAAGAGTTTAAAATGAAGTTCTGAGATTCGGGTCCGAATACATCAGTAAAATAACTTATTTTAATAGGTTATATCAGTTGGTAATAAGTCTTATGTGATAAAATGGTTTTAAACCCAAACTATGCGTTTAATACGCTTAAAAAGCCATTTTAAGCGATTTCCGGGTTATACCGGAAATCTGAGTTTTCTGATCAGGTTATAAAGTTCAAAATACTTTATTTACTATATAAAATCAGTAGCAATTGGATTGGTGTCAAAATATCATGTAGAACTCATTTTATGAACGAAAAGGGTAAAATCGGTATTTACCGAATCAAGGCCATAACCGTAGGTTATGAGCAGGTTAAAAATAATTAAAAATCTTCAAAAATTCCAAAATATTATATTACATCAGTGGGTAAAAGGTTTGGTGTCTAAAATTAGGTTTAGATATGCTTTATGCTAATTGCGCCGTTTAATTAACAAAAAGCTTCTTAATCGCGCTTTTTAGCATAACTCCTATTATAGACCTCCAACTGATGTGAAACTTTAGGGACATGTTTATAATTCAGTAACAAAGATTTTTGTCTTTTAACATATCCAAAATTCTCGTTTTATGGTTAAAAGGGCATATTGGTCAACATTAGGCATTTAACGGAAACGAGTAAACGAATCGGACAATCAACGATCCAACCACAGAGGGTCATGCTAACATGTAGCCTGGTCCTAAGGAAGCTCTAAGGTATTTCCAAATCATACTAAAATGGGTCAGAACTGAAGTCAAAGCAAAAGTCAAAGTTTTGCGACTTTCGGTTCCGAATCGGGTCTAAACAGAAAATTGTCGGATCAAACAAGCTTAGACTAGTTCTTATACTTATTAACAAGTTATATGAGCGATAAAATAGGTTAGATGCCTTCTACATTGCTAATTATGTTTTAATTTGAAAATTAGCATTTTGTTGACTTTTTCTAATCAACTTTGACCCGACATTTGATCTAGTTAGAACGGGAATCAGTGGGTGCCCTTTTAAGGGTTTATTGCCCACATAATTACCAACTTATAACTACCTTCAATTCGACTAATCACTGGAACTTTAATGATTAATCTCTAAGTCAACCGTTAATTACGACGGTTTGACGTTTAAGCTTAAACTAAGTAAAAACTCAACTAAGAAAGGTTAAGCATACTTACCAAAGTCCTATGAACAATTTGGGATGCTTAGGGTCTGCTCTTATGCTCCAGGAAGCTCCAAGAAAGCAGATGGAAAGGTGTGATCAAATGTTGCAACTAATGGCCCTTTTTATAGTGAATTTGATCCATTAGATTGTTGACAACTCATGCTACCATGGATCCCAGATCATTTACAAGTGCCCCTAAGGCCTAGGAACATGTAGGGGGCGCCCATGAAGTGTTAAAGGGCAATACATGACGTTCACATGGGCTGAACATGCAACAAAAACGAGTTGCTGCATCTGGGACCTGCTTGCTCATCGTAAGGCTTTTGGTGTTGAGGTGCGCAAGCCCTTGGCCAGCAAAATGAATCTTTCAAATGTTGACAGTTTTGACTCCTGGACTTCCAAACTTGATTTTACCTTTATCTCTTGCACTTTGAGCCCTCTAAATTGAATTCTAAGGGCTTCAAGACTTATACCAACTTTGTTAAGTCCTTGGTTAACTTTTGACTACCCGAAAAGTCATAGATTTCAACATTGACGCTTTTAACCCCTCGCACACGAATTTTATCATAACTTTCTCATACGATAACGAAACTTGGTGAAATTTTTATCATGCATTCTAGTGAGCATAATTAATCGTTACAAAGCTTCGGGTTTGCTAAAAGGTCACTCAGAGGTATACTTTAAACATGTTGACACATTTAACCCCTGTAGTTTGTAATCTCTCACTTTATTTCACAATTAGCTTCGTATGATCCATGATTTATTCGTTTAAGGGTATAAACATCATGTAGGGTTATTGTAAAGTATATTTATCCATTGTTGACATTTTGAACCCTCATTTTCACATAGTTTCTTTATTTGTCAACTTTAGTCCCTCTAGAGTATTCTTTCACACGTTCAAGCTTATGACACGTGTCAATACATTATAGGACGTGAATTTTCGAGGTGTTACATCCTCACCCCCTTAAAAGAAATCTCGACCTCGAGATTTGTTAAAGTAAAGGAAGTAATTTCTGCCTTACATTGGGCTTAATCTTCCCCAGTACCTTTGAGCCACTATGGCATTCCAATTGACGTTTATGATAGGTACATGTATCCTTTGGAGCTTCTAATCCTGTCGATCCTCAATCGATACAGGTTCCTCATCATCTCATAATTCTGCATATCACTATGTGATAATGCTTCTTGACTTATTGGCGAAGCACGTCTTTAAATCCTTAGTGTATATTGCGAGCTCTGCCAAGCTCCTTATATACGTTTTAGCTCATAGGCTATTGACCTTTGTTGCATTCGATTTCCCGAATGTTCTTATATATATATCCAGGGCTTAACCTACCCTGAGAAATTAAATTTTTAGCACACCCTTTTTAGGGTGATACCTTTGATTGAACCTTATTCCTTATTAATGACTTAAGAAGGTTGCGAATTTTATAAATTCCAAGTTTTTCTGCCGAATAATGGCAACTTACAGATGATTATGAATTTGCGTGATCTTATTTGTTGTTTCCAATGAAACTTTCAGATCCTGATTAGTGGACTTACCAATCTATTGTCCTAACAATAAATGTTTAACATTTCATCTTTACAAGGTCTCCAAGGGAGCAGCCTTGATGCTTACATATAAACTATTATAGAAAAGCTTATCTTAAGGTGAGATGGTTATTCCAACCACTACTTAACTAATTTTAAGGAATAGCTAATCCTTGTCGTTAGTCGATCAATTCGACGATCCTGGGTAGCTGATGGAAATTCTTAATCGTTGCCTAATTAGGGTTGCGGTAATGTATGCATAAGCAAAATGAACCGTCTTTCTTACCCAACAATATCAAACTCTCAGAATATCGAGTTAGGCTATATGAATCTCCTATCTTAAAATTTACTTAATCAGGTTTTCGGTTATTCCACAATCAGCATGGAGTTCTTACAACACTCTAACCCAAAGCGGGATGTTAATCTTAACTCTACTTGCCTCTCGGGAGGTAAACAGGGTAGTCTTAGGAGAAGATAATCAAGATACAAGGAGGTTACAGAGATTTTCCCAATCTCAGGCTCCAGTTCATCCATCCTTGCTCGTGCCAAATGAGTGACACTTTTATGTTATGAATCCACAGGTTCCTTTACCAGGAAACATTTATTTGGAAAAATTCTATTTTCTAGATATCTTCTTTGAATACCATTAGTTGACCTTTGTACCATATGGTCATTGGGATATCTTTGTGGTTCCATGCATTAAACCTCCATACTGATCAGGCATGGAAGCAATCTATGGAACATATTAGGATACACCAATCCTCATATGGCGCTTTTGTCATACCATCTGGTATTCGTAATCGATGGAGATCAAAGAGATATCAATTACATGCGAAAGTCCTTTATCTATAGAGAGGGTACAATAAAAAAAATTATGACTTAAAGATTTCTGACAGGAACAGAAGAAATGGTTCCTATTACTAAATGAATCAATTTCTTAGTTGCGATCCGACAACTGCTATTCATCATCCTCATGGCCTTATATACTAACCATGGTTTCATCAAACCATACAGGCCAATATAGCATTAACATTCTTAATGAACGTTATTTAATATATATATCAATTTTACTTAGCCTTGATCACAAAAGACCATTAATGGCATTTAAAGTTTGGTCCTAATCCATCATCTTTTTGACAGGGGATCAAAATGTCACATCTGTCTTTATTATAGTGATGAATTTGGATAGCTTGAAAGTTTGCCATAAGGATATCAGAAAAGAGTGATTCCTAATAGATATAAAATATCAATCTAAGATTTGTTGGAGCATTTTCTATAGTGTCATCGGCCAATTTCTATCTCGCGTTAAATGACCGGAGTCCAAATCAGCGGAGACAACAGTTCCCAATATTTATCGTTCCTTATAGAATCATAATTGCCAGTATTAAATAAATTTCTGTATAAACTACTTGATAAGGAAAGGTACCTGCTATATAGTCGTCATTCTGCACCATCTCCTGGCGTTCATCTGGAAAACTCATGCGTTTGTTCTCTTGGCCTCTTCGGGCTTCTTCTGATTCCTAGGGCAGTTGGTCTTGATATGCCCCTTCTCGTTGCAACCATAACAGGTTGCATCTTTTAGCTTCTTGCAATCCAGGGTTTTATGTTCCTGAGACTTGCAAATTCCACACGGTAGAGGCTGAGATTCAAATCTGCATTTCCCGAGGTGGTATTTCCTACAGGTTTCGCACCTGGTCTTCTCAACGGACTGCTGGCTGTCTCTTTTAAACCCGGAACTCTTCTTATCGGAGCGATGAGAATTCTCATCCTCCCTTTTACGCTTTCCATCTTCAGAGGCTTTGGCAGCCTTGTTTCTAACCACATCGAGTGTGAGAGATAGCGACAGATCTGCCGCTGACCTGAATGTAGTAGGTCTTGAAGCCTTAACACTGGCTTTGATTTCTGGGGCTAAAACCCCAATGAAGCGAGCAATTCTCTTGGGTTCTGGTGTTACTAGGTAAGGAACCAGTCTGGACAGGGTATTGAAACTGGTGAGGTAAGCTTGACAATCTAAGTTTGTCATAACCAATGATAAGAAATCTGACTCAATCCTCTCAACCTCGTGTTGAGGGCAGTAGTTCTCCATAATGAGAGTAACAAACTGTTCCCATGACATGTTGTAAAGTGGGATCTTCCCAGCAGCTTGAATGAGAGCTTTCCACCATGCTAGTGCCTCTCCCTTGAACGATTGGGATACATACTTCACTACATCCCTCTCAGCACAACCGCTGATATCGACAACTGTGTCCATTTCATCCAACCAGGTCATACAATCGATTGCTCATTTCTCCCCAGTGAAATCCCGGGGTTTGCAGGAAACAAAGTATTTATAGGCACAGGACTTGGTATGCGGTTCATTATCGAACACTATCTTCTTGGATGGGACACTGAGTTGATTAGATGAACGTCGATCATCATCTTTCTTTGGGGGTGGCTTGCTATGAGCCTTAGAATGAGTCTTAGGGACAGACTTAGAGTGGGGTACAGATGAGGCTTTACTATGAGTCCCACTATACTCCTTGAACTGCTCCTCTACAGCTTTAGATACAGCTGTATCAATCAGTGTACGAAGTTCTCCTCTGGTTATATTAATCTTATCTTCATCGCGGTTTTCCAGAGGATGACTGTTTATCTCATCGGAGTCAGCCATGTAGTCTTAATTGATACAAAAAGAAAGTAAGGGCAAGGTTTATTTAGAAACCCATACAGTACTATCGTTCTTGACGATTTATTAACCATGGTAATATAAACCATATTGGTTAATTTGTTAGTTATATTTAATTAGCATTTTCATTATAATTTATCCTAGTTATAAAACATTAAGGATATTAAGGTGGCGCAAATGGCCTAGTCACTAGGACGGTTTTAGATTTATAAGTCATGATTTCAGAGAATCGAGGCATTAAGGTTTGAACATTTTTCATTACCTTCTCTGGACAGAGAGTCAAAGACTACTATTGTCTTTAGTCTCAGAGGACGTTTAGCATTTTCATTATAATTTATCCTAGTTATAAAACATTAAGGATATTAAGGTGGTGGCGCAAAGGGCCTAGTCACAAGGACAGTTTTAAATTTACAAGCCATGATTTCAGAGAATCGAGGCATTAAGGTTTGAATCAAAGTTCATTACCCTTTTCTGGACAGAGAGTCAAAGACTATTACTGTCTTTAGTCCCTTAGGACAATAAGTATGGCCCGTAGGCATTTCATCACTTATGGATGTTTATAATATGATCATCTTCATTTGATGATATTAGTCAGGATCGCATTGATCATACAAACTATTATGCTTGGACGTAGTCCAACATCTTTAGACGGGGGTCAGAGACCACCACGGTCGTTGTCTTATCTGACAACAAGTTTGGCCCGTAGGCACTTCATCACTAATGGATGATTTTTTTTTTCAAATAAGGGAGTTTAGATTAACCCCCTTTTTAAAGATGGCCTGTGTGACTTTAACGATTCACAGTTTACCATAAAAAATGTTAACATACTTACAGATGTTAACAGGGTTTGGAATCTTTTTACCGTCTTGGCCATGTCTACAATGACATTTAGGCTAGGTTTTACCATCTTGGCCATGTCTGCTTTGACATTTAGGCTAGGTTTTTACCTTTAAGATTCTTTTAATATATAACGCAGAATAATCCTAAATTGAAATGTTAACAAGGATCTGAATCTAATTGTGGAACTACCATCTTGGCCCTGTCTTAATGTGACATATGGCTAGGTCTTGTCCTTTTTAGATATTGCCATTTTATTATAATGGTAGATCTTATAATATAGGAATGATATTTTAAATATAATCGTTCCATTAAAATTTAAACAAGTATATGGTTGCCCTAAACGGGACTTCTACAAAAATGACTTGCCCATGCAAGGGCTAATCAGAAAAATAACAAAAGAACCAAATAAGGACAAAATAAAACGAATTTTGGATTAGTCCTATGTTCTTGTCTAGACTCAAGAATGTGCAACTGTGTAACTGAGATTAAACACAAAAGACTAGTGTTTAATTCACTCAGTGTTGGCTCTGATACCAACCTGTCACACCCCGACTTTCCACGTATCACCGGTGGGCCCGGTGGGGAGTATCGTGACGTGGTTGGCAACATAATAGTCAAACAACACAACATTTAAATGTACAGCGGAAGCAAAAGATAAATATATTACAAACCGATTATAAAGTAATATCAAGTATTAAAACGGAAAGTATAGGATCCACAGGCGGATCTTAAAACATAAACATTGTTCAACAGACTTTAGACGCCTAGAACTTGCAAGATTCCTTATTAGCGCCCTGAGCTTCCAGCCAATTACGTTCAGTACCTGTCACTTAACCTTTTTGGAAAATACGTCAGTTTTCACTGGTAAATACACTCAACAGACTCATTTGAAAAGAGTTTAAGAAATTGATTTAGATGCACCAGGCACAAAATATTTTGACACTTTGATTAAAATGCACAAAGGCAAAATTAATCTTTTATAACTTGGGACAATTATATTTATAATCTTGTATACAGATTTACATGTTCGTTGTACGTTCAGGGCCTGATGTAGAAACCGAGTCAGATTAACAGACACGCCACAAGTATAGGCTCACAAGAGAGTGAGATAACGTTATTCCTTAAGCAACTGTCAGGTGTATGCCTACACCCCGTGCTTAAGACGTGGCCATTTTATAATACAATGATGTCAAGGATATCCGGGACATGGTCATTAACCCCTAAAGGCTTTTATTTCAAACAATACAGATTAAACCGGGTTACCTCAATAATTTAATCACAATCCGATTAAACATTCAATACCCGACCAAGCGGTATTATTATAATACCGTATCCCAAGCCCGTATAGGGAAAATAAGTTAAGAGTATTTACCTGAGCTAGCTCCTGTCTTAAATAGCAAGAATTTAATAACTCAGCCGTATTCACTTAAGTAAGCGTAGGTACCATTTACCGGAAGGCTCTAGTCTGGAATGATGGTATAAATAACCAATTAGAATGTTAACGGGTCTTTAATTAAGCCTAAGCTTAGACCGGTTAGTCTTACCGAAAGTTACGGTTCAAACGCATGATTAAGCGAAGACCGAAATAGAATGTGTTTTAGACCCGACAAGTTTGAAGACTTGTATAATATGGGTAATCCAAACAACTTCTGTATTTTGAGATAAAAAGATAAGGTTTGACCCGTTTCGGCTAACTTATGCAAACTAGTTACATAAGCCGAACCGAACGCGCAAGAAGCGTAACGGGTAACCATAAGAGTCATATACAGGTTTCCTAAGTTAATATGCCTTTAATATGTTGTGATATCAGTAGGATACCTTCCATTATGCCCAAAACGAGTTTAATATCAAAATAAGCCCCGTAGGGGTATTTTGGTCATTTAAAAGGTTATAGAAGAGTTTAAAATGAAGTTCTGAGATTCGGGTCCGAATACATCAGTAAAATAACTTATTTTAATAGGTCATATCAGTTGGTAATAAGTCTTATGTGATAAAATGGTTTTAAACCCAAACTATGCGTTTAATATGCTTAAAAAGCCATTTTAAGCGATTTCCGGGTTATACCGGAAATCTGAGTTTTCTTATCAGGTTATAAAGTTCAAAATACTTTATTTACTATATAAAATCAGTAGCAATTGGATTGGTGTCAAAATATCATGTAGAACTCATTTTATGAACGAAAAGGAAAAAATCGGTATTTACCGAATCAAGGCCATAACCGTAGGTTATGAGCAGGTTAAATATAATTAAAAATCTTCAAAAATTTCAAAATATTATATTACATCAGTGGGTAAAAGGTTTGGTGTCGAAAATTGGGTTTAGATAGGCTTTATGCTAATTGCGCCGTTTAATTAACAAAAAGCTTCTTAATCGCGCTTTTTAGCATAACTCCTATTATAGACCTCCAACTGATGTGAAACTTTAGGGACATGTTTATAATTCAGTAACAAAGATTTTTGTCTTTTAACATATCCAAAATTCTCGTTTTATGGTTAAAAGGGCATATTGGTCATTAGGCATTTAACGGAAATGAGTAAACGAATCGGACAATCAACGATCCAACCACATAGGGTCATGCTAACATGTAGCCTGGTCCTAAGGAAGCTCTAAGGCATTTCCAAATCATATTAAACGGGTCAGAACTGAAGTCAAAGCAAAAGTCAAAGTTTTGCGACTTTCGGTTCCGAACCGGGTCTAAGCAGAAAATTGTCGGATCAAACAAGCTTAGACTAGTTCTTATACTTATTAACAAGTTATATGAGTGATAAAATAGGTTACATGCCTTCTACATTGCTAATTATGTTTTAATTTGAAAATTAGCATTCTGTTGACTTTTTCTAATCAAATTTGACCCGACATTTGATCTAGTTAGAACGGGAATCAGTGGGTGCCCTTTTAAGGGTTTATTGCCCACATAATTACCAACTTATAACTACCTTCAATTCGACTAATCACTGGACCTTTAATGATTAATTGCTAAGTCAACCGTTAATTACGACGGTTTGACTTTTAAGCTTAAACTAAGTAAAAACTCAACTAAGAAAGGTTAAGCATACTTACCAAAGTCCTATGAACGATTTGGGATGCTTAGGGTCTGCTCTTATGCTCCAGGAAGCTCCAAGAAAGCAGATGGAAATGTGTGATCAAATGTTGCAACTAATGGCCCTTTTTATAGTGAATTTGATCCATTAGATTGTTGACAACTCATGCTACCATGGATCCCAGATCATTTACAAGTGCCCCTAAGGCCTAGGAACATGTAGGGGGCGCCCATGAAGTGTTAAAGGGCAATACATGACGTTTACATGGGCTGAACAGGAAAAAAAAATGAGTTGCTGCATCTGGGACCTGCTTGCGCACCGTAAGGCGTTTGGTGTTGAGGTGCGCAAGCCCTTGGCTAGCAAAATGAATCTTTCAAATGTTGACAGTTTTGACCCCTGGACTTCCAAACTTGATTTTACCTTTATCTCTTGCATTTTGGGCCCTCTAAATTGAATTCTAAGGGCTTCAAGACTTATACCAACTTTGTTAAGTCCTTGGTTAACTTTTGACTACCCGAAAAGTCATAGATTTCAACATTGACGCTTTTAACCCCTCGCACACGAATTTTATCATAACTTTCTCATACGATAACGAAACTTGGTGAAATTTTTATCACGCATTCTAGTGAGCATAATTAATCGTTACAAAGCTTTGGGTTTGCTAAAAGGTCACTCAGAGGTATACTTTAAACATGTTGACACATTTAACCCCTGTAGTTTGTAATCTCTCACTTTATTTCACAATTAGCTTCGTATGATCCATGATTTATTCGTTTAAGGGTATAAACATCATGTAGGGTTATTGTAAAGTATATTTATCCATTGTTGACATTTTGAACCCTCATTTTCACATAGTTTCTTTATTTGTCAACTTTAGTCCCTCTAGAATATTCTTTCACACGTTCAAGCTTATGACACGTGTCAATACATTATAGGACGTGAATTTTCGAGGTGTTACACATGTTAAACCCTAAACCATAAAGTTAAACCCTAAACCCTAATGCTAAACCCTAAATACTAATGCTAAATCCTAAATAACACTTATTTTTCAATTTTAAACATGTATATACATATATGTATATTTGACAATATACACATATGTATAGTTAAAAGATTAACAATATACACTTGTGTATAAATCCCAATTTTTTTTAAATAAAAAATTAAAACCTTAAAAAAACGCTCCGATTTTTCCAAAAAAAATAATAAATAAATGAATTGCAATTTTTTTGCATTTTTTTGCTTAAGGAAAATGTGTGGTACAGAATGCTTCTCAAGTTTCTCAATTAGCCTACTATTTCTCACATGATCCTTATCCTATTATATATATATATATATATATATATATATTAATCGAATGCCCTAGGCACAAGCCTAGTATGAATAACCCATGGGGCCGGCCCTAGGGACCCCGACGGGGAACACCGCACCTCCCGTCCTCCCATCGGTGAGCTCGGGGAATTCTTCCTGTTCATCCCGAAATGCTTATGTCTCTCTTGATTCTCTCTCTCTCTTAATATTATTGAATGATGAGGAAGAGAAAACCGTTCATCGAGACCCTCTAATCTATTCCAAAATAAGCCAAGTTTTTGAAGGACATTCTTAAACGCAAAAATAGGTTGGGGGAGATTTCAAACATTCCTTTGAACGGGTTGTTAAGCGGTCATCTTGAATAAGGTGCCGGAAAAGTTGATGGATCCAGTCCTTTTCACCATTCCATGTCTCTTCGGTAGTGATACCCAGTGTAGAGCTTTAGCCAACCTAGGTGCTAGCATCAATTTGATGCCTTATTCTCTTTATGAAAAACTAGACCTAGGATAACTGTCACCTACCAGAATGACATTTTCCCTAGCCGATTGTTCAGTCAAGTATTCTCGTGGCACTGTAAAAAATCTTTTAGTTAAGGTCGATAAGTTCGTCTTTCCCATTTACTTTGTCATTCTTGATATGGAAGCTAACGAGAGAGTTCCTATCATTCTAGGACGACCATTCTTGTGCACTGCCAAGACCATCATCGATGTCTTGTCGGTAACATCACACTCCGCGTAGGTGAGGAAAAGGTAACTTTTGAGGTAGCTCGTTCTATGCAACACCTGAGCGGTTCCAACGATTATAGTGGTCCATTTCACTCGATTTACTTCATAAACTCATCCATATCTTACGTTGACCAGTGTGTAGATTTCATTAGTGGAGCCGATCTAGTAGGAGATGGTGTAGTTGAGGAAACCGAAGAGAGTGTAAAAGAGAACGAAGAGGAAGAAGGGACCTCATGGGTTCCCGAAGTGTTAGAGCTTAGTGAGGTGAGGGACGAGAACTAGAGAGTTCCTGTAGAGACACCCGCCCCTTTATAGCTTAAGGTCCTCCCGTCATATTTAGACTATGCTTTCCTAGGATAGGGGTGAAGTCTACCCGTCATTATTTCTTCTAAATTGATAGAGGAGGAGAAGTCTAGGTTGTTAGAGGTGTTGAAGTTGAATAAAGATGCGATTGCATGGTGGCTTTCGGATATAAAGGGTATAAGCCCCCCACCACCCACAAAAACCTAACCCCCCCCCCCCCCACCTCACCCAAGCTAAATGCTAAAAACTAAACCACAAAGCTAAACCCCACAACTAAATGCTAAATTTTTTAGGGACAAAATGTAGGGATTTTTTAATTAATTTTTTTTTGTGTGTTTAAAATTTTTTATATAGGATAAAGATCCGTTAGGAACCATCCTTTATTACGAGAACCACGAGAACCAGTGTGAACACAACCAACAATATTTAAAAAAAATTAAAACACACAAAAATAATTTTATTTTAAAAAAACGCTACATTGTGTCACTAAAAAAAACTAAACAACAGTACTGATGCACTGCATCGGTACTGTTTTTCAATTTTTTGGGACGAAATTTAGCGATTTTTAATAAAAATAAAAATAAAAACTTTTTTACATTTATTTGTGAGGTTTAGTTTTATGGTTTAGTTTTTAGCATTTAGCCTGGGTGGGGGGTTTAGGTTTTTTGGGGGTGGGGGTTAGTCTTTTTAGGTTTTTGGTGGGAGGTCGGGGGTTAGGTTTTCTTTAGGTTTTTGAGGGTTGGGGGGTTAGGTTTTTTAAGGATTTGGGGGGGGGGGGTTAGGTTTTTGGGGGTGTGGGGGGTTAGGTTTTTGTTTTTGTTTTTTGGTGAGGTATAGTTTTTTTTAGCGGATGAGTGGGGGTGGGGGTGGGGGTGTTTAGGTTTTTGGGTTGTGGTGGGGTGGGGTGGGTGTTTAGGTTTTGGGTGATGGTGGGTGGGTTTATTTTGTTGTGTTCACATTGGTTCTCGTGATTCTCGCAATATGAGTGGTTCTCAAATGAACCTTACCATATATATATAAATAGAGTAGGAGTTGGGTAGAAAGTGTGTTTTTCCTAGAAAGTCTAGGAAGTAATAAGAACGCGACATGTGGCATTAAAGGATTTTATCTAAAAGGGCATTTATGTACTTTCACAATCTATTTTTATTTTAGGAAATTATCTTCAATAACTAACTATCCATAAATTTCGGAATTTTTTGTTTTCGATTTCTGATCTCACTTAATATCAATCATTCCTTCGTTTTCTTGCTGGAATCTATCAGCATGTTCTTGGTACTGTGTTTTAACAGTTTGTTGTTGGTGATGTGTTTTAACAGCAAGCAGATTCATACAGCTGTGTTTTATTATTCAGATTCATACAGTTGTGTTTTAACAACAAGCAGATTCATACAGTTGTGTTTTAGCATTCAGATTCATACAGCTGTGTTTTAACAGCAAGCAGATTCATACAGTTGTGTTTTAGCATTCAGATTCAAACAGTTGTGTTTTAACAGCAAGCAGATGCATATAGTTGTGTTTTAGCATTCAGATTCATACAGTTGTGTTTTAACAGCAAGCAGATGCATACATTTGTGTTTTAGCATTCAGATTCATACAGTTGTGTTTTAACAGCAAGCAGATTCATACAGTTGTGTTTTAACAGCAAGTAGATGCATACAGTTGTGTTTTAGCATTCAATTCATACAGTTGTGTTTTAACAACAAGCAGATTAATACGATGTGTTTTCTTGATGTTTCTTGACGCTGTGTTTTAACAGCATGTTCTTGGTGTCGTGCATGGTTAATACCTGCGACTACGGGGTCTTTCGAACGGCTTCTGACAACTGATCCGGTGCTCTCCATCCTTTCTAAAGTTATATTCTTCCATGATTGTAGTTATTTTTTGTAGGGATTGGAGTTTCTAAGTTGGGTTTGGAGAGAGAGAGGGAAAATCGCGTGAAATTAGGGACTGGGTTTGACTGACGGTTATCTAATTGATTTAAAACACGATATATTGACAAAATTGCCCCTAGTCTTTTAAAACAATGAATTAAATAAACTAAAAAATTACAAGATTGCCATTGACTTCATCTTAACCATTAAACACACCCATTGGATGGCCCAGATCGCTTCCTAGACTTTCTAGGAAAAACACACTTTCCGCAGGATCCCTACTCTATATATATATATATATATATCATGGTTGTAAAACAAGGTCTCCAAGGCCGAGTATTCCCCGAGTAGTCGCTACAAGGTAGGCTGCCGAGGCGACTTTCTTCAACTCCGACTAATTACTCGGAATCGATCAAATGCGCTCAACATTGGCCAAAATCGGATCTAGTAGGTCAACTCGGACCGAGTTTGACTTAAAATAAAATAAAATATAATTTCTATGACTATCATATTAAAGAATGAATATCAATTTCACATATTTTGTTATAAATATTAGCAAATTTATGTTATTTGACATATATTTAATTTCCGAAAACTAATTTCTTTATAATTTGGCATCCCCGAGTACTCTCCGTGTACTCTCCGCCTAGGCCGAGTACTCTCAACTCCCCGGTCGACCGACTAGGGAGTGCCTAGCGACTTTTACCACCATGATATATATATATATATATATATATATATATATATATATATATATATATATATATATATATATATATAAGGTGGGGTTCTAGAGTGAAAACTACTGTATTTATGAACTGCGTGAACAAATCTTGGCCATTGATTTACATCATCAAATCGTAAAATACACTAGTGTATTTTCATCATCCAATACTGGCAATTGATTTACACTCGTGTATACACTTGTGTATTGATAATCAAGGGCTAGGATTAGTTTACTAGTGTTCACTATCAAGGGGGTTATTCACTAATGAACTTAATCCTATATATATATGATTAGGTTTAAGAGTGAACACTAGTGTACTTGCGAACTGAGCGAAATAATCCTGGCCATACATGTGTGTAGATCAATGGACATGATTTGATGATGAAATACACTAGTGTATTTTGCAATTTGATGATAAAATCCTAGCCATACAAGTGTGTAAATCAATGGTTATGATTTGTTCACTCAGTTCGCAAATACACTAGTGTTCACTCTAGAACCCCACCCTATATATATATATATATATAGGGTGGGGTTCATGAGTGAACACTAGTGTAGTTTGTGAACTGAGCGAACTAATCATGTCCATACATGTGTGTAGACTAATGGCCAGGATTTAATGATGAAATACACTAGTGTATTTTACGATTTGATGATAAAATCCTAGCCATCCACGTGTGTAAATCAATGGACAAGATTTGTTCACTCAGTTCGCAAATACATTAGTGTTCACTCTAAAACTCCACCCTATATATATAGGGGAAGGTTCAAATGAAAACCACTAGTTATCGCGAAAACTCGAAAACTAATTAAAAAAGCCAAAAAAACATACCAATTTTTTTTGCATACCAATTTTCGCTATTTTATATATATATATAAAATTTTCAAAAAATAAAATTTGTAGTGCACATGTGTAATACTTACTACACATGTGTGTGCACTACAAAATAATTTTTTTTTTTGAAATTTTTATATATATATATATATATATAAAATAGCGATTTTTAATAAAAAAATGTAAAAATAATTTTGGTGTGTTTGTTAGGCTTTTTTTAATTAGTTTTCGAGTTTTCACAATAAAAGTGGTTTTCATTTGAACTTCCCCTAAATATATATATATATATATATATATATATATATATATATGTATACAAGTTTGTACATATGATGGAATAAAATAAAATTATAGAAAAAAAAAGAAAGAAAACAACACAAAATAAAATAGGGGATCGACCGTTTGACCACTTGTTTAGACTATGTGTAATGGTGAGTGAAACAAATGCCCACCATTGGGCGTGAAGCGACACGTGGCCGCTTAGTTAGGAAAGGGGCGTTTGTTAAAAAGGGGTGTAGTGGTATAATGCCCCACAATATCCCAACAATGATTACCCAAGTATTATCTTTTTTAGAAAAATAAAACAAATAAATGAGCTGGAAATTTATTATTGGTCAAAAATAAAACAATCAGGCGTTTTAATCTACACGCCCAACCAAAAAAATGCAAAAAAAAGGCCCAAGGGGGCGGTGCGTGGGCGTGTTTGGGCGCGAATAGGGCAAAAAACGCCCAATTTGGTTCCCACTACATGTCCTATTAGAGGTAAAGGACTTTAACAAGTTGTGTTGCTGACTGATCTGTTAGCATTGAATGGCATGTATTTATTAGATAAACAATAACTGCTATATATATATATATATATAGGGTAGGGATCCTAAGAGAAATCCACCATATTTGAGAAACTTGAGAAGAAATATGCACCACACATTTCCCTAAGCAAAATAAAAAAGGTGAAAAAAATGCAATTGTTTTTTTTTTTTGGAAAAATCGTAGTTTTTTCTTTAAGGATTAAATTTTTTATTTTAAAAAAAAAAAAATTTTTGGATTTATACACATGTGTATATTGTTAATCTTTTAACTATACATATATGTATATTGTCAATTATACATATATGTATACACATGAGCTCGGGGAATTCTTCCTGTTCATCCCGAAATGCTTCTGTCTCTCTTGATTCTCTCTCTCTCTTAATATTATTGAATGATGATGGATGAGAAAACCATTTCTTGTTGACGGGAGAAGAGGAAGAGAAAGAAAAAGGTGATGAGGTGGGGGTGGGAGAAACGCGTTTATACTCTATAGTCTTATAGTCCTCAACCCATTGTCTCCAACTTGTAACATCCCTTTGTCATATTCGATAATGGTACGCTTTAAAATTTAGACCCCATCGATTAAATGAGAGGGGCTAATCTTTTCCATTTTTCCCAAAGTTGGACCCCATGGTTTTAACTTTTTTTCGTAGCAACTGTGCATCACCCAAGTGGATATTACATCTTAGATATTAAATACTGAAAAGTCACAATTGACTTTTCAAAAATGGATTTTACACCTCAGATATTAAGATAAAAGGAGCTTGCACTTCATTTTATACACTTGTATATGTGAGTTCAAAAGAAAAATTGATAAAAGAGCTGACAGTTGTTTTTTTTTAAGATGGAAGTAGGTGGGTGCAGAATCAAGTTAAGGGTTTTTGAGGTGACATCATGGTTGTGGTTGATTATCACGGCAGTCGTAGCTCAAGCTCAAAACACCAACACTGATCCAGCTGAAGGTTTCTCTCCCTCTCCCCTTTTATGATCTTTATTTTTCTATATATGTTCAGTTATAATTGATGATGAATGAATTACTTTTGTTAAGCAAGCTCATGAGTCGAGTTTGCTTAATTATTTGATGTACGGGTAGAGACGGGCCAATTCTTCCCATTACCAAGGTGTCTATTCTTCCCATTACCAAGGTGTCTAGTCTTAACACATTAAAAACACCCCTAGACAACCCAAAAAACTTTTAACAAGCTAGCAATACTATAATTTTTTTAAGCTCATGAATCAAGTTTGCTTAATCGACCTGGATCATGATTGCTTTTGTTTAATCAAGCTCATGCATCGAGTTTGCTTAATTGTACTATATGAACAAGTTTTAATCAATAACTGCAACAGTTAAAACTACAATTTTAGCGGCTTTCAACTCATTCAGTCCAACGATAATTTTAACGGCTTTCAACTCGATCAACTCAATTCACTTTTAGTTAAAACTACATATATAAGGTAAGGTTCATTTAAGAACCACCTTTATTGTGAGAATCGCGAGAACCAATGTGAACAAAAAAAAAATCAAAAAAGCACTCTAAATTTTTTTTAATGTTTTTTTTAATCTCTATATTTCGTTACAAAAAAAAAAAAAAATTAGTAACAATTACCCATGCACATGTGCATATGTATCATTACTTCGATAAATTCTTTAATACATTATTAGTAATAGACAATTCCACTTTAATTTACAATACCATCCGTAATACACTACTTTTTACATTACCAATATTCAAAATGCACATGTGCATCATTATGTATAACCATGATATAATGTGTTTTGTTACAAAAAGTTTGTGATTTTGAATGGAGAAGTAGGACCATATACATGTTTTTTGGTTAGTTATATCTAGTGGTTGATGGTTTGTTTATAGTTGTCAATTTATGATGTAATATGTTGATTGGATGGTATAAATGGTGTTTATACACATGTAATAAAGTGAAAATATTGGTAATAGTGGATGGTAGGAGGTAATGGTATTGTATTATGGATGGTAGAAGGTAATGGTAGTGTATTATGGATAGTATGATAGATGAAAGGGAAAGTGTATTCAAAGTAGTGTACCAAAACACCTTATTTAATTTTGATACATATAGATGCACATGTGCATTTATAATATTGGTAATGTAAAAAGTAGTGTATTACATATGGTAGTGTAAATGAAAATGCAATTGTCTAATATTTGTAATGAATTACAGAATTTGTCAAAGAAATGACAAAAATGCACATGTTCATTTTTGTGTATTATGGATGGAATGATAGATGAAAGAGAATGTGTATTCAAAGTAGTGTACCAAAACACCTTATTTCATGTTGATACATAGGGCTGTAAACGAACCGAACGAACACGAACGAGGCCTTGTTCGTGTTCGTTCGTTAAGGAAATAAATGTGTTCACGAACGGTTCATGAACACTTACCGAACGAGATTTTATGTTCGTGTTCGTTCATTAACGAAATGAGCGTGTTCACGAACGGTTCACGAACAGAAGCGAACACAAATAAATTTGGCGAACGCGATGAAGGATAAAGGTGGATGGCCAGGGAGTAGCACTAGAACTTGAATGGTAGATCATATTCGTCGATATAAATAATGAGAAAAGAAAGTGAAATGGTGCATAAACAAGGTGAAAAAGGGTTTCCTAGTTTAATTGTTAGGGTAATGATATAAATAAAAGTTTAATAGTATAAAAAGTATAGATAAAATATATGAAAGTATAAAAATATTTAATTAAAACACGAACATACGAACATAAACGAACGCAAATGAACGAATGTTCACGAACACCTTACCGAACGTTCACGAACACAATTGAACGAACGAGACCTTTGTTCATGTTCGTTCATTTAACTAATCGAACGGAATTTCTTGTTCATGTTCGTTCGTTTATTAAACGAACGAACATAAACGAACTTCCCGCCGAACGGTTCACGAACTGTTCGCTGAACGTTCGGTTCGTTTACAGCCCTATTGATACATATAGATGCACATGTGCATTTCTAATATTGTTAACGTAAAAAGTAGTGTATTACACGTGGTAGTATAAATGAAAATGAAAATGCAATTGTCTACTATTTGTAATGAATTACGGAATTTGTCAAAGAAATGATACATATGCACGGATAACTGTTACTCGAATTTTTTTTATTATTGACGAAATATGGCGATTTTTCCAAAAAAAATAGTAAAACAAAAAAAATTGGGTGTTTTTTAGATTTTTTTAGGTATTACTGTCTGTGTTTACACTGGTTCTCGCGGTTCTCGCAATAAAGGGTGGTTCCTAACGGATTCTTATCCTCTATATATATATATATATATGGTAAGGTTCATTTGAGAACCACCCTTATTATGAGAACCGCGAGAACCAATGTGAACATAAAAAAAATCCAAAAAACACATAAATTTTTTTTTAATATTTTTCTAATAAAAATCGCTATATTTCGTTACAAAAAAAAAAACTTTTTTTTTCGAGTAACAATTATGAATGCACATGTGCATATGTATCATTTGTCACTTGATGATGTAATATGTTGTTTGGATGGTATAAAGGGTGTTGATGTACATGTAATAAAGTGAAACATTGGTAATGGTGTTGTATTATGGATGGTAGGAGGTAATGGTATTGTATCACAGATGGTAGAAGGTAACGGTAGTGTATTATGGATGATATGATAGATGAAAGGGAAAATGTATTAGAAGTGGTGTACCAAAACACGTTATAACATGTTTATAAATATAGATGCACATGTGCATTTCTAGTGTTGTTAATGTTATAACAAGTTCATAGATATAGATACACATGTGCATTTCTAATATTGTTAATGTAAAAAGTTGTGTATTATGAATGGTAGTGTAAATAAAAGTGTAATTGTCTGATATTAGTAATGTATTACGGAAAATGTATTAGAAGTGGTGTACCAAAACACGTTATAACATGTTTATAAATATAGATGCACATGTGCATTTCTAGTGTTGTTAATGTTATAACAAGTTCATACATATAGATACACATGTGCATTTCTAATATTGTTAATGTAAAAAGTTGTGTATTATGAATGGTAGTGTAAATGAAAGTGTAATTGTCTGATATTAGTAATATATTACGGAATTTGTCAAAGAAATGATAAATATGCACATGTGCATGGATAATTGTTACTCGAATTTTTTTTTTTTTTTGGTTTTCTTTTGTGACGAAATATAGCGATTTTTTTATAAAAAATAGTAAAAAAAAATTTTTTTGAGTGTTTTTTGATTTTTTAGGTATTTTTTGGTTGTGTTCACACTTGGTTCTCGCAATAAAAGGTGGTTTCTAACGGATCATTCTCCTATATATATATATAATAGGTCTTTTATTTGTTATACAATATTTAGTTTTTCTATATGTAAGAATGGGTCATTGGAATGAATGAATTTTTTTAGTTTTATTTGGAACTATCATTATTGACACGACCTGAATCGAATAGCCGACCCGACCTGACCTGAAACATAACGATAGAAAAAAGATTTTTGATCTAATCACTTTACGACCCCTTAAAACTTTGGTTAAGCTCCGCCACTACCGATACAACCTCTACATATAAAATGTAACTCAAAGATATATGACAAAATGTAACTCAAACCAATATATCAGAGCATCTCCACTTATAGATAATGCTCACTCCAATATATTAGAGCATCTCCACTTATAAATAATGCTCACTCACAAATGTGTCTAGTCATATACCCACTTATAGATAATGCTTACTCACAAATGTGTCTAGTCATATATACATTACTGAAATGAAAAAAAAAATCGCAGAAACTTTTCCAATCCAAAGATTCAATCCTAGAAAAAAAAATATCCTTATACATTTTACATTATCGTCGACTTTTACATTTATATTTCATTACCAAGTTACTATAATCAAGTATGTAGTAATTAATAGGCTTTCACTATTCCCACACCCCAAAAATCTTATTTTCACACCTTTACAACTATACGATTTGTATATAGTTATACGGATCGTATAAGAGATTCTTGTATAAAAAATGTTAGAGAATATTTTTTGTCTTTATGTATATGAGCCTTATAATATTATACAGCCCGTATACAATGTTATACGACCCATATAATGTTATATGACCCAAATTTCATCTAATGTTATACAACCAATATAATGTTACACGCGGTATAGAATGTTACACGACCTAATATTTTCTCCATCTATATGAGTCGTATAACATTATACGAGCCGTAAAGCATCATATGACCCAATATTTGTTATCTCAGATTGTTCTATACGGATCGTATAACCTTATACGACCCATATAGAGAGTGTGAAAATAAATTTTGGGTTGTGGCTTTATTAACACCCTATTAATACTGTATAAACAAATACAATAAATTACGTTTAAAGATTACATAATTAGAAATAAGGAATAATGGATTTAAATAACTCAAACTTTCATCATTTGGTCGATAACACTCTCAACTTATGAATTGTATCACACCACTCCCCACTTTAAACTTATTTTCCCCTATCACTCTCAAACTAACTGAACACTAACCCAGTTAGCTAGCGTCAAATGTTACATCACTAAACAAGTGTCACGTCAGATATCACATCACTAAATAAGTGACATATAAGATATCCCATCATTAAATAGGCCAAGTCACTACATAAGTGTCACGCCAGAAAAAAAAAAAAAAAAACTAACTAGGTTAGGGTTCAATTAATTTAGAAGTAAAGAGAAAAAATAAGTTGAAAGTTGGGAGTGATATAGTACAATTCGTAAGTTAAGAATGCAATCAACTAAACGATGAAAGTTTAGGGTATTTAAATACGATAACCCTATAAATAAAGAACTTACGTTACCTTTTAACAGTTTACAACTTTTCTATGAAATAAACATAAAAATCGTCTTGGTAGCCATCTCACGTGAACAAAAATTCCCAAAACACAGCCATCACCTCCTCGGTCCCCCACCGCAAAATTCTAAAAACACCATCATGAACCATCATCTCCCCAGTCCCACCACAGCTGAGATATTTTCTCAAATTGAGTCACTTTGTACGTCATCAAACAAATATAAATAATATCAAATATACGTCTTTCATACATCATAATTCATATTCATGAATAACCATAAAACAAATAAGATTTTATCACAATTCATATTCATGAATAACAATAAAACAAATAAGATTTCGAAATTGTATTTTCATAATAAACTGAAAGTAAGAGGGTTTTTTTTCCTATTGGTGAAGAAGTATTTATTAAAATAATATTCCATGAAAACTATTTACCAATGATGTTTTCTCATTTATTTTTGTGTTTGTATTTTATTTTAAGCCAACATATTAGTCTTCTTTTTTTATTTTCCCTATTCAATTATCCTATATATTATCCTATATATTAATAAACCAAGTTTATGAATAGTAGTTGTCACATCATGATGAATAGTAACGAATAGTAAATTTTCCTTATTGGTTGGTTGTCTTTGTTGACTTGTTTATAGTGAGTTCCATCCTTTGATGTTATTGTTTATATACTTTTGGTTTCTTTAACATGATCTATTTGTTAAATAACTCACTACCTCTTTTTTTTATGTTTTTACTTTTTACTAATTGATCCAATTTTCTTTTTCTTTACGAAAGAAGACTTGTCTGTTGGTCCTTTTCCCCATTAACAGTAATTCATAATTAATCCAATTTTTTTTGCTAATTTGTAATCATACATTCATCTTGAGCCAACATAATTGTAACACAACCAACAACTCATTGTGTTTGCCGTTAAAAAAAAGATTTAATTGTGTCAGTTTTTCGGGTTTGAGTTTAAAAAACACAAAAGAAGACTTAGTATGTATTATATAATCCTACAAAAATCAACTTAAGACACCATGGTTTGAATCACACCCTTTAAAAAGACATAATCCTTCAAACCACTTTTAAATGTATAACACCCCTTACAAAAAAGTCACAACTTTTGAATATATCACATCTCTTCAAAAAGGCATAACCATTCAAACCACTTTGAAATGTATCACACCTCTTACAAAAACTCACAACTTTTAAATATATCACACTCTTACAAAAAGTCACAACCCTTCAAACTACTTTTAAATGTACCACACTCTTAAAAACAAGTCACAACTTTTAAATATATCACACCTCTTAAAAATGTCACAACTCTCTAAACTACTTTTAAATAATACAAAAAACATATACCCTTTTGTTTAACACATATACCCTTTTAATTAACACATACCCATTTGTTTACCATACATACATCTTTAATTAATTATATTATATTATATTATATCATATCATATTACACTACATTGCATTATATTACATTATATTACATATATATATATATATAATAATGAAAAAAAACTCAAACTATCAGTCGCACCGCATCACAATATGCATCCACATCAAATTAATTTAAAAAATAAATAAATAAATCAAAATGAAACTAATTATATAATAATCTACACTGCCGCATCACAATCTAAATACCTGCATACTCATTTACAAATTACAAACGGTTTCCACCGACTCCACCCTCCAATTTCCCTCCTACCCCCCAAATCAAATCCCTTTCTAAGTACCTAAATCTCCATAGTTAATCAAGAACAATCCACCAGTTACATATCAAAGGTAATACTTCACATTTCAACCGACAAAATCCGTTTTGTTTTACACTATTTTTGTATTTCCTCCTTAAATAGCGATTACCATTTCATCGTTATTCCTTTCTCAAATCTGCCTTCCTCCATCCCCAAGAATATATTCCAGAATTTGATATTTTTATATACCATTGCATTGTTATTCGTTTTGTTATGGTTGGACATCTAATTCCTTTGTCATTTCAACAACCTACCACCCGTTGTGTAATTTTTTTTTATCAGACATTAAATGGTTTTGAGTGTTAGATATATTGAAGTAAGAGTTTTGGAACACATTGGGTCGATCTAATTAAATTTGAAGAACACGATGGGTCGATTCGATTTGATCAAATAGAAGAACACTATAGATCGATTTCATTAAACCAGAATGACACGGCGGATGTCTTGATCGAAAGAGACACATGGATCAATTTGATTAATTCGAAATAACACTGTGGATCGATTTGATAAAATTGGTTTCTTGGATATTCAAGAAGATGGGCAAAAAAATCAAAAGGCCTCAAGGATGGATAGTTGTTGCGGTGATTCAAATGTTTAAATAATTAACTGATCACTAAATTCATATTTATATGCATAAACTTACACAAATATTAATGATGGGAAGGCTTATGGATATGTGGATGAAAAATAAGGTTATATGGCATGGCGTGGAATGGGAAGACCGGGCCGCATTCAATTTTCCGACTATTACAGTTTGATTGATGGGTTTTTGTTCATGGTGTATTTGTGGTTATTTCCTTCTGGCTTTTTTCTTTTAATGAGAATCGTTGCCATCCTAAAAACATACATACATTATGTGCATATTTGTTGGCTCTGCACATACACCTATGCATATCAATATACTTAAATAAATATCCACATACCATAGATATGCATATGTAAATGCCTACATGTTTTTAATATTTTTTTTAAACTTTTGTTTTGTTTATTTACCAAGTCCTTATTAGTAGTACCTAATTATTATTTTTAACTTTTAACTTTTTTATTATTATAATTTACATTTTAAGTATATAATTAATTTTGTAATCGTTAAAGTGATTTGGTAATCGTTAAAAGATTGCACATAGTTGAATACCCCTTTACCCATGTTAAACTCATTCAATCAATTTACCATGTTTTTAAATAGTTTTTGATGAATTTTACCGGTAATTAAAAACATTAGTTTGCTTATGTATTTGCTAAAGATGTTTTGTATGCGTAAGTTCTGGATAACAAAGTCGACATCAACTATGATATTAATTAAAAAGCATATATATTATTTGTAATATCAAGAATGCTTGAAAATTTGATACTCATTCAGGTTTCCATTTTGTTTATAATATCAAAAACATATATACATTTTTTTGAATAACTTTACTTATATATTTTAATAACTTATTAGTTGAACCTAAAAATCACTAATATATATATATATATAGGGAGAAGATCATGTGAGAACCACCTCTTATTGCGAGAACCGCGAGAACTAATGTGAACACAACAAAAAATGCCTAAAAATAGCTAAAAATCACACAAAAATATTTTTTATAAAAAAATCGATACTTTTCGAAGGCAAAAAAAAAAAAAAATTTTTTAAGATTTTTTTTTTGGCTTCGAAAAGTAGCGATTTTTTTATAAAAAATATTAAAAAATTAAAAAAAAAAATTTATATTTTTTTTAGATTTTTTTAGGTTTTTTGGGGGTTTAGTTTTTAGCATTTTAGCTTGGGGGGGGGGGGGGGGGGGGGTTTAGGTTTTTGGGGGTGGGGGAGGGGGGTTTAGGTTTTGGGGGGGGGGGGGGGGGGTTAGGTTTTTTTTAGGTTTTAGTTTTTAGCATTTAGCTTGGGGGGGGGGGGGGGGGTGGGGGTTAGGTTTTTTTTAGGTTTTTTAGCTATTTTAGGTTGTGTTCACATTGGTTCTCGCGGTTCTCACAATAAAGGTGGTTCTCGCATGAGCTCCTCCCTATATATATATATAGGATAAGGATCATGTGAGAAGTAGTAGGCTAATTGAGAAACTTGAGAAGCATTCTGAACCACACATTTTCCCTAAGCAAAAAAAATGCAAAAAAAGGTGAAAAAATGCAATTTTTTTTATTTAAATTATGTTCTATTTTTAACGAGTTGACGCCAACCGCGCGTTGCGGTTGATGTTTAAAATGATAAAATAAAATAGGATTTATAATATTCTACGGTTTTGCGTAACGAACAATTTAACAATTGTTCATATGTATAATTTATATATATATAAGGTGGGAGTTGTCTACAAAGTATATTTTCCTACAAAGTGTAAAAAGTCAATATATATGTAGGGTAAGGTTATTGTAAAAAAGACCAAAAGTGTGAGAAAGGTAAGAAAGAATCTCAGCCATATATATATATATATATATATTGACGTGATTTTCCCTTGGGTTGCTATAGATTTGGAATGTAGTTAGTTTTCTCATTCGAATGCAATACCGAAGATCGGTATCATATCAATACTGTAATCCCTAAATAGATACCGACCGAATTCCAAATTCCTGTGTAACATGGGGGAGTTTTACCATTTAAAGTTAAAAAACACAATCCGTGTGACAAAATGTAACTTACTCTAATATATTTTTTGTCTTACATATATTAGTTTGGATAAAAAATAGTGGCTAGGTTTGACAGATTTTAGAAACAAATATCCACGGACTTTACCTTTTAATATTTTCCTAATTGCCAATGACCTCCAGCTCAAGTGGTAGGAGGATTTGAGTTCTTCTGTGAAGACTCAAGTTCAATTCCCATTTGGTGCAAAAAAGGAGTGAGTCACTAGTGGGCAATGATAAGAGAACCAAGGAAATCTGGGTTCGATCCTTGAGACAAACGGGTTTTACTAGTAATTTCACCGTCGTGCATGTGGTTGGGTTACCAGGTTTTTCCCGGAAGTGGTGGTGGACGACTAGGGTTAGTCTCAGAGTACTCTATTTGTCCAGTGGGTTCCCCGAGAGTACTCGAGATTGATTTGTTGGCCGTTCAAAAAAAAAAAATTTCCCGATTGAATGAGCAAATGGCGGTCGTAGCATAATGGTTTACAGTGGTTCTGTGTTCAGTGGCTCGCCACTTTATTTCCGGCTAAGCTCATTCGTGTTAGTACCTGATGTTAAGAATATCATGTACTCTATTTAAAACTGATTCTGATTCCATTACAACGAGTGAGATGGTTTGTACGCATATTTTGAGTTGCCATGTAAATGCTCATTGAATTTTGAGGTTTTGGCTATTAGGTTAGTTGAGGATCAAAACCTCGTTCTCGATCTCACTAGTGTATTGAGTTAGTGATCTTGGTCAAAGTTGAAAAATAGGGTTACTAGTAACATGATCATGACCGAAGGCTTTTAGCCTAAGGAGTCAGTAAGGTGTTAACCACCCTAAGTGGGTCAATCACATCCCATACCTTGTAAACCTTGAAGATTACCTTCACCTTCATAGCCCAAACGGTGTAGTTTGTATCCGTAAGCATTGGACTTGGAAGACTAGGCATCGCTTCCTTCGCTGGAGGTACCCGGTTCGCGTTATCACCCATCCTTCGGTTTCTTCTACCGTACGTTAACAGAGTGCTCGGACTTGAATCAATTTTCTAACCTCAAATTGATTCCTTCGAACAAAACCTCCTGCTCTATCCCTTTTTTTATCACAATTTTAAAGAAAACAAATCCTTTTTATATTTTTCTTTTAGTTTTGCAACTAAAAAACAAATTTGTTATTTTTCTAATTGCTCCCTTCGAAAAAAACAACCTACTGTTGCCTTTATCCTTTTTTCACAACGTTTGTAAAACCGCACCGGTTTAACCGGAGGCCGGTGGTGCCGGTGGTCCGGTCATGGCCCTTGAACCGTTTGTGCACTAACCGGCCGGCTGGACCGGTGACCGGTGGTTGAACCGGAAACCCGGTGCAAAACGGTCGGGTTGGTTTCTCTTAAAGATTCCAATGACATTCTCATTTTCCGGCGAAATTTTCCGTTTGATACAAAATGGATGGTAAAGAAGATGGTTTTGGAAAGTCGAGCGAAGTAGCCATCTGAATATAGGTGGAGACGAGGTTTACTCACCTGAAAGTTTGAAGAAATAGATGAGTTCATCTTCTGTTTAAGTGATTGTCATTGTAGCAATGGTCTGCTAGGGCAACATATTTTTGAAAGAGATAATGGTCAATGGTCAATGGTTTTTCTTTCCTACTTTCCACGTTTTCTTCTAGCTTTTAGTTTTACCATTGTTTTATTTTTTTTCTTTATTACTTAATTACTTTAACTTATTTAAATAAGTTCTTGTATCTCCTTTTATTTTGTTTTTAAAAATTAATTTATTCGCTTATATAAAATAACGTAACACATTTTACTTTGTTTTATAATCACTCATCTTTCCATTCTATATTTTCTATAAATACTGTTTTCAATTTAATATAAATAATACATATATTTTACATAATCTATAAAATTAATTATGTCGTAATCCGGTTCTTGAATCCGGTTCGACCGGTTGAACCGGTCGGACAAGTGAACCAGTGATGCGGCCGGTTCAACTACCGGTCCGGTTATAAAAAACATTGTTTTTTTTTCACAAAATAACCTTTTTGTTGACTTTTGTGGTTTCTTCTTATCCGTAGTACCTAAAGAAGAGAAATAAAATATTTTTTAGTCGATCCCTTTGACCAAAGAAAGAAAATACTCCACCCTTTTACTCCTTATCGCAGGTTTGAGGAGAATTGTTTGTTATTCCAATCGCTTCAAGAACAAAAAAATCTTCTATCGCCTTTTATTAATTCGTTGCTTCAAGAATATAAAGGACGATCCTTCTATTACTCCTACGATTGCAGCCCTGAAATAAACCAATCTAAGGAAACCAATCTGAACTAATAGATTTCTTCACAGGCTTGGGCGCCAAGTCTCGTCTGCCGCACCTTCTTTAATCCAAACAACTTCTTCCTTCTTTTGTCTCGATTAAAACCTTGCAAACCAAGTTTCTCTCACTGCCTTATTGATCGCCTGAGCTTCTTGAACCCGTCGCAAAAAAGTCGATAGCTAGTCCTTTGCCTATCGAATTTCTTGCCGAACTGGTTTCCTTCTAGATCGAATTCTTTAGAGCTATGATACCAATTTGTTAGAATTGGCAAAGAACGTATTGAATCAAAACTCGTTTATTGATAATTTGGTACGATTAGGGTTACAAATAAATCCTTCTATTTATAAGCCTAATAACTTGTTCAACAAGTAAACCTATTTGACTCAAACTAGGATTAAAAAACTATCTCAAAAAAACCCCAAGTTTATAACCCAGTCACTTTTTACCCGAACTTTGTAAGTCGGTCACTTTTAACCCGAACTTACACATAATATGTAAGATTAGTCTAACATTAACCACCCCAAGTGGTGTGGCTTCTAGTCCCATGGTGGACTTTGGTGAAAATTCTAGGAGTAAATTTAGTGAGTGTCTGAGTTTATCGTTTTAGAAATAAAAGTAACATGCTTATGATGTTGATTTGAATGAAACTTACTGGTGTTGCAGCACAAGTTATAAATGAAATGTTCAGCGAGTGGGGGATATCACAAAGTTCAGTAGCTCGGATGAGATGGAACCTAAGCGGGGAATTATGCAGCGGCACAGCCTTGGAGTCTACCACCTTCGATAACAGATCTTACAATCCCGGCATCGAATGTGATTGTAGTTTCCCCAATTCTGTTTGCCACATCACTAAACTGTAAGTGTTGCTCTTTGTTCTTTCGAGGTTATTTATATTCCATATGAACCCTTGGTACAGTTTTTTACCTATTAAACGGTTACTTATATGTATTCTATATCTTTTGACAAATGTTGGCTTCACCAGAAGAGTTTATGCAATGGACGCTTTGGGCCAGATCCCAGAAGGACTCTGGACTTTGGTTTACCTTACCAATCTGTATGTGTGCGGCTATTTCTTCACTATTGTATTGTGTTTTTTTTTATGATTAGTATTCTATATTGGCTCTTCTTTTGTACCTTGCAACTACTTTTCTTTCCAAACCTTTAGAAACATGCTTAGGTAGATATGATAAACAAGTAAGTTTCCATATAAAAATTATGCACACTTATTTACTAAATACAAACAAACATACCCAGTAAAGCTATTGGTAGGGTGGGATGAGGGAAAACCTTTCCTCTATCCCAAGATATTGAGGCTGCTCCCACTAAAAGCCCCTGACTCCAAAAAACTTTTTTGATATGCATAAGATAGTAATCTTGATGACATAAAATGTGGCTAAGGGAAACAAAGAACCAACCACACAAGCAAGTGCTAATAATGATAGCAATAAAGAGACAAGAAAAAGAATGTAATTAGATAAAAAAAAGTCATTGATGAAACTAGTATCTTCTTGCATGATATACTGATGGTGTGTATGGATGAAATTTACTCTTTTATATATAAATAAGATCTAGTTACTTGCAACTAACCATTGTACCTGAGAAAGCGCAACGGCATGTCAAAAGTGAGTGAATGGTATGAAATTACAAATACAGTAGTTAGTTAGTTATTTGTTTTACTTTTGGCATGTTAGCAAATACCATGGTTAGTCGTAACAAACGAAAATAACATGGTTGGTAAGCCATTCCCTTATAAAATATGAAGAACTTTCGACTATTGAAGGCTAAAACCTACAACTAGCTATATGTGTGTACAAAACTACACACATATACATCAGTTCTTGTGAATATATATGCTTGTATTATGCTAAATAATCAAGTGTTTGTTACAGAGATTTGGACCAGAACTATCTGACAGGTTCCTTGTCACCTTCAGTCGGCAATTTAACTCTGATGCAGTCTCTGTAAGCCTTTCCCTTTCATACTTTTAACACGGTGATAACTTTTAACATCAAAATCATTAAAAGTAAAGCTGAGATCTATGGAAATGAATTTGAATTTATCTTTAGGAGTATGGGCATCAATGCTCTATCTGGGGAGCTTCCACCGGAGCTAGGACAACTTTCTGACCTAAGATTGCTGTATACTTTTTTCTGCTTTTTTATTTACCCTTCATGAAGCAACATATTCTGTTGGTTGATTCTTCGTTGAATAAAACGTTAAATTTTATGTTGCAGGGCTTTTGGCACAAACAACTTCAATGGTTCCCTGCCATCTGAAATTGGAAATTTGCGAAGATTAGAACAGATGTGAGAAGATTCTTGAATAATTGTTATTTTCTAAATTTTTCTCTGAATAAATTGCTTAGTTCTTTGATAAATTATGATGCAAGAATGCTTGGAGTTCTTTTATGGACTTACCTTACTGCTTTGCATATTTATACACTATAGCATTGAACAAATCTTATATTATCTTCATATTTGTGTTCGCTTTGTCAGTTACATTGATAGCTCTGGAGTTGGTGGTGAAATACCTTCTACATTTGCCAGTTTACAAAACCTGGTTACAGTGTAAGAGCATTTATTTTTTAAAATGTTTCAAAGTAGGACTTCATATATCCCGTGAAAATTGCAACTTTTTTTAAAGATGTCGCATTTTGAGGAAGTTTTCATGTTAAGAAGTTCTTGGTTTTGTGTCATCATTACAATTATATTGTTATAGATTCTTTTGTTTTGGCTAGTGTTGAAGGGCATTTTCGATATTTGACTAGATGTAATCATTTACACTAGACACCAAATTAAAAGTTGTAATTTTCATTAAAGGGAAGGAGCACTATATGTTATTCTAGTTAGTTATCATTATACACATATTTTATTATGGATGCTAATTCTTGTGCTGTCAGATGGGCCTCTGATAATCCATTCACTGGGAGAATACCTGACTTTATAGGGAATTGGACACAATTAGTGGCATTGTAAGTTAACTTGTATGCTCTATTCAAGTTTTTATAATTACTTACATGCTATATGTTTATATAGGAGGTTTGAGGGGAACTCTTTTGAAGGTTCAATACCACCTTCCTTTTCTAGACTGACCTCTTTGCAGGACTTGTGAGTATAATTTCCGTTAAGAATTAGTTATTGTACTTTCAAGTTGTTTGATATTGTAATTTAAACCCTCTTAAATTCAATTGCCATTGTTCTTTGATTGTTACAGGAGAATAAGTGGTTTACTGAATGGAACTATGGATTTTATCAGGGATTTGAAGTCCCTTAGTGCTCTGTGAGCAAATATTTTAATTATTTCTAATTCTACCCATGTTATCCTGAAAACAAATATAACAAAATCATTTCTTGCAGAGTTTTGAGGAATAACAGAATTTCTGGCCCTATTCCAACTGACATCGGAGAATTTCAAAATTTGACACGACTGTGAGTAAATTACATTGATATTGAAGTTTTTAGATTTAGATACTAACATTGGGTGAACACTTTTCAGGGATTTGAGTTTCAACCAGTTGAATGGACAGATTCCAAGAGGGTTGTTCAACTTGAGTCAACTCTCTATCTTGTAATACACATATTCCCTTTCTATTATAATATACATGTTAGACCGGAAGGTATGGTGTGGGGAGGATGGGCCGCCACGTCACCCGCTACGTAAGCGGGTGTGCGGATGGGCCTAAAGGGGATGGACCAAGGAGGTGGGGGATGAGGCTAAATATATATATATATATATATGTATGTATGTATGTATGTATGTATGTATGTATGTATGTATGTATGTATGTATGTATAGGTCTGTGTGTGTTGGAGGGGGACGTCGAGAACGGCTGCAGGGAGCCGCTGAAGACGGGGACGGGCCAAGGGGGCGGTGTTCCGGGCCGGCACCGTGCCTCGCCGGCCCTTGGCCGTCCCCCATACCGACTGGTCTTAGGTTCATGAGAAAATCACTAAAAACTTGAAAACCGAGAAAACCACTATAAAGCAATCAATTTTTTACTTATAAGGTCAGCATTGTAAAAAAGTATATAAAATGTATCTTAGGAAGGTACAAAATATGTAGCTCACGAAGTTACATATATGTATATGTATATATATATATATATATATAGAGAGAGAGAGAGAGAGAGATCATAAGAAAACTTAAAAGATACTTGAAAACTTGGAGAAACCACTATTAGCCAAGAACTTTATTTTCATTCTTTATATATGTTACTTATCTTTGCAAAAAAAAAAAAAAAACAACTTAATGTAGGTTGTGAGATACATCTATGTAGGTCGTGAGATTGTAGTTCATAAGCTATATATATATATATATATATATATATATATATATGAATCACGCTAAAATGAGAACTACCTCGAGTTGTAAGAACCGCGAGAACTACTTGATCCGGGGCGAGGTGGACCAAATTTTTTTTTCATAAACGTAGATGCGTGTATTATAAACACATTTGTAAAAAAAAAATTCAAAAAAAAAATGCCGTGTGTGTAGTTTTGGGATGCAATCAAAGTTTGATATCTTGGAGCCAACAGGGTTCAGAAAGGGTGTCTGCAAATTTTGAGAAGTGAATTAGAAGCCAACTTGCTTGCATCCCAAAACTACACACACGACATTTTTCAGACACCCTTTCTGCATTAGAATATCTCCTCGTAACGTTTGGAAGATCACTGCTTTCGTTGTATGCACATTTTTTCTCATCTACTCCTTCTTTTGAAACAACCGTATCCCAAAGACTATATGCCTTCAAGATCGTTTCCATCAGGATTGCCGCCCACTGAGTGTAATTCAATTCAGTAAACTTTGGGCATTGAAGAGATATATTTCCTTGCTCGCGAATTGACGTTGACGTTCTTTCTTTGTCGTCTCTTCCCGACATATTTTCTTTTTGATTTGCTTTCTTAGACTTTTTCTTTCTTATCTTTCTTGCTTTACTTCAATCTTTCTTCTTGCTTGCACCACACAGGTTTTTGATTTCCACACAAGTCTTCTTTGCCACATAGGTCTTCTTTGCCACACAGGTCTTTCTTTCTTGCTTTGCCACATAGGTCTTGTCACCACGAAGGTCTTGCACCACGAAAGTTAATTTTCACCACGAAGGATTTTGTACCACACAGGATTTCTCAAATTTCTAACTTACTACTCGTTTTGAATTGTGTTCTTTTTCTAAGACATGCTTTATGTTCTTTTTTGGAAAAAAAATATTTGTTTTTTTTTAATTCCTAAAAAAATGGCAGAATCGATTCTTACTGATTTGATTTAATAGAAAATTTTGATTCTCCCTGATTTGATTTGAGATTTGAATTTCAAAAAGAATTCAAACAAAAAAAAATATTTGATTGCAATCAATCTGGAATTCAATATTGAAATGAATAAAAAACCTAAAAAAATAAATTCGAGAGAACCTAATTATAATGTTCCAATCGGCTTCTTCTTCACAGATTTGAAACATGCGCTCTGATACCACTGTTGGTCAGAACCCTTACGAACATGAACACAATGATAAACTAAGAACAATTGAATGAATAACTATATTGAATGTGAAAGTATAAGCGATTCTGATGATTACAATTGAAATAAATAAACCCTATTCATACTAAACGAACAAGTGCGAATCAATAGACGTGTGTCTACGTGAATAGTTGTGACTCTTGATCTTGTGGATGTAATCAATCTTGAAGAGGTGTGTCTCCTTGTTTCTCCCTTGCTGTCGTCAATCAATAGGTGCGACTCCAGGAGGAATCGTATCCTGTAAGGGTGTTGGTTATCAACTTTCATCTTGTCACATCTAGTCCCCGTACTTGTATAACTTATCTACTTAAAACATAAACTATCTAATACCTAATTACTAAACGACCCTCGTACTTTAGGATGTGAGGGATTAGAACTTCAAAACCCACTTCTGAACTGAACCTCCTTCTCTCTCTGTATGTTTGTGTGTGTGAATACACACACACCATGCAATTAGGACAATAAGCATCAATGATGGAATTATACTACATCCAAAATCTAAATTTGGTTGTCATCACTCTCAGGTTTCTTGGAAACAACAGTTTAAATGGTACCCTTCCTGACGTAAAGAGTGCAAGCCTCACAAATATGTATGTGAAGTGTATTGCTGCGTTTTTTTCCATATTTTTTTTATAAATTATTTACAATTTTCTTAATGCAGTGATGTGTCATACAATGAACTAACCGGAACACTTCCTTCTTGGGTCAATGAGGCAAACTTACAACTGTAAGTGCATGACATTGATAATCACATTTTTATATTCTGATTTGTGCCTTTAATTTAAGAAGCGATTGTTGGAAACCAATTTGAAACGGGTGTGCGGCGTAGGTCTTGGAACTAATGTCATATTTGTAATGTGTGCAATTTGCAGTAACTTAGTTGTGAACAACTTCACTTTAGAAGATTCAGCAAACGGTGTTCTGCCTTCAGGCTTAGAGTGTCTCCAAAGGAATTTCCCTTGTGCTCGTGGGTCCCCAATATGTAAGAAAATACATGGAGTTTCTAATTTTTCATGTTAATGCCAACTCACACACACACTTAAATGTTGGTTTTTACAGATAGTGACTTTGGAATCAATTGTGGTGGTCCTCCGATCACATCATCTAACCAGTTACTTCATGAGGAAGAAAATGAAACACTTGGAGCCGCAACATATTATGTGACTTCCGAAAGAAGGTGGGGTGTCAGCAATGTTGGTCAGAGGGACAACCCACGATTTACAGTTTCCTCTTCACGCCAATTCACAAACACTTTAGATTCAGAACTTTTCCAGACAGCACGACTCTCTGCTGGATCCTTAAGATATTATGGCTTAGGTCTGGAAAATGGTAACTACACAGTGACCCTCGAGTTTGCAGAACTGGAGATAGAAAATGGGCGCACTTGGAGAAGTACTGGAAGGCGTGTCTTTGACATTTATTTACAGGTTTGGGTTAAATATACGTTAATGAAGTTTAATACATTTCTTAATCATCAATAGATTCTTTTTTCCCTAAACCAGTGGTTGGCTAAATATGAATCCTAAATTGACATTTGTAGCAAGTTTGAATTTGAAAGTTGTTCTTTGACCTCAAAAGTCAAACAGTGCTTCTTATTCAGAACACATGAAATTGTTATTTATGGAAATCATATATGATGACCTTTGGTGGCGTTTGCTAAATATGAATCCTAAATTGTTATTTATGGTTAATCATGCATCATGTGGCGGCGTTGATAGCCGAAAGACAAGGGGTACATGCACTAATCAGCGTTTGTCTCAATTGCTGAGTGTTATGTGCCTTATGTCCAAGGCTTGATGCAAAACTACTATCTAGCCGGGGGTCTCACTGGAAGCAGCCTCTCTATTCCTACGGGGTAGAGGTAAGGTTGTCTATATCTTACCCTACTCAGACCCTACCTTAGCTTTGCTATTGGTGGGATATACTGAGTATGATGATGATGATATATGATGATCTTTCCCAGAAATAGATATTACATTTTCACCAATCTACCAATAAGTGGGGTTAATTTGGGTTGTTAACTTAATCTCAAATGGGTCAGATTGAAAAATTAGCTTAAAGGGGAATAGATAAAATGAGTTAAAAGTCATCCATAGCCTACTTTTAGTCCATTTAACCTTCTAAATTATTAAAGCATCAGTTATTATAGAAAAGGTATCTGGGTCAATCGTGCCGGGCCCAGCCTGTTCTGACCCATATCAATAGTGACCGGTTTTAACTCATTACCAACCTGCCTGGCTCACTACTCTTTGCACCTCTAGTGTCATTGTTTTGCCTAATTTCTAACCTTAGCTTTTCAAACCTGTTTCTTTCAGGGAAACCGGGTGTTTCAAGATTTCGATATAAAAAGGGAAGCAGGGGGGGCCTCCTTTAGTCCTGTTTCAAGGCAAGAAACCGTTCAGGTTACAGATAACTACCTTGAGATACATTTATTCTGGTCTGGAAAAGGGACTTGTTGTGTACCTGTTCAAGGGACTTTTGGGCCTTTAATCTCAGCAATCAGTGCCACCCCAAGTACCAAATTCTTTCTTGAACTTGGTTGCTTATCTTCGAGTTCTTGATACCTGAATTGCTAATCTTTACTTTTTTTTGTGTACAGATTTCCGCCCCACTGTGAGCAACACTCCACCTTCCACAAACAAGAAGAATAGGACCGGGTTAATTGTTGGTATTGTGGTTCCTATTGCAGTTGTTAGCCTTCTGTCATTATTAGCCCTATATATTTTTCTTCAGCGGAGGAAAAAGCAGGATACATCTGACAATCATGAAGGTACTTTTTCTGGATCTTTTTTTTAATATAGATGAAAAATGTTTTCCATGTGCATATCTAGCACATTGTTTTGTGGTTAATTAGTTTTGCATGTGTAACATTCCAAAAACAAAGACATGCTCAAACAACTCTATAGAACTGTAGAAGTTATCGAAATTAATGCAATTGTAAGCCATTATTTGTATGGTTAACTTGGTTGTCGTTTGACATCTAACGGGTAAAATAAAAAAATAGCTAAAAAGGAAACATGTTGAACGGGTGGAAAATCGCCTAAAGTCTATTATAATGCATAAATCATTCATTTTAAAGTTAAATTATTGTTGAAATAGTATAATGATTTTAATCATTTTTGACACAAGTTCATTTTAAACTTGCATGCTTTTGCTGGTTTACAGAGTTTTTGGGAATCGACGCCAAACCATATACCTTTAGTTATGGAGACCTAAGAAATGCAACCGATGATTTTAATCCTGCAAATAAGCTTGGTGAGGGAGGTTTTGGACCTGTTTACAAGGTACCTTATAATTTTCATGAACAGTCCATTTTTTGCTCCTTAAACTCGAACTTAACTATAGTTAGTTCTTAATATATATATATATTTTATTCTAAACAGGGAACACTTGATGATGAGAGAGTAATAGCTGTTAAACAACTCTCTGTAGCCTCCCACCAGGGCAAGGCTCAGTTTATTGCTGAAATAGCAACAATATCCGCTGTACAACACCGCAACCTTGTTAAGTTATATGGATGCTGCATTGAAGGAGACAAACGACTTCTTGTTTACGAGTATCTTGAGAACAAGAGTCTTGATCAAGCATTATTCGGTAAGATATTTCACTTTACGTTCATCATAACTGCCATTTTTGAGATGAATTGCAGAGTATAAAACTATAATGTTACATTTGCGGTCTATGATGCAGGAGACAACAAGATATCTCTTAATTGGGCAACCCGGTTTGAAATATGCCTTGGGCTAGCACGCGGTCTTGCATATCTGCATGAGGAATCTCGAATAAGGATTATACACCGAGATGTTAAAGCTAGCAATGTTTTACTTGATGTTGATCTCAACCCTAAGATCTCAGATTTTGGTTTGGCCAAACTTTACGATGACAAGAAAACACACATGAGTACTCGTGTTGCAGGCACAATGTAAGATTTTGGACAATATTGTATGTGCGCGTGTATCAGTCGACTTTTTCGAAGTTGTTACGATTTTATTTGTTTTTTGTAGTGGTTATTTGGCACCGGAGTATGCAATGCGTGGACACCTTACAGAAAAAGCTGATGTGTTTGGGTTTGGAGTTGTAGCTCTAGAGATTGTTAGTGGAAGGCCTAATTCTGATTCAACTTTGGAAGATGAGCAAGTTTATCTTCTTGAATGGGTATCTTTCATTTTGTTAATTATTCCTTATAATTTTAAAATATCTGTATTATTAATAGACAATTACTTCTATCTGGTTGGTTCCTTTGGTGTATTTTTTAGGCATGGAACCTACATGAAGCAAATAGTGAAGTTGAATTGGTGGATGAAGAATTGTCTGAATTTGATGAGAATGAAGTAAAAAGAGTGACGAGAATCGCCCTTCTATGCACCCAAACCTCACCGATGCAAAGACCACCAATGTCGCGAGTGGTGGCAATGCTTTCAGGAGATATAGAAGCAGGTGGTCTCATTACTCGGCCCGAGTATTTGACTGGCTTTAATTTTAAAGATGCTACCACCTTTCACAGTACTGCTCCAACTTTAGGTACAAATTCTATACCAAGTACAAGTCAATCCACTATTTCAATAACCACACCTACTCATGATTCCGGGCTAACGCTTGATAATATCATTGGAGAAGGTAGGTGACGGTGATGACATAGTTTGTTCCTGGATAACCCTTTGTGTTATTTTTCTTATGAGTTAATATGTAAGACATACCAATCGAGATGCCATTTACATTTCTGATAGCAATCTCTAAATTTGGGCTGTAATTTGTTAATTTTGAAAATGGTTGAATGAATTTGTGATTGATAACACCTGCCGCTGAGCACTACGTTAAAGGAAACAAGATATTCCTGAAGATGCTGGTGCTAACTAACTATTACAGAAAACAAAATACCCATCATCTTCATGACGAATCTTCATGACGAATCTTCATCTCAGTTGGGTACCTTTTAACTATCGGTTGGGGCATTATTAGAATAAAGGGTATTGAATTGTGCATATTTATAGATGGGATCAATTGTAATATATTATTATCAATACCAAAATATTACGCTTTAATAACCATTCTGGCCGCCAACCCTACTACCGACACAACTTCCGGCCAAAAATCCAGCCAACTCTCAGAGCCAATTAACTCCATGAAAACAGTAATCTCCATCCGATTGCTATTGCTGCCATAACAACTCTCACTAATCAGGAAAAGACTACCCATAACTCCCATAAATTCGCTACCCTAAAACCCACAAACTATGGCTACCGAAGATCAATAGTTGAACCCTTGCTTCTCACTATCTTTTCAGTTATGTGGATGGTACAATCCCATTTCCGACACACTTCCTACGGATATTAATAAATTAATTTAAAAACAGTGGAGGAATCCATACATCCCCAAAAAGTATTTACACATCCCCTAACCCTAAATGACCCTCATTGCCCAATACGCCTCAAACTGGCCCCATCCATACGCCCCTCATTGTCCAATGCGTTTGAAAATGGTCCCTACCATCTAATTAATGCCAATCATTGGGTGTCACCAATGATTACCAATGATTGGGGTGTAAGGAGCTTTATTTTGATATGGTATTTGTATGGGGAAGTTGTGAAATATTAATATAAGAAAATTAAAAAAAAATTTATAAAATGTTGTTATAAAAAATTGTGTTAGTATTATAAAAACTTCATATTTTTATGAAATGAATTGTGTATATTATAAAATGCCAATTTTTTATAAGTATTATTAAATGTCAATTTTTTTTTTATAAAACGAATTGTATATATTATAACATAGTTTTTTTATTTATGAATTATTATGAATTGTGTATATTATAACATAGTTTTTTATTTATGAATTGTGTATATTATAAAATGCCAATTTTTTATAAGTATTATTAAATGTCAATTTTTTTTATAAAACGAATTGTATATATTATAACATAGTTTTTTATTTATGAATTATTATTATGTGTTTAATTGTCAAAATTTTTAACTGTCAAATTTTTATTAAACGACTTTTATTTAATATTACTAAATGAGTATTATTACGTCTTTAATTGTCAAACTTTTAAATGTCAAATTTTATTAAATGGGTATATTATAACGTTTTATTAAATGTCAACTTTTTTATTTATCAATTATTATTATGTGTTTAATTGTTTCCATAACGCAATGTGTATGTTAAAAAATGTCAACTTCTGAAAGTCTTTAATTGTTTTTCAATTGTCGTTTATTAACCATAACGCAACAAGAAACGTAATTCAAAATGTAATTAAACATCGTTTTATATTAATACACAAAACATGTAACTTTGATACAGAATGTAACGACTAAACCCTAAACCCTAGATCGCTATTTGTTACATATTTTTGAATTCCTGTACAGGAAAACGATGGGTGCAGCAAGCATACACAATACAAAGACAGCCCGGCTGTCTTGAAATTGCGTACCGAACCCTACCTTCCAACGGGATTCTGCTTCACATCTACCACACTGAAATGGCACAAGGGATCAGGAGGTTGGAGCAGTGGAGTCGGCATTTCGTTTATTAACCACCGTCCAGTCTTTCGCCTCTTGTCAGGATGGTGAGCGAAGTGGCATTCCCGTTGGTGGAAGGCTCATGAGAACACTAATGAACTCCTCTCTTGGAAGGACATGTCACGGGGCAAACTGCGTTGGCTAGCGTCACTGGGAGCTGACGAGGCAACAGGCTGCTCCGATAACACGTAATCCTAGATCGGCGTTCTAGTGCATGAATCTGACATACGAACGTAGTTTCTCCATAAGGATTACGCTACCACCACCGTCAAAACACCGACTTTCGATATCCTGTTAATAAAAAATACAATTTAGCATTAGACTCGGCATTCGAAAATATATTGCAAAAATTAAAAAAAAACAAAACAAAACACCACCACAGCCGACCCACCACCACCACCACCACTGCCGACCCACCACCACCACAGCCGACACACCACCACCACCACAGCCGACCCACCACCACCACAACCACAGCCGACCCACCACCACCACCCCAGCCGACCCACCACCACCACCACAGCCTACCCACCACCACCACAGCCGACCCACCACCACCAACACAACCGACCCACCACCACCACCACCACAACCACAACCACAACCACAACCACAACCACAACCACAACCCCAACACCACCACCACCACCACCACAACCACAACCCCAACACCACCACAAACCGCCAAAATAAAACCACAAAAAAAACAAGGGTAAACAAACCTTGAATATTCCGACCATATAGACCGATACGAGAGCAAAAACTATACGAGAGACGCGTGTGGTCCCCTTCCGGATTGTCATCGTGTGGTCCAGAACTCATCCAAAAAATAACTTTTGTATTTGGATATGTACTTGTTCTCGGTTAAACTATAAAAATGAAACTGAACTTCAATGAGACCCGTATGGGTCGATGAGAGGCGTATGCAAGTGGGGTGTCATAAATTGTCACAGCCCCAGCCCCGGTTTGACCCAGTCAGGAGCCGTGGGACAGGAACCCGTGGTATTTATGATGCGACAGTGGAAGATTTTAACAGGGTCTTTTAAAACTTGAAATGCCCGATTATTTTATTTCATAATTCGGGATAAACCCCGTAAATTACAATAGAGGAATTTTACTAGGAAATTCCCTGATTTATTAAAACATGTTTATTCATTTTAACTGAGCCACATCTTCAAGCTTGGTAGTGCTCCGTAGCACGTTTTCCTTGATTTATAGCAGGTCGCCTGAAACATGTTTTAAAAATATTTTTGTCAGCGGGGAAATACTGGTGAATCATTCATTTTGACAAAATGACACATAGTTATAAATTACAGCATAAGAGCGATTACAATGGCTTCTATCTTATTTTTATCTGGCACCGTGTCACCTGGTGACGATGGTCATACCACTATTGGGTCTTTCCCCAAGTAGTGACGTTTATCACTGTTAGGATTTATTAGCCTAACCCGTGAGAAATTAGTAATGTGCACAATACCCCACTAGCTAGTGATTTAAGATAACCACGACTTAATCCCTGTCATTATAACATTTGAAAATGGAGTATTGTAAAATATTTGATAAAAAGAGAATGACTCACTTTGCAGATTTATACGGGCAGAATTTAGCCTACTGATTAGCCTTGTAACCTAATTTAAATAACAATGCACACGAACTAGGTCAGTAACTAATACAGCATTTACGATAACTCACGAGATTAAACCCTCATGACAAATGACAAAGTGCAATACCTAAACATCCATCGAATTCACGACGAATGACAAAGTATAAACCCAATTTGAGCAACACTTAAACATTCATCGGATAGTTTCAATCGATCGGACATTGAATCGTAGCAGCGATCGAGTTAATACCCTGTATCGTAGCAGCGCCTCGCTATTGTGAAAGTAAATTTCGAATTATGGCAGTAGAACTTCGTTTTTAGAAGTTTTCGTCGACACCAGTGAATTGCTCCCGATCCAACCTATTTATAGCTGAATTTTGGGGCTCTCGCGGCCTGCGTGAACCTTGGCCCGACTCTTACGCGGCCCGCGTGGCCACCTAGTCTACGCGTAGGCTTGCTGGGTCACGAGTAGGTGTGCCACATGGATGACACGTGGATCTGGACGCTTATCCGGTCAAACTTAGGGTTGACGCGGCCCGCGTAAGGGTTGCTTATCCTTTACGCGGCCCGCCTGAAGACCAAAAATCTTGATTTCTTGGTTTTTCATGCAAAGTATGGTTTCAGGGGTCCGGGTTTTTACTTACGGGTTGGTTAGGGACATTTTTGAGAGTCCTTACATAAATGTCATGTCAACTTTTCAGAAAAGGTAGGTGGAAATGGGTCTCATCGGGCTATATGAGGCATATGGGCAGAAAAGTTGTCAGCCTCCGTACCCACTATACGCGCGTATGGGCCTATGAGCGGCATATTGGTTTGCTTTTTTTTTAAAAAAAAGCTTGTATATGTTGGTTGCAAATGTCGGGTATTTTTGTCATCCTTACTTGCCACAGAAATATACACCATCTTCACAATCACAAATTCACAATGGTTGTTTGCAAATGTGGAAGGACGGCTGCACTAAGAACATCTTGGACTGAAGCTAATCCCGGACGTCAATTTTACACTTGTCACAGTATGGTATGTTTTTAATGTATTTTTTTTCCATTAACCCTTGTATATTAGTGATTTTTTTTTCGTGTCAACGTTTTAAGTGCAACTTCTTTGTGTGGGTCGATCCTTCCATGTGTCATCGGGCATGTGTGGTCATCAAAGAACTAATGGATACAAAGGCTGTGCTTCAAAACGAAGTCAACTATTTGAGAGATGAGGTTCGAATTTATAAATTGCAAGAAGCGGAATTTGAAGATATTCATTCAAGGGTTGTTCGTAAGAGGGAAAGTTGGTTGATAATCAGTTGGATTTTTTTGTGTTGTTTGTCTTGTTATTTTTCAATGTTAGTATGTAAGTTTATGCAAGACATGTAATCGAATATTAGTTATAAATGTCGTTTTTTATATATATTAAGTTTTTAAAAAAAATGTAATCGAATATTGTGTTGTTTGTCTTGTTATTTTTCATTGTTATTATATATACTAAGTTTTTAAAAAAATGTTGTTTTTTATAATAAGTCGACTAAGCATAAATAACAAAACGAACAAACATTCATCAAGTTACAAATGTTTAAACATACCAAAATAAACAAAAAGAAATAAATATTTGTTCATACATGCCCACAAATGTTTAACAAAATAAAATTCACCCAATAAATACAAATACTAATCCTCCATGTCCTCATCGGTGTCGTCAGAATCATCCCCACCACCGGCCTGCGTCCCGGACGGACCTGCCTCCATGTCGAAACCCGGATACACTCGTGGATGTGGCAGGGGTCGAACCGGTAACCCCGCCTGGGTACGTCTCTTGGCCTCAGTAGCCATCACCCACTCCATCAAATCCTCCATCCGGTCCATTCACCTGTCCATCCGCTGAAACTGTTGTGTCCAGCTCGCCATCATACAATCCTGACCCGTCACCAGCCTCTCAAGGAGACGTTGGGTGGACTAAGGCAACCGCACTGCATGATAAACGCGTTGTGGAATCTCTGGTGGCTCCTGCGGATGCCCCTGGTCAACCTGAGGCTCCATGTCTCCATCCATAACAGGCACGTCAGCAATATGCGGCATCTCCACCTCCCCAGTCTCGAGCAGTGCCTGGTGGACTATCGGTTGGGGTTCATAAATCTGTTGGTGATCGTCAACAAAACGATGCCCGATATCCGGAAAGTTCACCGCAATCTTCATCCCTCTCATCGTCCTAAGATCTAAGGGCTCGTGTGGTACTAGGGTCGGCATATCCTCAAGGAATGGGTAATACAGACCGCAATGCTGGGCAATACACGTGATAAACGCCCCTCCAATCAAACGGCTATGCCTCTGCCGTTTGCCGTACGAGGCAAAATACTCCGCCAGACAGCGATGGAGGGCGCACGGTTTGCCCGTATATAAGCAGTACAGAAAGAACAGATCCACCTTCGTGACCCACTCGTTGCTTTTGCCACGCGCAGAGATCGACGTAGCAATGCAGCGGTGTATGTAGCGAACGAGTGGGTCAGGAATCGCAGAAACTCGGGCCTTCCTACCGAAGGGTCCAGGACATAGAGTGGGCCACCAAGCAAACAACTGATCATCAGGCATAGCCCAAATCGCGGTGGTATAGATGTCCTGAACCAACTCATCATCGGTATAGAACCCGGTGGCAACAGCAAACTGACGCATCGACCAATTTTGTCGCTTCCCGAACAAACAGAAAGATTCCTCGGGAGGCGGTGCTTCCACGTTCGGATCGTCCATATCCGAATTGGGCCGGTCAGCCGGCCGTGGACGAAACACGAATGTGGACAAAAACTCCACCATCATGGTCCTATAAGACGGCCCAGCCGCCACCAAAAACATGCGATCCCACGGGGAATTCTCCCTGATCAAACCCCGGGCCCTCTCCTCCTCCCCGACCTCCCGTAAAGCCTCCCATGACAACGCCCTCTGCCGACCCACCTTCATTTGTCGCAACCTGTTAAAACGTTTATACTCCCTAGAATTGTTCGGGTAGTCCATATAGGGAATACCCAAACAATCACCCCCGGCCATCTCATCGAATCCAGGCACCTGTGCCGCACCAAACTCCTCCTCGTCTGACGACATATCTGCAAAAATTAATATATAATACGTGTCATATTATAAACTTTTTACAACTTTTTATAAACTTGTAATAACTTTAGTAATGAATTGTATAGCCGACCCACCACCACCACCACATCCGACCCACCTTAACGAAATTAACGCCTAAATAATCGACAAAGTTTCTAACAAATTAACATCTAAATAATCGACAAACAATACCAAATAACACCCGAATAATCAACACTTCACGCCAAATAAGACATAACTAAATAACTAATCGTTTATTTTATTTGTAACACATTATTCTTCAATAAACCTTTCGAGTTAATTTTTTTATAACTTACATTTTAATGTTAAATTTAAGATTTGTACTAAATAAAGTTTAAAAAAGTGAAGGACAAGAAGGACTTTCAAAACTGCTTTACCGGCGAGATTCCGGCAACCCGGAGCCACTAATCGGATTCGTTTTCATCTATTTATTTTACGTCAACTGTTATCTACATCCTAAACTAATCTATAACCCAACTATTATCCCCCGTCGCTTATCCGGTCACCATCCCCAACTATTCCGGTGACAGTCCCCAACTATTCCGGTGACAGTCCCCAACTATTCCGGTGACACCTTTGTCACCATCCCCAACTTATCCGGTCAACCTTTACCACCCACCACCGGCCAAAATTAAAAAAAAAACAAAAATAGACAAAGAAAAGATGAAATAATACACTAACCTTTTATGAAAATATGCACCGTATAGGTTGATACGTTCGGATCGAGCGATACGAGAGAGACAGTGTGTGTTCTCTTGGTGTTTTAGTGTTTTAGTGCTTACGACCCGTTACGACCCATTAAGGTAGCTTATGCTACTTTAACGTGTCGTTCGCGTAAAAGCGCGTTCGAGACGCCTAACTAGTCCCATGACAAGTATTATATGCCCTAACATGTTTAAATAAGTTGCATAATCAGTTTAAGTGACAAAAGTTAAGTTACATATGCTTAAAATCCAATTATGCATGAAAAGGGCTTTTTGGTCATTTTCCTAAGGCACATAAACTACCTATCATACAACTAATTAAACTAAGTGACCATAAGGTATAACCTCGGAAGGTTATTCCGTATACAACTATGGTCCTAATATATGCTTGGTCGGATCCTAATGATCGACCAAACGGGTCGGGTTCGAATGTCTAAGCGGTTGTTAAGACCGCTTATCTTACGACCCTATACAAGCACTAGACTAAAAGTGACGAGTTAAACATGTTTAACTAAGTTAGAAAACAGGTTTTGATATCAAAACAAAGTGTTTTGATACCCAAGGATAGTTTTGTCTCAAAATGCGCATAAACGGCATTTTGACCGAAACTTTGACTCGTCACTTCGACTAATCGACGTGGTAATCAGTAGGTATAGTCACACGGGACTATAACCATCGTGATTACGCTCACGTTGCAAAGTTCAAACAAACTTTGCGTTGACCAAAGACTGGTCAAAGCAGAAAGTCAAACACTGTTTGACTTTCTTGCTTGAAAAGCATAAAAAGCATGAAAGAATACTCACAAAAGGTCCAAGCAAGGAAGATTTGATCTAAAATACCCAGGTATGAAGCTAAGGCTTCAACTTAGAGTAGATTAGAGCAAATGTGTGAGTTGCAAGAATGAAATCAAGTGGGTATATATAGATTTCGAAGAACCGTTAGAATCGTTTCTCATAATTCGTGCTTTAATCCTAACCATCCAAGTGTTACCCATTATTTACAAAACATGGGGAACTTGAAAACTATCAAATGGTATTAGAAATCAGGGATCAAAACCATCAAATTCAGCTCAAATGACCAAATTCAATGCTTCTGTCTGACAGTATGTCGCGGGCCGCGTAGACCCAGAAAAAATCTTACGCGCCCCTCCTATACTAGTTTGGCAGATTGTCAGTTTTAGTCCCTGCAAGTCAAAAACTTGGCTTTTGTTGCATTTTTGACACGTTTAAGCCCCGTTAACCCCATTTCAAGGCTCTACAATGAAGTTAAAGTATAGGGAACATGAAATATGCTCAAAAACATCTCGGATGTCGGTTCGTTTGGTCGTACGGTTGCGTTATTCGGTTAATTACGACGAAAACTCGAACGGACGCAAAAACGATCCAAATTGCGCGACGAATGCTATTTTTGCATTCCAATCACTAAAATAAAATACTTTAATGATTACAAAAAAATTTTGGATGTCCGGATATGTTCAGAACGTAAGATATGCGCGAAAATGCAAACTTATGCACTTTTTGACGCTTTTAGTCCCTATTGATCAAAAAGTTTATTTTCGCACACCGAACCCCTCAAAGCCTATTTCTAAGCTATGTAAAGGATATTTAGGGTATGTTTAACTTATGATCAAGTTCCGGAATGTTCGTTACCATACGAATCGGCATAGTTTCGCAGTTTGACGCAAATAGTCCCTGCGATCGAATAAACTTGTTTTCGACACACCAAACCCTCAAAAACTTATTTCTAAGTTATGTTAAGGTTATTTAAGGCATGTTAAGCCTATTTCACTATTCCAGAGTGTTTTTAGTGTTAAACTGATTACGTTTACGCATCAATTTGGGTATAACTTTCCAGAAAGCGATTTAAAGCTTGAAATCGAACTCGAATCAAATCGTAAAATCGTCAAACACAAATACACACATATTAACACCAAAACACATCGTTATATTGATAATTGATATTGTTTTACATCGTACATCGTTTACAGAGCACAGATATCACAGACGAAGATGTAGGAATTGAAGAAACAACTTGATGAATTACTAGAGAAAAGTTTCATACAACATAGCTCATCGCCATGGGGAGCACCGGTGTTATTTGTCAAGAAGAAAGGCGGATCAATGCGTATGTGCATTGATTACCGAGAATTGAATAAGGTTACGATTAAAAATCAATACCCACTACCAAGAATCGATGATCTATTCGATCAACTTCACGGAGCTCGATTTTTTTCTAAGATCGACTTACGCTGAGGATATCATCAACTGAAAGTACAAGAAGAGGACATTCCTAAAACTGCTTTTAGAACAAGATACGGTCATTGCGAATTTACAGTCATGCCATTTGGTTTAACCAATGCCCAACCGCATTTATGGACATGATGAACAGGATACATAAACCATACCTGGATAAATTCATAATTGGCTTTATAGATGATATTCTAATTTACTCTAAGAGTAAGGAGGAACATGCAGAGCATTTGCATATACTCCTAACATTGTTAAGAAAAGAAAAGCTTTATGCTAAATTCTCAAAATGTGTATTCTGGTTGCAAGAAGTGCAATTCCTTGGACATTTGGTTAATCATGAAGGAATTCATGTGGATCCCACAAAGATCAAGGCAATTACCAAATGGAAAGTCCCTGAGTCCCCAACAGAAGTAAGAGGTTTTCTTGGACTTGTAGGATATTATAGACGTTTTATTCAGGATTTTTCTAGAATAGCCATTCCATTAACCAAACTAACTTGTAAATCAGTTAAGTTTGAATGGGGACCAAAACAGGAAGAAGCGTTCAGGATTTTGAAGCAAAAGTTAACCAACGCCCCAGTACTCGCCTTGCTAGAAGGAACTGAAGACTTCATAGTATATTGTGATGCGTCTAAGTTAGGATATGGATGTGTGCTGATGCAACGTCAAAAGGTAATTGTGTATGCCTTTAGACAGCTTAAGAAACATGAAGAGAATTATACGACCCATGATATAGAGTTTGGAGCAATAATTTTTGCCCTTAAGATTTGGAGACACTATCTTTACGGTAGTAAGTTCGTTGTATTCACAGATCATAAGAGTTTAAGATATGTCTTCGGACAAAAGGAATTAAACATGAGGCAAAGACGTTGGATGGAAATCCTTAGTGATTATGATTGTGATATCCAGTATCATGCAGGAAAAGCTAACGTATTAGCTGATTCTTTAAATAGAAAATACCATGAAAAGCCAAAAAGAGTATGCTCTCTTAGACTAAACCTTCAGATAGATTTAAATGAGCAAATTAAACACATATAGGAAACAGCAATCAAGGATGCCGCTGAAGGATTGACAGGAATGATTAAGGAATTAGAGAAAGGAACAAATAGAATTTGGAGATTCCATAAGAAAAGGATCTGGATATCTATCCAAGGAAACCTACGAACCCGAATTTTAGAAGAAGCCCATAAGTCTAAGTATACAATGCATCCTGGAAGTGATAAGATGTATCAAGACTTAAGAAAGAATTTCTGGTGGATAGGAATGAAAAAGGATATAGCAAATTATGTTGCTAAATGTCTAACATGTTCACAGGTTAAATCTGAATATCAGAAACCTTCAGGATTATTGCAGTAATTAGAAATGCCAATTTGGAAATGGGAATTGATAACAATGGACTTTGTTACCAAGCCACCAAAGACACGAAAATGTAATGATACAATCTGGGTGATTGTAGACAGATTAACCAAATCTGCTCATTTCCTACCAATGAAAGAAACTTTCAGTATGGAATAATTAGCCAAGCTGTATGTAAATGAAATAGTTTCATTACATAGAATACCTTTATCTATTGTGTCTGATAGAGACAACCGTTTTATTCTCATTTTTTGGACAAGTTTCCAAAAAGCAATAGGAACCAGATTAAATTTAAGTACATGCTATCATCCTCAAATGGACGGACAAAGCGAAAGGACAATCCAAACAATGGAAGATATGCTTAGAGCATGTGTAATTGATTTTGCAGGAAATTGGGACGATCGCCTACCTTTAATAGAATTTTCCTACAACCATAGCTATCATACTAGCATCAATGCTGCACCTTTGAAGCACTCTATGGATGAAAATGTCGAACCCTAGTATGTTGGGCAGAAATTGGAGAAAAGCAATTGTCAGGTCCTGAGATTGTACAAGAAACAACTGACAAAATTATTCAAGTCAAGGAAAGACTGAAAGTAGCACGAGATCGTCAAAAGAGTTATGCAGATAACAAACGAAAACCATTGGAATTTCAAGTTGGAGACAAGGTATTGTTAAAAGTTTCTCCATGGAAAGGAGTTGTCAGATTCGGTAAAAGAGGAAAGCTAAGCCCAAGGTATGTTGGACCTTTTAAAATTATCAAAAGAATAGGACCAGTAGTTTATCAGTTACGGTTACAAGAGAAAATGGCAGGAATACATTATGTATTTCATGTATGTAACCTCAAGAAGTGCTTAGCAGACGAATCGTTAGTGATACCTCTTCAAGATATAGAGGTAAATGAGAAACTTAAGTTTGTAAAAAAGCCTATTCAGATTGAAGATAGAAAGATCAAAAATCTCAAACTCAAGAGATTAGTTCTAGTCAAAGTAAAATGGGACTCAAAGAAGAATACACATGGGAGCTCGAGTCAGAAATGCGAAGGAAATATCCACACCTATTCCAGTGAATCTCGAGGACGAGATTTAAAACAAGGTGGGGAGGATATAACAACCCTCGAAAAACGCCCCTAAACGTTCTTTAATCAAGAAACTAGACCCGTGAAACATTTATGTAATTAAATAAATGAAAAATCAAGAAAACACCACCTGTCGCGGGCCGCGACATGATCCCCTCAACCTTCTCGCGGGGCGCGAGAAGCCTTCTTTGCCAGACACCCTTTTGTGCCACGTGACACAACACGCGTCGAGGCTATGCTCGTGACCAGGCGACCCTAGCCGTAGCTAGGGTGCCCTCACGGGGCGCGAGAGAACCAGGGGATGAGGGGCCGTGGGGAGCGAGAGAGCCCAGAGAATCCTATAAATTGAACTTCAGTTCGACATTTCAATTCGTTCAGCAATCCTTCTTTTCTCTCTATGTTATAGCTCGATATTATACCCCCAAACCACGAAGCTCTGCCCCGTTGTAAGTTTTTTAACCCCTGATCACTAATTCTTTACCCTACCCGATTGATCTAGGACCCACCAACGCATGTCAAGGCCCTGCCCGACTAAGTTTGTTGGGTTCTGTCTCATGTTGTATGGCTTATGTGATTTGGGTTATTTTACTAACACTCGTGCATTGTATGTTATTTTATAGAAACTCAAGAAAATAATCAAGAAATATTACCAAAAAGCCCGTAGAAATACCTAAGTTTACAATGTGAGTCAATTCTCTTTTCTCACAGGTTGTGAGCCATTATTTCAAATGCTTTACAAAACCCTAAATATTTCAATTACAATGCTTAAGTCTTTGTATTCTATAATTGCTGCAAGTATTATGGGGTTTGTATACAGTACTTGATAATCTTCACAATTGGGCACTGGTATCCAATGTGTGATATGACCATAGTCACAGATCCGTCGAGTGTCAAGTACTGAACGAGTAATTGGGTAGATATAAACATTGTAATTGCTCTTAATACTGTAAAGTTATAAAAGCTCATTTTTATAAACTAAAATGTACTTGCCAGTATTTCTTGCTGATAAAATATTTTTAAAACGCGTTTCAGGTAACTTAATGTGAAGCTATAAGAAGCCGGCTATGGAGCACTGCCGGCTTAAAGAAAGTAGCTATAAAGTTACCTAAATAAAAAGTTTATGTTTTCAGAAACTAGTGTTTATCCCTATAACAATATTATATATGAAATATGGATTTTATCCCATTTGTTTAAAATAAAAGTTTGATGTTTTGAAACGTTGAAATTTATTTCCTAACTACGATTCTGATGTTTTAATTCTGCTGCCAAATTAATAAACACCGATACCACCGGCTGTTGCTCGCGGCTCCCGCTCCCAGGGTAGGGGTCAGGGGTTACGACATTATACCTTATGGTCACGTCATTTGGTTAGTTATATGATAAGCCGTTTCTATGTTCTTAAAAATGACGAAAATGCCTTTTTGCACATAAATCCAATTTAAGCATATGTAACCAAATTATTAACATGTAAACTGATGTTGCGACATTATTAAACATGTTTTGGCATGTAAGACTTATCATAGGACTTAATTAACCATCCGATCATATATTTACGCAAATGACCCGTTAAAGTAGCGTAAACTCCCTTAACGAGTCATAACGGGTCAAAAGCACTTAGGATCCTTTCCAAATCAGAATGTTAAGTTTATTAAACCATATCATATGAGTTCCAACACTCATTTGGTTTATAAGACTTCATTCTATCCGAATCCTCCGATTAAAGTCTCCACACACTAACATAAGTTATCCGACACATTAGGACACGTTTGAGCTTTGTTGTTTCCATTGATTCAAGGACGCTTACGCAATCCCAAGTGAGTACATAGCTCCCCTATTTTATGATTTCTAAATGTTTTAGGGTGACTCATATGTGCTAAACCGTTTTCAAGTTTTCAAAACAAAGTCTATGGTTTATATTAAACAATACGATTTCAATAATGTGAGGAACTTGTTGGTGCGTTATCCATAACACGAATGACATTTATTAGCTTTGGCCAACCGACCAGTAGTATGTTATGGTGTCATAGGACTGACAATCCCGTTATCGGACTGTCCACTGGATTTGGTGGATAGTTTGGGTAACAGAAATTGTTTCTGATTAACAAATCATTTGTTGATTTTGTTAGTCTAATTAAAGAGACCTTTCGAGGTCTATTAATGATACCCCATGGGTGGTATAGACGAGTCACACAAGTTTTAATGTATTCATTAAAGAACGACCAAAAGTTTTCACAATTAAAACACAGACGATTTATTTATGACACGAACAATTGATTGATGACACGGACAAATGGTTTATGACACGTACAATGGTTTATGACACGTAGCATGGACGATTGGTTTATAACAAGGACAAATGGTTTTGAACAATGTCACGCAATGATTTTCACTTAAAAATATAAACCATATAATGTTTTCGGTCTAGATTCATGGCTACAAGGTTTTTGTTTTTCTTATATCAACTTGTAAAGTTGGTAAAATATATTGCAATATCAAACACTTTTTGATTTCAAGGTTCATTCTTGTTGATTCTCGAAGTCGGACGGGGTATTGCAATATGAATTCAAAGCCATACATTTGACATACAAAACCTATGTACTCGCCAGCTTTTTATGCTGACTGTTTTTCACATATGTTTCAGGAACTATTGTTTGATGACATGAATACATACTTCACATAGGATGGATGGGAGCCTTAGTGACTTTAAAATACAAAAGACAATTTATGTGTATTTTGTTCTCTGTTTATCCCAAGACAATGTAAACAATTATCTTAATAATATAAAACTTTAAATACCATGTGTTGTGAAACAATTCCTATAACGTGACTCCCCGATGTTTCCGATCGGGGTGTTACACTCATCATCTTCACTTATAAATCCACTTCACAATCCACTCGCTAGTACACTACCATCTGTCATCCCTTTAGCTGCTCAATATCCACTAGAACTGCTTGCAGTTCAAAGTGAAATGGAATCTTTTTATAAGATAGTGGATCTATCCAAAAGAACCTTCTCATCTCTCTATGGCTTTAGACAACCCCAGAATTTGGATGAGTACTTGAAGCTGAAAGCAAAACAAGCAGAGGTTATAGCCAGAGAAGAAAGCAAAGGGATAGGTGATAGGAGATACCAAGGTCTGCTATCACATGGGCTTAACAAAGTGAGAAAGCTTGAAGACTTTGCTAAAGACCTTAGTAATCCATGAATGAGTAACCATTGGATACTGAGCTTCAAGAGGAACTAAGGGTTTATTACTTAGATCACATTATAAAGTACAAGTCCTATAAAGCAACAAAGGCCCAATTCAAGGACTGGTCAGTAGATGCTCTCAGAGAAGAAATTGACAGAATTACAAAGATAAGCAATGATCCTCTGATCAAGAAAAGCGCACCAAATTGGAAGAAATCCAAGGAAAATGATCTAGATGAAGCATTAAAGTTCAAGAGAATGAGAGCAGAGCTGGTTGCTGCTAATTATGGGCCTGCAAGGTCAATAGCTAGATGGTCAAAACTTAATGTTGAAGAGACCTACAAAAAGCTAGAAGAACTCAGAGCAAAAGACCCAACAGTTCCTCAAAAGCCTGTTTATCCTCAAACCACTGTTGGCAGGCCTTAACAGACCCATGCCTCCAAAAAGCTTACCTTAACATCTGTTTTACCCATAAATGCCTTGAATCAATTAAAAAGGCAAAAGTAGACTGATAAGGAAGATGAGGAGAGGTATGAAGAAATTCGAAAAGAGGCCATTAAATGCCCGATTGAATTTCACATGGATGACGCTGATCAACTCACTACCCAATTACATGAAACAATCAAATAGTTGGCAAGCAGACCACATTCCAAACTCGTCACAAATAACTCTCATCCCAAGAAAACCATCTGATCCAAAAACACTAAAGTGGAACTCATCCTCAGACACCCATGTATTGACTTTGCTCAGATCATATGGTAATGTTGAAAGGATACCAAGGAAGGATGCATATGGTCTAAGTGTAGATGACCTTCAAGATCTTTTGAATCTTCAACTGATAAGGGAAGAAGAAGACATGGATTCCTTGGACTTTGAACTTCAATTCAAAGGGCAAATCAGGGAAATGTTGATGAGGAAATAAAGATCAGAAATAAATGAAAGGTTTTGGTATCATCTGTTCTAGGGTGAGATTGTTGGCTCATGTGAAACCTTCCTTGAGAACAGATGATACAAAGCCAAAACAGTTCTGCAACAACTGATCCAGAATAAACAGTGCTTTGAATTCTACTCCCTTCAATGGCAAGATATCTAACAAGTGCTGCTTCAAAGGTCTGCTCAATACTAAGCACTGCTGGATTATAAAGACTGTTAAAGACTAAACCACTAAAGAAGTCAAAGATCTGCTTGAAGTCAAAGGTCTGATTACCCTTTGAGGAAAGCACTGCTAAAGCTTCAACAGAGGTTAAGTCCATCAGAGGATAGAATCAACAGAGTCTGGTAATCAGTGTTTTATTATTGTAACAGTGTTTAGCATTAGCGGTGTTTAGAGGTTGTTAATGTTGTTAGATGTCACTGTCTAGGTGACGTCAGCCAAGATGCCACAGTGGTTAGGATTGTACTATAAATAGACAGTGTCTGTACTGTTCTATTAGATCACTTCACTCACACTTGCATTTTGTACGAACAATCACTTGTGATCTCAAGCTGAGGGGAGATAGCAATTCATGCATACGTGATTGAATCATTGTGTAATACAATCATTCAACTAAAAGTATTTATGATGAAAGTCGTTCTACCATTGTTTGTGTTATAAAGTTTTTCTTCATTTTCGCTGCAATTATTTCATCTTATTATCTTCTTTCATTAATCATCTTATAAAAACAACACAAACAATTAAACTCAGATCCTAACAAACTCTTTGTTCTTAATCATAATCTGAACCTACAAGCGTTCACAAAACCAGACATTTCATTCGCGGTCAATAAACTATCTCTAGTTATGCACTCGCCAAACCAAACACATTAGCATGCTTTAAAACGGTTGCTTCCATATCTCAAAGGAACCATGTACCATGGCCTATTTCTAAATCGGAAATCCCCTTTGGAACTTAATGCATTTTCAGATTCGGGGTGGGGTGGAGTCACAACCACCAGACACTCTACAACAACTTACATACTATATCTCGGCTCCAATATCATCTCTTGGAAATAAGCAAGACAAAAGTCTGTCTCGCGATTGTTTACCGAAGCTGAATACAAGGTGCTTGCTAATGCCACAACCGAGTTGTTGTGGGTTCAAAACCTTCTAACTGAGCTTGGCGTACATGTAAAAGATCCTCCACATATATATTGTGACAACACAAGTGCCACGTATGTCTTCGCAAATCCGTTCTATTACTCGCGCATGAAGCACATTGCACAAATCCGGTCTATCACCCACGCATGAGGCACATTGCTTTAGATTACCACTTCGTTTGTAAGAAAGTGGCTACCGGTGCCCTCAAAGTTCTTCATGTTAACTCAACCAACCAGCTAGCTGGTGTGTTAACCAAACCAGTTTCTCGAGCCCCATTCGTCTCTCTATGCTCCAAAATTGTAGTCTCTGATGGATTCTCCATCTTGTGGGGACGTGTAAAGGATTATACATCTTCACGGACCAAACTGCAAACTACTTCAAATGAATTCAAATTCAAATATGGTCAAATGATGCAACTGTATATTTATTCTTATCACCTCAATCATTTCCTATTATTGTATGCCTTGTAATTGTAACCGTACATTTTATAATGTGAATGGATCCATCGAGATCATTAAGCCAAAAAAATATTGCACCAATGACCCAATTGAAATTACACCATCAGATATTGAATAATGAAAAGTCACAGCTTGACTTTTCAAAATGTGATAAAATTGACTATCCAAATAGCTTACCCATTCATCATGTTTGCAGATATATTGATATAAAAGAAGCTCGCAGTTCATTTTCTACACTTGTATGTGAGTTCAAATAAAAAGTTGGTGAGGAGCTCGCAGTTCATTTTGTAAGATGGAAGCAGCGAGGGCGGGTTGCGGTGGTGGTGGCTGCAGAATCAAGTTAAGGATTATTGTGGTGGCTGCATGGTTGTGGTTGATCATCACAGCAACAGTAGCGCAGTCTCAAAACACTACCCACACCGATCCAGCTGAAGGTCTGTCTCCGCTTTTTTATACTATTTATTTTTTATTTCTATGTGCAATTATAGTTGATGATCTCAGATTCTCAATGGCGTATTCATTTCTGCTGATCCTTCACTCTATCTGAGACCTTAGTTTATTGAGCTCATTAATCAGGTTCATTTAATAGAGCTTGATCTTGATTCACTTTTGTTTAATATCAAACTCAATAATTGCAAACTACCATTTAACCACTTCCAACTCATTCAAACCGATTACTTTCAATTCATCTATTTGATTTACTCGATAAAACCTTTAAAGATAAAATGTAACTAAACGAGCTCACAAATGTGTCTGGTCACAATGAAAAACCACCACACTTTTCCAAAAAAATAATTCTGTCTTACCAACATCCTTATAGATTTCACATTATCAACAAATTTTACATAAATTTTTCATAACTAATTTATCTAGTACTATAATGTATTTTTTTAACGGCAAATTTCTTCTATTCACGTTGTCTTGTCTGTGAGACTTGAATCTAAAATCTTCCTTCCAAAACATAGGTGTTTAAAGACTTTGCCTTTGGCAATGGACCACCCCATTGGTTTGTATTATAATGTAATTAGGTTTAGTATCTTATAAACAAAAATAATAAATTACTTCCAAATTTTACATAATTAAAACTAGTGAAAGTGTAAAATACAATCCCTTAACGTATACAACGTGCGAGATGAAATAATAACATGCATGATTAGTTTTATAACATGCGTGATTAGGGTTTTACCCTATGCGTAATTTTCGATTTAATACATGCATGATTATGGTTTTTTCAACATGCGTGATTAGAGTTTTGAGTTTTATAACGTGCGTAATTTCATCTCGTACGCATCGTATGTTAAGGAATATTGTACGTTAACCAACCCCATTAAAGCTAAACGTAACTTAAGATATATATATATATATAATTTTACAACTCAATATATACATGTTTTAACTTTTAAAAAACAATTAAATCGCCTTCGTAGCCATTTGTTCATGAACAAATATTCCAAAACATCTGGGACCGACATAATGGACGTCCCAGTCAAAAACATCCATCACCTACCCAATAAATCTATATTTAATGTCAAATTGTCTCATGTGAATAAAATAACTAAAAGGTTCAATATATAATCACTATTACGTCACTAGAGATGAGCAAGAAACTAGTTAGCTTGAACTGATTTGAAGAAACCAACCTGAACCGAAGCCAGTTTGGAATCGATTGAGTACAAAGTGGTTCGGTTTGATATACAAACTGTAGGTTTAATTGGGACCTGTTCCTATTATCCACGCCACAAACTTAACCAAACTGATTTAGAACCGGTAAGAAAAATTGGTTCATTTATTTAATTAAACTAGGTTAGAACCCCGTATAATACACGGGTTGAATAAATGTAATTTTATATGTCAAATAATAAAAAAATATATCTTTAAAAACCTTGTTTATTACACTGGTTGAATAAATGTAATTTTATATACCAAATAATAAAACAATATATCTTTAAAAATCTCGTTTATTACATGGGTTGAATAAATGTAATTTTATACATTAAATAATAAAAAAGTTATATCTTTAAAAACCTCGTGTATTGTTTATTGTATGGGTTGAGTAAATTTAATTTTATATATTAAATAATGAAAAAGGTTACATTTTTAAGAACCTCATGTATTATATGGGTTGAGAACATATAATTTTATATACCAATCAATAAAAAGTTATATGTTTAAAAACCCTGTGTATTATAAAGCCTTTGAATTAAACTGACAAAATGGCCCAAACAACAGGGACTAAAATAACATTTAACTCTTTACATTATATTTATATATATTTAGTGTACACCCATTAGTTTTTTTTATTATATAATATAGATATAGATTATTGAGTTAGTTACATAGTTAGTCCTTGTGGTTTGTATAAAGTAACATATTTAAATACTAATAGTTTAAAATCACATTCTAAGGTATTAGCTTTTCATTTTGTAACGTTTGGACGTATTAATGTTATTTGTAGTTTTAAAATCACATTCTATTAGTACCTTAACTCTAGATTATTTATATTATAAAATTATATTATATTTATGAAATAGTTTACAAAATTATATTAAAAGATAACAAATATATCGTATATCACTAATCTAATATGCATATTAATATGATAAGTGTATTATATTAATAAAGTGATAACGTAAAGAGATGTTATAAATATTATTAAAGAGAAAAATTAAAATAAAAGCAAAAAGATTATAAGATTAAATTTTATATCTAGCGAAAAGTATATAAAAATTAATATATTAATGTAATAGCAACCAAAACATTTATAGTTATCTTTTAATTAATATTAATTATAATTAAGTAGGAGATAGAGATGAGAAAACTAAAAAATAGATTTTTTTTAAAAGATAACTAAAAAATAGATGGCTCCAATGAATGACATGTGTCCATTCATTGGTTTCTTTTATTATATAGTATAGATGTTAGTTTATTATTTTTTTTAATTTATAAAAAGCCGGTTATTTTTATCCTAAAATAGTTTAAAAAATTATAAAATTTGTATTTTATGTTTTTTAAAACTTTTTTGTCAGAAAAATATTTAAAAAGTGCATGCAAGAATCGGTTTACGAATTGAAACTCGGTGTTTCAAACCTGCCTTTCAAGCCGAGCAAACCAGTGAGGTCCCGAACCGGTTTCAACCAGATACACAATAACTAGGTGTAATGGTTTGACTAAAATTAAATAAACAAAAAATGTGACTGCCTGGTTTACTGGACCCTACATCTTTTCTCTCTAACACCCGCCAAGGGCTTGGCGGAGGGTGCCCTTGGTTTTATTGTCATATTATTTTAACTAGGATTTTTCCACCGCACGTTGCGACGGAAAATCAGCATTCGATTCGTTACTTACCGTTATCATACCCGCAATCGCTATAGCTTATATATTGTCACGTTGAGAGAACCATAAAAATGAATACGGTATTCAAATCATAACGGTATATTTGAAGTTATAAGACGTTATATTATATTACTTAAATGCGTCATGTCTGTAAAACCATAAAAATATTGTATTAAATGCTAATGTTCTTCGGATGATATCAGTTCATTTTCTCATGGCAAAATACAAAAAAAAAATAACTATATCTAATCGTTACCATAGATTAAAATAAGCACGTCAAAACATTATATTCGAAATGTATAAGACGCTATTTTTTTTACTAAAATAACAAAAAGGGTAAACACGCCATTTATAAAAAAGTAAAGCATGACATCGCTTTGATGACATGTGCGATTGTGTTTTGATCACTCGTACATTACTATTCATAGCTATGTTTCGAGTAAAGTTTATATATAGATGTAGAAAAAATAAACACGTCACAATGACATACACATGATTTTATAAAATATATTATCTTAAGAACCATAAGCGAATTAAAATATGTCAAAAGTAGTTAAAATGATAAAACATTACAATTAAGAACAAAAATACTATTTTAATAAATGTAGCTGACACAAATATTATGCTAGAAATATTATGTAGCTTAATAATTAAAATGACATTTACATACAAATCCCATAGGTTTCATCATGAACATTTAATTGTATTAATGTAAATAAAATAAAAGTGAATGGGTATTTTTTATCCTTAACGTTTTTTATGACAATTCTACCCTTTACTACACAAAAATTACTTAGATATATTTACTAATACATGATGGCATTGATGTAAATAAATTGAAAGTATTTGTACTCTAGCTTCATGATATAATATAATATAATATAATATAATATAATATAATAGCAATTTTTTCCCAACATATTTTTTAATCATATGCTTTATGTGTTGTACGTTAGGTAGGGGTGTTCAACATCGGATAATCCGCTTTTCGGATATCCGAATTTCGGATATCCGAAAATTTCGGATAGTGGATTTTGATATCCGAATCCGTATCCGAAATTTCGGATACCCGAATTTCGGATACCCGAAATTTCGGATACGGATTCGGATATCAAACTGGATATCCGAAATTAAAAACTACACAAAAAATTCCATCTCATACAAATGGTTCATGTACAAGCAAAGCAATAAACATACTGAAGGTTCATGATGTAAAATTCTAAATGATACAAATAATTCTTGCCTAAATTTAAGGTTACTTCCACTCGAGAAAACAAGAAACAAATAAATAAGATTTTACATAATAACTGCGGACCAAATAAGCTTAGTAGATTAATATGACAAGGATGAATCCATTTCATCCCCTTTATTGTTTGAGTTAAAACCTGTAAGTTGTTGAAAGGGTGATATTCACTTGTAAACCAGTTAGGAAGATGATAGTATGAAATGACCTGAAGAACAGAAGATGAATACGAGCAATGGGAAGAATGAAAGATGATGACGGTGTGGAGATGCCGACCGGCGGCGTGGTGAGCAACTCATAAGAACAGTATGAGGGAGTGGCGGTTGAGTCCTAATTTCTTGGAATGGATGAAAAGAGGGTAGAATCAGGAGAAAAGATGATGGAAAACGGATTGAAAACCCAATATTATACAATATAATATTTATTTTTTATTTTTATGTTTTCGGATATCGGATAATCCGATTATCCGAAATTTTTAAAAACTCTCATCCGAATCCGAATCCGAAACTTCGGATTATCCGATTTTCGGATATCCGAATTTTCGGATATCCAAAATTTCGGATATTTCGGATATTTCGGATACGGGTTTTCGGATATTTCGGATACGGATTTTTTTGAACACCCCTAACGTTAGGTAATTATTGTACTATTTTTATAAAGTTTAAGATGCACATGAGCGGTGCATTACGGGTATGTTTGGCAAAAGTAGCTGGTAGCTGGTGGCTAGAAACGGGTGGCTAGATGGTTGTGGCTGGTAGATGGAGTATTTTAGATATATTTAGGTGTTTGGCAGAATAGGCGGAACTTTTAATAAAATGTATAAAATGACCAAAATGTACATAACTGAAAAAACATAATACTAAACGTAATCTCTCTCTCTCTCTCTCTCTCTCACACACACACACACACATATATATATATATAACTTTTTTCTCAAATAAATAAAACATGGTCATTTTCAATTAAATAAAACATAGTCGTTGACAAACAGTTGAGAACATAATATAATACTATTAAATCATTAATGTCATTATCTTTTAATAACTAAGAATTTGATTTTTTGTTATCTTTAGAAAAAAATTAATCAAAGAATTTGTTTAAAAGATAATTAAGAATTTGATTTTTTGTTATGTTTAGAAAAAAATTTAAAAAGTTGGTGCATTAAAAAGATCATTATATTTAGAGGTTAAAAAAGTCATTTTTTCACTAAAAAGTTCATTATATTTAGAGGTTAAAATATTCATTTTTTAACTAAAAGTTTGTAGCTCCTTCTAAATGCTACTAGTAGGAGCGTTCAACTAAAAGCTTCAAGCTTCTAACCTGAAAGTTTCAAGCTCCTTCAACCAAACAAGGTTTTTTTTATTAAGTAGGAGCTTTTTCTTATAAGTTCAAAGCTAGAAGCTTCTAAAAGCTTCATGCTAAACATACCCTAAGTAACAGGAATTGGCATTTTCATAATAAACTGAATGTAGAGGGTTAGGTTTGAAAATAGTTGAAACAAATATCCACAAACTACCATTTTGATATTTTCCCGCCTGAATGAGCATAATGTCAGTGGTAGTATGTTGGTTTAAGGTGGTTCTGCCTAAACTTACTTGGGACTTTATTTCCAGCAAAGGTCACTCTTCTTAATACCTGATGGTAAGACGGTGCAATACTCCATTTAAAACTGATTTTGATTCGCGTTACAACGAGTGAGATGGTCCTAATACATATTTTGAGTTGCGAGGTAAATGTTCGTTGAGTTTTGGGCTTTTGGCAATTAGGCTTGGGTAACATTATGTCTGGAAATGACATTAAAGATCAAGACCTAATTCAGTCATTCTCGATCTCGCTAGTGTATTGAGTTTTTGATTTTGTCAAGTTGAAGATTTGGGTTAGTAGTAACTTGGTTATGATATTGATGTGAATGAAACTCGTGTTGCAGTGCGAGCTATAAATGAAATCTTCAGGCAATGGAGGATATCGGAAACTGTAGTAACACAGAGGGGATGGAACCTAAGCGGAGAACCATGCAGCGGCGCTGCTTTGGAAGCTACCAGCTTCGATTTACTGACTTACCATCCTGGCATCATATGTGATTGTAATTTCCCTAATTCTACTTGCCACATCACTCAACTGTAAGTGCTTCTCTTGGATTTCTTCCCTTTAATGAACTTTAGGAACAACTTTTCTTACCACTACAACTGTTATACTTATATGCATTTTTGTATCTTTTGACAATGGTTGCTTCCCCAGAAAAGTTTATGCAATGGATGTGGCGGGCCCAATTGTCACACCCCGAATTTCCACGTGTTACCGGTGGGCCCGGTAGGGGAGTATCGTGACGTGGTTGGCAACATAATAGTCAAACAACACAATATTTAAATGCACAGCGGAAGCAAAGTATAGATTTAATTCAACCAAAAGATATTGTAATATTAAGTATCACAAATAGTCGAATATAAATCCACAGGTAGATCAAAAATAAAAAGGAAACAAATGTTCAACAGTTTATGACATCCAAGCTGGCGAGACTTATTGTGGATGCTAGGAGACAAGCCAGCCTATTTCGCGTAGTACCTGCACTTAACCTATTTAGGAAAAATACGTCAGTTTACACTGGTAAATACAATCAACCGACTCATTTTGAAAAGAGTTTAAGAAAAATGCATTTAAGGCACAAGGCACAAATAATATTTTTATAACTTGGGATAATTATTTAAATATATAAACTTGTAAAGGATTTACATGTTCCTTATGCGTTCAGTAGCCCGGATCGAGCCGGGTTAAAGATCAATAAACACACCACTTTATTTAAATGAGACACTGACAGGTGTACGCCTACACCTGAGTGCTAAGGTCGTGGCCATTTCGTAAAATGATGCCAGGGATATCCGGGACACGGTCATTAACCCCCCAAAGGCTTTAAGCAAACAAAACAATTTAAACGAAACATCTCAATACTTTAACCATATATAATTAAAGATTCAATGTCCGACCAAGCGGTATTTTATATACCTTACCCAAGCAGGTTCAAAACACTCTATTTAATATTTAAAATCAGTAGCAATTAGATTGGTGTCAAAAGGATTTGTAAAACTCATTTTATGGCCGAAAAGGGCATATTCGGTATTTACCGAATTAAGGCACTAATCCTAGCTTATGATCAGTTTAAAAATAATTAAAAATCTTCAAAAATCCCAAAATATTATATTACATCAGTGGGTAAAAGGTTTGGTGTCAAAAATGGGTTTTAGATAGGCGTTATGCTAATGACGTCATTTAATTACTAAGAATCGCTATAATTACGTCATTAAGCATAACTCCTAATCTGGACCTCCGCTTGATGTGAAAATTTACAGACATGTCTAAAAATCAGTAACTAAAATTATTTTACTTTCATATCTCCAAAAATCTCGTTTTATGATCATAAGGGCATTACGGTCAATATTTAGGCGATTAACGGAAACATCGGACAAATAAGGATTCATGTGGTATAAATGCAGAGGGTTATACCAACATGTAACTAGGTCCTAATAGAACTTTAAGGCATGTCTAAAACTATCTAAACCGGGTCAAAACTGAGGTCAAAGCAAAAGTCAAACTTTTGCGTCTTTCGGTTCCGAATCGGTCTTAAACAGAAAGTTGTCGAATCAAACAAGCGTAGACAAGTTTTTATACTTATTTTCAAGTTATATGACTGATAAAACAGATTACACGCCTTTTATATTGCTAATTACGCGTTAATTCCAAAATACCAATTCTGTTGACTTTTTCGGACAACCTTTGACTCGACAAACGACCTAGTTAGGATTCGAATCAGTGAGTGCCCTTTTAGGGGTTTATTAACCATATAAATACCAACTTATAACAACTTTTGATTCGACTAAACTCTGGACCGATTGTGATTTATCGCTAAATCAAACCGTAGTTACGACGGTTTGATTTCTAGGCTATAAACTAAGTATAAATGAATTAGAGAAGGTTAGGCATACTTACACACGACTAATGGATGATTTGGAATGCTTGTGACCTGCTTGAATGCTCCAGAAATGCTCAGAGGTTGATGAATGATCAATGTAGTAACATGTGGGTCTTATAAACAACTTCAAACATACTTGGATCATCAACACCTAAGTCTAGGAGTGTTACAATATCAAGCACAAGTGCCCTACATGCTAAAAACCACCTTAGGCAGCCCAAGGTATCGAAAAAAATGAGATTTGAGTCCGTTACAAGCATCAACAGGCAGCTGCCTGTTTTTTCTGCATCTGCAGGTCTGAGGAGGCCCGCATTAGATGTTCACATATGGGAGGCGGGCCGCGTGGCCCATCTGATCAGGTTACACATGTTTCTTTAATTGCACTTTGGTGCCTAGTCCCCCGAAAGGTCGTTTTCAAGATGTTTCTTGCATTTTAAGGCTGCTATATTTACGTATGGGGGCTTTAATACTTATACCCACTTTGTCAAGTCCTCGGGTAACTTTGTGATCACCCGAAAAGCCCTAATTTCAAAGTTGACGATTCTAACCCTCACACACGAATTTTATCACAACTTTCTCATACGGTAACGAAACTTGGTGAAATTTTTATGGTAGGTTCTAGTGAGCATATTTAATCGTTACAAGGCTTCGGGTTTGCTAAAAGGTCACTCAGAGGTATAACTTAAACATGTTGACACATTTAACCCCTGTAGTTTGTAATCTCTCACTTTCTTTCACAATTCGCTTCGTATGATCCATGATCCATTCGTTTAAGGTTATAAACATTATGTAGGGTTATTGTAAAGTATATTTATTCATTGTTGACACTTTGAACCCTTATATTTACACAGTTTCACTGTTTGTCAACTTTAGTCCTTCTAGAACATTCTTTCACACGTTCAAACCTATGACACGTGTCAACACATTATAGGACGTAAATTTTCGAGGTGTTACATCCTCACCCCCTTAAAAGAAATCTCGACCCGAGATTTACTGAAATAAGTAAGGGTACTTTTCTTTCATCGTGGATTCAACCTCCCACGTATACTCGGGACCTCTACGGGCATCCCATTTGACCTTTACAAAAGGTATATGCTTCCTTCGAAGCTTCCTTACCTGTAGATCTTCGATCGATAAAGGTTTTTCCACAAATTTCAAGCTCTTATCTATGTGCATATCTGTATGGGGTATAACCAGTGATTCGTCAGCGAAACACTTCTTCAGATTGCAGATGTGGAACACATTGTGTATACTACTGAGCTCTTCAGGTAAGTTTAACTTATAGGCAACTGACCCGACACGTTCGATAACCTCGAAAGGTCCTATGTATCTCGGGCTTAGCTTACCTTTCTTACCAAATCGCATCACTCCCTTCCAGGGTGACACTTTAAGTAGGACTTTGTCACCTACTTCGAAGTGAAAATCCTTACGACTTGGATCAGCGTAACTTTTATGCCTATCCCGGGCAGCTTTGAGACGGTCACGAATCTGGGCAATCTTGTCCGTCGTCTCGAACACTATCTCCGGTCCAGATAATTGGACATCTCCAACTTCTGCCCAACAAACGGGCGATCTACACTTTCTACCGTATAATGCCTCAAAAGGCGCAGCCTTGATGCTGGTATGGTAGCTATTGTTGTAGGAGAATTCAACTAATGGTAGGTGCTTATCCCAGCTACCACCCAAGTCAATTGCACATGCACGAAGCATGTCTTCCAACGTTTGAATAGTACGCTCACTCTGACCGTCTGTCTGTGGATGGTAAGCCGTACTAAAGTTCAAACGTGTGCCAGATTGTTGGAAACTTTTCCAAAAATGTGATGTGTATCTAGTATCTCGGTCAGAGATAATAGCTACAGGTATGCCATGTAGGGCTACAATCTTATCAACGTATAACTGGGCTAACATATCGGAGCTGTAAGTCTCCTTGATGGGTAGGAAATGTGCTGATTTAGTCAGTCGGTCCACTATTACCCAGATGGTGTCATTTCCTTTCCTTGTCTTGGGTAACTTGGTGATAAAATCCATAGTTACCATTTCCCACTTCCACGTAGGAAGTTCAGGCTGTTGTAGCAAACCTGACGGTTTCTGATGCTCGGCTTTGACCTGCGCACATGTCAAGCATTTGGCTACATGAGTGGCTACAGAATTTTTCAAGCCTATCCACCAATAATTTGCCCTAAGATCCTGGTACATCTTATCAGCTCCAGGATGAACGGAGTATTTGGAACTATGGGCTTCCTGGAGGATAACATCACGAAGTCCTCCATAAGTTGGAACCCATATCCGTCCATTCAATCGCAGAATTCCGTCCTTGCTAAGAGTCAACTGCTCCTCAGTTACTCCTAATTTTTCATTAGGATAGTTAGCTTCCAACACAGCTTCCTTCTGTGCAGCTAACAATCTTTCTATCAAATTGTTCTTTATTTCCATGCGCTTGGCATTGATTCGGATGGGTTTCACCTTCTCCTTCCGACTCAAGGCATCGGCGACTACATTCGCCTTGCCGGGATGGTATCTTATTTCACAATCGTAATCATTCAGAGTTTCCATCCAACGGCGTTGCCTCATGTTCAAGTCCTTCTGGTTGAACAGATGTTGAAGGCTTTTGTGATCAGAATAGATCACACATTTTATTCCATATAAGTAGTGCTTCCACAGTTTTAGTGCGAATACAATGGCACCCAACTCTAAGTCGTGGGTGGTGTAATTCTTTTCGTGCACCTTTAACTGACGTGAAGCATAGGCAATGACTTTGCCTTTCTGCATAAGCACACATCCCATCCCAGTGTGTGATGCATCACAATAAACTACAAACTCCTCTATTCCATCAGGCAATGTCAGTACTGGAGCATTGCTTAACTTTTGTTTCAGAATATCGAAGGATTCCTGCTGCTTAGGACCCTAGTCAAACTTAATCTTCTTACGTGTCAGCGAAGTCAGGGGTGCAGCGATCCTTGAGAAGTTTTCAATGAATCGCCTATAGTATCCTGCCAAACCTAGGAAGCTACGTATTTCTGTAGGCGTCTTTGGCTCATGCCAATTCATGACAGCTTCAACTTTAGCGGGATCTACATGGATACCACGCTCACTAACAACATGTCCAAGAAACTGGACTTCCCGAAGCCAGAATTCACACTTCGAGAACTTGGCATAGAGCTTTTCTTTATGAAGTAGTTCCAGAATGCAGTGAAGATGCTTTTCATGGTCAGCTTGGTTCTTTGAGTAAATGAGAATGTCGTCGATGAAGACGATGACGAATTTATCTAAGTGCGGCTTGCAAACGCGATTCATGAGATCCATGAATGCGGCCGGTGCATTAGTGAGCCCAAAAGGCATCACTGGGAACTCGTAATGACCATAACGAGTCCTAAGTGCTGTTTTGTGCACGTCTTCATCTCTAACCTTCAATTGATGGTAGCCTGACCTCAAGTCAATCTTCGAGAAGAAACTTGCTCCTTGGAGTTGATCGAACAGATCGTCGATTCTATGCAAAGGATACCTATTCTTGATAGTAACCTTATTAAGCTCACGGTAGTCGATGCACAGTCGCATCGATCCATCCTTCTTCTTGACAAATAAAACCGGTCCTCCCCAAGGGGACGAACTAGGTTTGATGAAACCTTTGGCTAGCAAATCATCTAGCTGCGTCCTCAATTCCTTCATCTCTGCTGGTGCCAACCTATAAGGCGCCCTTGCAACTGGTGCTGATCCAGGAATAATGTCAATTCTGAATTCTACTTGCCTATCTGGTGGCAAACCAGGTAGTTCTTCAGGAAATACTTCGGGGTATTCAGAAATGACTGGGATATCTCCAATCTTGGGTTTCGGCTCATCAATAATCACCTATGCCATGTAGATGACACAGCCCTTCTTCAAACACTTTGAGTCTTTGAGTATAGACATTTTCTCGGGCAGCCCATACTGGGTATCTCCCTGGATCGTAAGTGATTCACCAGACGAAGTCTTGATCATCACTTGCTTCTTATTGCAAATAATCTGGGCTTGGTTATGTGATAACCAGTCCATACCCAAAACTATGTCGAAACCGGCTAGTTTTAAAGGAAGTAGGGACAAAGGAAAAGAGTGGTTCTTAATGGATATGAAACATCCATCTAATAAGGTTGAAGCGGTTTCTAAAGTACCATCTGCTAGTTCCACCTCATACTTCACACTTAAAGTTTTAACAGGTAGTTTCAACAATTCACAAAACTTATTATCTACAAACGACTTATCAGCGCCTGAATCAAATAACACTCTCGCATAAACATCATTTACGAGAAAGGTACCTGTTATCACGCTGTCGTCCTTGACGACTTCCTTAGCATCCATCCTGAAGACCCTAGCATTGGTCTTCCTAGTCTCTTCGGGCTTCTTGGCGTATTTTGGGCAATTGCTCTTGATGTGCCCCTTTTCACTGCAACCGTAGCAGGTCGCATCCTTTATCTTCTTGCAATCCAAGGTTTTGTGTTCCTTGGACTTGCACAACCCACATGCAAAAGCTTTTGATTGTGAATTCAAATTCGATTCATACCTGCACTTCCCAAAGTGCTGCCTCTTGCAGATTTTACATCTGGGTTTTTCACCCGACTGCTGACCATCCTTCCTAAAACCTGACCCCTTCTTTTGGTCATTGTTTCCCTTCTGCTTCTTGTCCGAACGTCGTGAGTTGTCATCCTCACGCTTCCTCTTTTCGGTATCATTTTTCCTCTGTGACCTCAGCCTGACAGCATCCAAGGTAAGGGACAATGATATGTCCGCTACTGACCGAAAAGTAGTTGGTCTGGAGGCCTTCACATTTGCTTTGATCTCCGGTTCCAAACCTCCGATAAAACGAGCTATACGTTTAGGCTCCGGAGTTACCAAATAAGGGACCAAACTTGACAAAGTATTGAAAGTGGTAAGGTAGGCCTGACAGTCCAGGTTTTTCATGACCAGCGCCAGGAAGTCAGATTCAATTCTCTCAACCTCATGTTGAGGGCAGAAATTTTCCTTGATTAGTGCCATGAACTGTTCCCAGGTCATGTTGTATAACGGGACTTTCCCTGTGGCTTGGATCAAAGATCTCCACCAGGCTAAGGCTTCTCCTTTGAAAGACTGTGAGACAAACTTCACAATATCCCTATTATGGCAACCACTGATATCCACCACAGTATCCATTTCGTCCATCCAAGTCATGCAATCAACAGCTCCTTTTTCCCCAGTGAAGTCCCTGGGTTTGCACGAAACAAAGTACTTATAGGTGCAACCCCTATTACGAGGTTCTTGATCCTGTATGACTCTTTGGGATGGAACACTCCTTCGGTTTGACGAGTGGTGAGAATTACTGTTGTGGGCAGTGTGGGTCCTGGAGGGTGTTCTAGAGTGTGGTGCAGATTGGGTCCTTGCATGGGTACCACCTGATTCATGGAGCTGTCTATCCATGGCTCTATTAACCGCATTATCTATCATTGCTTGTAATTCTGCACCCGCTACCTTTACTCGGGCATTATCAATCACTATCCCTGGGTGACTGTTGACCTCGTTTGAGTCTGCCATGTATCTTGAACTGTAACATATCGACAATAATTTATTGGTGAGTTTATTATAGAATTGTCTTTTATGGCAATTTTATTAACCGTGGTAACATAGACCACATATGGTTAATTTATTACTCACATAAATTTAGGATTTCTAATATAATTTATCCTAATTATAAAACAATAATTGTTTTATTAGCACATAAGGCCTAGTCACAGGGACAATTTAGATTATAAGCTATGATTTCAGAGAATCAAAGCATGAAGGTTTGAACAAAGTTCATTACCTTTATCAGACAGGGTCTCAGACTAATACTGTCTTTTGTCTCATATAAACATGAGAAGGGCCCGTAGGCATTCCATTACCAATGGATGGTAAAAAGAACTGATCATATTTATTAATGATTTAACCCATGATCCCGAGATCATTTATTTGGGTTTAGAATCTTTGAAAAGATCCATATATAATAACAACACGTGTTTTTAACGAATCATGTCTGCCAGGAGTGTTAACATGTTTTCAGATGTTAACAGGGATTTGAATCTTTTTAACGAGTTTTACCATCTGGGCCAGGTCTTAAAATGACATGCAGGCTAGGTTATACTTTTAAGATCCTTAATTAAAATAGCTTAGGCAGATAGATTTTTTTTTTAAAAGGAATGATTCTGATTTATTTATTCCATATATAATTTAATTATGCATAACTTAGCAAAGATGAAATTTATAAACTTACATTCCATTAAAACTAAAAGTAGTACATTTTGCCCTACACGGGACTTTTCACATAAACACATGCCCACGCAGGAGCTATACAGATAATACATGTCCTCACAGGGACTGTTTACTAAAGTAAATGTCCACGCAGGGACTAATAAAGACAAGTCCACGTAGGGACTAAGTACAAAGGTAGATGTCCACGCAAGGACTACATACACACATAAATAAATGTCCACGTAGGGACTTGATTTAAACAAGGAAATACAACAATATATATAGGGATTTAACGATCCCGTTTCTTCTTTCCCTTCAGCAAGTTTGCCAAACCACTCATGAATCCCTCATTTTTCTTACGCTCTTTCTGGAGGTCTCGCTCCACCTTGCCCAGTCTTTGACGGAGATCCTCTTGCTCTGGTGGAGAAAATCGTGGTGACTGGTACTGTGGCGGCGGCTGAACAGGTACTTGATACCCTCGAGCTGGGCGCCCTATTCCCCAAGGGGTTCCATAAGGTCCTTCTGGGTTAAAGGCATTGTAGTTTGCTGTCACTTGGTAAGGATCCTCCGCATAAGTATAGTTATGGTATGCTGGCGGTCCGTAAGGGTTGTAAGCTGCCGGAGCAGTATAAGCAGGGATAGGGTGGCCAAAACCCGATGGTGACGGTGCAATAGGTGCCGAATTCACCTCTGAAACTGGAACTGAAGGTCCACCCATTTGTGGGCCTTCATATATAGGCGGGTAGTGGCTGCCGCTAGAGTGTTGAGGGGTGTTGAGATGAAAATCCACTTCTCGTGCTGAGATCCGTGCGCCAGTCCTCCTACGTCTTGGTGGTTCTGGAGGCTCTAGATGTACTGGCGGCGGTGGAGGTGGTGGCGTGACTGCCTCATAACGTGGATCCCCAGAGGGATCTTGCTGTTGCTGCTGTGGTGGCTGCTGGTGAGGTGATGGGTGGTAAGATGGTGTATTGTACCACTCACACCGTTCGAACCGTGCCATGTGACTATCCGGACCCTGGTATGGTGTTTCGTGAAATGACGATCCGTCTGAGATCACAAAAGGATGGTTTAGGGACCCGGTTGAAGCCTCGACGGGATCTGCGTCCTCGTCCATATCTTGATCACCAGAAAAATGATCCTCCGGTCCTAGTGGGTTAAAGCCCACTTGTTCTGGTAGGTACTCTGCTGGGTTAAACTGACCCTGAAAGATAGGAGTAGGGTCGTCGAAGGAACGGTGCGATGCTGATCGTTGCAAAGGTATGTACGAAGGTGGCGGATTGTTGGGCTCATTCTCGGACTGAGGCCCATATGAGTGATAATATGGAGGCGTGGAGCTATGTGAAGTAGATCGTCTGGAAGTCTCCTCGTAAACCCTCCAAGGTTCTTGTGGATCTGCACTCCTTGTAGATGAAGGAGTTCGTCGGCCCGAAGGCCCGGCCTCGTGGTCGTTAGGGGCGCTCATTGGCGCCTTTCCTCGATCTCCTCGTCTGAATCTTGGCGGCATTGCTTAACCTGTTAATATAACAAAGGTAATGACAAGGAAAATAAAGGACAAAATTTAAATTATAATAAAAACATTTTGGATTATTCCTATGTTCTTTGTCTAGACTCGAAGATTTAGGAATGTGCAATTGTGTAACTGAGATTAAACACAAAATGCTAGTGTTTAATTCACTCAATGTTGGCTCTGATACCAACCTGTCATACCCCGAATTTCCACGTGTTACCGGTGGGCCCGGTAGGGGAGTATCGTGACGTGGTTGGCAACATAATAGTCAAACAACACAATATTTAAGTGCACAGCGGAAGCAAAGTATAGATTTAATTCAACCAAAAGATATTGTAATATTAAGTATCACAAATAGTCGAACATAAATCCACAGGTAGATCAAAAATAAAAAGGAAACAAATGTTCAACAGTTTATGACATCCAAGCTGGCGAGACTTATTATGGATGCTAGGAGACAAGCCAGCCTATTTCGCGTAGTACCTGCACTTAACCTATTTAGGAAAAATACGTCAGTTTACACTGGTAAATACAATCAACCGACTCATTTTGAAAAGAGTTTAAGAAAAATGCATTTAAGGCACAAGGCACAAATAATATTTTTATAACTTGGGATAATTATTTAAATATATAAACTTGTAAAGGATTTACATGTTCCTTATGCGTTCAGTAGCCCGGATCGAGCCGGGTTAAAGATCAATAAACACACCACTTTATTTAAATGAGACACTGACAGGTGTACGCCTACACCTGAGTGCTAAGGTCGTGGCCATTTCGTAAAATGATGCCAGGGATATCCGGGACACGGTCATTAACCCCCCAAAGGCTTTAAGCAAACAAAACAATTTAAACGAAACATCTCAATACTTTAACCATATATAATTAAAGATTCAATGTCCGACCAAGCGGTATTTTATATACCTTACCCAAGCCCGTATAGGGAAATAAGTTAAAAGTATTTACCTGAGCAAGTATAATTCAAAATCAGCGAGTGCAAGTATCTTTTACTGGTTCTCCTAATCTGGAACGAAGGTTTATAATAACCTATTAGAATCCTAACGGGTCTTTAGTTAAGCTTAAGCTTAGACCGGTTAGTTTTAAAGATACGGTTCGTACGCACGATTAAGCGAAGACCGGATAGAATGTGATTTAGACCCGAAAAGTTTGAAGACTTGCTTAATATGGGTATATGATACACATTCTGGATTTTGAGATAAAACCGATAAGGTTTGACCCGTTTCGGCTAATTTATGTAAACTAGTTACATAAACCGAACCGAACACGTATGAAGCGTAACGGGTAACCATAAGAGTCCTAAACAGGTTTCCTAAGTTAACATGCCTTAAATATGTCATGATATCAGTAGGATACCTTCCGTTATGCCCAAAACGAGTTTAATCGCATATTAAGCCCCGTAGGGGTATTTTGGTCATTTTAATGATTATAAAAGGGATTAATTACATTTCTGTGAAACGGGTCTGAATACATCAGTAAATTGGTTTATTTTAATAGGTTATAACATTTGGTTATAAGTCTTATATGTCAAAATAGTTTTAAACCCTAACTATGCGTATAATACGCGTATAAAGCCGTTTTAAGCGACGTACGGGTTAAAATAGGATTTTGAGTTTCCTGATCAGTTAAACAGGTTCAAAACACTCTATTTAATATTTAAAATCAGTAGCAATTGGATTGGTTTCAAAAGGATTTGTAAAACTCATTTCATGGCCGAAAAGGGCATATTCGGTATTTACCGAATTAAGGCACTAATCCTAGCTTATGATCAGTTTAAAAATAATTAAAAATCTTCAAAAATCCCAAAATATTATATTACATCAGTGGGTAAAAGGTTTGGTGTCAAAAATGGGTTTTAGATAGGCGTTATGCTAATGACGTCATTTAATTACTAAGAATCGCTATAATTACGTCATTAAGCATAACTCCTAATCTGGACCTCCGCTTGATGTGAAAATTTACAGACATGAATAAAAATCAGTAACTAAAATTATTTTACTTTCATACCTCCAAAAATCTCGTTTTATGATCATAAGGGCATTACGGTCAATATTTAGGCGATTAACGGAAACATCGGACAAATAAGGATTCATGTGGTATAAACGCAGAGGGTTATACCAACATGTAACTAGGTCCTAATAGAACTTTAAGGCATGTCTAAAACTATCTAAACCGGGTCAGAACTGAGGTCAAAGCAAAAGTCAAACTTTTGCGTCTTTCGGTTCCGAATCGGTCTTAAACAGAAAGTTGTCGAATCAAACAAGCGTAGACAAGTTTTTATACTTATTTTCAAGTTATATGACTGATAAAACAGATTACATGCCTTTTATATTGCTAATTACGCGTTAATTCCAAAATACCAATTCTGTTGACTTTTTCGGACAACCTTTGACTCGACAAACGACCTAGTTAGGATTCGAATCAGTGAGTGCCCTTTTAGGGGTTTATTAACCATATAAATACCAACTTATAACAACTTTTGATTCGACTAAACTCTGGACCGATTGTGATTTATCGCTAAATCAAACCGTAGTTACGACGGTTTGATTTCTAGGCTATAAACTAAGTATAAATGAATTAGAGAAGGTTAGGCATACTTACACACGACTAATGGATGATTTGGAATGCTTGTGACCTGCTTGAATGCTCCAGAAATGCTCAGAGGTTGATGAATGATCAATGTAGTAACATGTGGGTCTTATAAACAACTTCAAACATACTTGGATCATCAACACCTAAGTCTAGGAGTGTTACAATATCAACCACAAGTGCCCTACATGCTAAAAACCACCTTAGGCAGCCCAAGGTATCGAAAAAATGAGATTTGAGTCGGTTACAAGTATCAACAGGCAGCTGCCTGTTTTTTCTGCATCTGCAGGTCTGAGGCGGCCCGCATTAGATGTTCACATATGGGAGGCGGGCCGCGTGGCCCATCTGATCAGGTTACACATGTTTCTTTAATTGCACTTTGGTCCCTAGTCCCCCGAAAGGTCGTTTTCAAGATGTTTCTTGCATTTTAAGGCTGCTATATTTACGTATGGGGGCTTTAATACTTATACCCACTTTTTCAAGTCCTCGGGTAACTTTGTGATCACCCGAAAAGCCCTAATTTCAAAGTTGACGATTCTAACCCTCACACACGAATTTTATCACAATTTTCTCATACGGTAACGAAACTTGGTGAAATTTTTATGGTAGGTTCTAGTGAGCATATTTAATCGTTACAAGGCTTCGGGTTTGCTAAAAGGTCACTCAGAGGTATAACTTAAACATGTTGACACATTTAACCCCTGTAGTTTGTAATCTCTCACTTTCTTTCACAATTCGCTTCGTATGATCCATGATCCATTCGTTTAAGGTTATAAACATTATGTAGGGTTATTGTAAAGTATATTTATTCATTGTTGACACTTTGAACCCTTATATTTACACAGTTTCACTGTTTGTCAACTTTAGTCCTTCTAGAACATTCTTTCACACGTTCAAACCTATGACACGTGTCAACACATTATAGGACGTAAATTTTCGAGGTGTTACATCCTCACCCCCTTAAAAGAAATCTCGACCCGAGATTTACTGAAATAAGTAAGGGTACTTTTCTTTCATCGTGGATTCAACCTCCCACGTATACTCGGGACCTCTACGGGCATCCCATTTGACCTTTACAAAAGGTATATGCTTCCTTCGAAGCTTCCTTACCTGTCGATCTTCGATCGATAAAGGTTTTTCCACAAATTTCAAGCTCTCATCTATGTGCACATCTGTATGGGGTATAACCAGTGATTCGTCAGCGAAACACTTCTTCAGATTGCAGATGTGGAACACATTGTATATACTACTGAGCTCTTCAGGTAAGTTTAACTTATAGGCAACTGACCCGACACGTTCGATAACCTCGAAAGGTCCTATGTATCTCGGGCTTAGCTTACCTTTCTTACCAAATCGCATCACTCCCTTCCAGGGTGACACTTTAAGTAGGACTTTGTCACCTACTTCGAAGTGAAAATCCTTACGACTTGGATCAGCGTAACTTTTCTGCCTATCCCGGGCAGCTTTGAGACGGTCACGAATCTGGGCAATCTTGTCCGTCGTCTCGAACACTATCTCCGGTCCAGATAATTGGACATCTCCAACTTCTGCCCAAGAAACGGGCGATCTACACTTTCTACCGTATAATGCCTTAAAAGGCGCAGCCTTGATGCTGGTATGGTAGCTATTGTTGTAGGAGAATTCAACTAATGGTAGGTGCTTATCCCAGCTACCACCCAAATCAATTGCACATGCACGAAGCATGTCTTCCAACGTTTGAATAGTACGCTCACTCTGACCGTCTGTCTGTGGATGGTAAGCCGTACTAAAGTTCAAACGTGTGCCCAAAGATTGTTGGAAACTTTTCCAAAAATGTGATGTGTATCTAGTATCTCGGTCAGAGATAATAGCTACAGGTATGCCATGTAGGGCTACAATCTTATCAACGTATAACTGGGCTAACATATCGGAGCTGTAAGTCTCCTTGATGGGTAGGAAATGTGCTGATTTAGTCAGTCGGTCCACTATCACCCAGATGGTGTCATTTCCTTTCCTTGTCTTGGGTAACTTGGTGATAAAATCCATAGTTACCATTTCCCACTTCCACGTAGGAAGTTCAGGCTGTTGTAGCAAACCTGACGGTTTCTGATGCTCGGCTTTGACCTGCGCACATGTCAAGCATTTGGCTACATGAGTGGCTACAGACTTTTTCAAGCCTATCCACCAATAATTTGCCCTAAGATCCTGGTACATCTTATCAGCTCCAGGATGAACGGAGTATTTGGAACTATGGGCTTCCTGGAGGATAACATCACGAAGTCCTCCATAAGTTGGAACCCATATCCGTCCATTCAATCGCAGAATTCCGTCCTTGCTAAGAGTCAACTGCTCCTCAGTTACTCCTAATTTTTCATTAGGATAGTTAGCTTCCAACACAGCTTCCTTCTGTGCAGCTAACAATCTTTCTATCAAATTGTTCTTTATTTCCATGCGCTTGGCATTGATTCGGATGGGTTTCACCTTCTCCTTCCGAATCAAGGCATCGGCGACTACATTCGCCTTGCCGGGATGGTATCTTATTTCACAATCGTAATCATTCAGAGTTTCCATCCAACGGCGTTGCCTCATGTTCAAGTCCTTCTGGTTGAACAGATGTTGAAGGCTTTTGTGATCAGAATAGATCACACATTTTATTCCATATAAGTAGTGCCTCCACAGTTTTAGTGCGAATACAATGGCACCCAACTCTAAGTCCTGGGTGGTGTAATTATTTTCGTGCACCTTTAACTGACGTGAAGCATAGGCAATGACTTTGCCTTTCTGCATAAGCACACATCCCATCCCGGTGTGTGATGCATCACAATAAACTACAAACTCCTCTATTCCATCAGGCAATGTCAGTACTGGAGCATTGCTTAACTTTTGTTTCAGAATATCGAAGGATTCCTGCTGCTTAGGACCCCAGTCAAACTTAATCTTCTTACGTGTCAGCGAAGTCAGGGGTGCAGCGATCCTTGAGAAGTTTTCAATGAATCGCCTATAGTATCCTGCCAAACCTAGGAAGCTACGTATTTCTGTAGGCGTCTTTGGCTCATGCCAATTCATGACAGCTTCAACTTTAGCGGGATCTACTTGGATACCACGCTCACTAACAACATGTCCAAGAAACTGGACTTCCCGAAGCCAGAATTCACACTTCGAGAACTTGGCATAGAGCTTTTCTTTATGAAGTAGTTCCAGAATGCAATGAAGATTCTTTTCATGGTCAGCTTGGTTCTTTGAGTAAATGAGAATGTCGTCGATGAAGACGATGACGAATTTATCTAAGTGCGGCTTGCAAACGCGATTCATGAGATCCATGAATGCGGCCGGTGCATTAGTGAGCCCAAAAGGCATCACTAGGAACTCGTAATGACCATAACGAGTCCTAAATGCTGTTTTGTGCACGTCTTCATCTCTAACCTTCAATTGATGGTAGCCTGACCTCAAGTCAATCTTCGAGAAGAAACTTGCTCCTTGGAGTTGATCGAACAGATCGTCGATTCTAGGCAAAGGATACCTATTCTTGATAGTAACCTTATTAAGCTCACGGTAGTCGATGCAAAGTCGCATCGATCCATCCTTCTTCTTGACAAATAAAACCGGTGCTCCCCAAGGGGACGAACTAGGTTTGATGAAACCTTTGGCTAGCAAATCATCTAGCTGCGTCCTCAATTCCTTCATCTCTGTTGGTGCCAACCTATAAGGCGCCCTTGCAACTGGTGCTGATCAAGGAATAATGTCAATTCTGAATTCTACTTGCCTATCTGGTGGCAAACCAGGTAGTTCTTCAGGAAATACTTCGGGGTATTCAGAAATGACTGGGATATCTCCAATCTTGGGTTTCGGCTCATCAATAATCACCTGTGCCATGTAGATGACACAGCCCTTCTTCAAACACTTTGAGTCTTTGAGTATAGATATTTTCTCGGGCAGCCCATACTGGGTATCTCCCTGGATCGTAAGTGATTCACCAGACGAAGTCTTGATCATCACTTGCTTCTTATTGCAAATAATCTGGGCCTGGTTATGTGATAACCAGTCCATACCCAAAACAATGTCGAAACCGGCTAGTTTTAAAGGAAGTAGGGACAAAGGAAAAGAGTGGTTCTTAATGGATATGAAACATCCATCTAATAAGGTTGAAGCGGTTTCTAAAGTACCATCTGCTAGTTCCACCTCATACTTCACACTTAAAGTTTTAACAGGTAGTTTCAACAATTCACAAAACTTATTATCTACAAACGACTTATCAGCGCCTGAATCAAATAACACTCTCGCATAAACATCATTTACGAGAAAGGTACCTGTTATCACGTTGTCGTCCTTGACAGCTTCCTTAGCATCCATCCTGAAGACCCTAGCATTGGTCTTCCTAGTCTCTTCGGGCTTCTTGGCGTATTTTGGGCAATTGCTCTTGATGTGCCCCTTTTCACTGCAACCGTAGCAGGTCGCATCCTTTATCTTCTTGCAATCCAAGGTTTTGTGTTCCTTGGACTTGCACAACCCACATGCAAAAGCTTTTGATTGTGAATTCGAATTCGATTCATACCTGCACTTCCCAAAGTGCTGCCTCTTGCAGATTTTACATCTGGGTTTTTCACCCGACTGCTGACCATCCTTCCTAAAACCTGACCCCTTCTTTTGGTCATTGTTTCCCTTCTGCTTCTTGTCCGAACGTCGTGAGTTGTCATCCTCACGCTTCCTCTTTTCGGTATCATTTTTCCTCTGTGACCTCAGCCTGACAGCATCCAAGGTAAGGGACAATGATATGTCCGCTACTGACCGAAAAGTAGTTGGTCTGGAGGCTTTCACATTTGCTTTGATCTCCGGTTCCAAACCTCCGATAAAACGAGCTATATGGATAGTTTTGATAAAACGTTTTGACATCTTTTAGAAACACGTCTAGTTAGATATGATAAACAGTAATTTTCTTTAGACCAAATTAATATGTAATTTTATCAAGAAAGTCATTGATGAAACTAACATGTTCTAATATTGATGTAATCTTGGAGTGTATAGATGAAATTTACTTTTTTTTTAAATAAAACTAAGATTGAGTTAGTTGTTTTATCATCAGAATTATGGTTTTGTTGCAAACTTGAGTAAGCTTCACAACATGCCAAAAGTGAGTGAGTGAATGAGTGTAGATGCTTTTGGTATTTTTTATTTTTTACTTTTGGTATTTAGTAGAATTGGTTTTTCTATTCAAAAGGGGGTGGCGGCGCAACTTGTTGCCCGACTACCTGCCGTTGCTTTGTAATTGTCCTTTTTCGTGTGGAATGAATAGATGATTTGGTTTAAAAAAAAATACAAGTAGAATACTTAGTTTATTTTGTTTTACTTTTTGCATGTTATCAAATGCCATGTTAGTTGTAACGTGTAGAAATAAGGGAAAATTACCAAATTAGCCAAGAATATAGTTTGACCACCAAATTAGCCATTTGAGGCATCCTTGGAACAGGGCATCCACCATTTAATGCGTCCGCCAATGGTGACTTGACACGTTGCAAAAGTTAGTTGATAGGTCAGCCGCCGACGCATCCGGGCCAAAAAGTAGGCTGATGCGTCCGGCTTAGCTGCATCCAGATACAAATGGCTGGCTCGGCTGTGGCTCGTTGAGTGGCTCCTTGGAGGAGCTGTAAGACGCATGGTGGCGCATTGGGATCTGTTCGACGCATGGTGGCGCATGGGGGGCATCGGTTTCCGTGATTTTCTTTTTCTTTTTTTATATTTCACATATTCATTTACATTTTTTGTTATTTCAATTCCTTACTACTATATATATAATGAAAAAATCAGATATATTTCAAAATTTTCTCTCCAAACCAACTGATTTATAAAAGTCTTTATAAAATGCTTATGTCAATGTATCCGCCTCTTGATACTCTCCAAATAAAAATGAAGTTGTTTAACAGTGTTGAAGATGACGTTTTCCTGAGCTTTAGAAGTCCTAGTGTTTATGGGTGACGGGACCTGCCACTAGTGACGGAAGTGATCGTCGTTGCCATTTATTGTAGGGGGTTTAACGAAGAAATGCGAAGAACTCACCTACAACGGGAACGTTGGATCACTTCGTGTTATCGGATTTCCCCGTCCACGTCCTCTACCGCTCCTCCAAAGCCACCAAATTATTCAAAAACAAAGAGGAATTGGAGACCGAGCTTTGTGGAGGAATTGGATCACTTCGTGTTATCGCTTAAAAAAATATATTTTTTATTCTGTAATTTATTTTTTTGGTTTATTTTGGTTTGTTTTTTTATTAGGTTTAATTGTTGAGTAAATAAAAAGTTGTATGTTTTTCTTTAGTTAACATTATTATCCATATCTCTATCTATATATTTAAAATTTGGTAACTAGTATATCACTTTAGAAATAATTAGAAGAGATGGGTGGTGGTGAATTTGAAGAATTTGAACCATCGGGTGATTGCAACCCACCACCATGCTACCCTTCATCGCCACCAGCCTACTGTGCACCGCCAGCAGGCTGCCGTTCACCGCCAGCAGGCTGCCGTGCACCGCCAGCAGGCTGCCGTGCACCGCCAGCAGGATGCCGTGCACCGCCACCAGGCTGCCGTGCACCGCCACAACCCCACTGTACAGCGCCACCAAACCACTATACACTGCCACCAGGCTACCGTGCACTGCCACCACCCCGTTTAAATCCTAATTTATTCAACCCGCCGCCTCTGAATACCGATGATGAGTGGGACGGTATCACCGATGAAGAAGCAAGCTTTGCTTACGATTGTGCCATGGCAGAACTCCAGTTTTCGTGTTTGCGAGTTGGTGGTAGTCAGTCAAACTACATGGATTGTGGGAAGCCCAAGAAAAGTGACCAGCGTTTAAATTAGAGAAATAGTTATTAATGGTAGAATGTATGTTAATGGTATTATGTAAATATCTTATCAAAAAGTAGTCCAAATTTTAGGTGAATTAAAAACAAATTTTATATTTTATATATAATTCAGTAATTTCTTATGAATGCACATAAATATATGAATCTGAATTTAAAAAAAAAACATACAAATATTTTCTAAATTTTATATATTAAAATGTTAATATGTTATTAAAGAAATTCATATTTTAGGTGATTTGTTATAAAAGAGAAATGAAAAACAAATTTTATATAAAATTTAGCAATTAAATTATATTTTGTGATTTTGTTATTTTTATAGTATTAATTAAATTATATTTATAAAGGAATTATTACATAAAGAACAGAAAGTAAAACGATCATGAAGGTAAATTAAAAAGGCCAAATTAAAAATTACATATTAAACTACGTTAGGACGTGGTAAACAACGCCAGAAATACAAATTATCTGCCATGAACCTTCTATATGACTTCATTTTTTGATTGATGTCACCGGTGAGATTTATCGGTTTATCCGTAACGAGATGCTCCATCAGCATACATAGATACACAGCTTCGTTTCCGGTCAAAGAGCAGTTTGACACGACAAAGTCATCATTCATTTCAAATAACATTTCAAAACGACTTTCAGAATCAGTGCGTATGTGTGTCACTGTTCCTGGATTAACCGTCTCCAAGTTATAACAATAGACGGGAAGTTCCGCAAAAGAACTTGACGAACTACCTTGCAAAAGTTCTAATGCGTTACATTTCCCACGCCATGCTTGCATATACGATAAATTGACTTTTTCTTTAATCCTAAAATCCTTTACAATTTCGGTCGAACGGTATATCCGTCCAGAATCTTTAAATTGTTCTATTAATAAGCTACCCACCACCATTGGGTTTGCTTGTCGCATATGTGGATATGTTTGCGTCTTAGAACATGTATGTTTGTTGTTAAAATGTTTTATGTAAAAAACATCACAAGATTCCCGACTCGCTGCCTTGAAATTCCACTGGCAATTCTCATCAATACAAGATACTTCGTAACGAGTTTTGGATGATCTGTCTACTTTATACGAAAAACTTTCGGAAAGACACAATTTTCCTAATTCTATTTTATTTCCTGTTTGTTACGGAAAATATAACCTATGTAAAACTGGCTTTTATTTTCAAGGGGACAATTAACATTATCAGTAACTCCAGATTTATATGATGCGTTACATTCAACTTCAGGAAAAACATTTACGTTAAGATCAGGACATTTAAAAAAATTGGAAGAACCCACAGATGAACCAACTTGTTCTTGCACCACATATAATTTAAATAACTCAAGAGGGTTTGTTTCCGTAATATTGGATAAAAAAGTAAGATCGGAATCATCAACTATATCAATGGGATCGCTAAAACTTGACATTTTGTAAGATACACGTGTGATGTTTTGAAGACCTGTTGACTCACTAAGATTTTTTAAAAATGTGTTATAAGAAATTGTAGTAGAAGTTTCAAAACCACGTCTAACAAAATCTGGTTGGACCACGTACTCTAGCCTCCCATCAACGACTTCCCACTTGCCACCACAGTAAACAACAAATCTGATTGCCATATCAATAGAGAGAAAAAAAATATGAAGATGTATTTTTTGGTAACCTATAATCTAATCTAAAAATAGAAACATGTATACATTTATAAATAAAAGATAATAAATAAAAACGGAAACTAATTTTTTTGTCTAATGCGTCTCTCGACTCCTCCATTGCGTCCGTCAGTACTAAAGACGTATCCAAAAGCTGACAAATGGATGCTTCTTCTAGAGGCATTAATAAACGTGTTTAGACGCATAAATAAACGTGTTAAGACGCATCCAAAAGCTGACAAAGCTGAAAAATGCATCCGAAGCAGCTCCTAGGGGCATCCAGCGACTGACAATGGAAGAAGCATTCAAGACGCATACGAAGCAGCTCTTAGGGGCATCCATCCAAAAGCTGACAATGGAAGCGTCTTCAAGACGCATACCCTAAGGGGCATCAAGCGAAGCCTCTTCAAGACGCATACGAAGCAGCCCTTAGGGGTCTGACAATGGAAGCGTCTTCAAGACGCATACGAAGCAGCTCTTAGGGGCATCAAGCGAAACGTCTTCAAGACGCATACGAAGCAGCCCTTAGGGGCATCCAGCGTCTGACAATGGAAGCGTCTACTGGACGCATACGAAGCAGCTCTTAGGGGCATCCAAAAGCTGACAATGGAAGCGTCTTCTGGACGCATACGAAGCGTCTCTGACCGACGCATAAAAACTTGTGCCCAGCCAGACGCATCACACTAAGCCAGACGCAAGCTAAAGTGGATGCGTCGGGTAGACGCCTTCGAAGCAGCAGAAGTTTTCAGACCCAATCATTGACACACGTGTCCCTTGACTATTCCCTGACGCATCCTTAAGACCTGCAGACGCATAAGTGGCTCGAAATATGTGATGCCCTGTTCCAAGGATGCCTCAAATGGCTAATTTGGTGGTCAAACTATATTCTTGGCTAATTTGGTAATTTTTCCTAGAAATAACATGGTTGTGAAAACCATGTAGGCTTTTAGATTACTCCAATTGCGTGATGACACTAAAATCACCAAGAAAGCATTCCCCTAAAAAATGGAGAACTTGTCTTTGGATATAAAACCTACAACTAGTTATGTCTGCGTGTGTTTGTGTACACTCACATGTACATTAGTTCTTATGAATATCTATTCTTGTATTCTGCTAAATAATCAAGTATTTTCTACAGAAATTTGGCCCAGAACTACTTGACAGGTCCCTTGTCACCTTCAATTGGTAATTTAACTCGGATGCAATGGCTGTAAGCGTTTCCTTTTTGTACTTCTAACACGTTGATCTTTTTTAATCTCAGCATCTTTAAGAATAAAGCTGAGATTTATGACAATGATTTTGAATTTATCTTTAGGACTGTGAGCCTCAATGCTTTATCTGGGGAACTTCCACAAGAGCTAGGACAGCTTTCTGACCTTAGATTGCTGTATATATTCTTCTTTTTATGTACTTTTAATCTAGCAGCAACTTCTATTGTTTAATTCTTTGTTGAAAGAAATGTTAAACTTTTTGTCGCAGGTCGTTTAGCGGAAACAATTTCAATGGTTCCCTACCATCTGAAATTTGCGAAATTTACAACAAATGTAAGAACATTCATGTTTATTATCTTCTATTTTTTCTCTAGATCAATCGATTAGTTCATCAATAAATCGTATATGATTTAATATAAGATGAAATAACGTTTGGAGGTTGTTAACTGGATTTACCTTTCTGCTGTGCATATTTATACATAATGTCATTGAACAAATCTTAAATCATCTTCATATATGTTCTTTTTTTAGTTACATTGATAGTTCTGGAGTTGGTGATGAAATTCCTTCTACATTTGCAAATTTACAGAACATGGTTACAGTGTAAGAGCATTTATTTTTTATGATATTTTTAAGTAGTACTTTTTTAAGATGTCATATTTTGAGCAAGTGTTCATGTTACAAGTTTATAATTTTGTATTGTCATCATTACAAGTAAATTTATTATATACGCCTTTGGTTTGGTTTATACTGATGGGCATTTTAGATATTTGACAAATATTAACCATTTACACTATACACCGAGTGAAAAGTTGTGATTTCCATTGAAGGGAAGGAGCACTGTATGTTTATTGTTCTAGTTATTTGTCATTATTCACATCATTTACTATGGATACTAATTCTTGTGCTGTCAGATGGGCTTCTGATAATGAATTCACCGGGAGAATACCTGACTTTATAGGGAATTGGACACAATTAGTGGAATTGTAAGCTAACTTGTATGCGATATTCACGGTCAAGGTGTCATATATGAGATGAACTTCATAATTACTTACATGCTTGATGTTCATATAGGAGGTTTGAGGGGAACTCTTTTGAAGGTTCAATACCACCTTCATTTTCTAATTTGACCTCTTTGCAGGACTTGTAAGTCTTTTTTCCATTAAGATTTCAGTCTTGTACTTTGCAAATTCTTTGATATTGTAACTCAAACCCTCTAAAATTTAGTTGCTCTGGTTCCATGAATGTTGCAGGAGAATAAGTGGTTTATTGAATGGAACTTTGGATTTTATCAGGAATATGAAGTCCCTTGGTGTTCTGTGAGCAAATATATATTAATCATTCTTAATTCTACCCATGCTATCATGAAAACAAATATAACCAAATCATTTCTTGCAGAGTTTTAAGGAATAACAGAATTTCTGGCTCAATTCCAACTGACATCGGAGGATATCCAAATTTGACACGACTGTGAGTAATCTGCATTGGTATAGAAGTTTATAGATATATAAAAAAATTCAAGGTATCTCTTACTGCATCTCCTAACTTTGGGTGCACACTTTTCAGGGATTTGAGCTTCAACAATTTGGATGGACAGATTCCAAGAGGGTTGCTCATCTTGAGTCAACTCTCTTTCTTGTAATATACATAATCCCTTTCTATGATAATATACATAATATATAGCGTGAGGTTCATGAGAAAACCACTAAAAACCTGGGAAGCCACTATAAACCAGTCATTTTTTTTATATCTTCTACTTAAAAGGGTAGTATTGTATAACGAATATATAAATATAGCTCACGAAGCCGTGAAGGTACATATTTATAGCTCATGAAGTTACATAATATATTTCATATTATATATATATATATATAGTTGAGGTTCCTGTAAAAAAGACCAAAAGTGTTTGAAGGGTAAGAAATAATCTCAGCCATTAGATCTTTTGATCTAATGGTTGAGATCATTAGGGACCAAATTGTAAAATATTTTTATTAGTTTTGACTGATTTGAAAATTCTATGGGCAATTCTGTCTTTTATATCCACTTGATTTTAGGAAACTGTAAATCACTTCCCTAAAATTACGATTTCTCTTTCTTATTCCAGAATTTGAACCCTCCTCCTCCAATTCGAATCATCTTCATCAACAACCATCGCACCACCGTAGCACCACCTTGCCACCACCGCATTGTCGCACTTCCTTTCCACTGCCGCACCATCTTGCCACCATCGCAACGTCAATTGTGACTTTCGAAAATTAACAGAGTAGTTTCTGGTGGAACCATGATGGTATGTTTCTTTCAATCAGATCATTTTCCTCATAGAGAGGCGGCGCCGGCCACCTCCCAACGACGGCGGACGACAGTGGTGGTGCCGGTAGTGGAGAAGAAGATGATAGGGAGATGTAATGATTATCGAATGGTGTTATATATGTGCTGAATGGTGTTATATATGTGCTGAATGGTGTTATAAACTTTTTATTGACTAGTGTTATATATGTGCTGAATGGTGTTATATACTTTATTGAATGGTGTTATATATGTGCTGAATGGTGTTATATACTTTATTGAATGGTGTTATTGTAACACCCGTCTCATTTAATTAAGATTTTAGAACAAAACACGCATTTTTAAAATCCAAAATGCATTACTTTGAAACTTAGTTATAATAACAAGTTACAAGGTTACGGTATTCCAATTTGAGAACTAACTAGTTTAAACTTTCAACATTTAGTTTAGTGATTACAGAATAAACATAGTTCAAAACAAGATTAGATTAGCGCGGAAGCTTCAAAATCTTGTGTTCGGTTCTTGAATTCTTGCTTGATGGCATCCAGAGTGAGACGAACATCACCTAATGTCAAAACCATGTTAAACAATAGTTTTGACAATAATATAACATAAATAAACAAGTTCTGGCATCATACAATTAAAAACAAAAATAAAATTTCAATTTTTGGTCTATCGCGCCACGCGACAGACTTCATGTTATCTTTCGCGGGTCGCGGGCGCTCCCGCGTGTCGCGCCAGAACAAATGACTCCCTTCGCGTGCCGCGGGGGAGACCGTTTTCTAGCGAAAGCAGGTTAAAATCCTGCATTTTTGCCCAGCACCATTTTCTTTCAATTTATCAACTTCTAAGGCTCATAACTTTTTACCTACATATCCGTTTTAGTCGATTCTTTTTCCTACGCGTCCGTAATAAAATTACGGATCCAATCATTTAAATTTCACGCATCGAAACCCAATTTTAAACAAATCGTTTACAAATCCATGTTTTAATTGTTCGACCCGTTTGCTATGTGGCATAATTTTTATCAATTCAGTTTCATGGATTTGCTAGACTTATTTACCCATTCCCGGGATTATTAAATTTCGCGTATCATCACCATTACATGGTTTTACGCTCGCAATAGAATTCCATGCTCGTTTTTCCACATTTCAAGCATGTCGTTTTATGCGATTTTGCAAGTTATTTCTAATTGTTTGACCCAATCTCAAGGGTTCATAAAATCAACTTGGTGCAACCAATCCCTTGGGATATCGCATTCTATCAATAACATATTTATTCGTTGTTTGACCCGTTTGGCTATTTGATGAACTTCATCACTTCAACTATTATCACAGCCCCTGACCCCATCCTGGGAGCAGGAGCCGATAACCAGTCAGATGGTATCGGTGTTTATTAATTTGGCAGCGAAAATTTTTATCAGGACCGTAGTTAGAAAATATTTTTATTAGAGTTAAACACCAAATTGTTTAAAATAGATAAATGGGATAAAACCCAAGTTTCCTTTACAATACATTTATAGGGATAAACCCTAATTATTGAAAACAAATTCTCCTTTTCATTTAGGTAACTTTTATAGCCACTTTTCTAAGCCTTCGGTGCTCTCCAGCTGGCTTCTAATTGGCTTTCACATTTTATTACCTGAAACGCGTTTAAAAACATTTTGTCAGTGGGAAATACTGGTGAGTGAATCCCAATTTAATCAAGAAGAGTTTTATTATTTAAACAGTATTGAAAGCGATTACAATGTTTACATCTACACAATTACTCATTCAGTACTTGCCACTCGACCGGATCTGTGGCTATGGTCATATCACACATTGGCTAACCCGTTGTCCAATTGTGAAGATTATCAAGAAATGTATACAAAACCCCATAATACCCCATTCAGTACTTGCCACTCGACCGGATCTGTGGCTATTCGAGTGTAAGTACACTCCCTCCCAATACTTGTCTAAATCATTTTTCATGCTTGCGTTTTCTGGGTTCGAGTGTAAGTACACTCCCTCCCAATACTTGTCTAAATCATTTTACATGCTTGTTTGTCCCTTCACTCGGGCTCATTATCTTGATGTAATACGCTTCCGTCACTCGATTGTGCGTTTACATTATTATCAAATATTTTGCTTATCTGATTCATTTGGGTACTTTTTAATTAGTCCCATTCACTCCGCCCTTACTACATCGGATGTAAATGTGTCCGCTATAAGAAACTCGTGGTATCATATGCCACTACTTACTTGGCCAGAGTAAGCGATTTAACACATGACATACACGACCTTTTTATAGTGTTCACATCACGCCCTATGTAAGTAACGCCTCTATTTGTTTCTCTTGGAAACAATATCCCGAATACATTTTCTATTTGGGTTTTTCCAAGTTTTTTATCTACATATGCAACTTTCAATTTCTACTTATTTGTTGCACATTAATATTTGTGCGGTTATTTAAAATGTGCACCTGGTAATGTTTGCTCTAACAGGCTCCCTTTGCCATTAACTTATTCGCAATCGTTGCGCGATTTTGGTCCTTGGTGAGCATGCTCTTCTTGTCATACTTCAGACCGTTCCTCTATCATATCCGTAATTTGTTCAATCCTCGTCATCTTCAAATGCGAGTTTCCTCCAATTAAAACATTCATAAAAGTTAGTAGTGTCAACTTTACTAAATGCCCATATCATAATACAAGGCTTTTCTATTGTACGCGTCAACGCGCGCAATTTCGTCAACTATTTTCATCATTTAATTTAGGTAACGTGTATCACACGATAGCCTTATGTGTTGTTTACAACACTTTAGCATGCTAAACTATTAACATACTTGTACTTACCGGATTTGCGATCAAGCTTCGAACCGAACACTATTCTTTGTCAAGAGCATAAGGTTTAAGTACAAGCATGGTTCCTCCCCACCATACTCGAATCTCTTAATCCAAGGCTCTGATACCAACTTGTGACACCCGTTAAGTTAATTTAAGGTTTAATGAATCTTTTGCGAAAACAATCATGTAATTAGAATTACATATACATCGGAAATACGGGTTTACTAAAACTTTTACAAATCATAAGTTATTCTACATCACGTGGTTGAATTCGTTGTTTAAAATTTACAACGTAGCAAAGTGCGGAAGCGTGTATCTATATTGTGTTCGGTTCTTCGTTGAGCTTGATCGTCTTCCGGCATCCCAAAGTGTATCTACATTTCTTAAACATGAAATGCTTTAGTCTTACGGGGTTTAAATCATGTCCAAACGAGTACGGGAAACAATTGATGTTCAAAAGAAAACAAGGACTTGAAAATAATCTCCACCGTAACTTACGGTGGCACCGTAAGTTACGGTGGCCCCTGAGTTCATACTCTTCTACCGTACAACAGTAGGTTACCACCGTAACCATATCAGCTCCACCGTAACTTACGGTGGCACCGTAAGTTACGGTGGGCCCTGTGTGCAGCTTTTCCATTTTGCCGTAATTTGACACGAAATCTTTCGTATCTTTCAAACCGCTTATCCGTTTGACTTACCGTTTCTTCCTGCATGTTTAAAATTTGATTCTCCATCATATGGTGTTAAAATCCGATATCTGGCTTGATAAAATTTAAGACTTTTAAGTCTTCAGCTTAATACTCTTTTACCAAAATTTGACCCGTTTGTGATTTTATCAAACATACAAGTTTGTTCGACCCTTATTTCTCACAAACCTATTAAATTCGATAATGTCTAACATATTAGGTTCCGATTATAGAATTATATACCTTCTTTAATCCATTTCACCCATATGCTTATTTTGACCCGTTTGAGGTATTTACGCATTTTAGTCTAGAACTTGTGCTTTTCTTTTGACGCCACAAAAGTCCATGTCTAATTAACTACAAATATTCCACCACAACTATTTTGTGGCGGATTTAACATAATGAATCCCTTTTTCCCAAATTTATCCATTGGTTGATCATTTTACGCAAATGACCGTTTTTGAGCATTTGACCCACGAATATGAATTCCTATGACATTTATTCATATTTAATGATTCCATAATCTTTATGTAAGTTCCTAATCAACCCCCCTATGGGTCGTTTGCCCGATATACCCTTCAAGGGTGTTTTGGTCAACTTTAGTCCCTCACTATACGACGAAGGACTTTCGCTAAATATTTAACCAAAAATTGTATGTTTAACCAAAAGCTTATTTAAACGTACTTGGCTCGGGTCAAGGTATTGACCCGTTTACATAACTTTTGCTTTAAATCTTTCTAGTTAAAGCAACGCATACTTATGTTATTTCCTGTGATTACAAAACTCAACAAGCGATTGTCAAATGTAATTGTCAAATGGTGCTAACAACACCATTTGACCCATTTAGTCTAATTTGCCATTTATCCATATGAGATGGTACTTAGTTACCATTTCATCCCTTTAAACCTAACCCGGTTTTCCTTTAACTTGTTTTACTTAAAACCGTTTTTATTTGTTCGTCATTACATGACTAATTTACCTTTTTACTCCTTTTACCATGATTCATGATTTCTTACCATTTTCCCTTGTTCCGACTCTCATTGAATCGTGTCGGAACATTGTATACCAACCACTTAGTAGCATTCATATGCAATACTTGAAATTAAGTAATTTTGCAAGCAATGTAAAGGGGCGTAAGCTCCACTTACCTCGCATCCGAATATGCTTTTCTTCTCGTGCTTGATTCGTTTGACCGCTTCTTTCCCAAGCCTCCACCTAGCTCGTTAGGCGACAAACTATCATCATTCACAAGGTGGTTAGATTAGTCATTTCAATTCACGACTATTCCACCTCACGTATTTTCTATGTCGAAACTACTATTTGACTTTATCATTGGTTAGTTTGACTTTTAAAAGTCAATTGACTTACCAACATATTCATATGCACATTTGGTTCATTGAACACACTTAGGCATATTTCATCCGAACTCTTAACAAAAATCAATTTTTACATACTAACTAGTAAGCCGCGATTTCATTTACGCATTTCATATCAATGAAAATTGGCTGTTTTTTGTGACTTGTTTAACCTGTTTACAAGTCTTCAAAAATTATGATTTTTTTATTTGGCGTACCTCTCGGAGGGTTAGCCCTTAAGTTAAAATTTCAAGATCTAACTCTTTACCAAAAATTCGTGAAAATTCATTTACTAAGCTGCAATCAGATTCGTCACTTCTGACTGCAGCTTACGGAAAAATTCATTAAAAATTCCTCGTTTATCCGATTGACGAAATTCCAATTGGAGATTCTTTTAATCGCTTAAAAATTTCTACAGTAAGAATTTGAGATCATAACTCAATTCCTAAATTGAGTTATGACATTCGTGATGGGCTACAATTTCTGCCAGAAAACGTAGCTTGAACCTTTGATACGGAAAAATTCATAAAACGCTCGATTTTCGTCGAAAAAATGCGATTCCAGTGGGGTTTTAAAGATATTTCCTGGAATTACATTCTAGACTCAAGAAACACATTATTTTATCACTTTTTGTCCAGGTTACAGCCAATACAAATCGGCAGTAAATTCTGATCAAGAATCGTTTGAATTCAGCTTTCAATTTAAGTTTGTTCTTGACATCATACCACTATTTTTTTGCAATCAAAACCCTAAAAACATCTCATACATGAATTTAGTATCAACAAAAACTTGAGCTAAGCATGATTTAAACATATACTTGTCTAGGGCATACTCCTAGACACTATATTGTTCCTATTCCATGCAATTAACAAACATGCATCATCAATTTTTCAGATTTCCCAATTTCATGAGATTTTCAAACAGTGAATTAACACCAAATTTTACATACCTTGTAACCCCCTTGTGATGAGGATCACGTATCTATGTTCAGATTTCGATTTGGGACAGGAATTAGCCTTCAATTGATCAAATTTGTGGAGTTAGGGTTTGATGAGAGTTCCTGGTCGCTCTCCTGCGCTTCTGATCGACCAAAACACTAATTTGTGTGTTTGGTTTTTATTTAATTTGTTTTAACAAATTCTAGTTTCAAGTTTTACAACTTAGGTCCCTCCACTTTAGTTTCTATAATAACTTTGGTTAATTTTAACCCTATTATAAGTTATTTCTAAACTATTAGCTAACTAGGTTAAAATCCCTAGTTAGCAAATTCTTGTTTATTTAAGAATCCTAATATTCACCGGGTTTCTTTTACCACTAAAGGTAAATTACCCGTCTTTTAGTATAAACGTGGTTTGATTACCAAACCCGTTTTCGGGGTGTTACAGGTAGCGTATCTAATACGTAACCGGGGGTTATAATACTTACAACAAGGCAGAGCTTCGCTAATTAGGGGGGGTATTATGCCCGAGTAGAATTTCTATTATATAGAAATTGAGAGAGAAAATCGTGGAATGAACGACGTACAATGAAGCTTGATGCTGCTAATTATAGGGCTGGTCGACCAGTCCGTGGCGCCCCGCGACGCCCAAGAGCTCATCCGCCACGGGCCGCGAGAGCCAAGAAGGCGGCGATAGCCTTGGTGAGTCACCAGCCTAGCTTCGCCACGTGTTTGCCATGTGGCACAATGCAGTATCGCCCAAGTAAGGGCCGTCGCAAAAACAATCTAAAGACACACTCAAATAACTCAATAGAACTGTTTAAGTTATTAAGAGTAAATGAAATTGCAACCCAATTACTTTTGCATGGTTAACTCGGTTTATGTTTAACCTTTACCATCATCATCATACTCAGTAAATCCCACCAATAGCAAAGCTAAGGTAGAGTCTAAGGAGGGTACGATGTAGACAGCCTTACCTCTACCCGTTAGGAATAGAGAGATTGCTTCCAGTGAGACCCCCGGCTTGATAGTAGTTTTGCATCAAGCCTTGACATAAGGCACATAACACCCAACAATTAAGACAAAGGGTAGGAAATTAGGGCTGTTCATGAGCCGAACCGAGCCAGGGTAAGCTCTGGCTCGACTCGATTGTAAACCGAGCTGGCTTGGCTCGGCTCGAATTTGAAACCGAGCTGAAAATCTAAGCTCGGACTCGGCTCGGCTTGGTTTGGCTCGATTTTAAAAAGAAAAATATAATATATAGCTCTCAAAATTCAGTAGCCTAAAATATTATTCAATACTTAAAAAACATATTCAAAATAAATTTATCCTAATACATTACAAGCCAAAATCATGTTCAACAACGAAAAATAAGTTTTAAATTTCAATGAAATACAATATTAGTTCATTAGCAAGGTAATTAAGATTCAAATATGTCATGGATATCAAATTACAAGCCTATATACATATAAATAATAAGTTTTTTTTTGTAATATCTATTATCTATAATAAACAAAAAAAATTGGGGACACTTGGCACAATATTAGGGCTTCCTAGATGTGGTTTTGGCGGGAAACTGAATGGGTATTCTTTTGACATATAATGAAGCCCCGTTTTGTATCCGGATCTGCTAATTCGGATCCGTATATATATGTTATAAAAAAATTAATATTTGCAATCTTCATTTGTGTCATCGCCAACAACCATTGTTAACCCTATCTTCTATGTGTTATTGTGCTGGCCGCCTCCGCTCCTTCTTATCAACGACGATATACAACACGCCATCATCACCAACAACCATTGTTACGCCTCCGCCTCCGCCTCCGCCTCCGATGTAATACAGGGTAAACTTTAAATATTCCATTTCTAATCTTTCTTATTTATCCTCTGTTTTCATTTGATTCTTAAGATTTTTGGGTTTTTTGAAATTAGGGTTTCTTATATTCTGTTGACGACTCCTACTCCTTCTTTGTGTTCAATGATTTTATCATCGTTGATATACAATTGAAGATCCGATTTAATACAGGTAATTCTCTAAATCTTTGATGTTTGAAGGTGCAATTGAATCGTATTATATCTAGAGAAACCCTTTAATTTTTATCTTACTCGCACATGGAACTCCATCTCTTCAACCACATCAATCCATTCTAGGGTTTTATTAACCAGATCTGTATTTGTTTTTAGCATTTTGAGGAATTTGTCAGGTTGGTATAGGATTAAGGATAATCTCTGTATTTTGAATTGATTTGTAGAATTTATAATCTAGGATGAATGGTAAATTGGTAATCCATTTTAATTAATTTATATCTGAGTTATGCTTCATTTTAATCTCTGTATTTTATTAACCAGATCTGTAAATCCTTTGCCCAATTTCGGATGAGTGTATTTGCACAGCACCTTGATGTGCTCTTTCTATGGGTGGTTTACAATATATGTAAGTTCTCTGTTCATTAGTACATGGATTGGGATGTGATGTCTTCTATTTTTCTTAAAAAAAAATTTCAATGCACTTGCATCGGATGTTAGGTTGAGGCAATTACACATTTTATTACCATCTTTAACCTAATGTGAAATAGGCTCTGTGTCTCCTTGCAAGGCTTTTAACCTAATGTGAATTTTGACTGGTAATTTCTGGCACTTTTAAACTAAGGTCTTCTAAAAGATATTTGTATTTCCATGCAGGGCTTTGGCCAGAAGCACGGGTGAAATATTTTTTTTTGTGTGGAAATAATAACAGTTCAAAATTGCATATATTTAAAGTTCTTGATCATGAGATTGAGGGTAAAGACGAAAGCTCAAAATACATATGAGGTAAATTGAAAGCTAAGTTTGAGAAAAGTGTCAAACAAGTAGTTATTGGTTCTGACCGGATCTAGGATGCATTGACCCAAAACATGCAATGTTCTCACCAAAGGTCTTCAACCTGATCGTTTTTTGCAGTTTTGCTCAAGCTTCACATTTTTACTGCCCCTCACCTTGTGGGGCGTGGAGTGATACCAAATCTTCGTCATCTTAATATTTTTTGAATAAAATGATTTATAAGGTTTCACGCATTAGATTTACCCTTAGGTGAATATCGACCCATTTGACCTGTTTCTCTTTTAATTGATTTTTTATTTGACCCATAGTGATAAATGATTGCCCATTTCATGACATTCATTTAATCCAACAAATTGTTGCAAGATCTCTTGATGGACTTTTAATTGAATATATGGTGATGATTCTAGGAAAGCTTTAAACGTTTGCACTTTTACATCTCTTTCCAATTCACTGCAAAGCCTTTTGGTGATAATTTTGGATATCTTTGTAGGCAAGGAGTCTTGAAGCAGAGTTGGATGATCAAATGCATATGTATGGAAAACCGACATCTACAAAAGTTGATGATGGTAATGAGTCTAATCTTGGATTCACAAAATAGAACGTCTGCTTAAACAGTTACACGTGCAACGATTAAAACTCTTGATTTTAAGAGGATTACTGAGATTGCTCGAGTGGTGGTTTCGTTTGAACCCAAGCTGATTCCAGTCACTTTTGTTTTAATTTTTTGAGGTGTTTAATAACAATTAAATGTTTTATATTTTTATCGATTTAATGCCATGTTTATTTTAAGGTAATATAGAAGTTGAATATGCAAGGTGCTTAAAAACACCCCTCTGTGTTAGTGTGTCGAGTAACGGGTCAAAACAAACAAGCTTTTTTTCTTAAATCTGGACAAAATCATTCTGTGTCGGGCCAGATTTGAAAACAAGCTGCCAGCTCTCCAACATTCAACTAGGTATATGCTTTCATTTAAGTGATTATGATACATTATATTTATGAGGCATTCACTTCTTTGGTAGCTGGTACATTCCTTTAGTCCAAGTGGTAACAAAGATGTTTAATTCCTGAGTTGTAACATAACTCATATTTGTCTTTTTCTTCATATTTAATGGTTTGATTCATTATTTCTTTTATTTTTTAAAGTGTGTTTCTTTAGATTTGATATATTATCTTTTTGATTTTTGATAGTATGTTTTTTTTATATCTGGCAGTACAATCTTCATGTCTTTTCGCAAGTTTGCCGACACTATTCCCAAGGTGATCACAAGGAAAAATGTCTTGAATATGGACCACACATGGTTAAAATTGATGCTTAAAGGTTTAAGGTGGTGAAACAAACGGGTTGAACAATATTGGGTAAACGATTCGATTCAATATTTCTTTTACATCGTTATATATTATTTTATGTAATACCTGAAATTTAATTTAACTTTTTCTTTATTTGATTTTCATTTGTACTTTCATTATTTATAGAGTTATGACTTATAAATTTATATTGCTCAACCCGTGTTTATTTTAACCCGGAATGCATGAATAACCCGGAATTTCGAGTGGTGGTGTTTGTTTTGTCATCGAGATTGTCGCAGTTGCACATGGAAGTTCTCTTTTTTATGTTATTGATAATGAAAGTTGGGCCTTTAATGTTATAAAAGTGTTGGGCCGTATATGACTTTAATTAGTAAAATAGTATTTGATGATTAGTTTAAGTATTAAAACTTTTGGCACCTAAAAAATCGTAATTACCAATATTAATGTTCACAACTGGTAGTTATTTATTTGGTTTAAGTATTTCAACATTTTTGTCATAAAATTTAATGAAATAATATGATACATTTTAATAAAAACACAAGTTTTTTAACTAATAAAAGTAAACTACCCGGGAAGCAGTCCCGGGTGATAACCTAGTATTATAATGTATATAAAAATAAATATATTATAAAGAAAATAATCCAAACTAAGCCGAGCTGAGCTACCAAGCGAGCCAAACCGAGCCAATTCGGCTTGTTACGAGCCGAGCCGAGCTGGCTCACTATCTAACTGAGCCATATCCGAGTGAGCTCCGAGCTGCGAGCTTTTTGGACAGCCCTATAGGAAAGTAAGAAAAAAATAGCTAAAAACTAAACTTGTCAAATAGGTTGAAAATCACCCAAAGTCTATTATAATGCATAACTCATTCATTATTAAGTCAGATTATTGTTGAAATAGTATAGTGATTGTAATCATATATGTCATGCTTTCTAACTAAACTTGCATGCTTCTGCTCGTTTACAGAGTTTTTGGGAATTGACGCCAAACCATATACCTTTAGTTATGGAGAACTGAGAGATGCAACTGATGGTTTTAGTCCTGCAAATAAGGTTAGTGAGTGAGGATTTGGACCTGTTTACAAGGTACTCCATACTTTTCATGAGTGATCCATTTTTTCTTCATAAACTCAAGATTAACCATAGTTGGTTTCTAATTTTTTTATTGTTAATAGGGAACACTTGATGATGGGAGAGAAATAGCTGTTAAACAACTCTCTGTAGCCTCTCACCATGGTAAGGCTCAGTTTATTGCTGAAATAGCAACAATATCCGCTGTCCAACACTGCAACCTTGTTAAGTTATATGGATGTTACATTGAAGGAGTCAAACGGCATCTTGTTTACGAGTATCTTGAGAACAAGAGTCTTGATCAAGCGCTATTTGGTAAGAAATATCACTTTACATTCATCATAACTGTCGTTTTTTTGACATGAATTGCAGAGTAATAACCTATAATGTTACAATCGGGTGTACGATGCAGGAGACAATAGGCTATCTCTTACTTGGGCAACCCGGTTTGAAATATGCCTCGGGCTAGCACGCGGGCTTGCATATCTGCATGAGGAATCTCGAATAAGGATTATACACCGAGATGTTAAAGCTAGTAATGTTTTACTTGATGCTGATTTAAACCCCAAGATCTCGGACTTTGGTTTGGCCAAACTTTATGATGACAAGAAAACACACATCAGTACTCGTGTTGCAGGCACCATGTAAGATTTTGGATAATATTGTGTGTGCGCGTGTATCAGTCGACTTTTTCAAAGTTGTTACGATTTTATTTTGTATTTTGTAGTGGTTATTTGGCACGGCTGAAACTCTTGGTACACCTTGGTTGGCTATCTACACACTTAGGGTTTACCTGCGCTGCGTATAGACCTATACGCAGCCTATAGGGTTACCCTTCTACGCTGCGTATAGACCTATACGCATAGTAGGTAAGGGGTAGGTACACGACCAGACAGTCAACCTAGGTAAGGGGTAGGTACACGACCAGACAGTCTGTACAAGAGGTATACGCTGCGTATAGGTCTATACGCAGCGTATGTCAGACATATTTGACATTGATACGATGTTATCTAGGCATGTGAATAAAGTTATACGCTGAGTATAGACCTATACGAGGCTGATAATTGTGAATTCAAAAATGTATTTAGACATCCATCTCTGCCTACGAATTCAAACACCATATCAATTCTTTCTTCACTTCCCTTGAATTCAAAAGTGTATTTAACCACGCTCATGTCAACACTTCCTCCTCGATCGTGGTCCAAGGCGTATGCTTTCTCTCTTGCTACTTATTTCTTCTTGTCTCAGTTTTCCCTTTTTCATGGATTTTTGTGGTTGGGTTTTGGGTACAACTTCCTCTTCAGCGCTTTGGGTTAGAGAAACAAAATCATGCTCGACTTTATGGAATGGTTCTTGCCGGGGCATTTGTTGCATATGTTGTTTAATTTGCATTTACATTTGGAAGGAGCTCGGAGCTTATCTGAAATCGGAAATGAATACATAGAAGGATCAATGGGTGGTGGTGTAAATAGTGGTTGTTTGGACCCATGCTAGAAATATTCGAATAAAATGAGTAGAATGGTATAGAGAAACGGTGTAGAAGGGCGGGAACTTTAAAAAGGTTAATTGATTTAAACAGTGGGCTAAATGAATTTGGAATTTGTTTTTTTTTTAAGTTTGACCATTCAACGGTCCTTTCCAAGGGCTAGACTGATCGGCATCGATGCATTCTCCATGAGCATCTCGACTTTGGATTGAGGGGGGGCGGTGTTCCCCCATTCCACTGATGCCACGTCTACTTCCCCAACATGGTCACCGAGTCCACACCCCACGATCTAAAGCTAAACCAATAGAGCGTCTTGCCTTCATGTAGGCCCAGATTTGGATCTTGTTCTTCACAACGATGAAGAACACACAATATTCAACCAATTTGGATTGATTGGTGTGCGGAATCCACCAATCGATCTATCAAACATTAACACAACAATCTAAATTACACTAAAGTGTATTCGATTCACATTAACGAGTTGATTAAAAGAATTTCAAATCTGGGGTTTGGGGTTTTGGAGAGAGAATCTAAGATTGCTCTTGAAATCGTGAGGGAAAGTTCTGACAAAATGCAAATAAGCCTCCTCGTATAGTAGGTCTCATTTGATAACCCCAAACCCCATTAAACATGTTAAATGTCTAATAATCAATTTCTATACAAATCATATCTCGATACATCAAGATTGAATATGTGACTAAACGAGATCTTCAAGCGGATGACACCAATCGTGCACTTACAGACTCCCCTTTGGCAACAACCGGAGATGTAGCTCTTCATTTTGAAATGTCAGCTTTGAGGGTATCAACAGACTCCCCCTAAGCTGATGCTTCCAACATCCAATCTTTCAAATCGAGTGCTTCATAAGATGTAGGAGGAAGATCCTAGCTTGGTATCCTCTGTTAATTGAGGAACAATTTCACTTTTGCACACTGTCATTTGTTGTAAGGTGTTAAAGTATCTCGTGGACTTCGTGAATTCTTCACTCCGGTGAGTATTTAGAATTATGCACCTCATGCGTGTTGCAGCAACATATAAGTTCACTATAACAAACAATGTTCAGATAAGTTATAATCACATCTTTGTTCAGATAGATAAGATTCTAGATAGTAGTCCATGATGATCATCGTTATTGTTGTCCACTTAAACTTATAAGCATCAAATTTAATGAATTCCTTATGTGATATTAATTAGGAAATATCATAACTAACTAGCTAGTGGTTCCCACGCACACAACATACTTTCGTATCAAGGTATGCGCAAAAATTTAATCTTATAGGTGAGCATATTGCTTACATCTATAATTAGGCTATTATGAGACTTCAAGAGCTCAGGTTAGTACCACCGTACAGACAAAGAGATTAAAGCTCAAATTTGAAGAATTGTACCATTAAGGTATCTTTTTATACATTAACTTTATATCTTTCGATATTGATTTAGCTTGATTGGAATGTATATACCATTTAGTAATACAGTTCGGTAGAAAAGAAATCCGCCCAGGGTTACGTAAGCGAAGAAATTTCTACAAAGTATCATCGAAGTTCTAGGTTAGCACCACCTGCAGACAAAAGAATGACTATGATACTAGATGACAAGCAATATAAAGACCCTAGTATCTTAGAATCGTGGCATCTACTAAAACCATATGCCAATGAGATGTTCATACACATAGTTAACAGTTCGTTGTCTTTATATCACTTATGCAAGCTTTTAAGTAATGTTGAGCCTACTGACATATCATATAATGAATCTACTAGTCTAATTAGTGTGAGGACCGTTTCGGTGCTCCGAATGCTCCTTCCGGCTTAGTTGATCTTCGTATCTCGTGTGGAATCCGAGTAGGAAGTGAACATACACACAATGATACCGTTGAACATTCTTTTCATTGATTAAACTGAGTTGCAGAACCGTGAAAAGAATTTGATAGAGCTTCGCTACTCCAGCCAAAAAGTTACAAATGAAGAACCCACATCCCCTATTTATAGACATAGTGGATCCACACGAACCCGTAATAGCGGATGGGGCGCATTCGTACGGATTGAGCATATGGCCCATTCGCACGGATGACTCATCCACACGAATGGGTCACTTACAAGCAAAACCATTCAATCCTATACGAAACATAATCTAACACATACAATAAACTACTAAACATAATAATACTCGATACATGACGTAAGCTACAGACATATGCATTCACAATTAGCAATTTAGTTTGAATGTGATAGACAATCCACTAACATACTATTATTTCCTCTTTTTCGCTTTATGAAACTCATTTTTGAATTTTCCAATGTTTATATGTAAATTGCTTTTTGAGTGCCTGTGTTTTAGGGATCTTAACCACTTCAGTTCAAAATCAAAATGTTTAACGCCCTGAGTCCCTATAGCCACTTTTCTTAACCATTTGAGTCCAAATTTCTAACACCGTCCACCAAGTTTGTTAACTACAAGGGCAATTTAGTCATTTACACACAAAAAGTAATTTACTCTTGTAAAAACCTAAATCCTTCTTTATCTTCTTCTAGATCAGAACCACCATCACCACCACCTCTATCATAACCACCACCACCTACCTTCAACCTGTAATCAACGTTCATCCCTATCAATTCCTTCAACTAAACTCCAAATTCAACCAATTCCTCATCACAAATCCATTTCAACAACAAAAAACTAAACCGATTCCTCCTAACACAACTAGTTCAATCACCTACCTAACTCACCGCACATATCACATAACATCATCAACTCCAAATTTGACCAATCGAAGTCAACTAGGTCAAGATCTGAAGAACTCCTAACAACAATCCGCATCGAAATTATCAAAACCATCGAAGTATCGTTGAGTGAATGAGAAGTATCGTTGAGTTAAAATGCAAATCAAGGGTTCGAATTACCATTGGAATGGATTGGTTTTTCAATCCCCTATTTCAGCCTTACTGCTCTGCACGATCGCTGCTATGGCTTCCTTCTATATCTCTGGTCGGTAAGTCTTTTCTTTCACACGATTTCATCGGTGTAACACTCCACTGCCTAATTACTGCCTCCTTTGAAGATTGACTTAAACTGATTTCTATTCAAATTCATCAGTTGATACATATGTAGTTGATACATATGTAGTTGATACATATGTAGTTGATACATATGTAGTTGATACATATGTTGTTTGATATGGATTGATCATACCTTTATGCTTAATTATTTCATGTATTACATTTGTGTTTTTGTCAAGTTTATGGCAGGATGCTGAGAATAGGGTTTATTTGGGTAAAGAGCTTGACAGCATAACAGGGCAGGTAATCAACCAAGGGTATTTTGGTCATTTAACAATACTTAACCAAAAAATTCTAACAGTGTTAGAAATTTAGACTAAAATGGTTAAGAAAAGTGGCTATAAGGACTCTGGGCGTTAAACATTTTGATTTTGAACTCATGTATTTAAAACCTCTAAACACAGAAACTCTAAAAGTAATTTACCCAAAAAAAATTAATCTTCCTAAACCAACCCAAAGATACCAAATCTTTTTGGTTTAGTGAGATTTCTACCCTAAATTTGATTTTTTAACAAAATAATGCTCAAAAACATAAATTAAAGAAAAAAAATAGTTTCCCGCACTAAATTAACAAAAAGTTTAATGAACTCCAGAAAACGTGTGTTTGGATGTGATATACAAACCTATCATTCACGAATTCTTTCACGATATTGATTTAGCTTGATTGGAACATATATACCATTTAGTAATATAGTTCGGCAGAAAAGAAATCCGCCCAAGGTTACGTAAGCGAAGAAATTTCTACAAAGTATCATCGAAGTTCTAGGTTAGCACCACCTGCAGACAAAAGAACGACTATGATACTAGATGGTAAGCAATATAAAGATCCTTGTATCTTAGAATCGTGGCATCTATCAAACGAAATTACGATACTAAGACCATATGCCAATGAGATGTTCATACACATAGTTAACAGTTCGTTGTCTTTATATCACTTAAGCAAGCTTTTAAGTAATGTTGAACCTACCGACACAATCATATAATGAATCTACTAATCTAATAAGCAATTTAGTTCAAATGTGATAGTAAATCCACTGATATACTATTATTTCCTTTTTTTCGCTTTATGAAACTCATTTTTGAATTTTCCAAAGTTTGTATCATTTTCAAAAAAAAAAAAAAAAAAGTTAATCGTCCTAAACCAACCGAAAGATACCAAATCTTTTTGGTTAAGTGAGATTTCTACCCTAAATTTTTTATTTTAACAAAATAATGCTCAAAAACATAAATTAAAAAAAACAACAGTTTCCCACACTAAATTAACAAAAAGTTTAATGTGAACTCGAGAAAACGTTGTTTAGATGTGATATACAAACCTATACTTTTATCATTTCCGAATTCTTTCAGACACAACTACTGTCGATCCACTATCAACAGCCTTCAAAGGTTGTCCTGCACTCACTTAACAAATTAGTTATGCTTGGAATTCAGCCCATTGTGGACTTGGATTGACCGAATTCATCAATGTATGTAATACTAGTATTAAGCCCCGGCGTTACAGCGGTTGTAATAAAACTGTGTTAAGTAGTAGCAATACTATACCATTGTCAGCGACCACCAACACCGGAAAAGATCGTTAAAACAAAATAATTAAAAAAGGGAAAAAAATAACGCCGAGCGAAAAGCAGACGTAAAATCTGTGAATCATGCACGCTCGTTGCTGAGCAATTAAACCGAAAAGTAAAACATAGAAAAAATAATTAAGTCCATCCAGGACGCGCGTGTTGGACGAACTTGTCAAACGCAAAAAATAGATGTGACGCGACGGGCCACTCAAACAGGAAAAAAATATACGAAAAAATGTTGAACCCAATGCACGTTGCGGTACGTTAACTTACAAAATTTTAAACGAAACGAAAAACTTAGGAAAGATGAAAAGTATGGAGAACCAAAATTGAAAATAAAAAAAAACTTGAGATTAAATTGCAAAAGATAAAAACTTTAGGTTAAAAGTAAAAAAACAAAGGGTTTAAATTGCAAAATTGAAGTTATTTATTAATTTTAGATAAAGATAATGATAAAAATAAGTGATATCTATATATTGGTTATTAATTAATATTAATATTAAAAGAAATTGTTAAATAAATATAAATAAAAATTTTTGAGGTTGAAGAAGAGAATGACATATGACATTTTTTTATAGTCTTTTATTATAAGTTAGATTAGATGTGCACATTGACAATCCTATCATCAAACATTGATGAATCTTCTGAGAAACCAGAAGATTCCTTGGAACCTTAGCTTTCAAACATTTATTTGGTTTCACATTCGTTTGATGAAAAGTTTCTTATTCCAACGGTTTCTTTTCTTTTTCTGAAAATATATTTTCACTTGATGATTTTGAAGAAATTGAGTCGCAAGATAAAATGCTTTCAAGATATTCTCTCACTTTCTTCTGTTTTCTTATCAGTTTATCCTTTTGTCCTTTCGAAAGTTTAATTTTTGTTTCTTTATTTTTCAAATGTGGCAAATACTCTCTAGGTAAATTAGTATATTTTTCTTTAGATTTATAAGGATAATCTATAGAAACACCACCTTTCATGCGAATTTTGCTTTTTTAAATTTGCAATTTATTTATGAGTAAATTGCCATTTTAGTCCCTCAGGTTTGTCCAAATTTGTCATTTTAGTCCAAATAGTTTTTTTTTCGTCTCTGGGTCCCTGACTTTTCCCTTTTGTTGCCATTTTGATCACAGACCCTAACTCCATCCAAAAACCTCATTTTTAACCAGGGGCATTTTGGGGATTTTCATTTTAAATCTTTTCAATTGCCATTTTGATCCAATTCTAAAAAATATAAAAAATTCAAAAAAATCTAAACAACAAAAAAAATCTAAAAACTAAAAAAAAATCTTAAAAATAAAAAAAAATTCTAAAAATCATAAAAATTCTAAAAAATAAAAAATCTAAAAAATTCTAAAAACTCAAAAAATCATAAAAATTCTAAAAAATCAAAAAAATCAAAAAAATTTCTAAAAAATCAAAAAAATTCTAAAAAATATAAAAAATTCTAAAAAATCAAAAAATTCTTAAAAATCAAAAAAATTCTAAAAAATCAAAAAAATTCTAAAAAATATAAAAATATAAAAACTCAAACAAACATATTTTAAAGTTTCAAATTCAAAAAATGACGATATATTCCTCGTCCAGACGAATATATTTTCAAGTTTTATCTATTTTGTTGAGTGAATGAGTGGTCATGATGAGATAGAACCATTTATCCATTTAAAAAACAAATCTCATTTTAAGTTGACATCTTTCACAAACATTCTTATATTTCCACATTAATTATCACCCTTTTGGCCTTTTTATATATGTTTTAATAGCAAAACTATTTATTACAATAATATTTTCATCTTTAGTTTAGTATCAATTAATATAATTTACTAAATATAAATATCATGAAATATAAATTTTATAAACTAAAACATAACATGTATGTTCGTTAGTTAGTGGTTCTATCTCATTATGCCCACTCATTCACTCAACAAAATAGATAATACTTGAAAATATATTCGTCTGGACGAGGAATATATCGTCATTTTTTGAATTTGAAACTTTAAAATATGTTTGTTTGAGTTTTTAGTTTTTTTTTTTATTGTTTAGAATTTTTTTGATTTTTTAGAATTTTTTGGATTTTTTAGATTTTTTTGAATTTTTAGAAATTTTTTTATATTTTAGATTTTTTTTGATTTTTTTTTTATGATTTTTTTATTTTTTAGAATTTTTTGATTTTTTAGAATTTTTTTTATTTTTTAGAAATTTTATGATTTTTAGATTTTTTTGTGATAATGGTAAAATCTCAATAATTACTATTGAACATTGTACAAGGATATATACAGGAAGATGTTACAACATAGATGGAGAGAATATCTCTCTTTACTAAAATTATACAAATCACAGTAATGGAAATTGAATGAGGCGATTGACTAGGAGGGAATCAAGGAGAAGAGATGATTCCAATGCTTGTGTTATGGGATATGTTGACACCCCCCGTCAATGCGAGACGACGGTTGTCCTAGATGAAGCATTGTGCGAAATCGCTCAAATAAAGGTTTTGGAAGACTTTTTGTGAAGATATCCGCAACTTGCTTGTCGGTTGAGATGAACTTGGTGTGAAGACGACCCGCGGCAACTAGTTCCCGAACGAAATGATAGTCTATGTCGATGTGCTTAGCTCTTTTGTGAGAGATCGGATTTTGAGTTAGGAACAAAGCACTCTTGTTATCACACAATAATGTCGGACGTCCTTGTGGTAAAGCTTTAAGTTCCCGTAGGAGATTTGTGAGCCAAATGATTTCTGCTGCCGGGTTTGCCATAGCCCTATATTCGGATTCACAACTGGACCGTGAGACTGTAGGCTGCTTCTTTGCACTCCAAGAGACCAAGTTTCCACCTAAGTAGATACAGTAGCCATAGGTGGATCTTCTAGTGTCGATACATCGAGCCCAATCTGCATCTGAAAAACCTAGTAAAGTAGTGTTAGGAGGTCTATCAAAATGTAAACCATGAGTCAAAGTGCCTTTAACATATCTAAGAATTCGCTAGACCAACTGAAAATGGGTGGTGGTGGGTTGTTGAAGGAATTGACTGGCTTGGTTTACGGCATAAGAAAGGTCGGGTCGAGTGATAGTGAGGTATTGAAGGGCACCGACAAGAGAGCGATAGAGAGTAGGATCATGAAAGGGGTGACCCTGTGAGTGGAACACATCTTTAGATGTGAGAGGAGTAGCAACGGGTTTGGAATCAAGAAGACCGGCTCGAGTTAATATGTCATGGGCATATTTGGATTGATTTAGGAATAAACCCGAGTCAGTGTGCGTCACCTCCAAGCCGAGAAAAAATTGAAGCAATCCAAGGTCTTTAATTTTGAATTCCTTGTCAAGACGTGTGGTGAAGTTGGTAATAAATGTGTCATTATTACCGGTGATAATGATGTCGTCCACATAAACAAGGAGATAAATTAAAATACCATGGCGTTGGTAGGTGAATAGAGAAGGGTCGGATCTACTATTTTCAAATCCAAGAGTAAGCAAGAAGTTGCTTAGGCGTTGAAACCAAGCACGAGGTGCTTGTTTTAGACCATAGAGAGCACGATTGAGTTTGCACACATGATTGGGTTTGTTTGGATCTTCAAAGCCGGGAGGTTGTTCCATGAAAACCGTTTCGGTTAAGTGGCCATTTAGGAAAGCATTGTTTACGTCTAACTGACGTAGTTGCCACTTGTTGATTGTGGCAAGGCTTAGGACAACACGGATGGTAGCGGATTTGACTACCGGACTAAATGTATGTGAAAAGTCGAGTCCCGGTATTTGAGTGAAGCCTTGAGCTACAAGACGGGCTTTGTAGCGATCAAGAGAGCCGTCGGATTTATATTTAATCCTATAAATCCATTTGGAACCAATGATGTTGGTGTGTGATGGTCGAGGAACAAGATGCCATGTGTTGTTTGTACGCAATGCATGTAATTCCTCGTTCATTGCTTGAATCCATTTGGGGTGTTTAAGAGCCGTTTTTATTCCCTTGGGAACATGTGACGAGAAAAAGGAGTTGTGATTTTCGAAAGTTTTTGGTTTAAAAATGCCATCTTTTGCTCGAGTGGTCATGGGATGCATGTTATGCGGCGGGTGTGATGAAGAGATGTTTGGAGAATCCGAACCAGAGGTGTCAGGTTGATGCAGAAGGGTGGTAGATGGGTTTGAGGATTGAAGTGGGCTTGAGTGAGGAGGTGTGGTTGAGCAGTGAGGAGCGGAGGGACTTGGGCTGGAGTGTTGGGCCGGTGAGGATGGAGTCGATGTTGGGCTGGAAGGGTGAGGTGAAAGTGGGCCGATGGGTTCAGGGTGGTTGTGGTGATTTGGGCCGGCTGTGGAAGGGAAAATTAAAGGGTCATCGAAAACAGAAGGGTGGGGTTGAGTGGTTTGGGAGGTTGTGTTGTTTTGGTTTGTGAGAGGTGGGCCGAGAGAAGTGGGTTTGTTATGGGGTTTTGGGTTGTTTTGGGAGGGTGAGGGTAAATGGTCATCAAATTTTGTAATAGGTAAGTTTGTAACATCCGAAGATGTTGAGGCGGTTTGGAATGGTAGGTTGTCCTCATCAAATCTAGCGTGTCGTGTGGTGTATACCCGTCTGGTTGTGGTGTCAAGACATCGGAAGCCTTTGTAACGTGGGCTATAACCGATGAATATGCAAGGTGTGCTTCTAGGAAGTAGTTTATTTTTTGTGTAGTCGCGTAGATATGGGTATACCCGACAACCAAAAACACGAAGATTTGAATAGGTGGGTGGTTGATGAAAAAGGATTTCAAACGGAGATTTGTTGTTTAAAATGGGTGTGGGGAGGCGATTTATGATGAAGGTAGCGGAGGCAAAGGCGTCAAACCAAAGATTTGAAGGAGCATGAGCGTTGAACATCATGGCTAACCCCGTTTCGGTTATGTGACGGTGTTTGCGTTCCGCACGCCCATTTTGTTCGGGTGTGTGAGGACACGATAATCGATGATGTATGCCATTTTTTTTAAAGAAATTTTGCACTTGATGATTTGTAAATTCGGTTCCACCATCACTTTGGAAAACTTTGATGGTTGTTGAAAATTGGTTTTGTACTAAAGGTAAAAAAGTTGTAAGAACATTGTAGAAATCCGATTTTGCCTTTAATGGATAAAACCAAGTGAACCGAGAATAATCATCTATAAATATGACATAGTATCGATAACCATCGGTAGATGGAACGGGGGCGGGTCCCCATAGATCGCAATGAATGAGATCTAAAACATGTTGTGCGCGTTTAGAATTTTCAATAAATGGTAAATGCTTAGCTTTTGATAATTCGCAAGAATTGCATAGACACGGTTTGGGTAACAAAGATGTAACAAAAACATGTCCAAGTCTATTTAATTTAGAAATTGTATCAAAAGAAACATGGCCAAGGCGACTGTGCCATTTATTGAAAGAAGCACGAAGGTGCGTAGCGGAAAGCGCGGCAACAAGGGACTTGTGACTTTGAGTGAGGACATAGAAGCCGTTTTCACATATGCCTCTAGCTAGAACTTCCGATGTTTTTCGGTCCTGTATATGAAAATAATCATTAGAAAACAAAACATCAACCGGCGAGTCATTTGTTAATCTACTAATGGAAAGTAGATTTTTTGTGAGGTTTGGAACAACTAGCACATTTTTTAATGAAATGGAATTATTTAAATTAGTTTTTCCTATGTGGGTTACGGGTAATGATTCCCCGTTACCAAATGTGACACGAATGTTTTTGGTTTGAGGGTGTGAATGAGTTAGACCAAAAGTAGTAGGAAGCATATGTGTGGTAGCACCTGAATTGACGGTCCAATCCGGAGTGTCCGTTGCGACGTTGCATTGAGCAAGGAAGGCATCGGCTAGATTAGCATCGAGAGATTTTTTAGCAAAAGAACCAAGATTTGGACAAGTAGTGGCGTAGTGCCCCTCTTTTCGGCATAACTGACATAAGGGTGGTCGTTTGGTGTATGAACTTGTGCGACCACGATTATAGTTTGAGTGCCGTCCTCTTCCACGGGATGAGCCGGTACGATTTTTGGTTTGATTTACGTAGAAAGCGGCTTGGGGAGGTTGAGACCCGTGGAGTTTTTGGAGAAACATTTCTTGGTTTTCGGCATTAGCTAAGAGGTCACGAAAAGAAGGTGCGGGATGAATGGTTCGTTGAGATGTGGAGAAGTTTTCAAAGGAGGCGCCTATTCCACAAAGGAACCAATGACGCTTATCCTCATCACTTACGGGATGCCCAATAGCGGCTAGTTGGTCGGATAGGGACTTGAATTTTCGACCAAATTCGGACACGGAGGAGTCTCCTTTTTGAAGGGTTCGAAGAGTATCTTTTAGATTGTGAATACGTTCGATCGAACAATGGCTATAGGCATCGGCTAGAGCTTTCCAAACGCTAGCGGCCGTGGTGTGGCCGATGGTCTCTGCCATGGCCTCTTCGGTTAGAGTGGAATTTATCAAAAGGAGGACCTTTTGATCATTGGCTTTCCAAGATAGGTATGCGGGATTGTCCGAGGTTTTATTTTCGGAAGTTATTGTTTCCGGTGGGGAAGTGGTCGATGTCACGACCCCCGACCCACCCTGGACGGAATCGGAAGCCGTGAACAGTCCAGCGGTACCGGTGATTATTTTAAAAACGTTGCAGCGGAAATTTCATCAGGACCGTGAGTTAGGAAAAATATCAGAGTTTAGAAACACCGGATTTTATTTATTAAATAGATGGGATAAACCCATGTTTTATAAGATAAATTTGTTTACATAAAACAATATTTCTTAATTTGATTTAATTAATAAAATAAGCCACTTCTTGAAGCCTTTCAGTGTCGTATCCAGCTCTTATTCCAATTTATTGTAATTACCTGAAAAAGGTTTTGTCAGCGAAAATACTGAGTGAATTCATTCCAATTATATAAAATATATTGTTATACCTTACAGTATTAAGGTTTTTATATTTGTTTATATTTACCCAATTCAATCAGTATTTGTCAAATGATGACAGTTCAATGTGACAGTAATCATATCAATTATTGACTCACTTTAGTCCAATAGTGAATTCATCAAATAATTCTATTATTCAATTTATCTGTCACTAGGCGATTCCTGTGACTATAATCATATCAATATTGATTATTCTTTTCAATTAATGACTCTGGTCATATCACTGTTGATCATTCTTTCAACTAGTGATTCTATAACACTGTTGATCATTCTCTCAACTAGTGCTTTCGGTCATGTCACTGTTGATCATTCTTTCAACTAGTAACTCAGATTATATTACTGTTGATCATTCTTTCAACTAGTAATTTCTATTCATAACACTGTTGATCATTCTCTCAATTAGTGTCTTTGGACATAATTGTGTCCCGTGACATTTCTTTGTCAAATATATTACTTTTGGCATAAAACCATTTAATCCAGAAAATGACATATATCAATTTATGTCAAATTACTATAACTTATCAAATATAATATGTTAATTAAATAATTGTAATATCATTATTTAATATTTTAACGTGACTAAGACTAAAATATAATCTTAGTAAAATGCATAATTTCCACTGTTATTGTAATCATGATAATATTAACTAACTTTCTGGCAAATAATAATAAGAATCAAATAATATATAAAATCTTTCATACCAGCAGTTAATATAAAAACTTAATTACTGTAAGTATAACTGGTAATCATTTAGAATTCTGTAAAATCTTGGTAAATATAATTGTTTCACAAAAAGGTGATAAAACTGTGAGAAAATAGAGTGGACTCACAAACTGTGAGAAAAGAGAAATGAACTCACATTGCAGATTTCTACGGGTAAAGCTTAGTCTACAGATAATCCTTGATATATTGCATATTTAATTTGAGCAGAGCCTAGCCTATTGATTAGCCTTTTTAACCTAATGCACATGAACTAGGTAAGTAACTTAATATAGCATTTTACGATAACTCACGAGATCAAATTCTCACAACGAATGACAAAGTGCAATACTTCATCCATCGAATTAACGATGATCCGTCAAATTAATGACGAACGACAAAGTACAATACTTTATCCATCGAATTAACGATGATCCGTCAAATTAATGACGAACGACAAAGTATAACCCTAATGTGGGCGGCACTTAAACATCCATTGGATATATTGATCGATCGGACAATGAATCGTAATAGCGATCGAGTTATTACCCTGTTCTGCAGCACCCCGCTATACTTAATTAGAGTTTTGTGTGTGTTTCTGAAGTAATTGGACAATATCTCAGCGTGAATTTGAAGTTTGAACGTCGTTCCAATTGCAGAATTCAAGTCCCAGACTCTGCTATTTATACACAAAATTTACATTGCTTGCGCATCGTAGGCCTAAAAAGCCCTGCGCATCGTATGGGTTGCATTTTCACTATATGCTTGCCACGTTTTGGGAGAAGGCCTGCTGAGTCGACGATATAATTAAATTCGAATTTTATATTAACTTATAAGGATAATCATTAAGTAGGGAATGCCCCCCTTGAGTTTTAGGGGCCCTGATCCTGATTCTGATTGTTCTGAAAATTTTAGGGTTCGCGTAGAATTACTTGGGTGTCTCAATTAGGGTTTCCTATTGAATAAAATAATAATATAAATAGGACTTTTAATGAGGGTTGTTACATTCTCCCCACCTTAATAAAAATCTCGTCCTCGAGATTTGCTTGAATAAGTAAGAATACCTTTTCTTCATTTTAGGTTCCAGCTCACAAGTGTATTTGGGTTATGATATTTCTTTTTAGACTTATGTCATATTTTAGTCAATAAAAACAATATTAAGGTAGATGACATAGAATTGAAATATCAAATTTTGTGAATACTAGTTATATCATAAGTAGGATTCAAAGGTTCAACTAAATTAATTCAAGAAATCGGTGTCAAACGAATGAGATGAAATGATATAATTTCCAATGTGACTATTTTCAAGCCAAAAGATATATGATCAAATAGATATTTAGAATGAATATGAAGAACTTTTAGAATCAAATAAAAATTCTTTTGTCAAAAGAAAGCTTACTTTGATTGGCAACTGAAGAAGACTCAGAATCAACAATCTCAAAATGAAATAAAAGCATGAAAATGATTGTCAATGATCGAATCATAACAAGAGAAAAATCAGTGTGTTGACATTATTGAATTTGCAAGGATACACTGGAATACAATAGAGTTTAGTGTATCATTGTCTTAATACATAATTGCATCAAGACTATTTTTCAATGATGAGTCAAACGAAATACATACGTGAATTTAAATGATTCGTATGCTTATGATTTAGCCCAAGCTATAAGTTTATAACGACGCCGCAAGGTGTCGTAAGGATTGAAATAATTCAATAATTACGGTGACCGAACAATTTCACCGTGTAATCAACTGAAAGCTTTAATGAAGTAATTTTTTTTTGGATATTCATTTCGAATAAGATTTTCAATTGATAATGAAGAGACCAAATGAATATTATAGAATTTTCGATAAATGATGAAAGAAACGTTAAGAGGTACACCGGAATATGATATGAATTTGTGTACACTTATCTTAACACATAATTGTATTAAGACTGTTTAAGATGATGAACCAACAGAAATTAAAATTCGTTCATCAGGAGTGAAAATGAGAATATCTCAAGATTCAAATTAAAGAAAATGCCACCACAAGGTGTCATAGTAATTGAAAATAGTAGCGGTGAATGAAACGAGTTTCACCATGCTTTAAATTAAATGAAGTAAATCCGAATGTTTCGAATAAATCTAGTAGGATTGAAATCGAAATACTTAAATAATGTTTTTCGATCAAAAATGATAAAATAATAAAGATTACGAAACGCTCGATTGCTGATATAAAATCTTTAAGAGATACACTGAAATATGAAATGAAATTGTGTATCATTATCTTAGCACATGATTGTGTTAAGATTGATTTTATAGAATAAACCAACAAAACGGATTCAATATAAATAAATAATTAAACACGTATATGAGATTAGCACAAGCTTCAAATTTTGTGAAAACGTCACCACAAGGTGATCGTGACCAAATAAATGATTCAGTGAAAGTGAAGACCAAATAATTCTGTTATGGTTTTGAATAGATGAAATACTTGACAAAATGGATTTATTTATAAACTTTTATTTGTACTAGGGTCAAATAATAACTTAACTTAGATATTACATATCAGCGACTACGTCTGGAATTATTTCTGCTTCTTGCTTAGTAAGTATGAATGCTCACGCGTTCTTCTTAGCTCCGTCTGCAGTTCTGGCCTTGTTGTCAGGTGCTTTGGTTAGTTTAGGGCAATATGGTTTAATGTGTCCTGTTTCTCCGCAATTGAAACAAACATTAGTTTTCCTTCTACACTCTTCCTCTATATGCCCGGTCATCTTGCAGAAGTTACAGTAGGATGTTTTTCTAAAACGGCATCTTCCTGAATGCTTTTTGTTACAGCTTCTGCAGATAGGTTGCTCCAATGACTGTTCAGTTCCTGTCTTCTTGTAGAATTCTTGGGAAATTTTCTGGGCTAACTCTTTCTTCTTATTTTCTTCTCTTGTGCGGATTAGTCCATCTGTCAGCATGTTAGCTAGTTCGACTGCTTCTTCAATAGTCTGTGGTCTAGTGGCCTTAACTATGTCTCGAATTTCGCTAACTAATCCCCAAATATAACGAGAAATTAGTACAGGTTCTGGCGAAGCCAGAGTTGGTACCATTCTTGCATATTCGAAGAACGTTGTCGTATATTCACGACAATTTACATCTATCATTTTATGATTTAGGAACTTGTTAGCTATTCGTTCCTTTTCATAAGGAGGACAGAATTTCCTTTCTGTCATTTCCTTGAATTTTTCCCAGTTCATGGCATAAGCCATGCCACTTCCTTTTGCCTGAAGAATTGTATTCCACCATTCTAAGGCTTCTTCCTTGAAGAGATTAGATGCATACATCACCTTATCTTCTTCGGCACATTTGCTGATTGTAAGAACAGGTTCCGTCTTTTCCAACCATCGCAGAGCAGCCGTGGCTCCTTCACTGCCGGCGAACTCAGTTGGTTTACAGGCTAGAAATTCTTTGTAGGTACACCCGAGAGTCATCACCTTCTTTTTCTTGGGAAATGGGGTTTTGATAATATCATCATTACCTCCATTGATACTATGGCTAAAACCATCGTCACGAGTATGCTTGCTACTCACAACTTTGGTAGGTTCTACGGTATTTTTAACAGCTTTAATTATTGAAGGTAAAGCATTAGCTATTCCTTGGGCTATTAGATTTTCTATAGCATTTTTATCCAAAGGATTTTCATTATTAGCATGAACTTCTGGATTATGTGGTACTTCATTCGACATCTGAATTGCAAACATTTTCACTTATTAATATCATAGAAAACAAAACAATACTTCCAGGATATTATCTGTGCATATTAACATATATATATATATATTCATATATAACACATATGTTAATTTGTATCAATTTCCTAACTTTATTGTTTAAGTTTAGGTATTAAAAAGAACACCTAATTAGCTTAAACAAGTGGCTCTTTGAGTTGGCTCTGATACCACCTTCTGTCACGACCCCCGACCCACCCTGGACGGAATCGGAAGCCGTGAACAGTCCAGCGGTACCGGTGATTATTTTAAAAACGTTGCAGCGGAAATTTCATCAGGACCGTGAGTTAGGAAAAATATCAGAGTTTAGAAACACCGGATTTTATTTATTAAATAGATGGGATAAACCCATGTTTTATAAGATAAATTTGTTTACATAAAACAATATTTCTTAATTTGATTTAATTAATAAAATAAGCCACTTCTTGAAGCCTTTCAGTGTCGTATCCAGCTCTTATTCCAATTTATTGTAATTACCTGAAAAAGGTTTTGTCAGCGAAAATACTGAGTGAATTCATTCCAATTATATAAAATATATTGTTATACCTTACAGTATTAAGGTTTTTATATTTGTTTATATTTACCCAATTCAATCAGTATTTGTCAAATGATGACAGTTCAATGTGACAGTAATCATATCAATTATTGACTCACTTTAGTCCAATAGTGAATTCATCAAATAATTCTATTATTCAATTTATCTGTCACTAGGCGATTCCTGTGACTATAATCATATCAATATTGATTATTCTTTTCAATTAATGACTCTGGTCATATCACTGTTGATCATTCTTTCAACTAGTGATTCTATAACACTGTTGATCATTCTCTCAACTAGTGCTTTCGGTCATGTCACTGTTGATCATTCTTTCAACTAGTAACTCAGATTATATTACTATTGATCATTCTTTCAACTAGTAATTTCTATTCATAACACTGTTGATCATTCTCTCAATTAGTGTCTTTGGACATAATTGTGTCCCGTGACATTTCTTTGTCAAATATATTACTTTTGGCATAAAACCATTTAATCCAGAAAATGACATATATCAATTTATGTCAAATTACTATAACTTATCAAATATAATATGTTAATTAAATAATTGTAATATCATTATTTAATATTTTAACGTGACTAAGACTAAAATATAATCTTAGTAAAATGCATAATTTCCACTGTTATTGTAATCATGATAATATTAACTAACTTTCTGGCAAATAATAATAAGAATCAAATAATATATAAAATCTTTCATACCAGCAGTTAATATAAAAACTTAATTACTGTAAGTATAACTGGTAATCATTTAGAATTCTGTAAAATCTTTGTAAATATAATTGTTTCACAAAAAGGTGATAAAACTGTGAGAAAATAGAGTGGACTCACAAACTGTGAGAAAAGAGAAATGAACTCACATTGCATATTTCTACGGGCAAAGCTTAGTCTACAGATAATCCTTGATATATTGCAGATTTAATTTGAGCAGAGCCTAGCCTATTGATTAGCCTTTTTAACCTAATGCACATGAACTAGGTAAGTAACTTAATATAGCATTTTACGATAACTCACGAGATCAAATTCTCACAACGAATGACAAAGTGCAATACTTCATCCATCGAATTAACAATGATCCGTCAAATTAATGACGAACGACAAAGTACAATACTTTATCCATCGAATTAACGATGATCCGTCAAATTAATGACGAACGACAAAGTATAACCCTAATGTGGGCGGCACTTAAACATCCATTGGATATATTGATCGATCGGACAATGAATCGTAATAGCGATCGAGTTATTACCCTGTTCTGCAGCACCCCGCTATACTTAATTAGAGTTTTGTGTGTGTTTCTGAAGTAATTGGACAATATCTCAGCGTGAATTTGAAGTTTGAACGTCGTTCCAATTGCAGAATTCAAGTCCCAGACTCTGCTATTTATACACAAAATTTACATTGCTTGCGCATCGTAGGCCTAAAAAGCCCTGCGCATCGTATGGGTTGCATTTTCACTATATGCTTGCCACGTTTTGGGAGAAGGCCTGCTGAGTCGACGATATAATTAAATTCGAATTTTATATTAACTTATAAGGATAATCATTAAGTAGGGAATGCCCCCCTTGAGTTTTAGGGGCCCTGATCCTGATTCTGATTGTTCTGAAAATTTTAGGGTTCGCGTAGAATTACTTGGGTGTCTCAATTAGGGTTTCCTATTGAATAAAATAATAATATAAATAGGACTTTTAATGAGGGTTGTTACAGTCGAGCCATTGACGTGACCGAGTAAGTTGAGACAGGCCAAAACCGGTGTGAATTGTTTCTCCCATGGGAGATAGTTGGTAGAGTTTAGCTTAATGTTGATGAGATGGCTAAGGGAATGGAGAGGGATGGAGGAGAGATCGGAGGTACTGTTGGTTGTCATTTGGAGCAAACAGTTGGCAGAAGAGAAAAAAGAAAAAAGAAGCAGGAAGAAAAAGGAGAGAAGGTCAGCGAATTCAAAGAGGAAAAAGGATTTGATCTTGGCTGGCTGATACCATGTGATAATGGTAAAATCTCAATAATTACTATTGAACATTGTACAAGGATATATACAGGAAGATGTTACAACATAGATGGAGGGAATATCTCTCTTTACTAAAATTATACAAATCACAGTAAATGGAAATTGAATGAGGCGATTGACTAGGAGGGAATCAAGGAGAAGAGATGATTCCAATGCTTATGTTATGGGATATGTTGACATTTTTATTTTTATGATTTTTTTATTTTTTAGATTTTTTTTGGATTTTTTTAGAATTTTTTGGATTTTTTATATTTTTTTTTTATTTTTTAGAATTGGATCAAAATGGCAATTGCAAAGATTTAAAATGAAAATCCCTAAATGCCCCTGGTTAAAAATGAAGATTTTGGATGGAGTTAGGGTTTGTGATCAAAATGACAACAAAAGGGAAAAGTCAGGGACTTAGAGGCGAAAAAAAAATTTATTTGAACTAAAATGGCAAATTTGGACAAAACTCAGGGACTAAAATGGCAATTTACTCTTTATTTATTTTTAATTACGACATCGTCATTTAAAATTTCATCATCAGAAGAACCAGTATCACAGTCCTTGACTATGACCTCATCAATGTCCATAGTTTTTTGTTTGACACTTTCATTCAAAATCTTAACATCTCTAACATTAACAACTTTCTCAGTTGGACGACATCATCGCATACCGGATCAACTACCAACGAAGTCGCTGGTTCCAACTATAAGAGTTTACCTTCATTAGTTAACATGGTATTATTATTGCTCATTGGAGGAGGACGCTTATTATACCCGACACCTTTGGAAGTTGATCCTTTTAGAATCCTCTGGTCAATAATGTGATCCAAAACGAACGATCAATTTGAATAACTTTCTAGTTTTCTTTTCAAAGCTAGATAGTCAAATTTTACAGTCGAAACCTCCTTTTGACTTTGATCTAAAAGTCCAATATAGTTATTAACAACAATTTATTTTATCAAAAGAATTTTTAAGATCTGATGCGTTATTAGTTAAACCTTTAATTTCTCGTTAAAAACATTTTCATTTTCTTTGAAGAGCTTTAGCGATTGATGTAAAACGTTCAAATCATCAATCAACTTTTATTATTTTCCTAATACCTCACAACCTTCCTTTCTAACTACAAACAAATTTAGTAGATTGTTCAGAAGATACCTTGATTGTCTCTGAGATTTCAGACTTCACATCTGCTTCTGGATTTGAAGAGTTGGGACAGTAAAACAACATTGACTTCCAAGACCACCAGATGAACCATCAGACACTAAAACCGGTTTATTTATTGTCACAAACTTGCCACAAACTTCTTGATGTATGATATTGGTTAAATTGATGTAAGATGTCACCCGTTAACACGATTGTTAACGTTGTATAGGCCTTTTTTTCTCTGTTATATGCTATCTTTTGTTCACCGGTTAGTTGCGACACTTGTAACTCTCTTCCTCTAATTTCATTAAATCCCTCTTCATACAACGAAGTATACCCTTCAAGCAATGGTATAAGAAGATTTTTATCCAAAACATCTATGTGATCTAGAAATTGTTCCTTCCAAATTGGATATTTGATACGGATCCACCCACGTGATCCGTATTCGCAAGTGGAGCATCTACATGTTTGACCACGTTTACTTCTAGCATAACTAAATCATTTGCACGTTTACTTTGTTCTTGCACAATTCTAGTTTCACTTCATGCATTAGCATTCCCACGTTCACCACTTAGTTATGTATTTTCCTATTTAAGTTGTATTACATTTGAGATGAAAAGAGGAAAAAAAAGTTAGCAAAAAGTTAGTTTTAGTTTATGTTATATTTACAATTTCGTCATTAATTTGTTTGGGAGACCGCCGATCTCGAATCCGGCTCTATCAATATTCTTCTCAAACTTCAGCTGATAGCGAAGTAAAATTCTTAAACAATGTGACTTGTCCCAATTCCAAATATGAAGAAACACCGAGTAGCCCAAATTGAACAATGGTGTCCCGAACGAACTTGTATAATTCCAAATTAATTTGTTAAAGAAGTAGTCCAATTTACAATTAATCCACTAAACTACCGAGCCCATTATTAGCCCATAGTGAAAGCAGCAACCAAACTTTTTGTTAAATTTATGACCCATATTATAACAAAACTTCCATTTCCACTTGCCAGCCTCTAATTAATTCTTAGGGCCATATATAAAAGAAAAACTATACTGAAACCTAGTCACGCATCACTTCAAAAGACAAACGAACACTTCATCATTATATTATTATTATATTACTGGGTTATAGACTCACATATTACACGATTTTAATAAAGACAATATCTTACGTAAACCCACGTAACACACGAGACTATAACCTAGTGACTTGGATAATAATAATAATTTATAATTATAATCAAATAATAATTACAAATAAATAATAATAACAATAACAACTTTTCTCATATGTCCCATTTTTTTGTCATTTTCATCCAGCTCATTAGCTTCATCAAAAAAGTCAGTTAAATGAGGGTGTTTTTGTCTTTTTACTTATTTAATTTATTGTTTTTTTTTCAAATCCAAATATGAACTTAAGGAGCTATGTAAATATTTTCTACAATAATTAGATTTAACATAATCATTGTTGATATTAAATTAAAAAAATAAATTAAAATATAAACAAAATTATATGAATCATAATTTAAATTTTAAACTATATACCATATTCGTTTTTATAAGTTTATTGACGTGATGGTATAAGATTCGTTGTGTACAGAGTTATATTCACAATAAAGTTCTTTTTTTGTATCAGACAACACACGTGTCATATATTAATAATAAAAATTGGATATTAATCTAATATATTACAAATAAAATAATAATATTGCTAAATTAAGAGATACCTATGTGTAGTTAGTCACAAACAAATTATTACGTTAGATTAGACAATCTAGGCCTACAAGTATATAAAATAATTTGGTGTGATCCGCAATGATAAAAAATAAAAACTTTATGTCACATATGAAAATAAAAATAAATAAATAAATAAAATACTACAATAATATAAGATAAATATTTTTATGTATTACGTATTTATCTATAGTTATGTATAATTGGATATATTAATATAATATAAGAATAATATGTATTTATTTATTGTTGTTGTATACCTATTCTCATTGTGTGTACCTATATTTTAATAATCCTGAAAGAAAAAAAGTATACTACAATAATATAAGATAAATATTTTTATGTATTACGTATTTATCTATAGTATGTATAATTGTATTTATTTATTGTTGTTTTATACCTATGTTTTATACATCTTTTTACGTTTTACGTAAAACATTTTACGTTTTACGTTAAAATTTTTACGTTTTACGTTAAACTTTTAAAGTTTTACGTTTTACATTAAACTTTTTACGTTCTACGTTTTACGTTAAACTTTTTATGTTTTACGTTTTATGTTAAACTTTTTACGTTAAACTTTTTACATTTTACGTTAAACTTTTTACGTTTTGCGTTAAAAACTTTACGTTTTACGTTAAAAAGTTTACTGTTTTAACTTTTACGTTAAAAACTTTACGTTTTACGTTAAAAAGTTTACGGTTTTAGCTTTTTTTCAAAAACTTATTTACACAAAACGAACGCACCCAGAAATCGCAACTCGGTAGGTGTCTCAGATAGATTGTTAGAATCATCGACTGGGAAAAAAATAAAAAAATCAACAACAAAAATCAAAAACAATGTTTGGATTCCTGAAAAAAAAAACGGGGTTTGGCTCAGATTTTTTACGATAATCAGAGGCTGCAAAGTGGGGTTGCAGGTTCAAAAATCTAACATCCACCAACTGTGCCATGCCATCGTCATCAAAATATACATTTTTTTTTTTTTTTTTTGTATTATCACCACCCAAATTCAAACGGATCAAAACCCACATAGTTCACTGTTCGAAATCTACCAAAAAGCACCAACAAAAAACCAGCAAACATTCGGATTCAACAAACCAGCAAACATTCAGATTCAACAAACCCGCAAAAACCAGCAAACATTCAGATTCAACAAACCAGCAAAAACCAGCAAACATTCAGATTCAAAATCGCCCAAATCCATATTCAAACATTCAAAATCACCAGCAAAAAACCAGCAGAAACCTTTACCAACAAACACATGAACATCATCAGCCGTAAAACAAACCGACGAGGATAGGGAGGCCAAAGATACCGCCACCAACCCCAACCCCAACGCCACCACAATCAAACACCAGTCGCAGGGGGGCGGCGGAGAGGAAAGGGAGGCCAAAGATGCCGCCGGAGAGCCGAGGGGGGCCGGAGAAAATAGGTTTACCGGAGAAGACGTCACTGGCGTCTCTTACGACGGAGACACCACCGGAATTTTTCTCTCTTTACAGCCTTGTAAGCATGTCCCCATCATCAACATCGTTGCATCATCATCACCGCCGCCGTAGCGGCGGCGCCGTCACCGGACTACTCCGCCGGTCTCCCTCTCTCTCTTTCTCTGTCTACTCTCTCTCTCTCTTTCCTGCTTGAAACATATCCTGGCACCACCGCCGCCGCAACGGCAGTTGGCGTCGTCAGGTAACCATAGGGGGGAGGAGGAAGGAAGGAAGAGGGGTGTCTGTCTCGCTGGTCAGAGATGAAGCAGGGGAGGGGTGAGGATTTTTGGAGAGAGATATGAGATAATGGGGTGAAGAGAGATGAGAGAGGAGAGAGAATAGAGATATTAATAAAGTCAGGTGACTTTAATGAAGAGAGAGAGATAGATTGGACATTTGAAGGAAATGACCAAATTACCCCTTATTCTGATTGGTTGAGAGTGGTTCTTGCGGTTCTTACAACTAGGGATGGTTTCTATTTTAGTGGTTTCCTATATATATATATATATGTATGTATGTATGTATATGCAAGTTTGCACATATTTTGCAATAAAATAAAATTATATAAAAAAAGTTTAAAGAAAACAACACAAAATAAAATATGGGATCGACCGTTTGACCTCTTGTTTAGACTATGTGTAGTGGTGAGTGAAACAAATGCCCTACCCTTGGACATGAAGCGACACGTGGCCGCCTAGTCAGCAAAGAGGTATTTGTTAAAAAAGGGTGTAGTGGTATAACGCCCCAACAATGATTACCCAATTATGATTTTTTTAGAAAAATAAAAAATAAATGAGCAGGAAATTTATTATTGGTCAAAAACAAAACAATCAGGCGTTTAAATCTACACACCCAACCAAAAAAATGAAAAAAAAAAAAAAAACACCCAAAGGGGTGGTGCATGGGTGTGTTTGGGCGTGAATGGGGCAAAAAGCGCCCAATTTGTTCCCACTATAGGTGGTCTTAAAAAAAACACCCTCTAGACTTTAACAAGTTGTGTTGCTATTCTGTTAGCATTGAATGACATGTATTTATTAGATAAACAATAATTGCTATATTTATATTTTTTTTAATCGGAGGTCCTAGGCCCAAGCTTAGTATGAATAGCCCTTAGAGCCGGCCCTAGGGACCCCGACCGGGAACACCGCCCCTCCCGTCCTCCCGTCGGTGAGCTTAGGGAATTCTTACCGTTCATCCCGAAATGCTTCTGTCTCTCTTGATTCTCTCTCTTTTAATATTATTGGATAAGGATGGATGGGGAAACTTTTGATGGGAGAAGAGGAAGAAGATGAAAAAGGTGATAGAGGTAAAGGTCCCCAACCCATTGTCTCCAACTTGTAACATTCCTTTGTCGTATTCGATAAAGGTACGCTTTAAAACTACAGCATTTCAAGTTAATTTTTTTTATATATACAAAAACAGGCTTTCAAAATTAAGACCCCATCGATTAAATGAGAGGGGCTAATCTTTTCCATTTTACCCAAAATTGGACCCCATGGTTTTAACTTTTTTCGTAGCAACTGTGCATCACCCAAATGGATATTACACCTCAGATATTAAATAGTGAAAAGTCACAATCTGACTTTTCAAACAAACGAGAAGACCAGCAATTAGTTATCCATTCATCATGTTTGAAGATTTTAAGATAAAAGGAGCTTGCACTTCATTTTGTACACAATTATATGTGAGTTCAAAAGAAAAATTGATAAAAGAGCTGACAGTTGGTTTTTTTAAGATGGAAGTAGGTGGCTGCAGAATCAAGTCAAGGGTTTTGGAGGTGACATCATGGTTGTGGTTGTGGTTGATTATCACGACAGTCGTAGCTCAAGCTCAAAACACCAACACTGATCCAGCTGAAGGTTTCTCTCCCTCTCCCACTTTATGATATTTATTTTTCTATATATGTTCAGTTATAATTGATGATGAATTACTTTTGTTAAGCAAGCTCATGAGTCGAGTTTGCTTAACTATTTCATAACCAAGTTACTATAATAAAGTATGTAGTAATTAATAGTCTTTCACTATTCCCACATCCAAAAAATCTTATTTTCACACCCTTACAACTATACGATTTAGTTATACGGGTCGTATAGGAGAATCTTGTACAAAAAATGTTAGAGAATATTTTTTGTCTTTATGTATATATTATTATACGACCCAAATCTTATATAATGTTATACAACCAGTATAATGCTATACGACTAGTATGGAATGTTATACGGCCTAATATTTTCTCCATCTATACGAGCCATATAACATTATACGATCCAATATTTGTCATCTCAGATTTTTCTATACAGGTCGTATAACCCTATACGACCTATATACCCATATAGAGAGTGTGAAAATAAATTTTGGGTTGTGGCTTTATTAACACCCTATTAATATTGCATAAATAAATACAATAATTTACGTTTAAAGAATACATAATTAGAAATAAGGAATAATGGATTTAAATAACTCAAACTTTCATCATTTGGTCGATAATACTCTCAACTTACGAATTGTATAACACCAGTACTCCAAACTATAAACTTATTTTCCTCTGTCATTCTCAAACTAACTGAACCCTAACCCAGTTATCTAGCGTCAAATGTTACATCAATAAACAAGTGCCACGTCAGATATCACATCACTAAATAAGTGTCATATAAGATGCCGCGTCATTAAATAGGCCACGTCACTACATAAGTGTCATGCCAGTGAAAAAAACTAATTAGGTTAGGGTTCAATTAGTTTGGAAGAGCAAGAGGAAAATAAGTTGAAAATTAGAGTGACGTGCTACAATTCGTAAGTTAAGAATGCAATCGACCAAACGATGAAAGTTGAGGCTATTCAAATACAATAACCCTAGAAATAAAGATAACTTACGTTATATAACCTTTTAACATTTTTACAACTTTTCTATGAAATAAACATAAAAATCGTCTTGGTAGCCATCTTACGTGAACAAAAATTCCAAAAACACAACCATCACCTCCTCAGTCCCCCCACCGCAAAATTCTAAAAACACAACCATCATCTCCCCAGTCCCACCACAGCTGAGATATTTTCTCAAATAATTGAGTCACTTTGTACGTCATCAAACAAATATAAATAATATCAAATATATGTCTACATCATAATTCATATTCATGAATAACCATAAAACAAATAAGATTTTGAAATTGTATTTTCATAATAAACAGAAAGTAAGAGGGGTTTTTTTTTCTATTGGTGAAGAAGTATTTATTAAAATGATATTCCATGAAAACTATTTAAGCCAGGGGGTGTGGTTTCGCGTCACCCCGGCACATAAGCTCAATAGTGTCCTTTGGCGCCCCACCCCGCCTTCGTTAAGGGGGCGCTATCGATTGATTCCGCCAAAGAGTTTGCACGAGAGGATGAAATCAAGGGGCCACACCAAAAGTCAACCAAAGGGCTTTTTTTATTTATCTTTTTTTAATATAGTTAAAAGGGGCTTTATAAGAGGCGTTATTCCATACCGTGTAAGTTAACAATAAAGCCCCATGCTTATGTGTCGTCTACGTGACGTTTACGTGGCGTAATAAAGCCCCCAGGACATTAAACCACACCCTCTAGCCTTACCAAAATGATGTTTTATCATTTATTTTTGTGTTTGTATTTTATTTTAAGCCAACATATTAGTCTTCTTTTTTTATTTTCCTTATTCAATTATTTTAAATAACTCACTACCTGTTTTTTTTATGTTTTTACTTTTTTACTAATTGATCCAATAGTCAGGGACGGACCTATCCACGATAGTGGGTGGGTGACCGCACGCTTTAAAAAAAAGTTTTTAGTGCTAATTTTCGTCGAAAATCCGAACCGCACCCCTTGGATATTTTCAACCGTGCCCCTTGAAAATTTTCAACCGCTCTTCTTAGAAAAAAATATTGTGAATTTATAAAAAAAAATTAAACACTGATTATTATGAATATATAAGTATATAACACAATTTATATAATTATTCTTTAACCACTTATTCACTTTACTTAATCCAATCTACAATCTAATTTTATTAAACCAACTACCCAAGGCCAAACCCAACCCAACCCAATGATTTATCCTTTTTTATTGATTGTTTTTTATTGTTTTATGCAGTGATTAATTATGAGAAATATATATGTATAAGGGTTTGATCTTTTTATTTATTTTGATGTATTTTAGTTGTTCTAAACTTGTATTTAATGATTTTGTTGTTTTATTTTAAGCTTTGTTTGTTTAAATGATTACTAATCAACATTTAAAACTAGGGCTTGAATGTTTGAAAATTAAAATTGAAAATTATGGACTATGATATTGGTTGAACATGATTGTTTATTTTGTTTAATTGTTTAGTATTGTTTTATGAACTTACGGAGCACATTTATATATGATAAGAACCTTGCGTAGAGAAGTTATGGTGCTATTTCTCAAGAGAAAAAGGGTTAGACCACTTTTTTTTGTCGGATTCTTTTAGTTAAAGACCAAGTTATGTCTTAGGTAAGTTTTTTTGTTGTTTTATTTAATGATTAGGGGAAATAGAATTAGGTAACATTTGAACTTTGAGGGTTTTTTTGTTGTTAATTTACTTACTTATGAAGGCTTTTTATGTTGTTTACTGTTTTACTTGAAACTTTGTTTGTTAATGTGATAGGAAGTTAGAAAATAGGGTTTGATTGTTTGAAAAATTGAAATTGACCCAACCCGACCCAATCTGATCCGGCCCTCAAAGCTTTGTTTGTTTATGTTTACTGGTTTTACATGAACCGGTCCGATCTGACCCGCTATGGTGGTGGGTGCTGGTGGGTGGTGGGTGGTGCTGGTGCTGGTGGTGTTGGACGATGGGTTGTGGTGGTGGTGGGTGGTGGACGATGGTGGTGGTGATGGACGGTGGTGGGTGGTGGACGATGGTGGTAGTGGTGATGGACACCAGTAGTGGGTGGTGGTGTTTAACCCTATGCAGACCTTATAGAAGATCTTAGAAGTGACTGGCCAAGTCTGCACCAAGAAGAGCTTGCTTAGACGTTTTTTAATGAAACGTCCCGAAAAAACAAACAATCTGCAGATGACAATGTCTGCGCTGGTCTGTGCGGCGCAGACAGAAGAGGTTGCGCGGATCTCTTTTAGAAAAACAAACACCATAGCGTATGTTTGTTTTAGTCATATTTTTTATTGTGGTTCGATTTCGTTATTCACTTTATTAAAAATATAATATAATTTAAATAATAAATTGTAACAACAAATGGATGTTTTTAAATATTTAATTTTCCCAATCTGTAAATTTTAGGGTGAAAAGGGTGTTCCTCACATGTGGAGTGAGTGATAAACCCTTCAGCTAGCCGATCACCTTATGTCATTTTAACTCCCATCTCAACTTCTCATTTTGTACTCATACATAAGGGGTGCTCCTAATATGGGAAGTGGTAAACATTTTTTTTTTCCAAAAAAAGAATAAAAAAGATAAATAAGGGGTGCTCCTAATATGGGGAGTGGTAAACAATTTTTTCCTAAAAAAAGAATAAAAAAGATAAAAGTCTTGATAAGTTGAAAAAGAGTAGAGCCCACCATTAATCCCCCTCTTTCTCCTCTTCCCAATGCGATGACTACTCCCGGATATTTGCCATTCACTGCATACCGATGGGGCCGACGGCGTTGTGCCCGCGCGGTGAACCTCATCCTCACACCTCTTCACCGTACACACCCTGTACCCTATTATATAAAAAAGATTTTAAAAATTAGATTAACACATCCCTAATTGAATGAAACTGAAATGATAAAGAAGAAAACACAATGAACATGACATGCGTTTATGTTCGTTCGTCCAATCAAATGAAAAAATGTGTTCATGTTCGTTCGTTTTTTGTTTATTAAATGAATAAACGTATACGAACTTCCTAAAAACAGCTCATGAACTGATTGATCGTTGGTTTGCATACAAAGCTAGTGTTAATTGAAAAAAAAAACAAAAGAACTCTGACTTTTCATAGTAAGTTAAAAAATTTCAAACTATCAACGACAGAATAGGAGTTTTTTTAATCAAAATTTGAATAATATTCATATTCATTATTTGAAGTTGTGAAAAAAACTATGGGTTGATCGGAGAAATCCAAGAAATTTTTTTTTTTTGATTGGTTGAAAAAGCTATATATAATAAAAGAATAAATAATAGCAAATGTATTAATTGAATAGAAGTATTTGAAAAAAAAGTTTAATATGTTATAAAAACACAATGAAATCACATAATAAATGAGTAAAATATTGTCCTAAGAAGAAACATCATTTTAAATCTCGAATAGATTAGTCCAAACATTATGTGATCCGTTAACTATACGAAAACGCGAGCTTTGACGTATTTAATTGAACTCAATGTAACCTATATAAGCATTATGATTGGATCAACACATAAAGTAAATCAAATTTATACAGTACAATCATAACGTATTATATGCGACCAGACTAACTCGAATTTTTACAGTCAAGTCAAAGTGTATTATATGCGACCCAATTCATACGTGGTAAGCGTACAAAATAAAGTACAAAAGCGTACACCAAATTTACGTCGAGACGTAGATAAAGCCGGCCCCCATACCCTTTAGTCTTAAAACACAAAAGACTAGAACACAATGTACATCACACTAAAAACATAATGGATAATACACTAAAAACAAAATAGACAACATACTAATAACAGAGCGGACGAAAAACACAATTGACTACACATGCAAACCAACAACATAGTGCACGGCTAGAAGACACAATGGACCACCACCCCATTAGTTTGTATTACAATGTAATTAGTTTTAGTATCTTATAAAGAAATATAGTAGAGTTAATTACTGTTTTCGTCCCTGTGGTGTGTCAAAAATCACTATTTCAGTCTATTAGTTTAAAATTTGCGATTTCAGTCCCTGTGGTTTCACTTTCGTAACCATTTCAGTCCACGTGGTTTCAATTTCGTAACCATTTCAATCCATATATTCTGTAAGTACAGGGAGTGAAATGGTTACGAGGTGGACTGAAATGGTTACGAAAGTGAAACCACAGGGACTGAAATCACAATTTTTAAACTAATGGACTGAAATAATGATTTTTGACAAACCACAGGGACGAAAACAGTAATTAACTCAATATAGTAAATTACTTTCAAATTTTACATAATTAAAACTAAACGTAACTTAAGATATATAATTTTACAATTCAATATATGCATGTTTTAACTTTTAAAAAACAATTAAATCGCCTTCGTAGCCATTTGTTCATGAACAAATATTCCAAAACATCTGGGACCGACATGTGTAATATTATAACTAGTTTTTTACCCCGCGCTTCGCGGCAGGAATACTATCGTTTTTTTCTAAACGCAAGCGGCTAGTGCTTGGTCAATATCGATTTGGCTTGTCAAAAAAACGTAAGGCGAACACTGATACCGTTTACATTATGGCAAAATACCGGCAACAATGTTCGCTCATAAACAATTGGGTTCGTCACAGTACCAGTGTTCCAACAAAAAGTTGAAGTGAAATATATTGATTATAGTATGTTGTTAACGAAATTATTGTAAAATAATATCTATAATAACTATAGTTATTCATCTCAAAGCTGGTCAGACAAAAAATCTCTCATAAATAACATTCCACAAAAGAATTTTTAAATAAGATGACATATTATAAAACATTATTTTCATATACCTTCATCTAAAACCCTACTTTATTTTCATTGATATTTATTTATATATTAATTTGTTTCTATCTTATTCAAGGAGCACATAAGTTTTAAAAACCATGTGCAGTTAAAATTTTCCTTTATGTGCAGTTATATTTTTCCTTTCTCAAAATCATTTCAGCAGAATTCATAATTTTAAAGTTAGAGAGATATAGCACAATAGCATATGTCACCACCACCGCCGTTTTACCGGCTCACATCACCTCATTTGCCGGTGAGTCCTCCGGCGCTCTACCGACTCAACGATGATGTCACCACCACCTCATCAACGTGACCACCATATAACACGCCCCTATCTTCACCTGCCTACGAACCACCACCTACCGCCGCTATCTTCAAAATCGTTAGGTTCGAGCACTGTTATCACTGGCTATGCTTTGAACCACCTCACCGTTGTCATATCTTCTTCAAAACCGTCATAATCGCCGCCGCTAGATCTGAAGAGTAGCGCCGGATCTGAACACCACACCCCTTTCTGTTTTGTCTCTCCAAGTAGTTTCTCTCTCTAAAAATTCACATATGAGGGACCAAACTGTAAAAACAAAGAAAGTGAGGTGGTCACTCTCAGAGAAATGGGTGTATGTGTTGCAGGGGAAGAAAATTGAAAAGACAAAGTACAATGGCCAAAACTAAACTTAAAAAGCTACTGGCGTATAGCGAATTGTGGAAGATTGCTAGATGATAAAGACACTAACCGGCAGATGTAGGTGTTGAAAACTGGAAACCGGGACTGTTCCTAAGAACCTTCATCATTTGTTATTATATATAATATAATATAATATAATATAATATAATGGACGTCCCAGTCAAACACATCCATCACCTACCCAATATATCTATATTTAATCTCAAATTGACTCATGTGATTAAAATAACTAAAAGGTTCAACAATAACTATTACGTCACTGGAGATGAGCAAGAAACTAGTTAGCTGAACCGATTTGAAGAAACCAACCTGAACCGAAGCCAGTTTGGAATCGATTGACTGCAAACTGGTTCGGTTTGATATACAATCTGTAGGTTTAATTGGGACTTGTTCCTGAAGAAACACTTACCTTTACGGTAGTATCCAACTAAGGACTTCAACTCTTGGCGATCCGAACTGCTAACTACAAAACAGAACACCGTTAGGACTGGTTACAGGAATGGGGTTATTCCTGTAACCACCCTCCGGTGTGAGAATAAGTCTCGGTTTGGGAGAAAGTATAAGTGAATAGAAAGAGAGAGTAAACGAGAGCAATATGGATCATACCTTAGATGTTTACCTCTATTTATAGTTTACCATTAGGGTTTCTCTTAACTTAGGATGGGCTCTGATAAGTTAGGGATTTACATGATCTTCCCCAAAAGAATGGGGATTTAGTTACGTGATTTATCCATGCAGAATAGAACATTCTAGAATAAATGTTTATAATAAAATAATAGGTAATGCCCGGTCGGTTTAGCCAATCCGGGTCATACCTCGTCATGTCCCCCCAGTCCGAAGTTATGAAATGAAATTCATGACATCGGACTAAAAAAGGAAAAGTCAAAATTTTCCCCTTTAAGTGTAAGTTTCTCAAGTGGGGTGCCGTTATGCTTTTTGGAAAATGGCGGCGATGGGAAAAGATGTGACAGTTAGATCATCATTAGAGTGACAGCTGTACCTTCCCTATTCTGACGCGTGTTCCCATCCGTTTGTCTGTTCGAATTCGAAAAGTTACCATTTTCCGTATAAATAGAGTTCCCGTTGAGGGTTTTGAAATTTCATTTTCTTCTTTGTGTACAAAACACTTCCCTCAATTTCTTGAAACGAAAAATGGCCTCCAAGACCGGCGAATCCTCTTCATCTACCCCAACAAGTTCCGATGCTCTGTTTATCAAGTGGGGGCAAACTTCGTTCAATAATCTTCTTCGATATTACAATATTAGGGCGGAGTGGAATCCGGTGTTGCCGACAGATACGGTATTTCCGTTGAGGCAAGGTAAAATCACTCTGTTTAGTGATTTTTTCAGGTTTTGCAACTTTCGATTGCCGATTACTAAGTTCTGCAAGTTAGTCCTTGACCATTATCCCATCCACATTTCCCAACTACATCTGTTAGGGTTGGTGAAACTCCAGCAGTTTGAGTTTGCCTGTATTGCCTTAGGGCACATCCCTGAACTCCTGGTTTTTAGTGCTTTTATCTTCCTTGTATGGATATCCCCCTTTTTTACCTTCGATAGAAGGGACACCGATGTATCTATCTTGAGAGACATTCCGACCAGTTCCAAGGATAAGGACTGGAAGAAAAAAGTTCTTCTATATCGATGCCGCTGTCATTCCCGGAGAGATGCAGTGGATGGAGATGGGACCAAAGGACAAGGTTCAAGATGAAGCCCCTCCAAAAGATGCTTATGTAGCCAACGCTCTTTACACAAGGCTATGCGGGCGTCCGTTTGTATGCACCGTTATCCTTGATGGAGCCTTGGTAATGGCGGGGATGAGCCTGTTATGGCGTGATATCAAGCTGTACCCTTCGTTCCGGAGGGATGATGAAGGTACATAGTTCTTTGACCTTGCGTACACATTATTGACTATTTCTAAAATAACATGTGTACATGTTGCAGGGGAATGGAGTTTGTTTGATTTTGTTGATCCTCCACGGCACGCTGCCTTAAAGGCTGCAGACTGCGTGCTCAGTGAACAGGAGCCAGATGTCCTGAAGATCCACTTGGAGTAGTTTCTGCTGCCAGCTGTACCGGCGGACCCGGCTGCTTATATTACAGTACCTCCCCCCAGCGGAGGGGGTAATGTTGTGGCCATAGAGAAGAAAACGGTCAAGGTGAAGATCACCGGGAAGAAATATATGGCCGCGGGGGCGGGTGCTTCCTTGGTTAGCGTGACCGCACCCGCTGGGAGTGCTGCTGAGCTGGCAAGTCCAACTCATGTTCTGAAAAAACGAAAAGTTGTCCCTGCTCTTACTGCTTTTGAGGCCGTTCAAGCCGCTTATGTCATGCCCACTGGTAAGTAACTTTCATCTGTGGGTGTTATTATAGACTTTATGTTCCATGTTTGCTGAAAATTTAATTTTACACAGGTCCTACTGCTGGAGTTCAAATTGAGAATGTGTCTTCTGCCCCGTTAGCACCTGTGGAAACCATCCCTTTTGCTATTGGCAAACCCAGCCTCTCCGATCTTATATCACAGGCAAGCGCTGCTGCTGTTAGTTGTCCTATGCCGCCACCCATGCCTACCACTGCTGTGGCTGTTACAACCAGTCCGGTGTCAACGCCGCTGCCATCAAGTGTCACTCCTTCTTCTTCATTCGACTCTCCACTTAGCATTTTTCTGCAACTGAGAAAGAGACACCCACGGTCTTTGCTGCTCATGAGGCAACCAGTACCCAGGATGCCGCCATGAGCGATGCCGGGGGTCAAGCAGCGGAATCGCCGACGATGGAGCCCGTTTGGGTGATGATCTGTACTTGCCTACCATCAACTGGGATCCTAACATGCAAGATAAGAGTTATCAACCCAAATGGAAAATAGCCGAGTCTTTAAGACTGATCTTTCCTCCAGTGATTCAGCACTGGGTTGAGCGGGCATATCCCCTGGCTGAGTCGGCGTATGTGGAGGGGTTAAACAATGAAAATTTGATGAATTCTACTATTGTAGACTCCGTTAGTCAGCCCCGGAGGCTTGCAGAGATCCGGCGTAGGTGGATGCATGACAACAACGAGCTCCACCAAGCGCGGGCTGTTATTTAGGAGTTGAAGGATGAAAAGTACCGCTTGGAGAGTCAGCTCCAAGCAGCTGGATTGAGGGAGAGCAGGTTTGTATCGGAGAAAAATAAAGCAGAAGATGACCTGAAACAGGTGACCGCCAACCTTGCTGAGGAACGGATAATATGGGCTCGCGATATAGCGGAGAAGGACCGGGTCCTTGCTCATGCTAAAAATGTGCAGGAGGAGCTGGAGCGTAAGGCCATTACTGAAGCCCAGAAGGTGAGATCTGAAATGTCTGCTCAGGTGGAAAAATTCCGAATTGACACTGACTTTGTGTCTCAGGTGCAGGAGCGGTACCAAGCTTTGACTGTTGAGGTGGAAGCTTCTAATGCCAAGGCCCGAGACAAACAAGCTGAGTTGGAGGAGCGGGAGGATCAACTTAGAAAACTGCAGCAACAATGTGACTCCCTTGTTTCTGAAAAGAACAAACTTACTCAGTCTTCCGTCACCGATCAGGCGCGCCTTAAGGAGGCAGAAAGTGCCTTGGAGCAGTCAAACGCCGAGGTGGACAGCCTGACTAGCCAACTGGCTGCATTGCGGGGTGACAGGAATTGGCTAATAACCAATGGCTTGGTTGGGGCGTTTGAGTATCTTCGTCAATCAGGGTCTTTTACGGCGTTGTTAGATCGCCTTTCTGCCGCGGCTTACCAGTCCGATCATCATGATGGTGTTTACAAAGGCTGCCATGATTGCCATCAATCGGGGAGGATTACTCCCGAGTTCCACGCAACGAGGGGCAAGCTTCAGGGAGATATGGCGGATGCCTTAGAGGCGGCGTGTAACGACCCACTACCCGCTTATGCTGATTTAACGAAGCATGTTGCTGAAGACGACGTGGATGCCCTACGCCTAATGCTGGAGCCAGTCGGAGGAGGAATAAGTGTTTTCGTTTTGTTTATTATGTACACTGTTTCTCAGATATTTTGTATTAACACTATTTTACTTGGTTTTTGCGCAAGTACTTGATATTTTTGTCAGACGTTTAATGCTAATGTCATGATTGACGACGCCGCCGTTCATCTGAAATGTGGCAATTTGACGTGTGATGATTATTTTCCATTAATTGTGCTATCGTCATCACTGTCAACCTGTTTATTACTTCTATAAATTACGTTTCTTTTTCCTAATTTGATAATTCCAAAAGATGAGCCGGAGGAGCTATAAACAGAGACTTTCCGACATTTTTCGTCGCTTAGATGCTGCAGATGGCTTGGTTCGTCTCCAAACTCTGGTGACGGAGGTGATGATCAGAGGAGAAAGAGTGCCTCCTGATGATGTCTTACCCTGGGTTAGCCGGTCCTGTAAGAGCATCATATATGAGGAGCCTTCCCATACTGAGGCAAGTGCCGCTGCTCTATCAGCTGATACTTTGATAAGAGCCATTCCATCCGATCATATTCAACGCTGTGGATTAGTGTATGAAAGACGTCGTGGTGGCCGTTCCGGTAAGAACCCGGTTGAGGATCAGGAGGTGATGGCTGCTCCGGTGGATGAGGGAAATGTCGATGATTTGATTGTTGATCCTCATCCGTTGGAGTATTATAGTGAAGTGTTGCATACCCCTGCAGAGGTGATGGTAACCCTTTCCAAGAATTAGGTGTTAGAACATGTTCGTTTTTGGTTCCCGTATGTTGGTATTTAACAACAGGGACAAGTACTTGGTTTTTTGTAAGATAGTTGCATGTATTTATTACCAAAATATACCTATCTTTTTGTAGTGGTTAATGTATCTATTACCAAGATACCCACTCTTAGCGCTGTATATTTTGACCCTTTGACTTATATATATGAAAAATATTTCGTGTCAAGGATACTTTTTTACCGTTATGTGCAATTTAGATGCGATGGTAATTGTTTGTACCCTATAGTGCAGTATAAAATACGATGGTAGATTATATTGTATATTTAAGTAATGAGGAAAAACAAAAAGGAATAACTTTTATTAACTCAAAACTTAGAAAAAGAAAGAGACATCGCTATAGATGAATTACACTTGTTTGCAAAAAAGAAAAGTAATCGCACCCGCCGTTAGGAGCAAGGCATTACATATAACACTTTTTTAACTGAGCCGCGTTCCAGCTACGCGGAACCGCGGTACCATCTAGCCTGGATAGGCGATAGGCCCCTTTGCCTAGATCTTCTTTGATGACGTAGGGGCCTTCCCAGTTGGGTCCCAATTTGCCCAAGGGTTCCGCTCTGCTGGCTTCATTGTCACGCATGACGTATTCTCCTTCCTTGAAAGTATGCTGAGCCACGCGTTAGTTATAGTATTTTTCTAGGGTCTTCTTGTATTTTGCTTCGCTTATGGCGGCCGCCTCACGGCTTTCTTCGAGCATATCCAGGCCTTCCCTTAGGAGCCTGTCATTATCGTCGTTAGTAGTAAGACGCCGTAGCGAGGGCAAACCAACTTCCGCGGGTATCATTGCTTCCGCGCCATAGGTTAGGCTGAAGGGGGTTTCATTATTACTTGTCTTAGGCATTGTTCGATGTGCCCAGAGGACATTTGGCAGTTCTTCCACCCAAGAGCTTCCTTCATAACCTAGCCTTCTTTTTATTCCATCCAGCAAGCTCCTATTCGCCCGTTCTACCTGGCCGTTTCCTTGGGGATATGCTACCGATGTAAAGATTTGCTGAATCTGAAGTTCAGCACACCAATCTTGCAAGACCCTATCGGTGAATTGCGTCCCAATATCGCTTACCAAATATAGCGGCAGCCCGAATCGGCACACTATGTGTTCCCAGAGGAACTTCTTGGCGTTCTCCGCGGTTATTTTGGCCAAGGGTTTGGCTTCAACCCACTTGGTGAAATAATCGATTGCTACAATAAGGTATTTTAGCTTCCCGGGGGCCAGCGGAAATGGCCCCACAATGTCCACCGCCCATTTTTGTAAAGGCCAGGCCGCCGTGACTGGGATTTAGTTGATCTTGGGACGGAGTGTTTGGGGAGCAAACTTTTGGCAGCTATGGCATCTTCTGAGTTCTTCTATCGTGTCCTCGTGCATATCGGGCCAATAGTACCCGGCGTTGTGAATTTTGGCGACCACTGCCCGGGGTCCGGCGTGAATGCCACATATACCCGCGTGTATTTCTTGAATTAGGTACTTAGCTTCCGCTGGGGATACACACCGCAGTAGTGGTCCCAAATATGACTTTCGGTATAGGACGCCGCTGTTCACTTCATACTGCAATGCTTTAGTTTGTACCTTTTGAGCTTCGCCTCTGGCGGAAGGTAATTCCCCCTTTGTGAGGAATTTTAGTATAGGAGTGTACCAACAGGGTTCTTTCGCTGTAACGGCGGAGACATCCCGAGGTTCAATGGAGGGCATTTGCAATGTTTCTACCTTTACTTCTCTTTCCATGCCCGAAGCAGCGAGTTTGCTCAAAGCGTCTGCTATTTGTTTTTTTCCTCTGTGAACGTGATTGAGTGTGACGTTGTCAAAGGAAGCTATGAGCTCTTTCGTTTTAGCCAGATACTTCCCCATTGACTCATCCTTGGCCTCGTACGTTTCGTTTACTTGGTTATTAACCAATAAAGAGTCAACATATGCATCCACTCGTGTAGCTCCCATGGATTGGGCCATCCTTAAGCCCGCAAGTAGCGCCTCATATTCTGCTTCATTGTTGGAGCATTCAAAATCAAATCGTAAGGCATACATCAGTCTTATTTCGTCTGGGCTTATCAACATTAGACCTGCCCCGGAGCCTTTCCCGCTGGAGGATCTGTCAGTGTAAAGTTTCCAGGTTTTCCTGGCTGTACTGGATTCCGGGATATCCTGGATAGCGGGATCCTGTATAGTTTCTCCATCAGGAATTTCACCCAAGAAGTCGGCGATCACCTGCCCCTTAACTGCTGTTCGTTGTCGGTACTCGATATCCAAGGCTCCCAACTCAATTGCCCATTTAGCCAATCTTCCGGAAATCTCTGGCTTGTGCAAAATTTGTTGTAGCGGGTAGTTTGTTAAAACCTGTATGCGGTGCCCTTGAAAGTATCTTCGTAGTCACCGGGTAGCATGAACCAGAGCTAGTACCAATTTTTCAAGAGTTGGATACCGCGTTTCGGGTCCCGCCAAAACTCGACTGATGTAGTAAATGGTTGTTTGTTTCCCATCTCTCTCTACCATTAGTACCGCGCTTACCGCGTTATGAGCCGCTGCCAAGTACATTTTGAGTAGTTCTTCCGGGTATGGCGCGGTTAACATGGGTAGTTTCTCGATGAAACGCTTCATGTCTTGCAGGGCTTCTTCCGCTTCGCTGGTCCATTTGAAGTTTTTCTTATTAAGGCAATCCTTCAGTGTTTTTATAAATGGCAAAGACCACTCGGCGTGCCTCGCCAGGAATCTGTTTATGGCCACTAGACGCCCGTTTAATGCTTGCGCTTCTTTCAAAGTCCTGGGGGAGGGCATCCGCGTTATGGCGGCTACCTTTTCCGGGTTAGCTTTAAAGCCGTCCCGGGTGATCATTACCCCCAAGAACTTGCCTTCTTCCACCCCAAATGAACACTTCTTGGGGTTGAGCTTGATATTATATTCTCTGAGCCTTTGGAAGGTTTCTTCAATGTCTATAAGCATTTGTTTTTCTTCCCTGCTCTTGATTACTAAATCGTCAACATATACTTCTAAGTTTCTGCCGATTTGTTTTTCAAAAGCTTTATCCATGAGCCGCTGATAAGTAGCTCCGGCGTTTCGCAGGCCAAAAGGCATTTTGGTATAACAAAAGATACACACATCGGTATGAAACGCCGTTTTCTCTTTATCGTCTTTGGACATTTTGATTTGGTGGTAACCCTTATAGGCGTCTAAGAAGCACTTGTACCTATAAGGGACCTGGGAGTCAACTTTGAAATCCATCTCCGGTAGCGGGTAAGCATCTTTGGGGCATGTTTTATTCAGATCTTTAAAGTCTATGCACATCCGCCACGTGCCATCTTGCTTCTTGACCATCACGGGGTTTGATACCCATGTGTGGTACTTTGTTTCTCTAAGTATTCCAGCTTCAACCAACTTTCGTACTTCTTTGACTACCGCTGCTTTTCGATCTGGAGCCATACTGCGTTTGCCTTGTGCAACGGGTTTAATTCCCGGGAGTCTCGCTAGCCTGTGTTCTGCCCTATCCCGGGGTATCCCAGTCATGTCAGAATGCTCAAAAGTGAAGATGTCGGCGTTTCTTCTCAGCAGTTGTTTCAGGTTGTTTTTGACCTCTGGGGAGAGGCTGTCCCCTATTGTTACTGTCTGATCTGGATGGCGTGTGCTTAATACCCACCTTTCAGGGCCGATGGCGCCGGTAGGCCCCTGTCGGCATCTTTTGGTGTCCAATACCTCTCCCACCTTATCTCGAAATACTGTAGCAATACCCCGCGGGGTGGGAAACTTCATGAATCCTCGCGCCGTAGATACGATGGCGTCCAATTTCCCCAGGGTGAACCTTCCGATGATTACATTGTGGTATGACTCAGCGCGTACCACAAGGAACGTAAGGAGTATGGTTCTTTCCCGGGGGGCTTGTCCGAATGTGATTGGGAAAGTAATTTGACCAATGGGGTCAACCTTTTCCCCCGTGAAACCTTTAATAGGGGCGTGTACTGACTCAAGCAATCTTCTATCTTCTGGTTGCATTCTATTGAAGCAATGCTCATAGATAATATCCTCTGAACTCCCGGTATCTACCAGGATCCTCCTCATGTGATAATCACCCACCGCAGCAGATATGATTAAGGCGTCCGTAGTGAGGTGCAAATCTTCCACGCGAGGCTCGATTGTCATGGTTGCCAGCATCCAGGGTTCGAGCGTGGAGAAACTCCGCTTGGCCCCTTTTCCCTTATCCGCGTGTACCATGTTTAGCTCACGCGGCCTCTTTCCCGCCGCCTTGTCGTTTTCTTCTTTGATGGGTGGCGGGCCCTGTTTGATGTCTCGTACCAGGTGTGCCAATTTACCCGCTTTCACGAAATATTCGATCTTCTTCTTTAACTGAAAACAGTCATTGGTATCGTGGCCGCTCCCTTTGTGGTATTCACAGTACTTGCTTGTGTCTTTGTTGGGGTTGTCCTTTAGCGGCTTTGGAGGGTTAAACTTGAGGTTCTCAGAGGCTAGGATTTCCCCTGGCGTCTTGCTCAGGTTAGGGTAATCGGATCGCGGCTTAGAGGATTCATTCCTTGAGTAGGCATTTCTAGACTTATCATACCGCGAATCCGTTCTATCACCTTTTTGGTATCGGTCTCCTCTACCTTTACTTTTAGAACTCCGCTGTTCTCTATCCTCCTGGCTTTTCTGAGCCTCCTTTTTTCTGTTGGCCGCATGACTGGCGGCTACAACCTTTTCTTGTATAACGTACACCTTAGCTATCCTCAAGATTTTGTCAATGGTGGGAGGCACACCATCCCTCCCGTGAAGTGTTCTTAATAGCTCATCATCATTTACCCCTTGTAGGAAAGCTCCACACGCTAGATCGTTTGTGACACCTGGGATTGCCAGGCTTTCTTTATTGAATCTAACGATGAAACTTTCCACCGTCTCATTGTCTCGCCGGCGGATGTGAAGGAATTCGTTTCGATCTTTAGTATGCCTTCGCTGTTGGCTGAATTGCAAGATGAACTTAGCCTCTAGGTCTTCAAAGCTGTCAATTTCTCCAGTGGGCAAACTATCCCACCAGACCCGAGCCGTGCCTACCAGCGTTTGGACAAACATCTTGCACCAGAGGGGCATGGGCCAACAGGCTACTTCCCCTGCGCTTTTGAATAGATTGAGATGGTCATTAGGGTCGCCTAGACCATCATATTTGCCTACAGTTTGAGGTATCTGGGCTTTTCCTTGATAGGAGCTTCCGCTATTCTTCTGGTGAACTTGGATTTGAAAGTTGCGTCCACTGGTTTGTAAGGTCTAGTAAGTTCGTCGTCCTCTACATTGATGGGTTGTATTGGAGGAGTGACCCCACCCTGGCTGGTACCCTGGATGACAGGGGGTTGAGCCGAGGTGATGTTTAGCGTGGGGCTGGGGCCTCCACCTGGAGAAAATCGAGGCCTAGATGCGTTTCCTCTATCATAAGCAGGTTCCGCTGTCGGCGGTGTCTAACCGTAAACTGGTTGTGATGTTGGAAAAGTCCACCACGGTGGCATGTAAGCCGCGTATGGCGATTGCTGAGCATAGTCTTGTGTTGCTCCTTAGGGAGTGTACATTGGAGTGCTATATGGGGGTAAGTACCCGTATGGGGGTGCGTAATAGTACCCGGGGAAGTAAGCTTGATTTCCTGGCGTAACTGGGCCGTTCATGATTCCCGCCGGCATAACCACTGGTTGATGGGGCGGCGTGGATAACGTCGCCGTTAGTGTTGTCGAATACAAGGGTGGCATGGCGTAGGTGACCGAAGGTTGAAAGTGTTGAGGCATGCTCACATGCGGTATAACAGTGCTTGGGCTTGCCGATGTAATAACTGGCATAGTGCTACGACGTATAGTCTGTGCATTAGTGGTTGTTGCTGGGGTGAAAACGTTAACGCCTGTTGCAATTGGTTCGACTGATTGGAACTGCAGAGAGGTGTAGGAAAACAGGTCTGCCGCCGTTGTCCCAGAAGAAACGGCGATGGTGCCTGTAAAGCCTGGTAGGGGTCCTTCTGCTTCGAATTCCAAGTCGAGTGACCTGGTTACAGTCGGTAAGGCTCGCATGGTGGTAATAGGGCTTGTTTCTAGCAATGGATTGCTATTTACCATCGCCTGACTTGGTGTTACTGCTACGTTCTGATCGCTTGCCATGGGGTTCAGTCTTGTTGTTACCGAAAAGGTCCCGCGGATGGCGCCAATGAAGAAACACTTACCTTTACGGTAGTATCCAACTAAGAACTTCAACTCTTGGCGATCCGAACTGCTAACTACAAAACAGAACACCGTTAGGACTCGTTACAGGAATGGGGTTATTCCTGTAACCACCCTCCGGCGTGAGAATAAGTCTCGGTTTTGGAGAAAGTATAAGTGAATAGAGAGAGAGAGTAAACGAGAGCAAGATGAATCATACCGTAGAAGTTTATCTCTATTTATAGTTTACCATTAGAGTTTCTCTTAACTTAGGATGAGCTCCGATAAGTTAGGGATTTGCATGATCTTCCCCAAAAGAATGGGGATTTAGTTACGTGATTTATCCATGCAGAATAGAACATTCTAGAATAAATGTTTATAATTAATTATTTATAATAAAATAATAGGTAATGACCGGGTCGGTTTAGCCAATCCTGGTCATACCTCGTCAGTTCCTATTATTCACGCCAAGAACTGAACCAAACTGGTTTAGAACCGGTTAGAAAAATTGGTTCATTTATCTAATTAAATGTTAGTTTATTGATTTTTTTAGAAAAAAAATATAAAAGCCGGTTATTTTTATCCTAAAATAGTTTTAAAAACTATAAAAAATTATAACATTTGTATTTTGTGTTTGTTAAAACTTTTTTGTCGGAAAATATTTAAAAAGTGCATGCAAGAATCGGTTTACGAATTGAAACTCGGTGTTTCAAACCTGCCTTTCAAGGCGAGAAAACCAGTGAGGTCCTGAACCAGTTTCAACTAGATACACAATAACTAGGTGTAATGGTTTAACTAAAGTTAAATAAAAAATGTGACTGGTTGGTTTATAGTGGACCCTACATCTTTTCTCTCTAACACCCGCAAAGGGCTTGGCGGAGGGTGCCCTTGGCGCCCACCTTTAGCTACGCATAATTGTGTTTGGCGGCTTAAATGTGTGATATGGAGGCTTTAACGCCTCCACCACAAAAGCCGTATGCGTTTTATAGGTTGCTAGACGAGTGCGTGCGCAATGCGGTGGGGAACACAAACACCGGCAGGGGTGTCCATAGTTCAATTCAGTGATTATTCTCAACCGAAGTCGAAGTTATCGATTAATGTATTTTATTAACCAGTCGGTTTTCGGTTAATTGGTTCTGTTTATTCGATAAATTGTTGATTTTTAGTTCGGTCAATAACCAAAATCAAACTTGGGCTAAGATGCTTAGAAATACTTGAAATTGATGTATAAATACATGAAATGAATGTATAAATACATGAAATAGAAGTATTAAAATGAATTACAAGAAAATGAGGTATAAAAGGTAGAAATAAGAAAATATATTGGTTCGATTTGATTTGGAAAATATATTGTACAAAAAAACATGTGTCCGATTTTGAGTTAATTTGGTTGATTTTGTTTTGGTTCCGTCTATTTTGAGTTCGTTTAAGACAATGCTTTAGTTATTGCTCGCTACTAACGCTAACATATCATTCTTTTGAAATTAGAAAACATGTGCCAATACTATACTCAAACTAAAGAGAGTAAAATCTTTATTTTTATGGCGTATTTAAAGAAAAAATATATTAATGCATGAAAAAGTTATAACCACTTAAAAATCATGGGGTGAGGTGTAGTTGGTTTGGAAAAGGGGTAAAAATGTAATTATCAATTAAATAAATAAAAATTGAGTAAAGTTAGAGAGACAAATATGTAATATTATTTATTGAGTAAAGTTGAGAGACAAATATGTAATATTATTTAAATTACAATTTTTCCTAAAATATTTTTTAATCATGTGCTTTATGTGTTGTACTTTAGGTAATTATCGTTCTATTTTTATAAAGTTTAAGATACACATGAGTGGTGCATTACGAGTATGTTTGGCAAAAGTGGCTAGTGGCTAGAAGCTGGTGGCTGGGAGCTATAGGTTTTTAGATATATTTAAGTGTTTCGCAGAGTAGCTAAAACTTTTAATAAAATTTATAAAATGACCAAAATGAACATAACTAAAAAAACATAGTATTAAACGTAATCACACACACACACATACATATAAGTTCCTTCCCAAATAAATAAAACATGGTCATTTTCAATTAAATAAAACATAGTTAATGATAAACAGTCGTGAACATAATATAATACTATTAAATCATTAATGTCGTTATCTTTTAGTAACTAAAAATTTGATTTTTCGTTATGTTTAGAAAAAAATTTAAAAAGTTGGTGCATTAAAAGTTCATTATCTTTATAAGTTAAAATAGTCATTTTTCCCTAAAAGTTTGTAGCTCTTCTAAACGCTACTAGTAGGAGCGTTCAAGCAAAAGCTTTAAACTCCTAACCTAAAAGTTTCAAGCTCCTTCAACCAAACAAGGTTTTTTTTATTGAGTAGAAGCTTTTTTTTAAAAGCTTAAAACTAGAAGCTCATAAAAGCTCCATGCAATGTTGGTATCACAGTTAACGGGTTCCCAGGACCAATCGGACCGAGAAGAACGATGATCACACATGTACGTAAAATCTCCACAAACATCACACTGCTTCATCCTAACCGAAAATAACAAGAATCGAAATACAACTAACCGAATCAATGAAACTAGAACTTGAATAAACTTGAAACTTGCAATTGATTTAAACCGTAAATTGCATACATGAACTAGAAGTTGGTACCGTGTATAAATACTGATCGAATGGGTGTGTCTGAGGAGTCGTGACGTTTGCTGGAGGGATATGTCGATTCCCACATAACCGCTCATACGGTTATTTGCTCAGTCACACCGTTTCAAACATAAACACGACCCAAACCTTCAATGACCCAATAATATACCTAATGGACTTCTAGTGTTTCCAACCCAATAACATAAAGTGGCCAACATCCCAAATTCGAAACAAATATAAACATAACAAGTTAATTATTCGACCCATAGTAAAACTAATAGACGTAAGGTAACGAGCGGCCCGAACTTGGATCCTGGAAGTTCTTGATTATCGTCTTCAATCTCCCTCCTAAGCATGAACATCCGTGATCCGCTTGCTTACTTCAATCATCATTGTTTCCGGTGACCTCGATGGTTATCCCCAAGTCCGGCCCATCTTCGATTTCGACCGCTTCCTCTTGTGCCTTCTTCGTGCTTGCTCCATCCGCATCTGGTGCATTCTTATCTCCCCTTTTCTTCATCAAGTCGAAGTACCACTCGATTAATTATATGTAGTAAATGTAAGCAACCACCATATGCGTGTCATCCGGTTCATAACCATACTCGAACGCTACTTCGTCCCAAAGATCATCCTCGATCACCTTCTTTATTCCACCCTTGAAGGTTACAATTCAGTTTAGCAATATCAAACTTACTTCTCTACCGTTAATTAGTGTTGGTGGCATAGTGTTCTCTTTGAAGATCCCGAGGAAACATGGTATAAACCATAAAAGGGCTTCCTCGAAAGTGGCGCCATAAAACTTATCATACCTGGACAACTCTTCATGTAGCAACATTAAATCTAATGCTTCCAAGCAACTTTCAACAATCATGTCATTTTCAATGACATCCTCCTCATCTTGGGAAACGACCACCGCCCTTTGACGTAACTTTTGTCGAGATTGCAACAGATTGTCTTTCAAACCCGCATAGTAAATCATGAACCCAACTTTTTCCTTTCTCGAGTAAACGATCTCCTTCTTTTTAATACCCGATGTGCATTCACCGTTCAACTTCCTATTTTTCTCTCTCTCTATCTTGAACTCCTTCTCGTAATACCCTTCAACATACTCTTTGAGTTTTTCTTTATCCTTGTAGTGCCTGTTTTCGACATCTAGACCATTGTAGAACTTGTCTAGATACTCCTCCTCCAATTCGACTTCCGACTTGTTCTAAAAAACATCAAACCCTTTCGCTTGACTACCGAACATTTTCTTTAAAACACAAGTATCACAGGTAGTAACCATTTCAATTCCTTGAAACAACAATTGCTCTAGGCATAAAACATTTTTCTTGAGTCTCGAAACATAACTAACACACGGTATGGTTTTACTCTTTCCATCCACCGGTATCTTAATTTCACCAACCCCATGAACGAATGAGAATTCTTTTTTCTTATCATCCGTCGTCACACCAAAATGCCTCTTAAAACGCTTGAACACACACCTATAGCCTATTATGTGTGTCTTAAAACTTGGATCCAATACCCAAATTGAATCCCAACTTCCTCCGCAAGTACCATCAACTAAATAGTCATTTTCTACGGGTAATGGGGTAAGGTTGATGTACTTACTCGGACAAATAGAAGCGATGTGCCCAAATTTTTTGCACATGAAACAGCGAATCCCGACCTTTCTCGGTCTCCCCACCGGTGCACTTCCCTTACGGCCAAACTTTTTCGCAAAACCCTTCGGAACCATCTTCTTGGGAAAGTTCTTGATGGGTGATTTCCACGAACGCATAGATGGCTTCCCCTACGCAACAGACTTTTCCTTGTTGCAGCCCCAACCGCACTTTCCAACGTTCACCCTTTCATCACCGAAATCGGCACCAACCAATTTTCCTTTATACCTTAGATGATCTCCAGAACCACCATCATCCTTCTCGGTTTTCACCGAACCTTTGGCTTTGATACCAATGTTGGTATCACAGTTAACAGGTTCACAGGACCTATCGGATCGAGAAGAACGATGATCACACATGTACGTAAAATCTCCATAAACATCACACCACTTCATCCTAACCGAAAATAACAAGTATCAAAATAACAACTAACAGAATCAATGAAAGAACTTGAATATACTTGAAACTTGCAATTGATTTCAACCGTAAATTGCATACATGAACTGGAAGTTGGTGCCGTGTATAAATACTAATCGAATGGGTGTGTATGAGGAGTCATGACGTTTGCTGGAGGGATATGTCGATTCCCACATAACCACTCGTACGGTTATTCCTCAGTCACACCGTTTCAAACATAAACACGGCCCAAACCATCAATGACCCAATAATAAACCTAATTGACTTCTAGTGTTTCCGACCCAATAACATAAAGTGGCCTACGGCCTAAATTCGAAACAAATATAAACATAAGAAGTTATTGTTCGACCCATAATAAACTTAATAAACGTAAGGTAACGAGCGGCCCAAACTCGGATCCCGGAAGTTCTTGATTATCGTCTACGTAACAGGAATTGGCATTTTCATAATAAACTGAATGTAGAGGGTTAGGTTTGACAATAGTTGAAACAAATATCCACACACTACCATTTTGATATTTTCCCGCCTGAATGAGCATAATGCCGGTGGTAGTATGTTGGTTTAAGGTGGTTCTGCCTAAGCTTACTCGCGACTTTATTTCCAGATAAGGTCACTCGTCTTGATACCTGATGGTAAGACAGTGCAATACTCCATTAAAAACTGATTTTGATTCGTGTTACAGCGAGTGAGATGGTCGTTGCGAGGTAAATGTTCGTTGAGTTTTGGGCTTTTGGCAATTAGGCTTGGATAACATTATGTCTGGAAATGACATTAAAGATCAAGACCTCATTCTCGATCTCGCTAGTGTATTGAGTTTTCGATTTGTCAATTTGAAGATTTGGGTGAGTAGTAACTTGGTTATGACATTGATGTGAATGAAACTGGTGTTGCAGTGCGAGCTATAAATGAAATCTTCAGGCAATGGAGGATACCGGAAACTGTAGTAACACAGAGGGGATGGAACCTAAGCGGAGAACCATGTAGCGGCGCTGCTGTGGAAGCTACCAGCTTCGATTTACCGACTTACAATCCTGGCATCATATGTGATTGTAATTTCCCTAATTCTACTTGCCACATCACTCAACTGTAAGTGCTTCTCTTGGATTTCTTCCCTTTAATGAATTTTAGGAACAACTTTTCTTACCACTACAACTGTTATATTTATATGTATTTCTGTATCTTTTGACAATGGTTGCTTCCCCAGAAAAGTTTATGCAATGGATGTGGCGGGCCCAATCCCAGAAGAACTCTGGACTTTGGTTTACCTTATGACTCTGTATGTATGCAGCTATTTCTTCACAATTGCATTGTGCTGTAAATTTGTTGAGTTATGTTTGGTTTGCTATATGGATAGTTTTGATAAAACATTTTGACATCTCTTAGAAACATGTCTAGTTAGATATGATAAACAGTAATTTTCTTTAGACCAAATTAATATGTAATTTTATCAAGAAAGTCATTGATGAAGCTAACATGTTCTAATATTGATGTACTCATGGAGTGTATATATAGATGAAATTTACTTTTTTTTCCTAAATAAAACTAAGATTGAGTTAGTTGTTTTATCATCAGAATTTTGGTTTTGTTGCAAACTTAAGCAAGCTTAACAACATGCCAAAAGTGAGCGAGTGAATGAATGTAGATGCTTTTGGTATTTTATTTTTTACTTTTTCTTTTGCATTAAAATACAAAGAATACTTAGTTTATTTTGTTTTCCTTTTTGCATGTTAGCAAATGCCATGTTCGTTGTAACGTGTACAATAACATGGTTGTGAAAACCATGTAGGCTTTTAGATTACTCCAATTGGGTGATGACACTAAAATCACCAACAAACCATTCCCTAAAAAATAAGAACTTGTCCTTGGATATATTATTAACTACTTTCAGTAATCATTAAAAGATAAAACCTACAACACGTTATATCTGTGTGTGTTGGTGTACAATCACGTGTACATTAGTTCTTATGAATATCTATTCTTGTATTCTGCTAAATAATCTAGTATTTTCTACAGAAATTTAGCCCAGAACTACTTGACAGGTCCCTTGTCACCTTCAATTGGTAATTTAACTCGGATGCAGTGGCTGTAAGCGTTTCCTTTTTGTAGTTCTAACACGTTGATCATTTTTAATCTCAACATCTTTAAGAATAAAGCTGAGATTTATGACAATGATTTTGAATTTATCTTTAGGACTGTGAGCCTCAATGCTTTATCTGGGGAGCTTCCACCAGAGCTAGGACAGCTTTCTGACCTTAGATTGCTGTATATTTCTTCTTTATTATTTACTTTTAATCTAGCAACAACTTCTATTGTTTAATTCTTTGTTGAATGAAATGTTAAATTTTTTGTCGCAGGTCGTTTAGCGGAAACAATTTCAATGGTTCCCTACCATCTGAAATTGGAAATTTGCGAAATTTACAGCAACTGTAAGAACATTCATGTTTATTATCTTCTATTTTTCTCTAGATCAATCGATTAGTTCATCAATAAGATGACATAACGTTTGGAGTTTTTTTAACTGGATTTACCTTTCTGTTGTGCATATTTATACATAATGTCATTGAACAAATCTTAAATCATCTTCATATATGTTCTTTTTTTAGTTACATTGATAGTATGAGATGAACTTCATAATTACTTACATGCTTGATGTTCATATAGGAGGTTTGAGGGGAACTCTTTTGAAGGTTCAATACCACCTTCATTTTCTAATTTGACCTCTTTGCAGGACTTGTAAGTCTTTTTTCCATCAAGATTTCAGTCTTGTACTTTGCAAATTCTTTGATATTGTAACTCAAACCCTCTAAAATTCAGTTGCTCGGGTTCTATGAATGTTGCAGGAGAATAAGTGGTTTATTGAATGGAACTTTGGATTTTATCAGGAACATGAAGTCCCTTGGTGTTCTGTGAGCAAATATATATTAATCATTCTTAATTCTACCCATGCTATCCTGAAAACAAATATAACCAAATCATTTCTTACAGAGTTTTAAGGAATAACAGAATTTCTGGCTCAATTCCAACTGACATCGGAAGATATCCAAATTTGACACGACTGTGAGTAATCTACATTGGTATAGAAGTTTATAGATATATAAAAAAATTCAAGGTATCTCTTACTGCATCTACTAACTTTGGGTGCACACTTTTCAGGGATTTGAGTTTTAACAATATGGATGGACAGATTCCAAGAGGGTTGTTCAACTTGAGTCAACTCTCTTCCTTGTAATATACATAATCCCTTTCTATGATAACTTACATAATATATAGCGTGAGGTTCATGAGAAAACCACTAAAAACCTGGGAAGCCACTATAAACCAGTCATTTTTTTATTTCTTCTAACTAAAAGGGTAGTATTGTATAACGAATATATAAATATAGCTCACGAAGCCGCGAAGGTACATATATGTAGCTCACCAAGTTACATAATACATTTCATATTACATATATATAATGTATCTTGCGACCTACATATAGTTTTTTTTTTGTTTGGCAAAGACCAATAACATATAAAAAGAGTGAAAAAGGAAGTTATTAGTTAATAGTGGTTTTCTCAAAATTTTCAAGTATCTTATAAGTATTCTTATGATTCCTTCTATCACTCCCAGGTTTCTTGGAAACAACAGTTTAAATGGTACCCTTCCTGATGCAAAGAGTGCAAGCCTCACAAATATGTATGTGAAGTGTATGGCTGCTTTGGTTTCCATATTTTTTCTGTAAGTTATTTACAATTTTCTTCATGCAGTGATGTGTCGTACAATGAACTATCTGGAACACTTCCTTCTTGGGTCAATGAGGCAAACTTACAACTGTAAGTGCATGATGTTGAGTATACAATTATTATTTCTGAATTCTGATTTGTGTCTTTTATTTTAGAAACGGTTGTTAGTGACCAATTTTGAAACTGTTTTTTGGTATAGGTCTTGGAAATAATGCCATAATTGTAATGTTTGCAATTTGCAGTAACTTAGTTGTGAACAACTTCACTTTAGGAGATTCAGGAAACAGTGAGTTGCCTTCAGGTTTAGAGTGTCTCCAAAGGAATTTCCCTTGTGCTCGTGGGTCCCCAAGATGTAAGACAAAACATGAAGCTTCAAGTTCTTTTTTATAACGCCAACTCACACACACCCTAAAACGTTGGTTATTACAGATAGTGGCTTTGGAATAAATTGCGGTGGTCCTTCAATCACTTCATCCAACCAGATACTTCATGAGGAAGAGAATGAAGCACTTGGAGCAGCAACATATTATGTGAGTTCTGAAAGAAGGTGGGGTGTCAGCAATGTTGGTCAGAGGGACAACCCACGATATACGATTTCCTCTTTAAGACAATTCACAGGCACTTTAGATCCAGAACTTTTCCAGACAGCGAGAGTCTCTACTGGATCATTAAGATATTACGGTTTAGGGCTGGAAAATGGTAATTACACAGTAACCCTCCAGTTTGCAGAACTAGAGATAGAAGATGGACCCAGCTGGAAAAGTGGTGGAAGGCGCGTCTTTGACATTTATTTGCAGGTTTGCAGAACTTTAGATGAATTTTAATGAAGTTCTTAATTCATCATCAACAACTTCTTTCTCTTCCTAAACCAGTGGTTGGAAAAATAGGAATTCTAAATTGAGACTTTGTAGCAAGTTTGACATTGAAGTTTGTCTAATTTCTATCATTAGTTTCTCTAATCCTGTTTCTTTCAGGGAAACCGGGTGTTTCAAGATTTCGATATAAAAAGGGCAGCAAGGGGGGCTACCTTTAGTCCTGTTCAAAGGCAAGCATCAGTCCAGGTTACAGATAACTACCTTGAGATTCATTTATTCTGGTCTGGAAAAGGGACTTGTTGTGTACCTAAGCGAGGGACTTTTGGACCTCTTATCTCAGCGATCAGTGCCACTCCAAGTACTAAAATTCTTTCTTGAGTTCTTGATACTTGACAACTACTACCCTTTACTTTATACTTGACTTTTCTTTTTGTACAGATTTCCGCCCCACTGTGAGCAGCACTCCAACTTCCACAAAGGAGAAGAAGAATAAACGTTTAATTATTTGGATTCTTATTGCAGTTGCTTGCTTGCTGTTATTATTAGCCCTATATATTTTTGGTCAGTGGAGGAAAAAGCAGGACGCATCTTGTTTTTCTAGAATTTGTTTTTAATATAGATGAAAGATGCTTTCCATTTGCATATGTAGCACATTTAGTTTTTGTTTTGGTTACATAAATACAAATTAGTAATGCTTGCAAAAACAATCTAAAGACACACTCAAACAACTCCACAGAACTGTATAAGTTATTAGGAGTAAATGAAATTGCAACCCATTTACTTTTGCATGGTTAACTCGGTTTATGTTTAACCTTTATCATCATCATCATCATCATCATCATCATCATCATCATCATCATACTCATCATACTCAGTAAATCCCACCAATAGCAAAGCTAATTTAGAGTCTGAGGAGGGTACGATGTAGACAGCCTTACCTCTACCCGTTAGGAATAGAAAGACTGCTTCCAGTGAGACCCCCGGCTCGATAGTAGTTTTGCATCAAGCCTTGACACAAGGCACATAACACTCAACAATTAAGACAAAGGGTAAGAAAGTAGGGTTGTTCATGAGTCGAGCCGAGCCAGGGTAAGCTCGGCCTCGACTCGATTATAAACTGAGCTGGTTCGGCTCGGATTTGAAACCGAGCTGAAAGCTTGGGCTCGGCTTGGTTTTAAACCGAGCTGGCTCGGCTCGGCTTGGTTTGGCTCGATTTTAAAAAGAAAAATATGTATTGTATATTTTAAAAAGAAAAATTAGTTCATTAGCAATGTAATTAAGATTCAAATATGCTATGGATATCAATTTACAAGCCTAGATACATATAAATAATAACAAGTTTTTTTTGTAATATAATATATAGCTCTCAAAAATTCAGTAGCCTAAAATATTATTCAATACTTCAAAAAAACATATTCAAAATAAGTTTATCCTAATACATTACAAGCTAAAATCATTTTCAACAACGAAAAATAAGTTTTAAATTTCATTGAAATACAATATTAGTTCATTAGCAAGGTAATTAAGATTCAAATATGCCATGGATATCAAATTACAAGCCTAGACACATATAAATAATAAGTTTTTTTTTTGTAATATATTATAATGTATATAAAAATAAATATATTATAAAGAAAATAACCCGAACTGAGCCGAGCTGAGCTACCAAGCGAGCCAAACCGAGCCAATTCGGCTCGTTACGAGCCGAGCCGAGCTGGCTCACTTTCTAACCGAGCCGAGCGGCTCACTTTCAAACCGAGCCATATCGAGCGAGCTCCGAGCTGCGAGATTTTTGGACAGCCCTATAGGAAAGTAAGAAAAAAATAGCTAAAAACTAAACTTGTCAAATGGGTAGAAAATCACCCAAAGTCTATTATAATGCATAACTTATTCATTATTAAGTCAGATTATTGTTGAAATAGTGATTGTAATCATATTTGTCACGCTTTCTAACTAAACTTGCATGCTTCTCCTAGTTTACAGAGTCTTTGGGAATTGACGCTAAACCATATACCTTTAGTTATGGAGAACTGAGAGACGCAACTGATGGTTTTGGTCCAGCAAATAAGCTTAGTGAGGGAGGTTTTGGACCTGTTTACAAGGTACTCCATAATTTTCATGAGCGATCCATTTTTTCTTCATAAACTCAAGATTAACCATAGTTGGTTTTTAATTTTTTTTATTGTAAATAGGGAACACTTGATGATGGGAGAGTAATAGCTGTTAAACAACTCTGTAGCCTCCCACCAGGGCAAGGCTCAGTTTATTGCTGAAATAGCAACAATATCCGCTGTCCAACACTGCAACCTTGTTAAGTTATACGGATGTTGCATTGAAGGAGTCAAACGGCTTATTGTTTACGAGTATCGCTATTTGGTAAGAAATATCACTTTACATTCATCATAACTGTCGTTTTTAGACATGAATTGCAGAGTAATAACCTATAATGTTACAATCGGGTGTACGTTGCAGGAGACAATAGGCTATCTCTTACTTGGGCAACCCGGTTTGAAATATGCCTCGGGCTAGCATGCGGGCTTGCATATCTGCATGAGGAATCTCGAATAAGGATTATACACCGAGATGTTAAATCTAGTAATGTTTTACTTGATGTTGATCTCAACCCCAAGATCTCGGACTTTGGTTTGGCCAAACTTTATGATGACAAGAAAACACACATGAGTACTCGTGTTGCAGGCACCATGTAAGATTTTGGATAATATTGTGTGTGCGCGTGTATCAGTCAACTTTTTCGAAGTTGTTACGATTTTATTTTGTATTTTGTATTTTGTATTGGTTGTTTGGCACTGCTGAAACTATTGGCACACCTTGGTTGGCTATCTGCACACTTAGGGTTTACCTACACTGCGTATATACCTATACGCAGCGTATAGGGTTACCCTTCTACGTTGCGTATAGATCTATACGCATCGTAAGTAAGGGGCAGGTATACGACCAGACATTCAACCTAGTACCATGTCAAATCTCTCTAACATACGTTGCGTATAGATCTATACGAAGCATATGTACAAAAAGGTATACGCTAGGAATAGGTCTACACGCAGCGTTTGTCGGACAGATTTGATATTGATACGATGTTGTCTAGGCACGTGAAAAATGCTATACGTGGAGTATAGACCTACACGAGGCTGATAATTATGAATTCAAAAGTGTATTTAGACATCCATCTCTGCATATGAATCCAAACACCAAATCAATTCTTTCTTCACTTCCTCTGTATACACATCGGTGGAGATAAAATGTCATCTTTTTGGGATGGGAATTATTTCATTAATCACTATTCTAACGACGCATGGGGACTAAATGATGCTACTGAGGAGGAGGAAGTGTGTCTGGCGTCCATGTTGATCAAAAAATACAGTTGCTAGACTTGAACGAGACTTCGACTCCACCTGTTGATGAACCATATTACCCGACGCATCAAGTGTATCCGGATTATGGATACGGGTATGAATAACCGTACGTGCAACAAGGTAATCTAGATGGATACGTAGGATACGATACTGAGAATGCCCCTGTTGATAAACCATATTACCCGACGCAGCAATCGTATCCGGGTCACGAATACAGGGTGAAGTTCCTTACGTGCAACAAGATAGTTCAGATAGATACGGAGCATACGGAGGATACGGTGGATACGGTTATGAGACTCGTAACACACCACTGTATGATGATTATCAACCATCTATCTCGGGCAATCCGTTTCAAATTCAGGAGGTATCACATTAATAATTGTATTACCATTGTATTAGGTAGAGGATCCTTACATTAATCCAGAAATATGAGAAATGTATTATAACACTATATATAACACTATATAAACACCATATAATACTATGTAACAACATATAACACCATATAACACTATGTAACACTATATAACAAATATAACACTATATTTAGTCTGATAGTATGTCTATGATAGATGTATAGTGTTATATATTGTTATATAGTGTTATATAGTGTTATATAGTGTTACAAAGTGTTATATGGTGTTATATGGTTTTACATAGTGATATAAGGTGTTTATATGGTGTTATATAGTGTTATAAATAGTGTTATAATACATTTCTCACACTTCTGGATTAATGTACACTATCTCTACCCCCTTGTATTATTCTTATAATAATTATTATTATTGTTAAAATTATATTGTTGTTGTTATTATTAATATTATTGTTAAAATTATATTGTTATTGTTATTATAATTCTTAATATTATAATAATTATTATTGTTAATGTTGTTATAATTATTATAATTATCATTATTGTTAAAATTATATAACTATTATCAATATTATAATTATTATTATTATTATTGTTGTTAAAATTATATAACTATTGTCAATATTGTTTTTATTATTATTATTATTATTATTATTATTATTATTATTTAAATTATAAGTATTATTATTATTGTTAAAATTATAACTATTATTATTATTATTATTAAAATTATATTGTTAGTGTTAATATTATAATAATAATAATAATAATAATAACAATAATAATAATAATAATAATAATAATAATAATAATAATAATAATAATAATAATAATAATAATAGTTGATGCTGTTGCTGCTGTTGCAGCTGTTAAAATTATATTTTTACTGTTAATATTGTTAAAATTATGTAACTATTTACAATATTATAATAATAATAATAATTATTATTATTATTATTATTGTTAAAATTATATTGTTACTGTTAGTATTATAATTATCATAATTATTATTATTATTGTTGTTGTTGTTAATATTCGTATTGTTGTTAAAATACGTATTATTGTTAATTAATTATTAATATTATTATTGTAAATAACGTAACTGTTTTTTAGCGTTTCATGTCTCTAACTGGTGCGTGTTGTCTTGTATATGTTTTTAATTATATTTTTAGCCCTTTTACCAACACTAAACACACATATGGGCAAGTGCACCCATCGTGAGCGTAGTATAGCGTTGGTAAGATACCGAGGTCGTCCAAGGACACAAGAGCTTTTAGTACCGGTTTATCCTTAACGTCTAATCAAATCAAAATTTTGGAAAAAGGTTTTAAACAAAAACTAAAAATGCTGAAAATAAAAATAAAATAAAAAAAATAAAAAACAGATAGACAAGATGAATCACTTGGATCCGACTCGCCTTTAGTGTAACCTTTGATTATTTCTGCACTTTTGCACTTTTTAAAAGATTATCTTAGTTATAGTAGTAGGCCCCTCTTTTGAAGGTGACGTTACACTCAACCCAGTAGTTTGAGTCAGCAAGGATACAATCCTAAACGGTTGGATTATTGGAAGATAATTAATTAAGTTATTAATGCGTAATGTGGTAGGCCCCTCTTTTGAATGTGACGTTACCCTCGGCTAAGTGGTTTGAGTCAGCAGGGATACAATCCCAAGTAGCCGGGTTAATGTATTAATAGTAGTTTACATATGAGGGGATCAAGCCTTTCGCACCCCCGCCATCCAATACCAGTGGGTATTGAAGGAGGTCCTACTAAGCCTGACCCAGGTTCTTGCAGGATCTATACACTGAACAAGGCAAGAACCTTACCAAACCATTCCGTTAACCCCGACCAGGTAGCCAACATATCTCAATATAGACCGTGGAGATATGAATGGTGTAAATCTTTTATTTTATATAGACAGTAAAATAACGCCAAGACACCACGGACAAATGATAAGGAAGTTTCACCTTCAACATAAGAAACTAGTTATTAAAGTCATTAATACAAAACCAAATAAAAAGTGCGAAAAGATTAAAAATAAAAAGTATTACACTAAATGCTTGTCTTCACCAAGTGATGTAAGAGACTTAGGCAAACATGGCCTTTGATTGTCAAGAACTCTTACTATCAATCTTGGATCACGAGACTACTACACACACTCTATGATGGATAATGGTTGTTGGTGGTGGATGTGGGTTGTGATGGTGGTGGAGGGTGGGTGAAGTGTGAGAGAGGTGGTTTGCCAAGGGATGCCTTTGAAGTGAACCAAGCACCTCTATTTATAGCCTGCACAGAAGCCCAGACACGTCCCCGTGCCCACTGGGCACGGCCCCGTGTCCACCCATCTTCTCTTTCTTCATTAATTGCAGTTTTTCTGAATTAGTTGACCACGCCCGCCAATGATCCTTTGGTGGGGTGGTGGAAAGGACTTGGGCCATGTGAGTGGTCTGAGGTTCGATCCCCACCTCCATCAAAAGGTGAGGCATTGGAGTTATTCCCAACCCAAGGATGGCAAGGACTCCGGTTCAAGCCTGAGGGAACCCGAGTTTTCTATTACGGCGCATTTACTCCAGCGGGTCGCTCTGTCACAACAGGCGGTCGATTCGTGTGGAGGGTGAAACTCCTGTCAAGTGGCAGGGGGTCGGAAATTTTCTCGGGGAAAGCTATGTGTAACACCCTAGTTTCTACTTAACGGTTTTACATGTAAATACGTTCAATTTGATGTGTAATTAAGATTACACATACTATAAAAATATGGATTTATTAAAACTTTTTCACAAATCAAAAGTTATTCGACATAACGTGATCAGATTCGTCGTTTAAAAATTTATGACGATGCAATGTGCGGAAGCATGTATCTTTATCGTGTTCGGTTCTTCGTTGAGCTTGATCGTCTTCCGGCATCCAAAGAGTACCTACATTTCATAAACATGAAATGATTTAGTCATACGGGGTTTAAAACGTATCTAAACGAGTCCGGGAAACAAAACTGATTAAAAATATATTTTTGTACAGGGTCCACCGTAAATTACGGTGTCTACCGTAATTTACGGTAGCCCTGTTTTCACATACCCCTACCGTAAGGCAGGGGATATCTGCCGTAAGGAATTCAGCCCTCACCGTAACTTACGGTGGCTTCTGTTACAAGCCCTTCCATTTTGCCGCTTTTGACACGAATACTTTCGTATCTTTCAATCCGCTTGTCCATTTGACCTACCGTTTCTTCCTACGTGTTTGTAATTTAATTATCCATCATATGGAGTTAAAATCCGACATCCGGCTTAATAAATTTTGAGACTTTTATGCCTTCGGCTTATTACCCTTTTACTAATTTTGACCCGTTTACGCATTTATCAAGCAAACATATTTGTTTGATCGTTATTTCGCAAGAACCACTTCAATTCAATATTTTCTACCATGTTAGGTTCTAATTGCGGGTTTCTTATATATTTTAACCCGTTTTCGCTCGCATGTTTATTTTGTCCCGTTAAAGGTATTTGAGTATATTTTAAACATGATTTGCTTTCATTTGTATCTAGCTTTATATTTCCACATTTCTTACCGAGTAATCTTCCACCACAACTATATTTGTGGTGGATTTAATGTGGAGATCTATATAATCCGAGTTTTACCCCTCGAATTATCATTTTACGGCAAAGACTCATATAAAGTCTTTCGACCCAAGAATTTACATCTTTCACTACCTATACTCATTCTAAGCATTTATTTAATCATAAGACTCGTTTCCGATCCACCTTTAAGGGACGTTCCTTCGAATTAGCTTACAAGGGCAGTTTGGTAAAATTTCATCCTTCTTTTACTACAAGGACCTTTAAATACTTGTTTGACTCAAAATTCGACCTTTAACTATAGTTCTTGTTTGTAAAAACCCATGTGCTTCTAAAACACTATAATCATAACTCAATTTATTCGGCTTACCTAAAAGATAACCGAATATCTATATTTTAACTTTGTCTAACTCTTATAAAACTCCAAATTCTACATGATGAGTTGTGTTATTATACATACCTGGCTTGGATCAATATATTGACCCGTTTCAATACCTTGCCTTAGTGGCTGCTAAATGATAGCGCTGTAAACATCCATGTGCTATTTACTCCCTATAATCATACAACTCGACAACCCATTAGTCGATATTGTCAAGGGTGGTAATTTCACCTTTTGACCCGTTTGGTCTAAATGACCAATTATATTAGCGAGATGACATTTATTACCACCTCGTGTATATGACTCGCTCCGATTTACACCGTGCGGTCACTTTACTTATAATTCCATTTCTTAAAACTTTTTGGCCTACTATGGCTTACGTCATAATTGTCTTTTTCGTATCACGACAAAAGGATATTCTAAAATATATGACTAGTGTAAGATATACTTACCTCATATCCAAGCTACGCTTTTCTTTTCCTTCTTGATTCGTTTGACCCGTTTCTTCCCAAGCCTCCACCTTGCTCGTTAAGTGTCAAACTATCGTCATCATTTAAAAGTGGTTAGATTAGTCATTAATAATCACGACTATTCCACCTTACGTGTTTTCTATGTCAAAACTACCGTTCGACCTCATTATTTATTAATTCAACTTATCAAAAGTTAATTACTTTTGATCACATGATTTACACAATTAAGTCTAATTCAACATGATGTTTATAACCCTTATCACTTCACATTTTATATAAATTGCCATATTATTCAAATGCACATTTTATTCGAAATTCCAACATTTAGCTTTCTCTTAGGCATTATATCAAACACCAAGTGAGCATTCTTTTATAAAATTTAACAATCAAACTTATGGCTACCTATCTTGCCAATTTTAACATCTTTTACTAGATAATCATCAAATTCATGGTTATATGTCAAGATTAACTTCATAGAGTTCAAATAACACTAGTTTGACAATCATGAATCTAGTGTTCATCATGTTTCTACAAAACCCATTAAACACCCATAATGGATGATCATGAGCTTTATAATTTCAACACTAATTCAACTAGTTATTGATTAGGGTTTACTCCTAGACATCATACTACTTCAAGATTCATCCATGCATGACATATTTAAGCTCAATTTCAGTTTTTCACAATTAACCTAGAACTTGAGATGAATCGAAACATCAAGATTTTACATACCTTATGATCCCCTCAACTAGGTGATCATTAATTTATGCTTGAAAATCGATTTGGACATGATTTAAGCCTTCAATTTGGGGTTTTGTGAAGATTGGGGTTGGGTGAGGAGCCTCTTGTCGCCCCCTGCTTCTTGTTCGACCAGACATCCCCCAAAGTGGGTGTTTGGTTTGTTTTAATTTTGTTTTAGGCTTATTAAGTTTCAATTTTTAACAACATAGGCCCTTCAACTTTTGTTTGGTTTATAACTTGAATAATTTTGTTCTTTCACTTAATTACAAGACTTGTACTAGGTTATTTATTTCCTAGTTATTTATCTTGTTCAAAACCCGTTTTATTTTAAGTCCCGTTAAATCTCGGGCCTTTTATATACTTTGCTTTCTCAACGTATTTCCCATCCTTTTAATAAATATTGGATTTATTTATTTTAAATCCTAAAATTTACCGGGTAAGTTTTACCACTAACTGTATTTTACCCGTCCTTTAGTATTAACGTGGTTTGATTACCAAACCCGTTTTCGGGGTGTTACACTATGTCCCATTTCTACCGAGGCGTAGGCCCCGTTAAGACAACATAGTCCTTAGGACAGAAATGGGGCGGGCCTGCGACTTGCGGGTGTGTATTAACCGTCTGTTATGAATTACACCTTTCAAAAAAAAATTGACCACGCCCCCGTGTCCTCTGGGCACGGCCCCGTGTGCAGAAGCGTATCTATACTATCAAGATTTGCTTGTATTCTGCGAATCTTAGCGTTGACCACCGCCCGATGTCCGCTGGGCACGCCCCCGTGTTGGGAAATAGAAGCTTCTACAACTTTGTCTTTTCTGCAGACACTTGGGCACGCCCCCGTGTCCGCTGGGCACGGGGCGTGTTCAGCCTTCTGATATCTTGTTTTTGCTTGGGAAGATGCTGTCGAGGGGTCGGGCATGCCACGTTTATTTCTTTTCTTGTATTTATGTTAGATTTAGCTGTCTTTTTGCTACTTTTGTTCATTTAAGCTCTTTTAACCCTGAAAATACAAAAGGAAGACAAAAGCACACTTTTTCCAACATTAGTACTAAAAAAGGGTTAGTTTTATGCCTCATTTGATATAATTTATATGTTGCATTTTACACACATCAAATACCCCACACTTGAATCTTTGCTTATCCACAAGCAAAACTCTTTATAATGTGGCTTGCACACCTAAGTGGTATGGGTAGAAGAGAAGTTTTGGGCTTGTCTTTGAGTGTCGGGATTCCAAGATCTTTATTAGGTTTTATTTTTATGTTATTTACAATCCTATTTGTTATGATTTATTTAGAACGTTTCATAAGAGAAATTACTTATTTGGGCATAACATGCCTCTTTAAATTCCATTTATATACAAGTTCACATACCTCACGGGAGATCACTCAACACTCGGCCGAAGATGTATTTTTGTGAAACACTTGAGAGCGGCATGGAACTTACTTCTACCATATGCTTTCCAAACAATAAATCCTCCTCCTTTTTAACTATAAACCTTTGTAAATATCAAGAGGACTTGGGGAAGGGTTAGGCTTTGGTTAAAGGTGGGTGGTTTTGGGTTAGTGGTTAGTAGAAAAGGGCGAAAGGCGTACAAAGCGTCGGTTTTCGTAAAACTTTTTGTTTTTGTGACTTTTTATTCAAACGAAACATTTTTCAAACATAGTTTCTTTTGAGGAACTCGTTTGTTTATTGCTAGACTTCATCATCATTTTTTTTATAAGGAATGTCACATGAAAACCGAGATTTTTACTAAAATAAAGGGTTTAAAATGAAAAAGGGTTTCGGTGGGTAAAGGGTGTTTGTTTTGTGGATTTAGAAATGAAAAGGTTTAGGCTCAAAGGGGTTAACTAGGGGGATTTTGGGTAGGTGGTAAAAAAAATGGTGTTGAAAAGAAAAAGGGGTTAGTCCTAATGCCTCCATCATTTACTTACTTGGGTTTAAGTTGATAAGGACCGGGAATGTATTGTCATGGCAAGTTCTAGAGTCGTAAGAAACCAAGCGGCTATTCACACAAGAAACGAAAGATGAGCATTTAGTCTAAAGATGTGTATTTGTATGCTCAATTAAAGGCTCAAAACTCACTTTTTGTGGGAATGAGTTTTTAATGTGATCACGTATATATAATCAAATTTTAACTAGATTTGTCATGCCGTTTCATAATTTTCTTATGTTGGTTCTTTTTATCACGACGCTGTCGGTTGTAAATTCGTAAAAATATAACCTTTTTTTAGAACTTGTTATTCCCTACTTAAACCAAGACAAGTAAAAAAAAATGAAAAGTTTTTGAAATTTTTTTTGGGGTGTTTAGCAGTTCCAATAGAGTTTTGTGTAAGCCTTGTAATTAGGACTTGCAAAATTCAAGGTTTTAGCATCCCCCCACACTTAAATTACACATTGTCCTCAATGTGTCCCAAAAATAAGTTTTTAGGTTGATTGAATGTGTAAAAAGGTGTGTTAAAAACAAAATTTCTTATTAGTGGGCATCTGGACACGGGCCATGGTGTCCAGGTACGGCCCCGTGTTCAGGTTGCCAGTAACAGAAAGTAACAAAAAGTAACAGAAGGCTGGGCACAGGGGCGTGTTCAGTGAACACGCCCCGTGTCCAGTTACCTAAACTGGGCGTTTTTCTGCAGATCATTGAGCACGGGGAGTGTTGGTTGGGCATGGCCAGTGCTGAACTTGCTGTAATGAAAAAAAATTGTCGGGAGGCTCTGTTTTTGTGTATGGGGTGTTGGTTCAAGCTTCCCTTAGTATCCTTCACCATCCTGAGTGTGTTTTATTCATCATCCAACCACCAAATAATTTTAAAACCATCATTCATTAAAGAGAGAGTTACAAAAAGTTCCTAAAAAAGAAAGCTAAAAAGAAGGTTCCTAAGATAGATAGGTCAAGTGATACATAAAGTCATCCTAAGGACTACCCTTATTATAGGAATAACAAAAGCCCGGAAATAGCTTCCCGGTATTTTAAAGGCGTTGTAGAACTCGAAAATGAGAGGTGTCCCCTAGATATTGTTGAGCCATTCTTCTATTTCTTTTGGGAGGAAGAAGGCGAGCTCATCTTCCACAATATCTTATGGCGAAGGAGTGACGGCAACCGGGACCCCATGTAGTACGCCTTGAGGGGGTTCCGAGTGTACGGCGTACCACTCGGTTGGTATGATAACTTCCGGTACCACATTCCATGCCCTTTGCGTAACGATTGGTACCAAAGGAGGAGAAGCGAGGATATTCAACCTTTGGTGCAAAAGGTTGACCTCTCTAAGACATCCTTCTAGACCCACCGAAAGATGATTAATACGGTCGACCAGAGCTTCCTCAACTCCCTTCATCTCATCTATGGCCACTCTCAAGGCATAGACATAATTGACGAGGGAGTCTTCTACCGATGCTCTTCTTCCTTGTCGGTTGTTCCTGGAGTGTGATGAGGACGTTCCGTTGTTCCTGCTTGACATTCTAAGAGAACAATCCGAAAAGAATTCATTTTAGTGAAACAGTACCTCGAACACAGCCCCGTGCTCACTGAGCATGGCCCCGTGTTCAGCTCTCTGCAGATTTTTGGAACAAGGAATCTTAGAGCTTTAAATTATTTTTCTGATTTTTGAAGCATTTTTTAGCAGAAATAACTTAAAACAGTGTTGTAAAACTTATTTTAACAAGATTCCTTGAATAAAAATCTAATAAATATTACAATAAAGCTTGAAACCATGGTGATTTCAAGCTCTAATGGAGGTGTTGAAGGAAAAATATGAAGAAGAAGGCAATGGACAAAAGTAGAAAAGACAAGATGGTTGTTGAGAACCTTCTTTAGAATATACCTAGTATGGTATGTGTGAATATCCCACAAAATCTCTGTCTTTGGAAAGGTCCAAATGTGCAGGAATCTTGCTGCAATTATAGAAAACGACAGCACGCTGGACACGGCCCCGTGTGCAGACAAGATTCTGATACTTTTTGTCCGTATTCTGACCGGAAGTCAGACGAGAATCTTTTGGTGGACACGGGGGCGTGCTGACCTGGACACGGCCCCGTGTCTAGAGGCTATTTATAAAGTTTTGTCTATTCTTAAGGAATTTATCCGGATCGGGTGGTTCCTTACTGGTTGGGACAACACCGAAGTGCCTGAGATACCTAAATTGCCCTAGTTTTAGACGAGAACGCAAGAGGTTATCGGAAAGGGTGATGCCTATGCTAAATGTAGGTGGACAAGTCCAACCCTTATCTGGGCTCTCGTTAAAGAAGGTGTATGTCGAATCGCTCAGGTCTATGTATGCATCGACGGAAGTCGATGGGGAGTCCTTCACGGCACAATTGACACAGAGACGACTATCGCTCAAGTCTTCGCAAGAGTTAGAGGTGATTTCGGGGGCAACGATGTTGTTAAAATTCGAATGCGGCCTCACTAATTCTTCATGATCGTCGTTTTGAGATGAATTAATTATATCCATCTCAAGTTCTTTTATCCATCGGAGAATTAGCTCTTTTAGCTGAAAGAATTCTTCAAGAAGCATTTCATCTAGAAGGGATGATTGAGCGCATTCGAGAGAGAGATAGGTATTATTTTTTACTTTCACCCATCTTAAGGCTACAAGAAATCAATGGGTCTATATAGTTGGGAGTATAATTTAAAAAATAACATTTTAAATCTTTATGATTTCCACCACATAATTGACACCATGTACCATAAGAGGAGTGAAATTAAAAATTATCAGTAACACTCATGATTGTGTCAGAAATTACTAGCCGTCGGGATCTTACGGCTCTGTTTTCCGTATCTGAAACTTGGGCACGGGGCATGTTCACTGGGGCCTCGTGTTCAGCTACTGTCTGACTTAAAACAGGACTGCCAGTACCAAAGATTGGGCACGAGGCGTGTTCAGCGGGCACGGCCCGTGCTGAGCTCTTCAGAAGCTGAAAATTTAAGAAAAATCCTAAAAAAATAGAAAAATAAGAAAAAAAAAGATTAGGCCGTTGATTCCTAACTTTCTTAAAATCCTTGTGTCTCCGGCAACGGTGGCAAAAACTTGATGCGTGTTGTCGTGTATATGTTTTTAATTATATTTTTAACCCTTTTAACACTTTAGTAAAGTTTTAAATTTATAAAACACGATATTTTACTAACACTAAACACACATATGGGCAAGTGCACCCATCGTGAGCGTAGTATAGCATTGGTAAGATACCGAGGTCATCCAAGGACACAAGAGCTTTTAGTACCGGTTTATCCTTAACGTCTAATCAAATCAAAATTTTGGAGAAAAGGTTTTAAACAAAAACTAAAAATGCTGAAAATAAAAAAAAAATAAAAAAAAATAAAAAATAGATAGACAAGATGAATCACTTGGATCCGACTCGCCTTTAGTGTAACCTTTGATTATTTCCGCACTTTTGCACTTTTTAAGCGATTATCTTAGTTATAGTAGTAGGCCCCTCTTTTGAAGGTGACGTTACCCTAAACCCAGTAGTTTGAGTCAGCAAGGATACAATCCTAAAGGGTTGGATTATTGGAAGATAATTAATTAAGTTATTAATGCGGAATGTGGTAGGCCCCTCTTTTGAAGGTGACGTTACCCTCGGCTAAGTGGTTTGAGTCAGCAGGGATACAATCCCAAGTAGCCGGGTTAATGTATTAATAGTAGTTTACATATGAGGGGATCAAGCCTTTCGCACCCCTGCCATCCAATACCAGTGGGTATTGAAAGAGGTCCTAGTAAAGTTGACCCAGGTTCTTGCAGGATCTATACACTGAACAAGGCAAGAACCTTACCAAACCATTCCCTTAACCCCCGACCAGGTAGCCAACATATCTCCATATAGACTGTGGAGATATGAATGGTGTAAATCTTTTATTTTATATAGACAGTAAAATAACGCCAAGACACCGCGGACAAATGATAAGGAAGTTTGATCTTCAACATAAGAAACTAGTTATTAAAGTCATTAATACAAAACCAAATAAAAAGTGTGAAAGCATTAAAAATAAAAAGTATTACACTAAATGCTTATCTTCACCAAGTGTTGTAAGAGACTTAGGCAAACATGGCCTTTGATTGTCAAGAACTCTTACTATCAATCTGGGATCCCGAGACTAGTACACACACTCTATGATGGATGATGGATGATGGTGGTGGATGTGGGTTGTGATGGTGGTGGAGGGTGGGTGAAGTGTGAGAGAAGTGGTTTGCCAAGGGATGCCTTTGAAGTGAACCAAGCACCTCTATTTATAGCCTGCACAGAAGCCCGGACACGGCCCCGTGCCCGCTGGGCACGGCCCCGTGTAAGCGTATCTGTACTATCAAGATTTGCTTGGATTCTGCAAATCTTAGCGTTGACCACGGCTCCGTGTCCGCTGGACACGCCCCCGTGTTGGGAAATAGAAGCTTCTACAACTTTGTCTTTTCTGCAGACACTTGGGCACGCCCCTGTGTCCGCTGGGCACGGGGCTTGTTCAGCCTTCTGATATCTTGTTTTTGTTTAGGATGATGCTGTCGAGGGGTCGGGCATGCCACGTTTATTCCTTTTCTTGTATTTATGTTAGATTTAACTGTCTTTTTGCTTCTTTTGTTCATTTAAGCTCTTTTAACCCTGAAAATACAAAAGGAAGACAAAAGCACACTTTTTCCAACATTGGTACTAAAAAAGGGTTAGTTTTATGCCTCATTTGATGTAATTTGTATGTTGTATTTTACACACATCACTAACTGATTTGAAGAATTGGGTACAAGCAACGGGAAAGGAGAAGGGTTATGTAATTGTTACCCGCCGATCGAAATTGGTTGCCCGTTTTCATTACTCGCTATGTGGGACGTGATGAATGACACGTGTGCAACCGTAGTGGTGAGCACCATAGTAAAGCAACAGTTAGGAAAGCTGGTAGCAAAAAAGTTGGTTACCCATTTTCATTACTCGCTTTGCGGGACGTGATGAATGACACGTGGGAGTTAAAAGTGGACAACCCGAATCATAACCACGAACCTATGACGATTCTGTTGGGCCACCCTTTTGTGCGAAGATTTACTGAAGTTGAATACAAGCTAGTGGAGCAGCTAACTGCTCAAAACATGGAGCCACGTAAAACAAACATTTACAACATGCCATTTGTCCAGGTTGTGGGTTTGACGTCGACCAACAAGTCTTTTTGTATCACACATGCCGTTATTCGCAAAGAACGATGGGATAACTTCGTGTGGGTGCTTGAGCGGATCAAGTCAATGTTGCATGAATGTATGATGCCGGGTGTGATAGTCATGGATAGAGAGCTAGCCCTAATTAATGTGTGTGCTAAAGTATTCCCGAATGCGTTTAGGTTTCTATGCCGGTTTCACATCGAACAAAATATATGTAAACATTGCAAGTAAGGGTTCAATAAATTAGATTGGGAGAAATTTCTGTCGTACTGGCGGAGAGTGTGCAACTCTGCTTCAAAGCCCATGTACAAGTACAACTTGGAAAAATTGTATAACCGACTCGTGGCTGCCAACCGGGAAAGTAAGTGTGCCTTCAACAAATGACTCACCCATTCTATTATATTTTACACACACTTTTACATTTCATTATTTTATTTTTGCAGGGGTCTTTAATTATGTCTATGAAAACTGGCTCAAAGACTATAAAGAAATGTTCGTTTGTGTGTGGACTAATAAGTGTCGCAACTTTGGTCAGCGCACCACCAATAGAGTTGAGAGCCAGCACACAAATTTTAAAAGATACATTACGCGCGGGAGTTCATTGGAGCGAATGGCAAGATGCGTCATTGATATAGTTGAAACTCAGTTAGGGGAAATACAAAATTTTTTTACCCAAAGCATCGAAAAAATGATGAACCACCACAGACACCTGTTGTTGGACAACCTACATGGAAAGGTTTCCCATACAGCACTTGATTTGCTTGAAGGAGAGCTAACGAGGAAGCTGGAGGTGTTGCGGAAACTTAACGCATCATCTGGTTGCCATATGTGGCTTAGTTGTGGGTTGTCGTGTGCTTGTAGGCTGGAAAAGTACAAACGTACAGGTAAAAAATATTAAACCTACAAACCTTTTGTTATTTAGTGCGATTTAGCTGTTTCTCACACTGTATTGACTTAACTGTGTAGAGCGTAAGATACAACTCGAAGATGTAGATGTATTCTGGTGTAAGCTTGACTTACTACCATGTAAACTGGTAGATAAGGAAGTCGATGTTGTAGCAGAGCTCAATATTGTGTGGTAACAATAAGAGTCCAATCCCCTGCTCAGAAAAAAAAAGTTTTCTTTCGAAAGATAAAAGCAGTCTTAACCCCGAAATCGTCAACTAAGAAACAACCGATTGTCCAGCAAAATACTCGCGGTCGGCCTACATCAAAGAAAGTACAACAATGGCTAGAAGAAGCTGCGAGGTTAGATGAAGCTGCGAGAAACAGCTCCTATGGCGAGGCAAGCAACGTATATACCGCTTCCCAACAACATAGGTACGATTTACCCTGACACAGCTCATACGTACCGTCACAGGGCTCTCGTGGAGCTGGTTCGGTTGTAAAGTCTGAAAAACCTAAAATGCAACAAAGTTGTTCAACGAGTTCTAAAAAGAAGGAGACGCGGGATTATCATGGTTTTCCATTAATAAAGGGGGACGAGGACTTGTTAACCATTAAGAGGTTTGAGCATCAAATTCCATTGGATTTACACTCTTACATATCGCGTATATAAGATGTGACCCCATACGGTCATTGTGGGTACGGGTCTGTGGCTGTCGGGTTAGGTTTTGGGGAATACGTATGGCCCCGTATTCGAAATGATTTACTACTGGAGATTGACCATAACGAGCCGCTATGGACGCATGTATTCGAAAGATATGTCGAAGGAGACTTTAAGCGGATACATAACAGCATCTATTGGCATTCAGTGGAAGGGTGCCCTCCAAGTCACTGGATATAAATGCCCTACACAGGGTTTCTTGTAGCGCAAAGGTATGATATCGTCGTCCACATGCTAAGCATCGAAGGGAGCTATACCTTCTTCCCGTTAACGGATGCCCCTGTAGATCCACGACCTCAAGCGATAACGCTCATACATGTTTACGGGAGACACTTCATACATGCTAAGTTGGAAAGAGACTACCCCATGCCTACAGTGAGCCCATTGTGGTCGACGCATCAAACAATAGCTGCGAACAGTAGGAAGAAATGTATAGGTCGCGGTTACAGCACCACTACGAGATAATAAACTCTAAATCAGACTCAGACAAAGACAAAGACCCGAGTTTACATGTTATCGAAGATTAAGCGGAAACTTGTATTTTTGTTAATAGTAGAATTTTTATAATTTATAATATTTGTATCATTTTTAATTTTTATAATTCATAATATTTGTATCATTCTTAATTTTTATAATTCATAATATTTGTATTATTTTTAATTTTTATAATTTATTTTTGTATTATATAATTTATATTTGTATTATTTAACAATAATATTGTTTTTTATAAATAAACTGAGAAATACCCCAAAATACACACAATAATTTTTTTTTATAAATAAACAAAGGAATGAACAAAAATACAAAAAATGGACCTTTATATACGATGCGTATAGCTCCCTACGCAGCGTATGAAACGAAAAATGACACAAATACCCCTGAATTTGGCTTCGTATAGCCTCAACATAAGGGTAAATTGGTAAAAAGACACTTTATATACGCATCGTATAGAGCCATACGATGCGTATACAAAGGGCGGATAAATTCCCCCCAAATCAAACTGTAGGGAGCTGTAGGAAAACGGCGTATATATACGCATAGTATAGAGCCATACGATGCGTATATATATATAGCTTTTTTACTAAAATTCCCAACGCAAGGTTTTTGTCGGAAAACTGTAGGAAAACGGCGTTTCCGACCAGTTTCCGACAAAAATACGTTTGTAGGAAAAAGCCTTGTAGGAAAATATTTCCGACAAGTAACCGACTAAATTTCCAACAAATTTCCAACAAAAAGAAGAAGTTACTATTTCCGACAAAGTTCCGACCAAAAGTTTCCGACAAAGTTCCGACCACAATTTTCCTACAGCTTTCCGACAGCCGTTTTCCTATTATTTTCCGACCAAAAGTTTCCGACAAAGTTCCGACTACAATTTTCCTACAGCTTTCCGACTGCCGTTTTCCTACTATTTTCCGACCAAAAGTTTCCGACAAAGTTCCGACTACAATTTTCCTACAGCTTTCCGACCGACGTTTTCCTACAGCTTTCCGACCACATTTTTCCGACCAATTTCCGACTAAAAAACTTTTTAATAACAAAAATTTAAAAAAACTAAAAAATCCAGATTTTTCTACTAAAAATGAAGAAAAAAAATCCAATAAAAATCCTAAATACGACACGATTATAGAACTGAAAGTTCATCCACAAAATACAAAACAGTTGTCAAATTGTAGGTTCAACAACCAAAATATGCCACGGTTTTTAAATTACAAGTTCAACCACAAAAAACAACAAACAAAACTAAACTATGCTAGGATTACCAAACTGTTTCATCAACTCGGTTATTTGTCGTTGCAAATCTTCTTTCATTTGTATTGCATCTCTTCCACTCGGTTTTGCAACACTTCTGTGTGGGGTTGTTGCGCCTCTTCGAATCATTTATTTAAGTTTTCCACTTGGGATTGTAAGTTCCATACCTAAACAGCATATATAATATTAGTAAAAAAGCTATATATATAGACACACTAGTAGGAAACCCATGCGATGCAACCCGTTTGACATAATACGTTAATCCACCTAGGTTTATACCCCGCGCGCGTTGCGCCGCGCTCGGGTTTAACTAAGACAAAACAACCATGAGTATTTACAGATTCAAATAGATTGAAGCCATCAAAAACTAAATAAACTAATACAGAACACGAACAAAGTGACTTTCCTATATATATTTCCATAACACCACATCCTAATTTAGAAAATTATACATATAATTAGTCCTTTACTAATTAAAAAAATATGGAACCTTTAAGATACATAAAAGAATGATTACCGGCTGATTAAGTTAAGACATCGGTTCGGCTTGGTAACCTTGTTGTTTTTTAATTACCATGGCTTTAAGATACATAAGCCTCGGGTTTATTTCTGCAACTACTCTCAAGTCACCTGCAATTAGCCTATGATACGGAATATCAAAATATAGATAAAAACGTCAGTCCGTCTCATGAGTGGCTTTAATAAAGTTTGAAGTATCCTAATCTAAGCAGTTAAAGCGGTAAAATAGCGGATAGCGGTCAAGGTCCGCTATACGATATATAGGTTATAGCGGTGGTATAGCGGTGATATAGCGGTAATTTTTATACCATGCATAATTTATGTATTTTTATATATATTATATACATATACCATTAATTTTATATTGTTTATATATAAATTCACAAGTATGAGGACTAAATATAAACTAATGAAGATGGAGGGGGTTATATGTTAAAATACCCAAACTTAAATAACCCTAATTACCCCCACTTTCATCATACGCCGTTTTCTTTCCATCGGGCAAGGTCCGCTCCCCTTCTCTTCTCCATCAGGCATGGTACCCAGTTATCCAATGGTTCAAAATCATGGAGCAACAACTGATTTTTGAAGACCGAATAGAACACTAATACATGTGTTATTTAATTTAAGAATTAGCACTAATACCTGCGTTTGGCTGTTGAAGACAGAAGAAGAGAACAAAATTCGAAACCCAGATGAACTCTGAGTATCAGACGAGGCACCTGATGAAGAATTGCTTCCAGCAATTGAAAGATTTACCTTCGATTCTGATTATGAACATTCCTGATGAAGAACTGCTTCCAGGCCTTCTGTCACACCCCAACCGATGGCGGAAACATCGGGATGAGATGAACAAATCGCTCAAAAGCATCATAACACTATTATAAAATAGATTAAATCAAATTTCATAACACTAATTTTGGAGTTTATTATAAAATAGAAAAGGATATTTATTTTATAAATTTACGGTTTATAAAGATTCTTAAAAGAAAAGAATTGTAGATAAAAACTCGTTTAATTAATAATGGATATAAGGATTTAAAAGGTTTTAAAAGAACTTTTAAAAGAATAGAAATGATAAATGTTTTATTTTTGAAACAAAAAGGAAATAAAAAGATTTTAAAACTAAAATCTCAAAAGTGGCCAAAACCGGCCAAACCGGCCTGGGACGGGACTTGAATTCGCGTCGCTGTGTTTACGTGCACGTAGGCCCGACCGCTGGACTACGTGTCTAACCCGGAAGGAAATACGCTTTGTAATCCTTTTATACCAGTTGCAACCCAATTACATTAATTCATAGCCCACTTAATATTTGAAATCACATCTCACACAAATTATATAAAAATTATAAATGTTGTAGATTATAAAGTCTTCGTTATGTGTATGTATGCTTATAATTCTATATATATTTTTCTTTACTTTTATATATATCATGCGTAAAAATTTCCAAAAGGTAATAATAATAATAATAATAAACAAGTGGGCTATTGAACCTTTCATGAACTGAATCATAAACAAACCCAAAAGTACAACGACTTTGTAGGAGGTCCGGATCAAACCCATTGGATTTACACGCTCACACCCACTGAGCCAGTTTACAAGATGTGTCAATTTGTGGTTTTTGTTTCATTTGCTCACATGTACTGTTGTCTTCCCCTTTTTTTTAAACAAGAAACAAACAGACAATTGGCACTTCATGATGTGAACAAAACAAACTTCTAGTTATTATTAGTTGGGGTTAAACATTTCAGCATTTTAATATATAAGAAGTAATAAGAGACTAAACTGAATTTAAGAAACAAATCATACCGAAACAGTGAAGGAAAAGACGCGAACTCGAGCTACAATCTGATCCGAATCGAACCTGAACCAAAACCGTACCGAACATCGAGTCTGACCCGAACGAGCCGTTGTTGACTTTTGAACGGAAAACGAATATGTGATTGAAACTTGAAATAAGACGAGCGGAACCCGAGGTGTTGAACCAAACTGACCCGAGCCGAAAACAACGCAACCTGTTGAAACTCGGAGCGTGACCCAAACTAAGGTGAATCGATTGAGAATCGAATAAATCAAAACTGAATCAATATACTCGAAAATTGTTACCTGAACCCGGATCCACCTCATCCGCCAGCACCGCTGGCCGCCGCCGCCGCCTGAGGCGACACCACTGCCGTCGCCAATCGTCTTCAACATCACAGCCCCCCCTAACTCTCCCTCTTCTCAGTCTCGGGATACCCCACACCACCGCCGCCACCAATGATGGTGGTGGCCGGTTATTTCGTCGCCGGAACGTATGAAGGAGCAGGGGTTAATCGATTGAGGGTGTGTGGGTTTGATGGAACTCTGATCTCCATTTTTGTGTGAGTGGAGGTGTATAGCAGATATACAAAGAAAAGGGGAGCGAACAGGTTATGTGCGGCTGTTGTTGTGAATAAGAAATGGTTTAGGGTTTTTAACTTTAAAAAGGTAGGGTTTGATATTTGATTTAAGTGAGACTATAAAATGATTAGGTGCTCGGTCTTGTTTGTTGTGAAGACCCGGCTCAGTGGGTTAGTGCGTGTGAGTGTGAGGGTGTTGACCCGGGTTCGAGTCTCGTGGTCTGCATCTTTTGTTCCATTTTTTTTGTTAAATATGAAAAGAATAATTGTTTTAGTCGGAAATTTGTCGGAAATTTACCACAACTTTCCGACCAATAAAGGTTTTAGTCGGAAAATGGTCGGAAATTTCCGACAACTTTCCGACTAATGTTGTGTTTCGTCGGAAATTGGTCGGAAATTTCCGACCATTTTCCGACACTAATTTTCGTTTTTTTCATTTTTTCAACCTTTAAACATCGTTTTTCCATTCCATCTTTTGTACACATTAATTATACATGAAATACTTTTACTTTTATCAACTTATACGCATTGTACACGTTTATACGTGTATGTATACTATCGGGACCCATTAATTAAAACAGGCTAAGTATGTGTATATATATGTATGTGTGTATGTATGCGTGTGTGTACACTTGGACAAACACATACTTATACATATATATATATATACATACACACATACATATACATATAGAGACAAGAAATACGTTTATATATATAGATATACACCTCGGTATAATTAAATATGAAAAGAATAATTGTTTTAGTCGGAAATTTCCGACCATTTTCCGACCAATAAAGGTTTTAGTCGGAAAAATGTCGGAAATTTCCGACAACTTTCCGACCAATGTTGTGTTTCGTCGGAAAGTGGTTGGAAATTTCCGACCATTTTCCGACACCGTTTTTCGTTTTTTTCATTTTTTCAACCGTTAAACATCGTTTTTCCATTCTATCTTTTGTACACATTAATTTTACATGAAATACTTTTACTTTACCAACTTATACGCATTGTACACGTTTATACGTGTATGTATACTATCGGGACCCATTAATTAAAACATGCTAAGTATGTGTATATATATGTATGTGTGTATGTATGCGTGTGTGTACACTTGGACAAACACATACTTATACATATATATATATATATACATACACACATACATATACATATAGAGACAAGAAATACGTTTATATATATAGATATACACCTCGGTATAATTAAATATGAAAAGAATAATTGTTTTAGTCGGAAATTTCCGACCAATAAAGGTTTTAGTCGGAAAAAGGTCGGAAATTTCCGACAACTTTCCGACCAATGTTGTGTTTCGTCGGAAAATTTCCGACCATTTTCCGACACCAATTTTCGTTTTTTTCATTTTTTCAACCGTTAAACATCGTTTTTCCATTCTATCTTTTGTACACATTAATTTTACATTAAATACTTTTACTTTACCAACTTATACGCATTGTACACGTTTATACGTGTATGTATACTATCGGGACCCATTAATTAAAACATGCTAAGTATGTGTATATATATGTATGTGTGTATGTATGCGTGTGTGTACACTTGGACAAACACATACTTATACATATATATATATACATACACACATACATATACATATAGAGACAAGAAATACGTTTATATATATAGATATACACCTCGGTATAATTAAATATGAAAAGAATAATTGTTTTAGTCGGAAATTTCCGACCAATAAAGGTTTTAGTCGGAAAAAGGTCGGAAATTTCCGACAACTTTCCGACCAATGTTGTGTTTCGTCGGAAAATTTCCGACCATTTTCCGACACCAATTTTCGTTTTTTTCATTTTTTCAACCGTTAAACATCGTTTTTCCATTCTATCTTTTGTACACATTAATTTTACATTAAATACTTTTACTTTACCAACTTATACGCATTGTACACGTTTATACGTGTATGTATACTATCGGGACCCATTAATTAAAACATGCTAAGTATGTGTATATATATGTATGTGTGTATGTATGCGTGTGTGTACACTTGGACAAACACATACTTATACATATATATACATACACACATACATATACATATAGAGACAAGAAATACGTTTATATATATAGATATACACCTCGGTATAATTAAATATGAAAAGAATAATTGTTTTAGTCGGAAATTTGTCGGAAATTTCCGACCATTTTCCGACCAATAAAGGTTTTAGTCGGAAAAAGGTCGGAAATTTCCGACAACTTTCCGACCAATGTTGTGTTTCGTCGGAAAGTGGTCGGAAATTTCCGACCATTTTCCGACACCAATTTTCGCTTTTTTCATTTTTTCAACCTTTAAACATCGTTTTTCCATTCTATCTTTTGTACACATTAATTATACATGAAATACTTTTATTTTACCAACTTATACGCATTGTACACGTTTATACGTGTATGTATACTATCGGGACCCATTAATTAAAACAGGCTAAGTATGTGTATATATATGTGTGTGTGTATGTACACTTGGACAAACACATACTTATACATATATATATACATACACACATACATATACATATAGAGACAAGAAATACGTTTGTATATATAGATATACACCTCGGTATAATTAAATATGAAAAGAATAATTGTTTTAGTCGGAAATTTGTCGGAAATTTCTGTATTTTTTAAACAGAAAACAGTTTACTGTATTTTTTATAAAAAACTGTATTCTGTTTTTATAAATCAAACAGTTTACTGTATTTAAAAAAAACAAAGTTTTCTGTTTAAAAAAAATCGCTTTCTGTTAAAAAAAAACAGTTTTCTGTTATAAAACAGTTTTTTGTTAAAAGTAAAACAGTTTTTTGTTTTAAAATATAATAACTTTATTATTTAGTCGAAGTCGAACCGTAAGGCGCGTAGGTCCCTAACTTTAGTCGAAACTAAGTTCGTCGTTAAAATATATAAGTTTTGTTATTTAGTCGACGTCGTCCGTAAGGCGGTAGATCCCTAACGAGCGTTGAAACTAAGATCCTCGTTAAAATATTTTTTTTTATTATTTAGTCTAAGTCGAATCGTAAGGCGCGTAGGTCTCTAACGAGCGTCGAACCGTAAGGCGACTTGGACTAAATAATAAAAAAATTATGTTTTAGTCGGAAATTTCCGACCAATAAAGGTTTTAGTCAGAAAAAGGTCGGAAATTTCCGACAACTTTCCGACCAATGTTGTGTTTCGTCGGAAAATTTCCGACCATTTTCCGACACCAATTTTCGTTTTTTTCATTTTTTCAACCGTTAAACATCGTTTTTCCATTCTATCTTTTGTACACATTAATTTTACATTAAATACTTTTACTTTACCAACTTATACGCATTGTACACGTTTATACGTGTATGTATACTATCGGGACCCATTAATTAAAACATGCTAAGTATGTGTATATATATGTATGTGTGTATGTATGCGTGTGTGTACACTTGGACAAACACATACTTATACATATATATATATATATATATACATACACACATACATATACATATAGAGACAAGAAATACGTTTATATATATAGATATACACCTCGGTATAATTAAATATGAAAAGAATAATTGTTTTAGTCGGAAATATCCGACCATTTTCCGACCAATAAAGGTTTTAGTCGGAAAAAGGTCGGAAATTTCCGACAACTTTCCGACCAATGTTGTGTTTCGTCGGAAAGTGGTCGGAAATTTCCGACCATTTTCCGACACCAATTTTCGCTTTTTTCATTTTTTCAACCTTTAAACATCGTTTTTCCATTCTATCTTTTGTACACATTAATTATACATGAAATACTTTTATTTTACCAACTTATACGCATTGTACACGTTTATACGTGTATGTATACTATCGGGACCCATTAATTAAAACAGGCTAAGTATGTGTATATATATGTGTGTGTGTATGTATGCGTGTGTGTACACTTGGACAAACACATACTTATACATATATATATACATACACACATACATATACATATAGAGACAAGAAATACGTTTGTATATATAGATATACACCTCGGTATAATTAAATATGAAAAGAATAATTGTTTTAGTCGGAAATTTGTCGGAAATTTCTGACAACTTTCCGACCAATAAAGGTTTTAGTCGGAAAATGGTCGGAAATTTCCGACAACTTTCCGACTAATGTTGTGTTTCGTCGGAAATTGGTCGGAAATTTCCGACCATTTTCCGACACTAATTTTCGTTTTTTTCATTTTTTCAACTTTTAAACATCGTTTTTCCATTCCATATTTTGTACACATTAATTATACATGAAATACTTTTACTTTACCAACTTATACGCATTGTACATGTTTATACGTGTATGTATACTATCGGGACCCATTAATTAAAACAGGCTAAGTATGTGTATATATATGTATGTGTGTATGTATGCGTGTGTGTACACTTGGACAAACACATACTTATACATATATATATATATATATATATACTTACATACATATAGACACAAGCAAATACATTTACGTACACACATATACCCCCACATGATTATATTACAAAAGAATAATGGTTTTAGTCGGAAAATGGTCGGAAATTTCCGACAACTTTCCGACCAACTAAGACTCATAAATATTATTTTTAAAATATACAGTAATTAGAATTTGGTTTTATGTTTTCCGACTAGTTTCCGACAAAGATTTTTTTTTTGTATAGTTAACTTTTCCGACCATTTTCCGACCACTTTTTTTCTTCTTTTCTTCTTTTTTTTTTGTCGGAACTTAGTCGGAAGTTTCCTTCAAATTTCCGACCATTTTTTTTGTCGGTAAATTGTAGGAAAATAGTCGGTAAAACCAGATTATTTTTTTAGTTGGTATTTTGTCGGAAAATGGTCGAAATTTTCCGACGAAATTTGTTTTGTCGGAAATTTTGGTAGGAAACCCCCCTGTTTTCTAGTAGTGGTTGTCCGTTGCGACAAGCTTCGGAAGATGCATGTCCGTGCCCACTTTGCGATTTCATGGAGTTATTATATTTTAACGACGATCTTAGTTTCGACGCTCGTTAGGGACCTACGCGGCTTACGATTCGACTTGGACTAAATAATTAAAAAAATATATTTTAACGACGATCTTAGTTTCGACGCACGTTAGGGATGTACGCGCCTTACGGACGACGTCGACTAAATAACAAAACTTAATATATATTTTAACGACGAACTTAGTTTCGACTAACTTCAGGGACCTACGCACCTTACAGTTCGACTTTGACTAAATAATAAGGTTATTATTTTTTAAAACAGAAAACAGTTTTTCTGTATTTTTTATAAAAAACTGTATTCTGTTTTTATAAATCAAACAGTTTACTGTATTTAAAAAAAACAAAGTTTTCTGTTTAAAAAAAATCGCTTTTTGTTAAAAAAAACAGTTTTCTGTTATAAAACAGTTTTTTGTTAAAAGTAAAACAGTTTTTTGTTTTAAAATATAATAACTTTATTATTTAGTCGAAGTCGAACCGTAAGGCGCGTAGGTCCCTAACTTTAGTCGAAACTAAGTTCGTCGTTAAAATATATAAGTTTTGTTATTTAGTCGACGTCGTCCGTAAGGCGGTAGATCCCTAACGAGCGTTGAAACTAAGATCCTCGTTAAAATATTTTTTTTTATTATTTAGTCTAAGTCGAACCGTAAGGCGCGTAGGTCTCTAACGAGCGTCGAAACTAAGATGGTCGTTAAAATATATTTTTTTAGTATTTAGTCGAAGTCGAACCGTAAGGCGTGTAGGTACCTAACGTTAGTCGAAACAAAGTTCGTCGTTAAATATAAAGTTATTATATTTTAACGACGATCTTAGTTTCGACGCTCGTTAGGGACCTACGCGCCTTACGGTTCGACTTGGACTAAATAATAAAAAAATTATATTTTAACGACGATCTTAGTTTTGGCGCTCGTTAGGGACGTACGTGCCTTACGGACGACGTCGACTAAATAACAAAACTTATATATTTTAACGACGAACTTAGTTTCGACTAACGTTAGGGACCTACGCGCCTCACGGTTTGAATTCGACTAAATAATAAAGTTATTATTTTTTAAAACAGAAAACTGTTTTTCTGTATTTTTTTATAAAAACTGTATTCTGTTTTTTATAAAAACTGTTTTTTTGTTTGTTTTAAACAAATAGTTTACTATATTTAAAAAAAACAGTTTTATGTTTAAAAAATAGTTTTATGGTAAAAAAAACACAGTTTTATGTTTAAAAATATAATAACTTTATTATTTAGTTGAAGTCGAACCGTAAGGCGCGTAGGTCCCTAACGTTAGTCGAAACTAAGTTCGTCGTTAAAATATATAAGTTTTGTTTCTTAGTCAGCGTCGTCCTTAAGGCGCGTAGGTCCCTAACGAGCGTCCAAACTGAGATCGTCGTTAAAATATATTTTTTATTATTTAGTCCAAGTCAAACCGTAAGGCGCGTAGGTCTCTAACGAGCGTCGAAACTAAGATTGTCGTTAAAATATATAGTTTTTTTATTATTTAGTCGAAGTCAAACCGTAAGGCGCGTAGGTCCCTAACGACGAACTTAGTTTCGACTAACGTTAGGGACCTATGCGCGTTACGATTCGACTTGGACTAAATAATAAAAAAATTATATTTTAACGACGATCTTAGTTTCGACACTCGTTAGGGACGTACGCGGTCGAAATTCGTAACGAGTCAAAATATATAATCTTTTTATTATTTAGTCGATGTCGTCCGTTACGAGCGTAGGTCTGTTACGCGCGTCGAAATCCGTAACGAGTCAAAAATATATTGTTTTTTTTTATTTAGTCGATGTCGTTGACTATTATTTGCTGACCGGTTTCCTTTTGTGTAGGTATCTTCACAAGATGATATCCACTTGCATCACCGATCGAAACAAGAGCCAGGAGGGGTGTGCGAGAGATGACCTGTTTTTCCTATATTGCCTCTTGTACAAGAGGTCGTGCGCTCTCGCACACGGGTTGGCGCAGTACTTCGCGTCCGCGCATCATCGACACGAGCGCGGATTATTATACCACGGCGCCTATGTCACTGTGATAACCCTTTCGTTAGGCTATCACCCGGAGACTGGCCCGGGTGTAGGCAAGGCGATACAGCCGAAGCGGATGGGGATGAACACGATATCGGGAATGCACGTTACCAAAAATTTTCCATGCGGGAAGCGGTTTAAGGGTGTGGACGGCCAACCTTAAAAGCCTACGTAGCTGCCGACAAAGTTCGAGCTGGTTTATCCCCCACGCGATCCGGAGGTGCCGGAGCATGAGCCGAACATGTACATTCCGGAGCCACCACAGCCGCGTGGATCACCCGAGGCGCCTCACTTCCCACGACATGTTGGGCCCCGTCCTGCCCCATCATATCCGCGGCTACGTCGCGACGTTGACAGGCTGACGTATGTGGTGGAGTGGATGACTTTAGAGCTGCAGAGGCTTTCACAGCGTAAGGGGTTACCTCCACGACACTTTGTTCGGCCTGCGGAATGGCATCAGCAGCAGGAGCAGCAGGAGCAGCAGGAGCAGCAGGAGCAGCAGGAGCCGCTGGCATAGTATTTTATCTTTTGTTATGTATTTAGTATTGGAACCGTATATACGTCTATCAAACTTATGCTTATATTGTATATCTTTTGTGATGTGACTACCCTTAGTATTTAGTCATATTATAACTTTTGTTTGTATGTACAAACTTATGCTTATATTGTATATATTATATTCAGTCATATTATATCTTTCGTTTGTATATACAAACTTATAATATTATTGGTATAACGTTAACATTATAATATATTCGAACCGTATATACGTGTATCAAAAAAATTTACGGTATATAATATTATCGGTATAACGTTAACGGTTATATATTTTAAACGATTTAACATTGGAACCGGATGAGAATTTACACCACAAATACACCAAATGACCAAAAAAATTCTTAAAGGTTATATACGCTGCGTATAGCTCTATACGCAGCGTATATAAACTTTGTGAAAAATTGATGCCTCAAACCTACCAAAATGACCCAAAAAAATATGATGGTTTATATACACTACGTATAGAGGTAACCCTATACGCAGCGTATAGAGGTACCCCTATACGCAGCGTATAGAGGTAACCCTATACGCAGCGTATAGAGCTAACCATATACGTTGCGTATAGCTCTATGCGCATTGTAAGTAAAGGTAGGGTTTGTTAGGATTTGGTGTGCAAATACGCACCCTGTTGGGCCAATATGCACACCCTTAATTTGGCACCGGAGTATGCAATGCGTGGACACCTTACAAAAAAAGCTGATGTGTTTGGGTTTGGAGTTGTAGCTCTAGAGATTGTTAGTGGAAGGACTAATTATGATTCACCTTTGGAAGATGAGCAAATTTATCTTCTTGAATAGGTGGGCATCTTTCATTTTATTGAATATTACTTATAATTTTAAAATATCTTTATTATTAGTATACAATTACTTCTATCTGGTTGGTTCCATTGGTGTGTTTTTAGGCATGGAACCTACATGAAGCTAATAGTGAAATTGAGCTGGTGGATGAAGAATTGTCTGAGTTTGATGAGAATGAAGTAAAAAAATGACTAGAATCGCCCTCTTATGCACACAGACCTCACCGATGCAAAGACCGCCAATGTCGCGAGTGGTGGCAATGCTTTCAGGAGATATAGAAGCAAATAGTGTCATTACTCGGCCCGGGTATCTGAATGGTTTTAATTTTAAAGATGCTACCACCTGTAAAAGTACTACTCCAATTTTAGGTACAAATTCTATGCCAAGTACAAGTCACTCCACTATTTCAACAACCACGCCTAATCATGATTCCGGGCTTAGAGCATTCTCATCCAATTCATCAAAACTTGTGAGGGTGAGTTTTTATATTGTAAAGGGTAAAAAAAGTGGTTGTGAGTGGAGGAGAGAGAAAATGTTACTGTTCATCTGTATATTTAGGGGGACACTGTTCACCCAGTATAATTTTTTTAATATATATTGAAAGTGGTTGTGAGTGAAGGAAAGAGAAAAATGTGATGATAATATTATTTAATTAAAAAGGAGAGAGAAAAAGTATTTGTTTTAGTGGAAATATATTGATATAGGAGTTGTTTTTTAGTGGAATGTATGTATGCTTGATAATATCATTGGAGAAAGTAGGTGATGGTGATGACATAGTTTGTTCATGGATAATCCCTTTGTTTTATTTTTCTTTGGAGTTAATAATTAAGACATACCAATTGAGACACCATTTATATTTCTGATATCAATCTCTTAATTTAGGCTGTAATTTGTAAATTTTGATACTGGTTAAATGAATTTGTGATTGATGACACCTGCCGCCGAGCACTACGTTATACGAAACAAGATAGCTCTGAATGGTGCAACTAACTATTAAAGAAACAAGAATACCCATCATCTTCATGAAGAAGAATCTTCATCTCGGTTGGATACCTTCTAGATATGATAATTATATATACTAGTCTAATACGATCATATTCGTTGGGGCTGACGTTGTTAATGATGGTCCTGACTCAACTATACTTCATGTGGATATCTTTGTTTCAGAACCTCTTATTACTTATCCTCATCCACCATGACCTAGTGGTCTAGTAGTTCGGTGCTTACCCCAACATAAGTGTGTGTTTACGTCATGCAAGTGTAAGGTTAAGTGGTGTTTAGACGTTAAAAAATGTAAAAAAAAAAAATTATCCTCATCCAAGAAACCCCATCATTCCTCTACTTGATATATATTCACACTGTTATGTTCATATATTGCTCCTTATGGAGGTTTTGGCTTTGGACGTGAAGATAGACGTGCAAAAAGGTATGACCGATGCGGCTGTAGCTTTTGAACTAACTGTATATTTGGACATTTTAGAACTTGTAGAAATGTCTGCTGCTCCCTTTATTTAAATAAGTACTCCTATGTATATTTGGTAGATTGCAAATCTTATGATTTTGGAAACAACTATTGATTATCAATATAATCGTTTAAAAAACTCTCTTGTGTCTCCACCGGAGTCCACCTTCAATTGGTTTCATTCAAAATCATTACACATAGCATATTAGTTGAATTGAAAATGTAGAAGAGGACAAAGAACAAGTGAAGGGTCAACTGATAATTTTTTTTTTTTTTTTTTTTTTTTTTTTGGCTTTTGAAAATTTTTAGTCCATTATCAAGACAAACGCAATATTTCAAGGGATAACCATAAATAGTCTACACCATTCGTCTATGAGATCAATAACAATGGTATTTTAGTAAATAATTTTAAACTTAAAGGAAATTATTTTATTCATAAAAGGGCAAATTCGAAAGAGATTGCATACCAACTACACATGTTTTGCCCACCCCTTCCCTCCATGTTCCCCTTTACTTCCCATTCCTCCTTTTTTAATATTTTATTTTTATCATTTGATTTAATTTAATTTTCTTAAACTAAAAACTAAAATTAAACATTTCATTAATATTATATAAAAAAGTACAAATTAAAAAAAGTTCATGATTTCTAAATATAACAAACGACATAACTAAAAATAGACATAATTTAAACACCCTCTTACACTCCATAATTTTGTGTTGGATCTTTCTCACCACATCCCGCTCTCTAGATAGAAGTTTCTCGATGTTGGTAGTCATGATTTTAAACTCTTCCAATTCTTGTCTTTGACGATCTAACCAAAGCCTCTCTATTTCCATTTCGGCCGCTTCGTTTCATCCGAAGCCTTTGGAATTCCCTCTCTGTCGCTTCTTGTTTTTCTTGTTGCTTATCCGGCCGGTAATTCATGAAATGGGGAGAACCTACTCATTAACTTATCTAATCTTGATTCTCCATGTGAATGTGATTGATCTTTAGAAGATGTTGCCTTTTTTGCTTTGTCCCATCCGATGGGCTGTTATGGTTGCATCTCGCATCCAAACCACCGACACTGTAATCCCTTGACTCAGTCATCATAGACCTTGTAGCTTGTGCCACCTCGTTCGGCACCAAAGCCCACTCCCAACAAGCACTCAAAATTTCCCATGGCCTAAAAAATTGAAAAGGCCCATGTTCCATGTATTTTTCAATTGACATCTTGAACACAACATTATCACTTGTACCAGCATTGATGTGGTAACCGACAAACCATCTTATTTTCTTGTTCATGTCTCTATGCTTTGAGCTATAACGGAATGTAATAGTCAGAATGGCTATCGTTTCATCAACAAATGAAATTATTTTCTAACCTTATTCCAAGAACCATCACTTGTTTGAATGTTACCTATATTTCCATGAAAAAATAGTTATTACTTGGAAATTTTGAAGTTAAAATAATGTATCAAGTTAAAAATAATAATGTATATAATTGAAAAACAAATAAACCTTTTATTGGATCTACCAAAACATGAACCACGCTCGTGTCAACACTTCCTCCTCGATCGTGGTCCAAGGCGTATGCTTTCTCTCTTGCCACTCATTTCTTCTTGTGTCGGTTTTCCCTTTTTCATGGATTTTTGTGGTTGGGTATTGGGTACAACTTCCTCTTCATTGTTTTGGGTTAGAGAAACAAAATCATGCTCGACTTCGTGGAATGGTTGTTGCCGGGGCATTTGTTGCATATGTTGTTTAATTTGCGTTTACATTTGGAACGCACTCGGAGCTTGTCTGAAATCGGAAATGCATACATAGAAGGATCAATGGGTGGTGGTGTAAATAGTGGTCGTTTGGACCCTTGCTAGAAAGATTCAAATAAAATGAGTTGAATGGTATAGAGAAACGGGGTAGAAGGGTGGAAACTTTAAAAAGGTTAATTGATTTAAATAGTGGGTTAAATAAATTTGGAATTTGTTTTTTTTTTTTTTTTTTAAGTTTGACCATTCAACGGTCCTTTCCAACTGCTAGACTGATCAGCAACGTCGATGCATTCTCCAAGAGCATCTCGACTTTGGATTAAGGGGGGCGGTGTTCCCCCATTCCACTGATGCCACGTATGCTTCCCCAACATGGTCACCGAGTCCACACCCCACGATCTAAAGATAAAACAATAGAGCGTCTTGCCTTCATGTAGGCCCATATTTGGATCTTGTTTTTTACAAAGATGAAGAACACACAATATTCAACCAATTTGGATTGATTGGTGTGTGGAATCCAACAATCGATGTATCAAACATAAACACAATAATCTAAATTACACTAATTTGTATTCGATTCACATTAACAAGTTGATTAAGAGAATTGGAAATCTGGGGTTTGGGGTCTGGGGTTTTGGAGAGTGAATCTAAGATTGCTCTAGAAATTGTGAGGGAAAGTTATGACAAAATGCAAATGAGCCTCCTCGTATAGTAGGTCTCATTTGATAACCCCAAACCCCATTAAACATGTTAAATGTCTAATAATCAATCTCTATACAAATCATATCTCGACATATCAAGATTGAATACGCGACTAAACGAGATCTTCAAGTTGTTGACACCAATCGTGCACTTACAGACTCCACTTTGGCAACAACCAGAGATGTAGCTCTTCATTTTGAAATGTCAGCTTTGAGGGTATCAACAGACTCCCCCTAAGCTGATGCTTCCAACATCCAATCGTCCAAATCGAGTGCTTCATAAGATGTAGGAGGAAGATCCTAGCTTGGTATCCGAGGAACAATTTCACTTTGCACGTTGTCGTTTGTTGTAAGGTGTTAAAGTATCTCGTGGTCTTCGGGAATTCTTCACTCCGGTGAGTATTTAGAATCATGCACCTGATGTGTGTTGCAGCAACATATATGTTCACTATAACTAACAATGTTCAAATAAGTTATAATCACATCTTTATTCAGTTAGATAAGATTCTAGATAGTAGTCCATTATGATCATCGTTATTGTTGTCCACTTAAACTTAAGCATCAAATTTAATGCATTCCTTTTGTGATATTAAATAGGCAAAATAACTGACTTGCTAGTGGTTCCCACGCACACGACATACTCGCGTATCAAGGTATGCGCAAGAATTTAATCTTAAAGGTGAGCATATTGCTTGCATCTATAATTAGGCTATTATGAGACTTCAAGAGCTCAGGTTAGTACCCCTCTACAGACAAAGAGATTAAAGCTCAAAATTGAAGAATTGTACCATTAAGGTATCTTTTTATACATTAACTTTATATCTTTCGATATTGATTTAGCTTGATTGGAACATATATACCATTTAGTAATATACTTCGGCAGAAAAGAAATCCGCCCAGGGTTACGTAAGCGAAGAAATTACTACAAAGTATCATCGAAGTTCTAGGTTAGCACCACCTGCAGACAAAAGAACGACTATGATACTAGATGGCAAGCAATATAAAGACCCTAGTATATTAGAATCATGGCATCTATCAAATGAAATTACGATACTAAGACCATATGCCAATGAGATGTTCATACACATAGTTAACAGTTCGTTGTCTTTATATCACCGATGCAAGCTTTTAAGTAATTTTGAGCCTACCGACACCTCATATAATGAATCTACTAATCTAATTTGCAATTTAGGTCGAATGTGATAGACAATCCACTGATATACTATTATTTCCTCTTTTTCGCTTTATGAAACTCATTTTGAATTTTCCAATGTTTGTATCATTTAAAAAAAAAGGTAAACAACTTTTTGAGTGCCTGTGTTTTAGGGGTTTTAACCACTTGAGTTCAAAATCAAAATGTTTAACGCCCTGAGTCCCTATAGCCACTTTTCTTAACCATTTTAGTCCAAATTTCTAACGCCATCCACCAAGTTTGTTAACTACAAGGGCAATTTAGTCATTTACACACAAAAAGTAATTTACCCTTGTAAAAACTTAAATCCTTCTTTATCTTCTTCTAGATCAAAACCACCATCACCGCCACCTCTGTCATAACCACCACCACCTACCTTCAACCTGTAATTAACGTTCATCCCTATCAATTCCTTCAACTAAACTCCAAATTCAACCAATTCCTCATCACAAATCCATTCCAACAACAAAACACTAAACCGATTCCTCCTAACACAACTAGTTTAATCACCTACCTAACTCAATGCACATATAACATAATATCATCAACTCCAATTTTGACTAATCGAAGTCAACTAGGTCAAGATCCAAAGAACTCCTAACAAAAATTCGCATTGAAATCATCGTAATTATCAAAATCATCGAAGTCTCGTTGAGTGAAAAAGAAGTATCGTTGAGTGAAAATGCAAAGCAAGGGTTCGAATTACGACCGGAATGGATTGGTTTTTCCATCCACTATTTCAGCCTTGCTGCTCTGCACCATCGCCGCTATGGCTTCTTTCTATGTCTCCGATCGGTAAGTCTTTTCTTTCACACGATTTCATCGGTGTAACACTCCACCGCCTAATTACTACCTCCTCTGAAGTTTGACTTAAACTGATTTCTATTCAAATTCATCAATTGATACAGATGTTGTTTGATATGGGCTGATCATACCTTTATACTTAATTGTTTCATGTATTACATTAGTGTTTTTATCAAGTTTATGGCAGGATGCAGAGAATAGGGTTTATTTGGGTAAAGAGCTTGACAGAATAACATGGCAGGTAATAAACCAATGGTATTTTGGTCATTTAACAATACTTAACCAAAAAATTCTAACAGTGTTAGAAATTTGGACTCAAATGGTTAAGAAAAGTGGCTATAGGGACTCAGGGCATTAAACATTTTGATTTTGGACTCAAGTGGTTAAAACCTCTAAAACACAGGAACTCAAAAAGTTATTTACCGAAAAAAATTAATCGTCCTAAACCAACCCAAAGATACCAAATCTATTTGGTTTAGTGAGATTTCTGCCCCAAATTTTTGTTTTTAACAAAATAATGCTCAAACACATCAATTAAAGAAAAAACAACAGTTTCCCACACTAAATTAACAAAAAGTTTAATGTGAACTCTAGAAAACGTGTGTTTGGATGTGATACACAAACCTATCCTTTTAGCTTGATTGGAACGTATATACCATTTAGTAATATAGTTCGGCCGAAAAGAAATCCGCCCAGGGTTACGTAAGCGAAGAAATTTCTACAAAGTATCATCGAAGTTCTAGGTTAGCACCACCAGCAGAAAAAAGAACGACTATGATACTAGATGGCAAGCAATATGTATCTTAGAATCGTGGCATCTATCAAACGAAATTACGATACTAAGACCATATGCCAATGAGATGTTCATACACATAGTTAACAATTCGTTGTCTTTATAACACTTATGCAAGCTTTTAAGTAATGTTGAGCCTACCGACACTCATATAATGAATCTACTAATCTAATAAGCAATTTAGTTCGAATGTGATAGACAATATCCACTGATATACTATTATTTCCTTTTTTTCGCTTTATGAAACTCATTTTTGAATTTTCAAATGTTTGTATCATTTTCAAAAAAAAAAAAAAAAAAAAAAAAAAAAAAAAAAAAAAAATAATAATAATAATAATAATAATCGTCCTAAACCAATCCAAAGATACCAAATCGTTTTGGTTTAATGAGATTTCTACCCTAAATTTTTGTTTTTAACAAAATAATGCTCTAAGACATAAATTAAAGAAAAAAACAACATTTTCCCACACTAAATTAACAAAAAGTTTAATGTGAACTCGAGAAAACGTGTGTTCGGATGTGATATACAACCCTATACTTTTATTATTTACGAATTCTTTCAGGCACAGATACTGCCGATCCACTATCAACAGCCTTCGAAGGTTGTCCTGCACTCATTTAACAAATTAGTTAATGCTTGGAATTCAGCCCGCTGTGGTCTTGGATTGGTCGAATTCATCAATGTATGTAATATGTGTCCATTGACAATCCTATCATCAAACATTGATGAATCTTCTGAGAAACCAGAAGATTCCTTGGAACCTTAGCTTTCAAACATTTATTTGGTTTCACATTTGTTGAGTTAAATGCTTGGTTGGTCCATGTGGTTTTAAAAAATGCAGACTTGGTCCTAGTGGTTTACTAATTACACGCTTGGTCCTAAAACTTGTCAAAAATGCACTCGGTTGGTCCCCAGCCCTAACATCAGTTAAATTTCTCAGTTAAGTCCATGTTAAATGACCAAAATACCCTTGCTTATTAACTCTCTTTATAATCATCTTCATCACCATCATCATCCCCACCCCAGGTCTCTGCTCTCTCTCTCTCTAAAACAATATATTTTCTACCCTACCAATTCTTCTTCTTCTACCCTACACCACCACCACTACAAGCACCACCACCATCTTCCCTCCTCCACCACTACTGAACACCCATATCCACCGTCTCCCCTCCGCCACCGTACACCCACCACCACCGGACACCTAACCAGTCGATTTCCCAATTTTAATAGCAAATCCATTATCCACCACAACCAGTCAAATCCTAATTCTCTCCGGCGACACCTCCATCACCGTCAAACTGGCGATCGACAACCAAAATTGCACCGCCGTACACAGATTCGCAGCAGAGTTGTTTTTTGGATTTATGCATCTTTTTTCATAATTTTTTTTATAAATTATGATTACATGAGATCTATGTATGCTACTGTTTTAGATACCCTTTTCCCTGTTTTTGCTCTCTTGGATTCTGGGCTTTTGTTATTTGAGGTAAAGGTGGTTGCTTTATTGTTATATAGCTCTTGAATTGAGCTTTGTGCTGTCTTTTTATGGTTATTTTATGAATTTAGGGTTTATGTTGGTGATATTGGGTTATGGGGTTTGATATATATATTTTTTTGTGGGTCTCTATATATATGCCTTTTTGTTGGGTGATCAAGAATTCAAGAATTTCAGGATTAGGGTTTTGTTTTTATTTGCTACTCTGTTTCGAGTTACAATAAAGGTTAGATTTTTATGATGTTCTTGAAGTTTTTATGGTTGAATTATGTTCTGTTAATGGTGATTTTTACCTTCAATTATTGAATCTTGATTGCTTTTTTTTTTTTTAAGATTTTTATACTGTTCTTGTGGTTTTTATGGTTGATTTATGTTCTGTTAATGGTGATTTTTACCTTAAATTATTGAATCCTGAATGTTTTTTTTTGGTATGAACATGTGTAAATTTGTATTAGAAACCTGCTTAAAATTTAGGGGTTTTAGTTGAATTTGCTTTAGATATGATTAATCTAAGAGTTAAATGCTTGGTTGTCGATCGCCAGTTTGACGGTGATGGAGGTGTCGCCAGAGAGAATTAGGATTTGACTGGTTGTGGTGGATAATGGATTTGCTATTAAAATTGGGAAATCGACTGGTTAGGTGTCCGGTGGTGGTGGGTGTACGGTGGCGGAGGGGAGACGGTGGATGTGGGTATTCAGTAGTAGTGGTGGAGGAGGGAAGATGGTGGTTGTGCTTGTAGTGGTGGTGGTGTAGGGTAGAAGAAGAAGAATTGGTAGGGTAGAAAATATATTGTTTTAGGCCATCCGTAGTCATAAAGCCCCTTGTGGGGCGTTATGCGACACGTGTCGTGCCACGTCACACGGGGGCGTTATATCACTAGAGCCCGTAGTCTTAAAGCCCCTACCCATCATTACCTATTTAATAATTTTTAATTTTATTAATTAATATAAAAAAGCATGCTTGTTTGTGATTGGTCCATTTTTCAAAATCCTCCCCCCATCAAGCGCTATACATATCACGCCAGCCACCATTTTCAAACTCATAAAGCCCCTCCGTAATGGTGTTTGGGCGTTATAGGGGCTTTATAGGGGCTTTATGGCGGTATATGGAGCCCCATTACACATTGTCTTAGAGAGAGAGAGAGAGCAGAGACCTGGGGATGATATTGGTGATGAAGATGATGGTGGTGATGAAGATGATTATAAAGAGAGTTAATAAGCAAGGGTATTTTGGTCATTTAACATGGACTTAACTGAGAAATTTAACTGATGTTAGGGCTAGGGACCAACCGAGTGCATTTTTGACAAATTTTAGGACCAAACGTGTAATTAGTAAACCACTAGGACCAAGTCTGTAATTTTTGAAAACCACAGGGACCAACCAAGCATTTAACTCCACATTTGTTTGATGAAAAGTTTCTTATTCCAACAGTTTCTTTTCTTTTTTCTCAAAATATATTTTCACTTGACGGTTTTGAAGAATTTGAGTCACAAGATAAAATACTTTCAAGATATTCTCTCACTTTCTTCTGTTTTCTTATCAGTTTATCCTTTTGTCCTTTCGAAAGTTTAACTTTTGTTTCTTTATTTTTCAAATGTGGCAAATACTCTCTAGGTAAATTAGTATATTTTTCTTTGGATTTATAAGGAAAATATATGGAAACAATACCTTTCATGCGACATTAAAAACTTCTACTTTTACGTTGTAACATTTCTACTTTTATTTTTGACAAATCAGTAAATGGGTGGTTTTGAATTTTATTTTTTATTTATTTGGAATTTATTTATTTTTAATTAGGACATCATGATTTAAAATTTCATCATCAGAAGAATCAGTATGACAGTCCTTGAGTATGACCTCATCAAAGTCTATACTTTTTTGTTTGACACTTTCATTCAAATTCTTAACATCTCCAACATTAACGACTTTCTCAGTTGGACGACATCATCGTAAACCGGATCAACTACCAACGAAGTCGCTCGTTCCAACTATAAGACCATGTGTAGTGGAAGGGGAAGATAATGCCATCACCCTAGGGCATTTTACGCCATGTGACGGTCCAGTCAGCAAAGGGGCATTATTGGGCGTTTTCTAAAATGGGTGTAGTGGGGATGGGGCATTATTGGGCAATATGTTTTGTAGTAAATAAAATAAAGAAAAAACACCTAAAAATCTTATTGGCCAAGCAAATGGAATCTCTAATCTGATTGGTCAACATTTCCCCCCTTCGGCGTGCTTAAAACAACGCGGACCCAACTTTTTTTTCGAAAAAAACCCAAAACGCCCTATGTAATGGGATTTGAGCGTTTTTCGGCGTTATTTTTGAATTTGTTTTTTTTAAAAAACGCCCCACTACGGGGGGTCTAAGAGTTTATCTTCATTAGGTAACATGGTATTATTATGGCTTTGGTTATCCACACATCCCACTCAATTTATCCACACATCCCCTAACCCTATACACCACTCATTGCCCTATACGCCTGAAAATGGACTCACCTGATAAGCCCCTCATTGCCCTATACGTTTACTTTTTGGTTACTTTTTCACACATCCTATTAATTGTCAATGATTGGGTCAGTGTTGCAAAAATCGCGACTAGTCGGCGATTAATCGGCGACTAGTCGCTAGTCGGACCTCTACTGAGTAATTTTTTCACTAATCAGTGAAAAAATCGCTAGTCGGCCTAGTCGGCCCTAATCGGCCCTAGTCGCGACTAGTCGGTCGGGAAAAATCGGAAAAAATCGGGAAAAAACAAAAAAAATCGGAAAAAAATCGGAAAAAATCAGAAAAAATCGGAAAAAAACACATATTCTGGCCAAAACCTCCCAGATTCCGGTCAAAACTTGTCCACTTAAAAAAATTACGTATAAAAATATATGTATATATGTATAAAAACTTAAAATTATACATAAAAAGTCCGATCCGATTAATCCCGAGTAATCCCGAGTAGTCGCTAGTCCCTACCTCACCGACCCGCTAGCGACTAGCGAGTTCTCCAACCTTGGATTGGGTGTCAGCCAATGATTGCCCAATCATTGGCTCTTTTGTGTGGAATAAATTTGAAGGGTATGGAGGGTTTTCAAGTGGGTGAAATATTATTTAAAAAAACTTTATATATATATTTTTAAATTGTTGTTAAAATAAAAAAAATATAAACATTTATATTTATTATTATTTATTGTTATAAAAGGAAGGTATATAAATGTCATTTTTTTATTTAATATATTTAGAAAAATGGCAACATTTTTATTTATTAATTATTATTATAAAACGTCAACATTTTTTAATTAGTATTATAAAACTTCTACATTTTTATCAAGTGTTAGTATAAAACGTCAACATTTTTTTAATTAGTATTATAAAACTTCTACATTTTTTTTATCAAGTGTTAGTATAAAACGTCAACATTTTTTTTAATTAGTATTATAAAACTTCTACATTTTTTTATCAAGTGTTATTATAAAACGTCAAATTCTCTATAATCCATAACGCAAGAAGAAACGTAAATACAAAATGTAAGTGAACATTGTTTGATAAAATAACACAAAACACAACACTTTCATACAAAATGTAATATAATACATAGCCGAAACCCTAAACCCTACACACTAAATCGCTAACTATTACATATTATTACTTAGATTCACATGCTTGTTTCAAAGTCGGTCCGGTTTCTCCGAAGCTGTTTTTTCTCAGTTTGACTTCAAAGCGTTGTTAACTACCAAAAGAATGCATACACAAATAGTTCTAGTAGACGAAGCAAAGAGACCGTTGTGTATCTGAATCAGGTTCTCAAGCAAACCGTGAAATCGAACAGTTTCTTCGTAGATTCCGTCCGGTTTAAAAGTCGGTTCAGACGCGTGATGGTATATGGTGGTCACAGAACTACCGGGCGTCAGTAGATGCCGGTGACGGAACTACCGTGCGTAGGTAGATGCTATCAAAAGTGCACCCGGAATCGAGAATATGAGAGTCCCGTGCTATTTGCACGGTAACATCTGACAATGTCGGAGTTCCGAGTGACTTGGCAATTGATGTTGGATGATGCATCCCCCACCGCCAAGCACCTCACCCTAGACCGACGTCCCGGCGCATGAATCTGAAATATGAGCTCAGGTACTCGTTTGAATCTGAAATATGAACGCAGTGCACTTCTCCATAAGAATTACGTTTCCACCACCGTCAAAACACCGACTTTCGATATCCTGTTAAAAACATAGAATTATAGTGTTAGACTCGATATTAGAAATTATATTGTAAAATATAATAAACAAACACCACCACCACCACCACCACCACCACCACAGCCGACCACCCACCACCACCATAGCCGACCACCCACTACCACCACAGCCGACCACCCCCACCAGTCGGCCGCCCACCACCTTCCACCGACAACCTAACTACCACCAAAACCACCATCCCAACTACCACAACACACCACCACCACCACCATAACCTACCACCCTCAACCACCTCAACAACCACCACAGCCTACCACCCATAACACAACACCACCTCACCACCGTCAACCACCACAACCCACCACCTCAACCCACCACCTCAACCCACCACCACACCACCGTCAACCTTAACAAACCAACAACACAGCCCACCACCCACAAATACCACATGCTACCACCCCCAACACAACACAACACCACCATAGCCACCACCGTCAACCACCACCTCAACCACCACAACCCACCACCCCACTACCGTCATTCTTAACAAACCAACACCACAGCCCACCACCCACAAACACCACAGGCTACCACCGACTACACAACACCACCACCACCGTCAACCACCACCGTCAACCACCACCTAACCACCCACAAACACCACAACCCACCACCCACAAAACAACACAACCACAACCGTCAACCACAAAAACCCACCACCCCAACACCAATATACCCGACCAAAATAAACCACAAAAATCAGAGAAAAAATGAAAATTAAACATAAAAATACGGAATACGAACTAACCTTAAATACTCCGAGCGTATGAAGAGATACGAGAGCGATAACAATACGAGAGACAAAGAATCTGTGCGTGTGTGTACTTCCGGATCTTCATCGTGTGGTCCAACGTTGGACTCGTGTGGTCCAAGACCTTTTTGGGTATATAGTTCGTCAAAGAGCAGGCTTGTTGCTAAATAAGTCAAACAAAACGAATATATACAACCCTCATTGATCTATATGACGCGTATGTATTTACTTTTTGAAAAAGTTATCAGTCTATACCGCCCTCATTGATCTATAAGGGGCACATGAATTTACTTTTTCTGAAAAGCTGTCAGTGTATACGACCGTATAGGTCAATGTGAGGCATATACACAACCTAACTTTTTGTTATACGGACCTCATAGCACTATGTGAGGCATATGTATTTACTTTTTCTGAAAAAGTGGTTAGATTTTGTACTTTATACGCATCTCATTGTGCTATGAGCGGCGTATTGAGTATTTTTTTCTAAACAAATACTATTACGTACGAGAAAGTGTAATCCATATCCATCTTGACATTCACAATGGTTATTTGTAGATGTGGAAGGCAAGCTGGGATAAAAACATCTTGGACAGATATTAATCCCGGGCGTCAATTTTACACCTGCTCTTAATTGGTATGTACTTTAAGCACTACTACCTCCGTCCCATTAAAATTGTCATATTTTGAATTTTCAAAGTCTTTATTTATAAACTTTGACCTTAAATAATTTTGTTTGTGTTAGATAATACTTGATGAAAGTTATATGATTTGAGTGTGTTTTACAAGTATTTTTATCGGGTTAATTTTCATCAAGTTTTATATAACACAAAAAATCTATAATTAAAGTCAAAGTTTTTAAATAAAGACTTTGAAAATTCAAAATATGACACTTTTAATGGGACGTATTTTTTACACTTAGAAACACTAATTCTCCTTCGGTTTTAGCGTTCTCGGTGCAAATTCTTTGCATGGATCGACCCTCCCATGTGTCCTCGGGCAGTTCAAGTCATCCGAGGTTTGCTGGATACGAAAATCTGATCGTCCAAACTGACAAACCGATAACCAATGCCCGGAAAGTTCACCGCCAAGTTCATCCATCTCATCGTCCTAATACCCAAATACTTGAAAGGGGCAGGCGGTGGCAACTCACCGATGTATGGAAAATACTGTAACATCTCTATTTTTACCATATAAAGAATTTTTGGGTTGTTTAAATTTATTAGCCACTAGTAACTAGTTTTATTTTTTTTATTCGACCCAAATAGTTTTAAAAACTATTTTATATATAGTTGGTTAAAATATTATACTAATTAATTGGCCTGTATATGGGTGACCTTTCTATTAAAATAAAAGTATATAAAAACTTATATTATTAGACGGGTAGATTACGGGTAAGATGACTATTACAAATATGAAGTACCTAATCGAGCCCATGAACCATTTAATAATTAAAATATAAAAATACAATATATTTGAACCTACTCTGTTTTTAATGAAACTTGGTTCAAAATGTAGATACAAATATTCTCGTTCTAATGACATATTTATTGTATTATAAAACATTATATTTTATAAGTTATAAGCGCCAAATAAGTAAAGCAGTTAAATTAATTATAATATATAAATTAATTTAATAATAATAAACAAAATTAAAAGCTTTCATACGAACTATGAATAAAATAATAATAATAAATATTTAACTTAGAAATTCAAATTGAATTGAAATGGAAATTATGTTTGAACACGTCTCTGAAACGATGAGAACAAAAATATAATAATATTAAATTGTACTCTAACATTAAATGTGAATGTCAAGGTGTCTTTCCTTCGGGTATACTCAACTGTAGTATAAATAGACATGCTTCAGTTCAAACAATGAATTGCCTTCTTTTCTTTCTTCATCTCTCGTGATCTCTATCATTCTCAAATTCTAATTTTATTATTATTATTATTATTATTATTATTATTATTATTTCACTTATAATAGTAATAGGACCCTGTCCTGTTTTAAGTGTTTTAACTCCCGATCACCGCTACCCTTTCTGATTGATCCTGAGTCCCATGACACATGTCAAGGCTCTGCCTGACTAAGTTCGTTGGGGTTCTGTCTCGTGACATAGGGACAAGGTTGAATTATAGGTATTATACTTAACACGAGTACAAATATATATATATATATATATATATATATATATATAACTCAGAAGTTATACCCAAAATTTATACCAGGAGGCTTTCTACTTGAACCCTAAAGTTACAAAGTGGGTCCATTCTCTTTTCTCACTATTTTATTCCCTTTTTCTTTGTGATATAATTATATTAAAAAATGTCCCAAATTGATCCATAAGTAAAACCCTGGACCCCTGAAACCCCAATCCATAAAAAAAAAAAGAAATCAAGATTTGTGTTCTCCTCGCGGGCCGCGTAAAGAAAAGGCGGGAGGTTACGCGGGCCGCGACAGCAAGGTAGATCTCCGGATAAGCTTAAGGGACACGTGTCGTCACACGTGTCGCGACCACCGGTGACTTAGCAACCTCCGATCTGATCCACACTTCCACGCGGGCCGCGTAAGGTTTGGCCGAAGGTTCACGCGGGCCGCGAGAGCCCCAAATTTCTACTATAAATAGAAGGGGTTACGAGCAGTCCTCTGATGTCGAAATCTTTTCACAAAAACGAAGTTTGGCTGCTCAGAAGTCGAAATTACAATTAAGATAGTGGGGTGCTGCTATGATATAGGGTATTAACTCGATCGCTGCTACGATTCAATGTCCGATCGATTGAATACTATCCAATGGGTGTTTAAGTGCTGCCCACATTAGGGTTATGCTTTGTCATTCGTCATGAATTCGATGGATGTTTAAGTATCGCACTTTGTCATTTGTTGTGAGGGTTTATTCTCGTGAGTTATCCTAAATGTTGTATTAGTTACTGACCTAGTTCGTGTGCATTATTATTTAATTAGGGTACAAGGCTAATCAGTAGGCTAAGCTCTGCCCGTATAAATCTACAATGTGAGTCATTCTTTTTTTTTTTACCAAATTTGCTTTCAAAATTGTCACACCCCCAAAATCCACCTGCGGAGTATCACCGCTTGGAGGTGTGACTGACCAGGATCCAGCCACCAATCATATTGAACAAGCATGTAAGTAATAATAAAATCCAACACAATACAATTGGTGTCCAACCAAAACATAGTTAAGTTGTAAGCGGAAGCATAACGATTAAATCCAAAACGAAATATAAGTCCAAATGTTTCAATGTTTAACATGGCGCACAATTGTCCATGTCCCACAACGACTCTTCCCCATGCAAGCTCTAGCTAAGTACCTATTGACCTGCAAAGCATGTAGTAACGAGTCAACAACAAAGTTGAGCGAGTTCACAGTTGGGTGTTCGTTTTAAGTTGTTCCAAAAACAGTTTCCTTTAACTGGCATCCCTGCCGTGGGGGTTACCCCATAGTTGAAAACATGTTCTGTTTTAATCCCGTTTACTCTGGCAATCCAGCCGTGGGGGCTACCCCAGGTTTAGTTATCTGGCTCTTCGGCCGTGGGGGCTACCCCATGTATATACTACTAGACTCGTTACCATATCGACTGCTGACTGTAGTCATGTTTATGTGCCCCGAACTGTCAATGTCTATCATCATTGACGTGCCCAGATCCATTAGTTCACGCCCGTCCTCTGCGGTACGGTGTGAGGCTTGTCAGACCTAAATAGCGCTATCTAACTAATGACCCGCTCGCCATTGGCCCGGAGATTAAGTCGATATAAAAAGGAGGGACTTCGTGATAGAGTTTTGGTCTAGTGAAATTTAACTGTCCATGAGGACGAGGAATTATATTCCTGAACCCGTACTGTCCTACCCAAGAAGGACGAGGAATCCATATTCCTTAACCCATTCCCAACCCCTGGGAATCCCATGCTTTGTAGAAAGTGTGAACTCACCTTAGGTTAGCTCGGCAGATAAACGAAAGGTCAATCGAGCTGCTAGAGGTCAACCACGTCCTAACATGGTTACCATACAAGTCAGGTCTAGGTTCAAGTTATGCACGTATGTTTACACGTAAGCTAACAGGTTACGAACACGTATTGATCATGGCACACATTAAAAGTCAAACATACAACATATTCAAGCTTGTGCGACCCGAAGATATAGCCCAATAAATAGACGGCCCAACCTATTGTGCGATCAGCATAACTTGTGCGATCCACAATGGGTTATGCGATTCAATCATACCCGGCCCAAATAACATAAGCAGTTCAACATGTAAACGGCCCAATATCTAAACATTGGTCTTGTGCGATTCGGATGGCCTTGTGCGATTGTGTTTTGGGCTAATCGGCCCAAACAGTTATCGAAACATAACTTGTGCGATCCAATAGTCTTGTGCGACTACTGGTATCTTGTGCGACTGAACTTGTGTGTCTAGCCCTTGTGCGATCAGATCAGGTCTTGTGTGACCTGATCTTGTGCGACCGAGAGGGCTTGTGCGATTGGTTAACTAATTCCCTTGATTCATGCAATCAGTTATATTGTTTCCAAAATTCGATTCAGTTACAATCATTCAATGGTTTCCAAATTATGAAATTTATCAATTAACAACACTAACAGTTTCAATCATGTCTATCTCGATCAAACCAAGTAATTATCAACTAATTCATAAGAACCCCTAATCCTTTTAAGCATGAACAAAACACAAGCAACAATCCTAACACCTAAACATAATTCATGATTTCGATCTCTAGCATGCATACTAACATAATCAATCCATCAAACAATCATTCAAACATGAATATATCTCAGCCGAATATCATTCAATTGGTTCTAGATCATTATCACCTAATTATCAACTCTACATAATTCCAAACATGCTACACATATTAACCGATTTCATGAACACCAATCTCATCATTCATAACTAATCATGTATCATTCACAAATCAATGTATAGAATCATATAAATCATAACATCATTCAACAAGCAATCAATAACAAAACACTAACCGGTTAGAAGGTAGAGAGAAGAGGAATCCGAACTAGAAAGCTTCGAGAGGTGGAGATGTTGTTGCCGTCGAGTTAGGGTTTTGTGTGTGTGAAGAAGTTTGCAACTAATGAGGAGTATACACTCTCCTCATGAGGTTATGCGACACAAGGGAGTGGGCCGAACCCATCATGGGCTGCCCATTGGTTTCGGATGCAAAGAGTGTGGCCCGAATGGGCTTGTGCGATCGGGTTATGTTGTGCGTTCCGAGTTGTCATGTATATATACATACATAAATTCACATATTACAAACATAAAATCTCATAACATTCATTAAATCAACATATCAGATAATCACACCAAGTTCACATACGTTACATTAAGCACATAAATAGGTTCTGAAATACAAGTTGTCACATTATCCCCAAGTTGAAAGAAATTTCGTCCCGAAATTTGGTACGTACTCATTGAGGAAGCTAGTTAAGTTGCATGGTGTTCCTGGTTTTCCTGGGGTGTCACATCCTCCCCCTGTTGATCTGAATTTCGTCCCGAAATTCCGCAGTAGCTTCAGCCTCAGTAGTGGTTGTACTGTTTGCGAATAGTTGGGGATACTTTTGTTTCATTTGATCTTCGCGTTCCCAGGTGAACTCTGGGCCGCGACGGGAGTTCCAACAAACTCGAACGAGAGGTATTCTAGTGCGCTTGAGGACCTTAACATCCCGGTCCGTGATTTCAACTGGTTCCTCGACGAATCGCAACAGTTCATCGATAGTGAGCTCCTTCAAAAGAACTATGAGGGTCTCATCTGACAGACACATCTTCAGATTCGACACGTGGAAAACGTTGTGAACTGCACTGAGTTCTGTTGGTAGGTTCTGTTTGTAGACCACCTTGCCTATTTTCTCTATAATTTCGAAAGGTCCGACGTATCGCGGGTTAAGTTTGCCTCGTTTGCCAAAACGAACAACACCCTTCCATGGTGAGACTTTGAGTAGCAGTCGATCCCCAACCTGGAACTCGAGTGGTTTCCTGCCCTTATCGGCGTAGCTTTTCTGACGGTCACGAGCTGCCGCCATTCGTTGTCGTATTTGAGCAATCATTTCTGTTGTGTCTACCACAAGTTCTGGGCCAGTGATCTGACTATCCCCCACCTCTGCCCAACAAAGAGGTGATCGGAATTTACGCCCGTACAATGCCTAAAATGGAGCGGCCTGAATGCTGGTGTGGTAACTGTTATTATACGAGAATTCCACTAGTGGCAGATGTTTTTCCCAACCATTGCCAAAGTCGATCACACAAGCCCTAAGCATGTCTTCAAGGGTATGGATGGTACGTTCAGACTGCCCATCCGTTTGTGGGTGATAAGCTGTGCTCATATCTAAATGTGAGCCAAAGGACTTGTGCATTGCTTGCCACAGTTCAGAAGTAAAACGTGCATCACGATCAGAGATAATAGAGGTGGGCACCCCGTGCCTCGAGACAACTTCCTTAAGATATACGTCTGCTAGAGTGGAGAACTTATCCGTTTCTTTAATAGCCAGGAAGTGTGCAGACTTTGTGAGTCGATCCACGATCACCCAAATAGTGTCATTTCCTCGCTGAGATCTAGGCAGGCCAGTAACGAAATCCATGGAAATTTGCTCCCATTTCCATTGTGGTATCTCTGGTTGTTGAAGTAGGCCTGATGGTTTCTGATATTCGGCTTTGACTCTTGCACAAGTCAAACATTTACTAATGTAGGTTGCTATGTGGGCTTTCATGCTAGGCCACCAATATGCAGTTTTGAGATCGTGGTACATCTTATCCGAACCAGGATGTACTGAGTAACGAGACTTGTGTGCCTCATCCATCACAAGCTCTCGTAGGTTGCCATAGAGTGGGACCCAAATGCGTCCCGTTACATAGTAAGCACCGTCTTCCTTTTGTTCTAATCGTTGCCTTGAGCCACGTAGGGCTTCAGCCCTGACGTTCTCTGGTTTCAATGCTTCTACCTGAGCATCTCGTATTTGTGTAGGAAGACTAGACTGGATGGTAAGTTGTAATGCTCGCACGCGCTTAGGCGTAGTGTCCTTTCGACTGAGGGCATCAGCCACAACATTGGCCTTGCTAGGATGGTACCTGATTGCGCATTCGTAATTGTTCAATAGCTCAACCCATCGACGTTGATGCATGTTTAACTCCTTCTGTTTGAAGATATGCTCGAGACTCCTGTGATCGGTGTAAATGGTGCACCTGGTACCGTACAGGTAATGTCTCCATATCTTGAGTGCGAAAACAACAGCTCCCAGCTCCAAATTGTGCGTAGTGTAGTTCCTTTCGTGAATCTTAAGTTGACGTGACGCATAAGCAATGACCTTGTCACGTTGCATCAGCACACATCCAAGTCCCTGGATGGACGCGTCGCAATAAACCACAAAATCGTCTGTGCCTTCAGGAAATGAGAGGATAGGGGCGCTACAAAGTCTATCCTTTAAGTGTTGAAACGCAGTTTCCTGTGCATCACCCCAACGATAGGTGACACCTTTCTGAGTTAGTGAGGTGAGAGGTTGCGCAATCCTGGAGAAATCCTTGATAAACCTTCTGTAATAACCTGCCAAGCCCAAGAATTGGCGAATTTCTGTTGGTGTTCTAGGTGCAGGCCAGTTCTTGATCGAGTCTACCTTGGATGGATCAACATGGATCCCATCCTTGTTTACTACATGGCCTAGGAAATGGACTTCACGAAGCCAGAAGTCGCATTTCGAGAACTTTGCACAAAGCTGTTCTGTTCGAAGGAGTTCCAAAATAAGTCGTAGATGTTGCTCGTGCTCCTCTTGACTCTTAGAGTAGATCAGGATGTCGTCGATGAAAACTATAACGAACTTGTCAAGGTAAGGCTTGCACACTCTGTTCATAAGGTCCATGAAGACCGCAGGTGCGTTTGTCAGCCCAAAAGGCATGACCAAAAACTCGTAGTGTCCATACCGAGTTCTAAAGGCTGTTTTGGAGACGTCCTCTTCTCGGACTCTCAGCTAGTGATATCCCGATCTCAGATCAATCTTTGAATAGAAGCTCGACCCTTGCAGCTGGTCGAATAGGTCATCAATACGTGGAAGAGGATAGCGATTCTTCACGGTCACCTTGTTGAGTTCGCGATAGTCGATACACATACGGAAGGTACCGTCCTTCTTCTTCACAAACAAGACTGGAGCTCCCCAGGGCGAAGAGCTAGGACGAATGAAACCCTTGTCCAAGAGTTTTTGTAGTTGCGTAGACAACTCTTCTAGTTCTAATGGGGCTAAACGATAGGGTGCTCGAGCTATGGGCGCTGCTCCAGGAGCTAGCTCGATTTGAAACTCGACTTGACGATGAGGCGGGATGCCAGGTAATTCCTCAGGATAGTCGCGTACGATCAGAAAATCTTCTATCTTCTTCTCTTTCTTCGAGGTGTCAGTAACGAGCGCCAAAATAGCAGTGTGGCCCTTTCTCAAAAACTTCTGGGCCTTAAGGAAAGAGATGATGCTCTCAACAGCACCCCTCTTGTCGCCACGAATCATGAGAGGTTCATCACCTGAACAAGGAATACGGACAATCTTCTCGTTGCAAAGAATCTCTGCTCGGTGTTGGGATAACCAATACATCCCAATGACAACGTCGAAACTACCCAGAACGATAGGAATGAGGTCGATGGAGAAGATCTGATTAGCAAGAACAAGATTACAACCCTTGACTACGTGTGTGGCCTCTAAACTCTTACCATTATCTAGCTCTACAGTGTGCTTGGTGTTTAAATGTGTTGGGGTGTAAGACCCTAACAGGTACTTGACAAAAGTCGCAGCGGAAATTCGTGCCATAAAATTTCTTTCATTAAAAACATCTTGACTTACTTGAAAGTTTGTTTTAAAAATATCTCTTTTACAAAACAAAAGCATAACTCCCGTTTACTAAAGTACATACTCGATTATTCCCGTACAATCTATCTTGTGACTCGGTCTTCGATCTCTACCCCTTGTAATAATCGCCCATGAACCGCACAACCTGCACTCACCACATACATTCATAACATTAGCACACATTATATAAACAAGATTCATTCACGTACACTTCACATTTCGTCATTTTTCAAACTTTAAGCATTTCATCTGCGTATCCATTTCTTGGTGAGGCTTCAATAATGCACCTGCATTTCTTTTCATTCTCAAGGTACACCATTAATAACGTTAACACTCAACGTATCTAATTCATGCATACATACGTACTTACATACCTACTTACATACACATCTACATACGTACATACCCTTCCTACAACTTTACATACGTGCATACACTCATACATGTCTTTATACATACCTACATACACAACTACATACGTACATACCTTTACTACATCTTTACATACATGCATACACTCGTACATATCTTTATACATACATACATACACATCTGCATACGTACATACCTTTCCTACAGCTTTACATACATGTATATACTCATACATATCTTCATACATACATACATACATACATACATATCTGCATACGTGCATACCTTTCCTACAGCTTTACATACATGCATACACTCGTACATATTTTTATACATACATACATACACCTCTGCATACGTACATACCTTTCCTACACCTTTACATACATGCATACACTCGTACATATCTTCATACATACATAAATACACATATGCATACATACATACCTTTCCTACATCTTTACATATATACATGCTATCATACGTATCTTCATATATACATACATACACATCTGCATACGTGCATACCTTTCCTACATCTTTACATACATGCATACACTCGTACATATCTTCATACATACATAAATACACATATGCATACATACATACCTTTCCTACATCTTTACATATATACATGCTATCATACGTATCTTCATATATACATGAATACGCATCTACATACACGTACAACATCTTGCATACCTTTTACATACTCATACGTTATCTACATGGGACTTAAACTTTGATTTATAGCCCATAAACATCTAAGGATCGATCAAAATCAAGTTTAGAAAGCCCGCCGTAGTCCACGGATAACAAACCGAAGCCCACGATACATAAGTAAACTTAAATAACAAGATTTCAGCTTTCGAGACTTGGGGAGGCCGTCGGCGACGGGCCTTGCAATTACCCGTAGCCAGAAACACCCGTAGACAGGTAATTAAGGCGTCTGGCAAAACTGGTGTTTCCAGGGGGCGTCGGCAATGGCCCCTAGGGCGTCGGCGACGGCCTCCAGAAACATCAGTTTTCTGCTGTGTTGTTTTGTCGTTCGTACGCAATAAAACGCACATAACTTTTGAACCGTTTACCCGTTTAACCTCCCGTTTCTTCCTACATGCTTGTCAATTCACATTATATCATATGAAATTAAAATCCCACATCCGGATTAAGGAAATTCTTATCTTACGCCCTATCGACTTATTATCATTTTCTAATTATTTGACCCGTTATGGGTATTTGCGCATTAAATGGTTTATGACATACCAAAACCATCCTCTTCGCTTTCACACATGACCAAAACATTACTCTAATCGATTCTCTTGTTTCCAATAGACATTCAAGGTCGTTTGCCCGATATACCTATCAAGGGCGTTTTTGTCAATTTCGCTCTATCCTTAACAACAAAGGAATTCCTTACATAAGTAACCAATCCTACTACTTAGCTACAATTCTTAATCACACATACCTTGCTCGGATCAAAACTAAGATCCGTTTAATACTTCATCGACATCATACAATTCATTCCTATTTGACCTCAATTATCATATTTAATTAAGTTGCATATAACTTTACATAAACAACTAAGAAGTGATTACGGAATCACTTACCTTATGCGTCCGTGCTTGTACCCGATTGTAACACCTGTGCCTCCACGGCCATCAAACAAATACCAAACGAATGAAATATTATATTTCATACTTGGACTTGTATAAATATGTGTATCTTTTGCACATATCGACTCATGTTCGATTTCAAGCTCTAAATCGCTTTCTGGAGGGTTATACGCGCTCTGATGAGTAGATATAACCAGTTTAATCCAACGAACACTCCGGAATAGTGAAATAGGCTTAACATACCTTAAATAACCTTTACATAACTTAGATATAAGTTTTGGAAGGTTTGGTGTGGTGAAATCAAAGTTTAATCGCTTACAGGGACTAAAGTTGACAAACTGAGAAAGTATGCCAATTTGAACTGTAACAGACATTCCGGAACATGACCATAAGTTAAACATACCATAAATATCCTTTACATAGCTTAGAAATAGGCTTTGAGGTGTTCGGTATGCTAAAATAAACTTTTGTGTCATTCAGGGACTAAAAGCGTCAAAAAGTGCACAAGTTTGCATTTTCGCGCATAACTTACGTTCTGAATACATCTGGACATCCAAAAATTTATGAAAGCATGACTATATTATATTTTAGTGTTCGCCATAAGAAAAATCCATTCGTCGCATCATTTCGATCGTTTTTCGCGCTTGTGCGCATTCCGTCGTAATTAAGCGAACATCGCGTTCGTACGACCAAACGAACCGGCATCCGAGATATTCTTGAACACATTTTAAGTTCCCTATACTTTAACTTCATTTTAGAGCTTTGAAATGGGGTTAACGGGCCTTAAACGTGTCGAAAATGGGCTGATTGCACTGCAGGGACCAAAATTGTAAATCTGCCAAAGTTGTTACCATACGGACCTCAACATTGGCAGCTTTGAGGTCCGTAAGGCAACCTGCAGACCAGATGCAGTGTATTAACAGCCTGTTTTCAGCAGATTTAACCACAACCACATGTTCTCAATTGCTTAGTCACTAAGATAAGGAGCATATGTAGCCACCATAAGGTTCCGACAAGTGTACGGGTTGGATTCATGGCACGTTTTCCATGGAACGATCCTAACGGTTCGGGTATTCCTATAAATACCCAACCCACACAACCTCATTTTGCACAAGAATTCTGATTTTGAGAGCTCTAAGTTGAAACCATTGTTTCATACCTGAGTTCTTGAATCGGGATTAGCATTCGGGGACCCTTCGTAAGTATTCTTTCGTTCTTTTCCTTATTTTTACTGCTTTTCGAGTCAGGAAGTCAAACTTTGTTTGACTTTCAGCGTTGACCAGTAATGGTCAATGCGAAGTTCGTTTGAACTTCGCAACGTGAGTGTAATCACGTTGGTTATAGTCCCTTGGGACTATGCCTACTGATTACCACGTTGTCTAGGGTCGTAGGGTAAGCGATCTGATGAATCGCTTATACCTTCGAACCCGACCCAGTTTGGTCGATCATTAGGATCCGACCAAATACATTAGGTGACCCTAGTATAGGGCATAACCTTCCGAGGTTATACCCTATGGTCACATCGTTTAAGTAGTTGTATGATAGGTAGTTTATATGCCTTAGGTAAATTACCAGAATACCCTTTTCATGTATAATTGGTAATTAAGCATATGTAACCTAAACCTTTGTCACATAACTGATTATGTAACATGTTTAGGCATATAACACTTGTCATAGGACTAGTTAGACGGTCCGAACGCGTTTCACGCGCACGACGCGTTAAAGTAGCATAAGCTACCTAAACGGGTCGTAAACACTTATGTTAGGTTTCATTTAGTATGTAGGCTTTGTTAAACCAAATGACACGAGTCTCTACACTCGTCTGGTTTACAAACCCTAATGCTACCCAGTCTTCCGATTTAGGCCCGGTTTATTAATGTAGTTACCTATATTAGGTGCCGTTTGATATTCCGCGATCTCTAGCATTGCTTGGTGGTTATCCTAGGACTTCTGAGCAATCTCAAGTGAGTACATAGACCCCTCTTTTACTGTTTTCCAAACTGTTTTGGGGTGGAACACATGTGCCTACTTGTTACTTTCATGCTTTCCTGTTTTCACATCATATACATGCTATGTTCGTTAGTACATTATAGTACATGATTTCATTTCATCTTATGCTAGGTGTGCCCATTGTGTGCATTACTTAGTACATTGTTTTACATGACATTTCCTGCTAGGTGTGCCCATTGTGTGCATTACTTAGTACATTGTTTTACATGACATTTCATGCTAGGTGTGCCCATTGTGTGCATTACTTAGTACATCGTTTTACATGACATTTCACGCTATGTATGTTCATTTGATTACATACTTAGTGCATTGTTTTCACATGTTTACATTTTGGTATGACATTTGGTTTGTTTACATGGGACAATACATTCATTAACATTAGCTACGCCGTTCGTTAGTAGGTAGTGGTACCATAGGAATTGACAACTCCCGTTCCGGACATCCCAGGGTAAGGGGACAGAAAGGAATGACCGAATTCGTTGACATTAAGACAGATAGACCTTTAATTTGTTTAAAGGGTTTATCACCACAGTCGCCAGGCTTGGATGTATGCATATTCACAATACCGCATAAATGTTCATATTAAATATTTGCATGCATTAACACAAAACATAGCTTTGATTTAAACCAAGTTTTACTTCAATACTTTGTTTTTGTGCATATGGTTTAGTTGAGACATTTCACTTGCCATACATGACATTTTGACATAGACATTTGACAGGGATATTTGACATAGACATTTGACATGGATATTTGACATAGACATTTGACATGGATATTTGACATAGACATTTGACATGGATATTTGACATAGACATTTGACATGGATATTTGACATAGACATTTTGACACGATTTACATCTTGACATGAACATTTTACATTGTTTGGTTTGGTTTGATTAAGTGATTAAGTAACGATGCGTGTGTAATATGATACAAGCATGGTGGATACGCCGCTGGTACTTCCTATATATAAGTGTTTGTATGGTATTACATGTCGTAACGTTATTTGAATCATTTCAGTTTGAGACATAGAACATTTCATACAAATAACATATTTTTCACAAGACATTGATTTATAAACAACTTATCTTATGCAAACACATTTTACTTGGTTATTCATTTAACCTTACATTTATTTATACTTATCATCTGATCTTATCGTTTTTCAAATGATTTAAAAGACAAAGCAAATAACAAGGTTCATGACTAAACATTTTCTCAAACATAAGTCATGAATCTTATTTTCACAAAACCTATGTATCTCACAGGCATTTTTATGCTGACGTACCTATTTTCACATGTGTTTTTCAGGCGCTGTTGCATAAGATGATCAAGTTACACATAGACAGACTTGGGCTTTAGTGACAATAAAAGATGCAAGACTAGTTAATTATGTTGTATTTCTTGGTTTGTTAAGACATTGTAACACTTTTAATCAATAAAACGAAACTTTAATATCCATGGTTGTGAAACATTAATTCTGTTACAACACTCCCCGATGTTTCCGCCACGTTTTGTATGTTCTACGTGGTCGGGGTGTGACACCGATCTCTTGCCTCCTCTTGGCCCGTTAACACCTCGTGCTTGAGCTCGTCTCGACGTGATTCCTATGCTTCCATTTCATCGAAATCACGCTCTTATTAGCATACTCATTTGTACATGTTAACGGTCATATCATTAGTCATTTCTAACAAACGTAACTCATATAGCCATACCCATATCCATTTGCACTCATGTAATTCATCATGTCATCGCATTAAACACACATAAGTCTAACACGCACCGTATAACTTAATCTAATCTTACAATTATGACAACACGTCTAACCATTCTTCTTATACCCAGTTGACTTTTAGAAGTCAGCGGTTCATTTAATTTAACTTTCGACTTATCATTATATACCCGTAACATCATAATCGACTATACGGACGACAATATATACATTTTATCATACGATTGGTGCGCGTACCACCTTTTAAGCACAACGTACAACAAATTCATGCACAATCTTCTAAATTCATACATAGTTCATCAAATCCTTCTACTAATCAACATGTGGTATTTAAAATTAAACATCAAACATATTATCATCACATTTTATTCAATTCATCTAACAACAATTCATCATTTCTTATCCAATTTCTTTAAACATTCTCACATATAAACGATTTCAAACATCAATAATATGAACATATTATCATTTTCATCATATCATCAAAACCCACTTCATAACTATTTTTCTAATCACTTACAAGTGATCAAATCTTAAGTTCTTCATAATTTCTTCATGCTTTTGATGTGTGTACTACCTCCTAAGCATAGTGTACAACTAGTTCATGCATATCCTTCAAATCTCATACATAATTCATCAATTTCTTCCTTCTAATCAACATGAATCATACATGCATAAACATCAAACATACTACTATCACATTTCTTTCAATTCCTCTAACAAGAATCCATCATATAAATCAAAATACATCAACATTCAACAAGAATTAGACATGGATGATGATTCAAATCATCATTCTCACCATAACTAATGGGTTTCACCCTTAAACATCAAATTAACCTAATTCATGCATAATCCATGTTCCAAATGATGATTCTAACACATACTCATACTCAATTTCATACAAATTCGTGATTTACATCATAACTCGCTTCATGCATAATCACCAAACTAACTTTTAAGACATACCTTGCGATCCCCTTGTGAAGGTGATCATTAATCTATGTTCGGTTATGAATTTGAGCTTCGTTTGACTCCTCAATTTGATGATTATGTTAGAACTAGGGTTTGGTTAATGGGGAGTTCCCCTGATCGATCTAGAACACACACGATGTGTGTGTCGTGTGTGTGTTTGTTTTGTTTTTAAACATAACTTTCCCCTTTTTCAACTTTGGTCCCTCATGTTTATTACTTACTCACAATATTGGCAAAACTCTTGTCTTTTCATACTTCTAACCACACACTTAACTTGGTTAAATAGCCTAGTCATTTATTTCATGCTAAGTCATATGGGACACACGATAATTATAAACATTCGGGTTTTGGGATGTTACAAGTCTACCCCCCTTAAACAAGGTTTCATCCCCGAAACCTTTCTCACTTCCGTTTATACACATACCTATGTTTGACTTCACGGTCACATCATAATTATATGCATTCATCCTATCTCAATTCATAAGTATTTATACAATTGACTTCTTCTTAACAAATCTATACTTTCCATGCCATACTTCCACGTAACCTTCTCATTTCCTTGACCGGTTAGTAACAGTTCATCGTACATATATATTCAAACCTATAATAATGCCTACTTATAAAGGCATTCATTACATCCTTTTTATGTTTTAAATCCGTCCCACGGATTTAAACGTAACATCCATACCCTTCATTCCTTCTATGTTTGAATCCATCTATCGGCTTCAAACATATTATTCGTACCTTTTCTTCCTTACATGTGTTGAATCCGCCTCGCGAATTCAAACAGGTAATTCATACTTTATTCCTTTCATGCTTCGAATCCATCTCGCGGATTCTAACACATCATTCATACTTTAACTTCTTTCATGTTTCGAATCCGTCTCGCGGATTCTAACATAGCATTCATATTTTAACTTCTTTCATGTTTCGAATCCGTCTCGCGGATTCTAACATAGCATTCATACTTTAACTTCTTTCATGTTTCGAATCCGTCTCGCGGATTCTAACATAGCATTCATACTTTCATTCCTGAGAGTCTTACATTTCTCTTCACCCTCACGTCCACCTACTACTTAATTCTAACGGACATACCTGTATCAATTATCATGGTCTAACGAACGTCATATGTTTCTTGTGTACTGGCCAGGTACACATTCCACATACTAGTTTCGTGTCTTCGTGTAATCGACACCTTATGTCTGAAGAATTAAGTTTCGGCACGTGTATCATTTTCAAAACTTCATTGCCATGTCACTATTATATTTCATTTATAATTTTCTTTCGCTTGCTTAATTATACCACTTCATACGCTCACACGTTTAATTTACGTACCTGTCATTTGTCTTATCACTTGCCTTGATGCTGGTTCTAGACCGCTTTCACGGATCATCTTTTTCCAAGCAATTATGCTTACTTTACACATAACATATTGTTAGTTTTCTTCAAACATACATACTAAGGCACAAACTTACCTTTATTTCTACCATTAGATCATGATCGAGTCTCAGATTGTACTGGTTTCTTGTCATAAGAGCACACAGGTTCGAGTTCAAGTACCTATCCTCTTGTACTTGATTCTCTCGAACCAGGGCTCTGATACCAACTTGTAAGACCCTAATAGGTACTTGACAAAAGTCGCAGCGGAAATTCGTGCCATAAAATTTCTTTCATTAAAAACATCTTGACTTACTTGAAAGTTTGTTTTAAAAATATCTCTTTTACAAAACAAAAGCATAACTCCCGTTTACTAAAGTACATACTCGATTATTCCCGTACAATCTATCTTGTGACTCGGTCTTCGATCTCTACCCCTTGTAATAATCGCCCATGAACCGCACAACCTGCACTCACCACATACATTCATAACATTAGCACACATTATATAAACAAGATTCATTCACGTACACTTCACATTTCGTCATTTTTCAAACTTTAAGCATTTCATCTGCGTATCCATTTCTTGGTGAGGCTTCAATAATGCACCTGCATTTCTTTTCATTCTCAAGGTACACCATTAATAACATTAACACTCAACGTATCTAATTCATGCATACATACGTACTTACATACCTACTTACATACACATCTACATACGTACATACCCTTCCTACAACTTTACATACGTGCATACACTCATACATGTCTTTATACATACATACATACACAACTACATACGTACATACCTTTACTACATCTTTACATACATGCATACACTCGTACATATCTTTATACATACATACACATCTGCATACGTACATACCTTTCCTACAGCTTTACATACATGCATACACTCGTACATATCTTCATACATACATACATACATATCTGCATACGTGCATACCTTTCCTACAGCTTTACATACATGCATACACTTATACATATTTTTATACATACATACATACACCTCTGCATACGTACATACCTTTCCTACAGCTTTACATACATGCATACACTCGTACATATCTTTATACATACATAAATACACATATGCATACATACATACTTTTCCTACATCTTTACATATATACATGCTATCATACGTATCTTCATATATACATATATACACATCTGCATACGTGCATACCTTTCCTACATCTTTACATACATGCATACACTCGTACATATCTTCATACACACATAAATACACATATGCATACATACATACCTTTCCTACATCTTTACATATATACATGCTATCATACGTATCTTCATATATACATGAATACGCATCTACATACACGTACAACATCTTGCATACCTCTTACATACTCATACGTTATCTACATGGGACTTAAACTTTGATTTATAGCCCATAAACATCTAAGGATCGATCAAAATCAAGTTTAGAAAGCCCGCCGTAGTCCACGGATAACAAACCGAAGCCCACGATACATAAATCAACTTAAATAACAAGATTTCAGCTTTCGAGACTTGGGGAGGCCGTCGCCGACGGCCCTAGGGGCGTCGACGACGGGCCTTGCAATTACCCGTAGCCAAAAACACCCATAGACAGGTAATTAAGGCGTCTGGCAAAACTGGTGTTTCCAGGGGGCGTCGGCGACGGCCCCTAGGGCGTCGGCGACGGCCTCTACAAACATCAGTTTACTGCTGTGTTGTTATGTCGTTCGTACGCACTAAAACGCGCATAACTTTTGAACCGTTTACCCGTTTAACCTCCCGTTTCTTCCTAAATGCTTGTAAATTCACATTCTATCATATGAAATTAAAATCCCACATCCGGATTAAGGAAATTCTTATATTACGCCCTATCGGCTTATTACCATTTTCTAATTATTTGACCCGTTATGGGTATTTGCGCATTAAATGGTTTATGACATACCAAAACCATCCACTTCGCTTTCACACATGACCAAAACATTACTCTAATCGATTCGCTTGTTTCCAATAGACATTCAAGGTCGTTTGCCCGATATACCTATCAAGGGCGTTTTTGTCAATTTCGCTCTATCCTTAACAACAAAGGAATTCCTTACATAAGTAACCAATCCTACTACTTAGCTACAATTCCTAATCACACATACCTTGCTCGGATCAAAACTAAGATCCGTTTAATACTTCATCGACATCATACAATTCATTCCTATTTGACCTCAATTATCATATTTAATTAAGTTGCATATAACTTTACATAAACAACTAAGAAGTGATTACGGAATCACTTACCTTATGCGTCCGTGCTCGTACCCGATCTCTTGCCTCCTCTTGGCCCGTTAACACCTCGTGCTTGAGCTCGTCCCGACGTGATTCCTATGCTTCCATTTCATCGAATCACGCTCTTATTAGCATACTCATTTGTACATGTTAACGGTCATATCATTGGTCATTTCTAACAAACGTAACTCATATAGCCATACCCATATCCATTTGCACTCATGTAATTCATCATGTCATCGCATTAAACACACATAAGTCTAACACGCACCGTATAACTTACTCTAATCTTACAATTATGACAACACGTCTAACCATTCTTCTTATACCCAGTTGACTTTTAGAAGTCAGCGGTTCATTTAATTTAACTTTCGACTTATCATTATATACCCGTAACATCATAATCGACTATACGGACGACAATATATACATTTTATCATACGATTGGTGCGCGTACCACCTTTTAAGCACAACGTACAACAAATTCATGCACAATCTTCTAAATTCATACATAGTTCATCAAATCCTTCTACTAATCAACATGTGGTATTTAAAATTAAACATCAAACATATTATCATCACATTTTATTCAATTCATCTAACAACAATTCATCATTTCTTATCCAATTTCTTTAAACATTCTCACATATAAACGATTTCAAACATCAATAATATGAACATATTATCATTTTCATCATATCATCAAAACCCACTTCATAACTATTTTTCTAATCACTTACAAGTGATCAAATCTTAAGTTCTTCATAATTTCTTCATGCTTTTGATGTGTGTACTACCTCCTAAGCATAGTGTACAACTAGTTCATGCATATCCTTCAAATCTCATACATAATTCATCAATTTCTTCCTTCTAATCAACATGAATCATACATGCATAAACATCAAACATACTACTATCACATTTCTTTCAATTCCTCTAACAAGAATCCATCATACAAATTAAAATACATCAACATTCAACAAGAATTAGACATGGATGATGATTCAAATCATCATTCTCACCATAACTAATGGGTTTCACCCTTAAACATCAAATTAACCTAATTCATGCATAATCCATGTTCCAAATGATGATTCTAACACATACTCATACTCAATTTCATACAAATTCGTGATTTACATCATAACTCGCTTCATGCATAATCACCAAACTAACTTTTAAGACATACCTTGCGATCCCCTTGTGAAGGTGATCATTAATCTATGTTCGGTTATGAATTTGAGCTTCGTTTGACTCCTCAATTTAATGATTATGTTAGAACTAGGGTTTGGTTCATGGGGAGTTCCCCTGATCGATCTAGAACACACACGATGTGTGTGTCGTGTGTGTGTTTGTTTTGTTTTTAAACATAACTTTCCCCTTTTTCAACTTTGGTCCCTCATGTTTATTACTTACTCATAATATTGGCAAAACTCTTGTCTTTTCATACTTCTAACCACAAACTTAACTAGGTTAAATAGCCTAGTCATTTATTTCATGCTAAGTCATATGGGACACACGATAATTATAAACATTCGGGTTTTGGGATGTTACATGGGGTACGCTTAAGCATTTGACTAACTTTTAAGGACACGTAGCTAGTATCGCCACCCGAATCAAATAAGACAGTAACATAAAAGTCGTCCAGAAGGAACTTACCCGTCACAACATTGGGATCATTCCTCGCTTCACCCTGGCCAATAACGAATGCACGACCCCTTACACCATTGCCGTTGTTACCCCCGTTGTTTCCATTCCCCTGGTTGTTATTATTGTTGTTGTTGTTCTGGTTCCGGTTCAGTTGGGGACAATCTCTCTTGAAGTGGCCTTCAGCTCCACACTGAAAGCACCCTTTGTTGATGCCTTGCTGCTGCTGCTAGCGTTGATTTTGTGGGGCTTGCTGTTGCTGACGATTCTGGTTTGCGGGGTATAAACTTCTGCAATCCTTTGCGGCGTGGCCTGGCTTGTTGCACCGATGACAGTTACTCCTGGTGCATGGCCCGCTGTGGTGTAGGTTACAGCGATTGCATTTGGGGTGATTTCCCCTGTACCCACCATGACTTTGACTACCAGATGATTGCTGACTAGGGCTCTTGTAATCGTCAGTCCTTCTCTGCTGAGACTGAGATTGAACAGAAGTTGAACCTTTGCTTGAGGCTCCATCCCATTTTCGCTTGTTGTCACTTGGAGCATCCGAGGTAGCTGTATCACTAATACGCTTTGGTAGCCTGTTCTGCTCCACCGCCTGATCAGTGAGACGATGAGCCAATTGAACAACTTGCTGGATGGTGGCGAGGTTAGCTGAAGTCACATGGCTTTGGATCTCTGGCACCAAACCTTTAAGGTATAGTTCGATGCGTTTGATGGGAGGATCCACCATAGTAGGACACAGAATTGCCAGCTCGTTCGATCTTTTTGTATAAGCTTCAATTTCTGACCCCGTCATCTTTAGATTGAAGAACTCTACCTCTAACTTGTGAATGTCATCACGATTGCAGTACTCTTCCTTAATCATTTCCTTAAAATTGTTCCATGGGGTGGCATTAGCAGTAACCAACCCCAGCATTTGGACCTGAGCGTTCCACCACGTGAGCGCTATACCCTCGAGAGTACCGGTAGCATACTTCACCCTGCGAGCCTCAGGGCATTCACACATCTCGAAAACAGATTCGAGCTTTTCAAACCAGTGGAGGAGACCTACAGCTCCTTCGGTACCACTGAAGGTACTAGGTCGACAGTCCATAAAAGTCTTGAAAGTGCACACAGGTGGCTGAGCATGTTGACCTGTCGTGGGTGTAAGAAGGGACAAGGTTAAGCACAAGTGTTGGTTTACGAGAGTAGGACCTAAAGATCCTAGAGTGAGTTTAGACTGCAGGATATACCTCCTGCTTGTGCGGCTGCAAGTGCCGCAGCAACTTGTTGGTTAATCAGAGCCGTCAACTGAGCTTGAGTCATGTTAACGCGTCCACTCATGATCTTCATATCAAGGAAAACATGAGTGAGAGAGGTTCGTGAAAGTGCGATGACAGAAGAGAGTAAGCACACATGTGTTTTCAAACAATCGTTGCTACGTTTATCTAAGCATACCATAAGCAAAGTTCTATGTAATCTAGTAAGTAGGCAATAAAACATAAACCATATCACCTAGAATGTCGAGTCTTGCATGTGGAGCGAATCGTCGTTGTGGATCATTGAGCACTGTACAGGTTATAGTCTGGTTTTAATAAAAACGTTTTCCCTTATTAAAACCAAGTTCACTATAACCAATGGCTCTGATACCAATCTGTCACACCCCCAAAATCCACCTGCGGAGTATCACCGCTTGGAGGCGTGACTGACCAGGATCCAGCCACCAATCATATTGAACAAGCATATAAGTAATAATAAAATCCAACACAATACAATTGGTGTCCAACCAAAACATAGTTAAGTTGTAAGCGGAAGCATAACGATTAAATCCAAAACGAAATATAAGTCCAAATGTTTCAATGTTTAACATGGCACACAATTGTCCATGTCCCACAATGACTCTTCCCCATGCAAGCTCTAGCTAAGTACCTATTGACCTGCAAAGCATGTAGTAACGAGTCAACAACAAAGTTGAGCGAGTTCACAGTTGGGTGTTCGTTTTAAGTTGTTCCAAAAACAGTTTCCTTTAACTGGCATCCCTGCCGTGGGGGTTACCCCATAGTTGAAAACGTGTTCTGTTTTAATCCCGTTTACTCTGGCAATCCAACAGTGGGGGCTACCCCAGGTTTAATTATCTGGCTCTTCGGCCGTGGGGGCTACCCCATGTATATACTACTAGACTCGTTACCATATCGACTGCTGACTGTAGTCATGTTTATGTGCCCTGAACTGTCAATGTCTATCATCATTGACGTGCCCAGATCCATTAGTTCACGCCCGTCCTCTGCGGTACGGTGTGAGGCTTGTCAGACCTAAATAGCGTTATCTAACTAATGACCCGCTCGCCATTGGCCCGGCGATTAAGTCGATATAAAAAGGAGGGACTTCGTGATAGAGTTTTGGTCTAGTGAAATTTAACTGTCCATGAGGACGAGGAATTATATTCCTGAACCCGTACTGTCCTACCCAAGAAGGACGAGGAATCCATATTCCTTAACCCATTCCCAACCCCTGGGAATCCCATGCTATGTAGAAAGTGTGAACTCACCTTAGGTTAGCTCGGCAGATAAACGAAAGGTCAATCGAGCTGCTAGAGGTCAACCACGTCCTAACATGGTTACCATATATGTCAGGTCTAGGTTCAAGTAATGCACGTATGTTTACACGTAAGCTAACAGGTTACGAACACGTATTGATCATGGCACACATTAAAAGTCAAACATACAACATATTCAAGCTTGTGCGACCCGAAGATATAGCCCAATAAATAGACGGCCCAACCTATTGTGCGATCAGCATAACTTGTGCGATCCACAATGGGTTATGCGATTCAATCATACCCGGCCCAAATAACATAAGCAGTTCAACATGTAAACGGCCCAATATCTAAACATTGGTCTTGTGCGATTCAGATGGCCTTGTGCGATTGTGTTTTGGGCTAATCGGCCCAAACAGTTATCGAAACATAACTTGTGCGATCCAATAGTCTTGTGCGACTACTAGTATCTTGTGCGACTGAACTTGTGTGTCTAGCCCTTGTGCGATCAGATCAGGTCTTGTGTGACCTGATCTTGTGCGACCGAGAGGGCTTGTGCGATTGGTTAACTAATTCCCTTGATTCATGCAATCAGTTATATTGTTTCCAAAATTCGATTCAGTTACAATCATTCAATGGTTTCCAAATTATGAAATTTATCAATTAACAACACTAACAATTTCAATCATGTCTATCTCGATCAAACCAAGTAATTATCAACTAATTCATAAGAACCCCTAATCCTTTTAAGCATGAACAAAACACAAGCAACAATCCTAACACCTACACATAATTCATGATTTCGATCTCTAGCATGCATACTAACATAATCAATCCATCAAACAATCATTCGAACATGAATATATCTCAGCCGAATATCATTCAATGGGTTCTAGATCATTATCACCTAATTATCAACTCTACATAATTCCAAACATGCTACACATATGAACCGATTTCATGAACACCAACCTCATCATTCATAACTAATCATGATTCATTCACAAATCAATGTATAGAATCATATAAATCATCACATCATTCAACAAGCAATCAATAACAAAACACTAATCGGTTAGAAGGTAGAGAGAAGAGGAATCCAAACTAGAAAGCTTCGAGAGGTGGAGATGTTGTTGCCGTCGAGTTAGGGTTTTGTGTGTGTGAAGAGGTTTGCAACTAATGAGGAGTATACACTCTCCTCATGAGGTTATGCGACACAAGGGAGTGGGCCGAACCCATCATGGGCTGCCCATTGGTTTCGGATGCAAAGAGTGTGGCCCGAATGGGCTTGTGCGATCGGGTTATGTTGTGCGTTCCGAGTTGTCATGTATATATACATACATAAATTCACATATTACAAACATAAAATCTCATAACATTCATTAAATCAACATATCAGATAATCACACCAAGTTCACATACGTTACATTAAGCACATAAATAGGTTCTGAAATACGAGTTGTCACAAAAATCATGTTGGTTTTCAAAGTTATAATTACAGGGATTAAGTCTTTGTATTCTTCAATTACAGCCGGTATGTGGGGTTTTGTATACATTACTTGATAACCGTCACCATTGGACAACGAGATAGCCAATAGGTGGTCGAGTGATAAATACCGTGGGTAGATGGTAGATATATATAAACATTGTAATCGCTCTTAATACTGTAACTTATAACACTGTTTTCTAGTTATACTTTGTAGTGATTAAGTCTTTGCCAATCTTAAAGAAGCAAATAAAAAAACTCTTAATGCTGTGAATTATAACAAATATGTTTTATCAAAAATGAATGAACTCACCAGTATTTCTTGCTGACAAAATATTTTTAAAACGCGTTTCAGGTAATTACAGTAGATCAGGAATTAGAGTTGGATGCGGCACCAACAAGGCTTACAGAAGTGGCTTATTTTATCAATTATATTAAATTAAGAAAAGTTGTTTTATGTATTCAAATTTATCCTATATTAAAGCTACCTTTTTAAAAACATGGTTTTATCCCATCTATTTAATAAATAAATAAAAAATCCGGTGTTTTCTAAACTCTGATATTTTTCCTAACTCACGGTTCTGACGAAATTTCCGTTGCACTACTTTTCTAAATAACCACCGGTACCACTGAACTGCTTCGCGGCTCCCGATTCCGTCCAGGGTGGGGTCGGGGGTCGTGACAGAAGGTGGTATCAGAGCCACTTGTTTAAAGCCTATAGGTGTTGTGATAATAATACCTAAGTTTATATAAAAGAGTTAGGAGATTGCTATTAACTGGTAGCACATAGGATAACATTTAGACTTGAACTTAAGAAAAGATGCCTTAGTATAAGCTTCGAGATAAGCTAAATACTTGTGTAAATAAGTGTGATGGGTTTTGGTATGCCGTGAAAATAATAACTGGAACGTTGCAAGTATAATAAATAAGTAATAACACTTGACCACTGTTATTTCTTATTTATTGGTACTACTTTGTTCTAGAATATCATCAGTCAGGTGAATACTAATTTCCTGATTCGTTGTTGAAAGTCATAATGCACTTTCCAAATCATGATTTAAGAAAAATCTATTTATGGGAAAATCTAAATTTCTTCTCCGGCAAGACTGGGTATGGTGTAGCAGACTCTCCAGCTTGTCCGGATATACTGGGGTTACCTCTCCGGCCTAGAACCGGGTAAGAAGGTATATAATATGTCAAACAAGTGACAAGATTTCCCTAAATAGTATCATGACCTGATATTTGACTGGTTTTTTTTTTATATATGAATCTGTTAAATACATTGACCTTATGAAGGCTATGTATATTACAGCATGTGAAATATATGATATTATATAGATATGTATATCTATAAGGAATTTCAAAAGCCAATTAAGAATAAAGCACAAGCATATGTGTCCATAATAATTCTAGATTTCTTTATCAAGAATCTCTTGCATATATCTATAACTCCAATATCAAACATTATTTCGTTTGATCATCTACCTCGTAACTCGTGTGACAATATAAACAATGGAAACCCTTTAAGTTGGGACGCCATCAAAAGTATAAAGAATTTCCAATGCGTTACCATAAACTATTAACACAATTAAGATGCATGTAAAGTTGTGCTACTGCACAAGAAAACACATGAAACTTAAATTATACGTCCACAGATGTCAAAGTATATCACACACAACTTTCAAGGCAAGACCTCTGGAAAATATAATTGGGCACGACGACAACAATGCTAATCCCAGCAGTGGGATAACTACTAATCAAAAAGTAGCACTTTGCCATGTGATTCTACAAACGACCTGAATCTCGCTAAGGTACGTTGGAACAAGATTTCACAACCATCGGTGCACAGTCTAATCAGAGTCATAATTATTGGTACTGCAAAAGAAGTCACATACCATTGCAATTCCCTATTTCATTTTATTCGACATTCCTTGGTAATGTCACTTAACAACGGTTATCACCCAAAATTCCAGATAAAATTCTTAAATTTCTTTTCTTAAAATTTTGACCCTGTGAATAGACTTTTGCATTGTTACTCCCCCTAATGGTCATCATACCATGAGGATTTATTCTATAGTAGCGAATATTGATCTGTTTCATTTCTTGGTAAATCCACACATTACACATGCACTGTTTGTTGCGCATGTGGTTAGTTTGAATTATGAAGACCATTGAAGGGCTTCATTCTAATTTGTTGTTTTATTAAAACTCACATATCATTCCGCTATACTTGATCTTTTCATTGTAAACCGTGTTTTTGCAAAACGATGACTCTTTGATATCGAATCGTCGAATTTCTTGAAAAACTCTATTTTCTTTTGAATAGCATACATGGTTTTTGTTGTGACCATGTTAGAACTTTCTTATTGATACATGAACTCGTTGTGTTTAAACCAAGTTCCATTGTTTGAATTTGCTCGCATTACGTATTCAATTCAAGGTCCCATATGATGGATTGCAGCTATCATATTCAAAATAATCCCAACAAGAACTTCGTTTGTTTTGAACCATTATCGGCTTGTTTGATCTTCAACTTCATTGAATCATTTCTTGAATCACGATCACCTTGTGGTGACGTTGTCACAAAATTGAAGCCTGCACTAACCTTGTTGCACACATCATATACGGATTTAATTATTTATATTGAATCTACTTTGTTGGTTTATCCTATAAAAGCAATCTTAACACAATCGTGTGCGAAGATAATGATACATAATTTCATATCATATTTCAGTGTATCTCTTAATGGTTCTTACAACATCAATCGATCCTTTCGTGATAATTATTGCTTTATCATTTTCAATCGAAAATCTTACTAGAGTTGTTTGAAACAAACATTCGAACTCACTTCGTTGAACTTTCATTTAATTTAAAACACGGTGAACTCGTTCAGTCACCGCTATTATTATTCCGATTACTACGACACCCTGTGGTGGCGTTTTCTTTATTTTGAAGCTTGAGCTAATTTCATTTTCACACCTGATATATGGATTTATTTATTTTCTGTTGGTTCATTATCTTAAACAGTCTTAATACAATTATGTGTTAAGATAAGAGTACACAAATTCGTATCATATTCCGGTGTACCTCTTAACGTTTCTTTCATTATTAATTGAAAAATCTATGATAATCATTTGGTCTTTCATCATCAGTTGAAAATCCTATAATATTTATTTGCAATTTTCTTCATTAAAACTTTCAGTTGATTACAAAAAACGGTGAAATTGTTCGGTCACCGTAATTATTGAGCTATTTCAATCATTTCGGCACCTTGTGGCGTCGATATAAACTTGTAGCTTGAGCTAATATATATATATATATATACCTTTCGCTTGACTCGTCCTTGAAAGTGGTCTTAATACAAATATGTGTTAAGATAATGATACACTAAACTCTATTGTATATCGGTGTATCCTTGTAATTCGATAAATGTCAACACATTGATTTTTCTCATCTCATAATTCGATAATTGACGTTTCATTTTCGTGCTTGTGTTTCATTTTAGCTTGTCAATTCTGAGTCTTCCTCAGTTGACAATTAAAGTAAGTTTTCAGTTGATAGTGAATTCTATTACTTGTAACATTCACATCTATTGATCATATATCTCTTTTGGCTTAAACCTAGTCATTATATCATTTCATCTCATTCGTTTAACATCGATTTCTGAAACTAATTCAGTTGAACCATTGAGTCCAATTTATTGTAACTCGTATTCATAAAAATTTGATATTTTGATTCTGTATCATTTACCTTAATATTGTTTTTATTGATTAAGACGTGACATAACTCTAAAAGAGATATCGTAGCCCAAATCTCGAGGACGAGATTTAAAACAAAGTGGGGAGGATGTAACATCTCCATTTTTACCATATAAAGAATTTTTGGGTTGTTTAAATTTATTAGCCACTAGTAACTAGTTTTATTTTTTTTATTCGACCCAAATAGTTTTAAAAACTATTTTATATATAGTTGGTTAAAATATTATACTAATTAATTGGCCTGTATATGGGTGACCTTTCTATTAAAATAAAAGTATATAAAAACTTATATTATTAGACGGGTAGATTACGGGTAAGTTGACTGTTACAAATATGAAGTACCTAATCGAGCCCAGGAACCGTTTAATAATTAAATTATAAAAATACAATATATTTGAACCTACTCTGTTTTTAATGAAACTTGGTTCAAAATGTAGATACAAATATTCTTGTTCTAATGACATATTTATTGTATTATAAATCATTATATTTTATAAGTTATAAGCGCCAAATAAGTAAAGCAATTTAATTAATTATAATATATAAATTAATTTAATAATAATAAACAAAATTAAAAGCTTTCATACGAACTATGAATAAAATAATAATAATAAATATTTAACTTAGAAATTCAAATTGAATTGAAATGGAAATTATGTTTGAACACGTCTCTGAAACGATAAGAACAAAAATATAATAATATTAAATTGTACTCTAACATTAAATGTGAATGTCAAGGTGTCTTTCCTTCGGGTATACTCAACTGTAGTATAAATAGACATGCTTCAGTTCAAACATTGAATTGCCTTCTTTTCTTTCTTCATCTCTCGTGATCTCTATCATTCTCAAATTCTAATTTTATTTTATTATTATTATTATTATTATTATTATTATTATTATTATTATAGTAATAGGACCCTGTCCAGTTTTAAGTGTTTTAACTCCCGATCACCGCTACCCTTTCCGATTGATCCTGAGTCCCATAACACATGTCAAGGCTCTACCTGACTAAGTTCGTTGGGGTTCTGTCTCGTGACATAGGGACAAGGTTGAATTATGGGTATTATACTTAACACGAGTACAAATATATATATATATATTTTATAACTCAGAAGTTATACCCAAAATTTATACCAGAATATATATATATATTTTAAAACTCAAAAGTTATACCCAAAATTTATACCAGAAGGCTTTCTAGTTGAACCATAAAGTTACAAAGTGGGTCCATTCTCTTTTCTCACTATTTTATTCCCTTTTTCTTTGTGATATAATTATATTAAAAAATGTCCCAAATTGATCCATAAGTAAAAACCCGGACCCCTGAAACCCTAATCCATATAAAAAATGAAGAAATCAAGATTTGTGGTCTCCTCGCGGGCCGCGTAAAGAAAAGGCGGGAGGTTACGCGGGCCGCGACAGCAAGGCAGATCTCCGGATAAGCTTAAGGGAAACGTGTCGTCACACGTGTCGCGACCACCGGTGACTCAGCAATCTCCGATCTGATCCACACTTCCACGCGGGCCGCGTAAGGTTTGGCCGAAGGTTCACGCGGGCCGCGAGAGCCCCAAATTTCTGCTATAAATAGAAGGGGTTACGAGCAGTCCTCTGATGTCGAAATCTTTTCACAAAAACGAAGTTTGGCTGCTCAGAAGTCGAAATTACAATTAAGATAGTGGGGTGCTGCTACGATACATGGTATTAACTCGATCGCTGCTACGATTCAATGTCCGATCGATTGAAAACTATCCAATGGATGTTTAAGTGCTGCCCACATTAGGGTTATGCTTTGTCATTCGTCGTGAATTCGATGGATGTTTAAGTATCGCACTTTGTCATTTGTTGTGAGGGTTTAATCTCGTGAGTTATCGTAAATGTTGTATTAGTTACTGACCTAGTTTGTGTGCATTATTATTTAATTAGGGTACAAGGCTAATCAGTAGGCTAAGCTCTACCCGTATAAATCTGCAATGTGAGTCATTCTCTTTTTACCAAATTTGCTTTCAAAATCATGTTGGTTTTCAAAGTTATAATTACAGGGATTAAGTCTTTGTAGTCTTCAATTACAGCCGGTATGTGGGGTTTTGTATACATTACTTGATAACCGTCATCATTGGACAACGGGTTAGCCAAGGTGTGATATGACCATAATCACAGACACCATTGGACAACGAGATAGCCAATAGGTGGTCGAGTGATAAATACCGTGGGTAGATGGTAGATATATATAAACATTGTAATCGCTCTTAATACTGTAACTTATAACACTGTTTTCTACTTATACTTTGCAGTGATTAAGTCTTTGCCAATCTTAAAGAAGCAAATATAAAAACTCTTAATGCTGTGAATTATAACAAACATGTTTTATCAAAAATGAATGAACTCACTAGTATTTCCTGCTGACAAAATATTTTTAAAACGCGTTTCAGGTAATTACAGTAGATCAGGAATTAGAGTTGGATGCGGCACCAACAAGGCTTACAGAAGTGGCTTATTTTATCAATTAAATTAAATTAAGAAAAGTTGTTTTATGTATTCGAATTTATCCTATATTAAAGCTACCTTTTTAAAAACATGGTTTTATCCCATCTATTTAATAATAAAAAAAAATCCGGTGTTTTCTAAACTCTGATATTTTTCCTAACTCACGGTTCTGACGAAATTTCCGCTGCACTACTTTTCTAAATAACCACCGGTACCACTGAACTGCTTCGCGGCTCCCGATTCCGTCCAAGGTGGGGTCGGGGGTCGTGACAAATACCGACCGCAATGCTGGGAAATATGCGTGATGAACGCCCCTCCGTGCAATCCGCCACGCTTCTGACATCGGGAAAATGAGGCGAAATACTCCGCCAGGCAGCGATGGAGGGCGCACGGCGTCCCCGTGAATAAACAGTAAAGATAGAATGAGGTCGGTTTTCATGACCCACTCGTTGCTTTTGCCACGCCCAGATATCGTCGTGGCAATGCAACAGTGTATGTAGCGAACGAGTGGGTCAGGAATCAACGAGAGATGGCCCTTATTACCGAAGGGTACATCACAGAGGGTGGGCCACCAAGCAAGCAACTGATCATCAGGCATAGATGTGATCGCGGTGGTATAAATATCCTGAACCAACTCCTCATCAGTGTAGAATCCGGTGGCCAAAGCAAACTGACGCAGCGACATATTCTGTCGCTCCCCGAAAAAACAGAAAGTTACCTCAGCAGGGGGTGGTTCCACCATCGGATCGTCCATATATGAGTTAGGCTGCTCAGCAGGCCTTGGTAGATAGATAAACGTGGAGAGGAACTCCACCATCATAGGCCTATAAGAAGAACCAGCCGCATGAAAAAACATACGATCCCACGGGTTATTTTACCCAATTATACCCCGGGCCCTCTGCTCCTCGCCACACTCCCGTAACGCGTCCCAACACAACGCCCTCTGCTGCCTCACTCTCATACCCCGGAACTTGGCAAAACGTCCGTATTCCGTACTGCGCTGGGGGAAGTCTAAAAAATCGTACTGCTCACAATTACCCCCAGCCATCGGATTGAATACCGGACCACCATTTGGTGCCTGTTGTTCCTCATCTGACGACATATCTGCAACAATTAAAAGTTAATATTTTGTCAAAATATTAATAAAATTACGACAACCCACAACCACCACAGCCAACCCACAACCACCACAGCCAACCCACAACCACCGTCAAACCCTAACCCATAGATACAAACACCACCGTCCTAACCTCAACCACTTTAACAACCACCACCGTCCTAACCTAAACCACTCTAATAACCACCACCGTCAAACACCTCTACCGCCAAACACCACAACCAAAATATTTCAGAAAAAAAAAACCCGTAAAAAACAATAACAAAAAGGAAAGATGAAGATGTTACTAACCTCTTGTGAAAATTCGCACCGTATGGTTCGATACGGGATAGAAATGGTATACAGGAGAGAGTTGTGTGTGTTTTTGGTGTTTTGGTGTGTCTGTGTTTGAATTGATTTTGATCTAGTTTTCCCTCTTTAGTGAGCTGAAAAGTTGTTTGTGTTGGTATACACTCCTCATTGGCCAATACGTGGCTTATAGATTGCTTACCAGCAGCCGCTTATTGTGCTATGAGCGGCATATAGAGGCTGGTATACACCTCTCATTGCCCAATATGCTGCATATGATGCCTTTTTTTTAATAAAAATAGTGATGTAAATAAGTGTTTTTACATTATAAAACAATGTAATTAACATTTTTTATAAAATAAATGTTGCTTACACTATATTCGAAATATAATAGAATGTAAATTAAAAAAAATAAACACATAATAATACGATTAAACAGTTTTACGTGTTACAATGAGAACCTACAATAAGTTAATAAAGTCTCTTCGAACACTTCTATTACTACGAAGTAACTTCTTACCCTGTGAAAGACGAGACATGTACATTGTCTCCCACTCCATAGCTTCAGTACTTCGATACATATTCCATAGTCCATTCGGTGGAGGCATCAGACCATCATCCGTTAACTTAACCATGATGAAATGGCCATCTTCCACATAGGCAATCGAAAGAACAGAATGGCCCTCCGCCGGACCATCAAACATGGGAAAGTATGTTTGACAAACACCATTGCTTAAATGTTGAACAACCACACCAAATTTTTGAGCCACCAACAATCCGGCGTATGGAAAGAACATCCAACATACCATTGGTGCAGGTTCCACGTGCAACCAGTTTATTGATCGATATACTGTAGTGTAAAATCCCGGATCAAAAGAGTCAAGAATAGGCCACCACTGGTCTTTGTTAATGAACATCTCATCCAGTAGCTCTTGGCGGACCCGCATCCAAGCATTCTGGTCCAACCCCAAACCCATAGCCACCGATCGAAACCCACAGTTACCGTCAGGCTGGGCATCTTCCATATGTGTTATGTATCTCAGATACATAGATCGAAGCCAGTCCATAAAACGATCGATCATGTTTTTGTACCTGTAATTGGAAAATATATTGTGGAAAATCTTTATCAGGGAAAATGTATGTATGGAAATACGTAGGATATTATATAGGTCAATGATTGTTGATGTACCTATCCCCTACCAACAGTGGAAAATCTTCATCTATAATTTCTACTGTCTTTTTAGCCTTATTTTTCTTTGAACGACTGCGTTGCACTGCTGGCTTTTGAGCGTCCTCGTCCTTCTTTTGGCTTTTGCCTTTTGCTTCGGACTGGGTATCTTTACATCTCGCAACCTCCTCCTTCTTTTTTTGTTGTGCTTTAGAGGTTGTGCGCCCCCGAGTATCTTGTTGTACCTCAGGCGGTTGATGGTCAGTCATACTTGGATTCACCACCTCCTTTATCTTCGACAACATACTTTTTAACACTATCGGTGGTTGCGCCTTCAGTTGTTGCATGACTCTGTCCATTTCCTCCCGAAGATTATTATCGTCTTCCTTAAGTTCTTCACCATTGAAATCTAGTTTTGTCCAGAATTTGTCTACGGCGGCAAGAGGAATTTTGCAATCTGTATTTTAAAAACAATAGTTAGAAATGAGGGGGGGTGGGTATTCATATGAAGTAGAATAAGCGGTTGAAGCCTGCTTTTATTACTTGTATTTTGCCACCACTCCATCTGACAAGCACATGGCAACCCACAACTTGTAAAAAGCTGGTGACCACAAGTCCCCCTACTGCGAGCAACGTACGTATCTTTTTCTTCTCCACAAGCAACAAATCTAATGCTTTCAGGGAAACATTACCACGTAGGTTATCAAAGAATGATATCATGTGGTTCCCCATTTTCAAGGACCGGCTATCCTGAAAAGTGAGGTTTATTTGTATGCGTTGTGACTCTACAACTTTGTCAACAAGCCACACAAGTCTATGGAGCGAGCTGTTTGGCCCCTTAAGGTATCTCTTAAACTTAGCATGTTGGCTTTCAACTCTGTTGGTTGTATGTTGACCAAAGTTAGGGCTTATGTTAGTCCAGGCTGAAACAAACTTTTCTTTATAGGGTAGTAGCCAGACAGTATACAAATAGTCCAAAATTCCTGAAAAAAACAGAATATAACGATTTGTAATGTTTGTATTGTAACACCCCGACCAAAGGCTGAAACAAACTTTTTCTGATAAATTTACTATTTTTAAATAATTAATTAAACAAATAAAACTATGTAATTATTGGATTAAATTGGTTAAAAATCGATTTTTGGGAAAAATATCAATTTTATATTTTCGAACATCATTATGATGTTAAAATAATTATATAAAAATTTTCAGGTTTTATAAAATTAGTTTACTATTTTTAATGAATTTAATAAGATTAAAACTAACTTAATTCATAATAATTAGATAAAACCGGAAATAATTATAGTTTATATTTTTAGTAAATCAGGTTTGATGTATATGAGTTTATAAAAATGTTAGTTTTTATAAAAGTGATAAAAAACGTAAAAATAAAATAAAAGGTGTGTGCCCGGTTGGATTTTAAGAAGTGTATAAAACAACTAATGTTAGGGTATCAATCAGCTCCTAATGGAGGATAAACTAGTAAAGAAGGGGTGCTTTTACACGAGTGGTCCGGGTTCGATCTTTGCTAAGGGGCGGGTTATACAAGAAACCCCCCTTTTTTGTTATTCTAATTAACATAGTTAACTAAGTTAATTTTTTTAAAGAATTTCTTATTCAACATTTAACTCGGTTAAGATTTTAGAGTTAAAATAAGTTTCAAACAAGGCAATTTCAACCCTTATACTTTAGATTTCAATAATTACATTTTATGCCCAATACTTTGTATTTTTAAATAATGTCAAAATAACCCCTAGACTATAACTTTCAATAAATGACAGTTTAGTCCCTGGACTTGGTTTTAACCATTTTTAAAGAAAGTTTCAAACAATGACAAACAAGTCCCTCAACTTATAGTTTCACAAAATGTCAAAATAGGCCCCTATAGTTTGTAAAATATAATTGCGTATATAAAATTCAGGGAGGTTACATGTATGTGTGTATACATGAATGAATGTGAAGTAATATAATACGTACCTGATCTATGGTCGTTAGTCAGTCGCGTATATAGCCACTCAAAGTTATAATTGTATAGCGTATCAGTGGGAGAATAACACAATCGAGACCAAGAAAGCTTGAATATTTTCCATTCTTCAGCCGTTGCAAATTTTGCCTTGTTGTGTTTTAGAATATTTTGTGTGATGTGCCACCTACATAGCAATTTGGATGCTTTTGGGAATACTTTATCGCAAGCATTCATCAAAGCTTTATCGCAATTTGTTACTATCACGCGCGGTTCCATACCCTCTACCAACAATCCTTTGAGCTTCTGTAGGACCCACAAGAAGTTATCCTGTTTTTCTTTAGAGATAAAAGCATGAGCGACACAAAACGACTTGTGTGTCGATGTCACACCCACAATTTGAACAAACGGAAGTCTATACTCATTCGTTTTGTAAGTGGTATTAATCATCAACACATGTGGGAAAGCACGCCACATTATGTACGAGTACCGATGAACAAAAAATACCTCCTCGACTTCATTTGTTTCGGGATTCACCCGGGTGTGGTAAACATACCTTCTTTCATGCAACATTTGCTCCAATATCTGCATTGGAGTCCGATCCCCGTACATTTTGACTTTAATCTTTTTTATCACGTTTTGTATGTCTCGTAGAATGCACACGCTCTGTGGGTTTTGTTTTCTTATGGTTAAATGTATGTTCGTAGGCTCCATGTTTTGAATATAAAGTCTCTCTACCAATGATTCTTCGTCTGGGGTCAACCTTCTCGCAAACGTGTGACCCTCGAGAAATACCGCAGGCTCATGGTTATGATCCTTTTGCTTCACCACTAAGCTCCAATTGCCACTACTTGCGTCTAGTTTCCCTATCATTTTAAAAGGACACCCAATATTTTTGCTACTAGAACGCCGAACTGTTGCTTTACTTTTGCATGTGCCTCCATGGTCGCATTGCAAGCATATCTTCACTGTCCTTGCTGACGAATCTTCGCCTTTTGTTACCGTTCGTTGGGTCACAATGACGTAACCTTTCGCAATTTCTGTTTTGTAAGCCCAATTCTTTAACTCGTGAAGTGTCGCAAATACCTGAAACAACGGTAATTTAAAACTATATTTATTTAAAATCTAATAAACCTTATACATAACGAATAACACGTATACAAAATCAATACGTATACAAAATCAACATTGTCTAAAATCTAATAAAAATTATACATAACAAATAACACGTAAACAAAATCAACTTTGTCTAAATTCTAATAGGCACCCTTCTAATAAACCTATACATAACGAATAACACGTATACAAAATCAAAATTGTCTAAAATTTAATAAACATTATACATAACGAATAACACGTAAGTGACGGTTATGTTATACCTTTCCTTGTTTTTTCGGGTCATTAGCACCAGCGTCACCGCCACCACCATCGTCCCCGCCACCACCATCGTCCTCGTCTTGATAACTTTCCTCGAAGTTTGTAACACCTTTCTCGATTTCGTTATCGTCTTCCTCAAAGTCAAAAGCACCTTCCTCGGACTTTTTCTTGTGTTGTTTTTCCTGATGGGAATGGTAAGTCCCGTATGCGTGTTGCGGATAGCTTTGAGCCACGTAAGATGGTCCCGCCTCCTCTACGACCTGAAACAACTTAATGGTTAGACTAAAATAACCAAAACGACAATATGAATTTTTTACTTGGTTCAAATCATGCATCACGGGCCGCACACTCCCTTCATCACAATGACGTACGGAAACCACCTCCTCCTCACCTCGATCAACGCCGGGTAACCAAAGGCTTTTGGAGACGTATGACTCATTCGAACTTTCACCAAAAAAATATCCAAATCCCAATTTGACATCGTGATTCGAATCTAATTTAACCAGACCGTTTATTTGAAATTTTTTTTATCATTTTCATCACTTTTTGGGATTTTTGAACATTTGTATTACATGAATCCCGTAAGCTTGGGGTAAAGGGAAAAAATTCGAAACAATACGCAGCATATAGGGCCATGAGCGCGTATATGCAGATCACCTTTTCAGCCTTTTCAGTATGAACTCAACTGTCTTGTCAGCAATATACCTTAAATTCAGAGATTATACTACCAATGAGCAGCGTATAAAGTAATGAGAGCCGTATAGGGTTTAATGCTCCAACTACCACCTTTCTAATACACCGCTCATAGGGCAATGAGGGGCGTATAGCTTTACTTTTTCTGACATAATTAATGCACTCAACCCCTATACAACCCTCATTGCCTTATATGGGGCTGCGTGGGGGGGGGGGGGGTGTCACTACTTTTGGGGGATGTACCAATACCCTCACCCATTATTATTGCTCATTGGACGATGACACTTATTATACCCGATACCTTTGGAAGTTGATCCTTTTGGAATCCTCTGGTCAATAATGTGATCCAAAACGAACGATCAATTTGAATAACTTTCTAGTTTTCTTTTCAAACCTAGATAGTCAAATTTTACAGTCACAACCTCCTTTTGACTTTGATCTAAAAGTCCAATATAGTTATTAACAACAATTTATTTTATCAAAAGAACCTTTCTAAGATCTGATGCATTATTAGTTAAACCTTTAATTTTCTCATTAAAAATATTTTCATTTTCTTTGAAGAGCTTTAGCGATTGATGTAAAACGTTCAAATCATCAATCAACTTTTATTATGTTCCTAATACCTCACAACCTTAGTTTCTAACTACAAACAAATTTAGAAGATTGTTCAGAAGATACCTTGATTGTCTCTGAGATTTCAGACTTCACATCTGCTTCTGGATTTGAAGAGTTGGGACAGTAAAACAACATTGACTTCCAAGACCACCAGATGAACCATCAGACACTAAAACCGGTTTATTTATCGTCACAAACTTGCCACAAAATTTTTGATGTATAATACTGGTTAAATTGATGTAAGATGTCACCCATTAACACGATTGTTAACGTTGTATAAGCCTTCTTTTCTCTGTCATATGTTATCTTTTGTTCACCGGCTAGTTGCGACACCTATAACTCGCTTCCTCTAATTTCATTAAATCCCTCTTCATACAACAAAGTATACCCTTCAAGCAATGGTATAAGAAGATTTTTATCCAAAACATCTATGTGATCTAGAAATTGTTCCTTCCAATTGGATATCTATATATAACTATATAAAGCAAATGTGATGGATAAGATTGTATTTTTACGATACATACAAGTTATCAAGCACCATGTACAAGGATGAGTAAACCATTTTAGAGGGGTTAAATTTGTATTTCACCCAAAGTTTTAAGACACTAGAGGGTTAATTGGGGGATTTCAGCCTTCCTATTGAATGCTTCGGTTTCTAATCCATTCAGTTCCTTCAATCATGTTCAATTTATACATATAGAGAGAATCTAGAATAAATCTCCAAAAAGATAATGGGGGGGGGGGGGGAGAAGGGCCTGGAGAGAGAGAGTGCACGGTCGCCGGCTACATTACCCGGTGACCCTCTGTTACTCAGGACACGACAGCGAGGGTGATGTGGGGGGGGGGGGGGTAACGTCACCGCTCAAGGGTGACATAGTGACGATGGTGATGGTAGTTCGTTGGTGGTCAGCAGCCTCATCTTAGAGTGACTACTAGGGTTCCGAAGAATGACCAGGGTGATGTGATGGGGTAACGACTTTAGTCAAGGTATACGAAGTGTCATCCGCATTTTCCGCCTGCTCTCCTTCTCCAGTCCTCCGGCAAGGGACTCCTTATCACTTTCCGAGGTGCGGTTGCTCTGTTCCATGCTATTTCTCTCAACTGGTATGTTTTTTTTCTTTTGTCTTTATCTTATTTAAGGCTTCATACGTTTATCCACAATCCTTTGGTTCTGTTGTTGTTATGTAAATCAGCAATTGAACTTCTGGTATGGCCAATGGATGTGGTGATGGAGATTTTTTAGATCAAATCTTGCTTGAATATCTTAAAAAGTGTGAGATATATGTATATGTATGGAATCGGGTTGTAGAGGGAATGGATGATAGTGATGATCTGATAGAGTGCTGTGGTATATATATATATATATATATATATATATATAGGGTGGGGTTCTAGAGTGAACACCAGTGTATTTGTGAACTGAGTGAACAAATCCTGGCCATTGATCTACACACGTGTATGGCCAGGATCTCATCATCAAATCGTAAAATACACTAGTGTATTTCAACATCAAATCCTGGCCATTGATCTACACACGTGTATGGCCAGGATTAGTTCACTCAGTTTGCAAGCTACACTAGTATTCACTCTTGAACCTAATCCTATATATATATATATATATATATATATATATATATATGGCCATTGATCTACACATGTGTATATAGGATTAGGTTCAAGAGTGAACACTAGTGTAGCTTGCGAACTGAGTGAACTAATCCTGGCCATACACGTGTGTAGATTAATGGCCAGGATTTGTTCACTCAGTTCGCAAATACACTGGTGTTCACTCTAGAACCCCACCCTATATATATATAAGATCAAATTAATGTATATCTGTAAAGTTTTATATTAACTGGCTTTTAGTCTTTAATAATTGGATGGTTATAAAAAAAGTTTCATGCAAATATATGTATTGAATACGGTTATATGCAATTCCTTTAACTGTTTTATGTATTTTGGAATGATAAAAGCAAGTGATAACATGTTACTTTGATGAGCAATTACGGACCATCTGAAACAGAAAGAAAGGGTTCCGGCCACGATTCTTACCGGATGTCGCTTATATGGAGATAACCGTGAACGATTAGTCAGTTTGTTGTTTAAATACTCATATACATCTCGCCTCTGATTGGGCTCTGATATTTTTTATTCGTGTCACAGGTCTGATTGCAAGGGACTCTTCTTTTTGTCATGGCGCTCTTGGTGTCGCTCTTACCCTCGCAAAAAAGCAGCCAAGGTATACGAATTAATTACAACTTTTCAACACTCAATTATTCTTATAGTTATGAGTAGTCCGATCTAGGTTATGCTGTATATGAAACGGGTCAAATGAAAGTTCTTGCTAAAGGGGGTGTGGGTTGGTTAAAAACGTGTTGAAAGACGTTTTGAGCTCAAATTTTAATTTTAATGTATTTAACCTCCTAAATTGTTGCGAGAATAAAACAATGAGTTCTGTATAAATGGAGTCCACATTCGACTGATTCATAAACTCACAACCATCATTCCAGGTTGAATATTCGGTAAGTTCGGTCTCATTTCTATTCTTATTCTGATAATCTGTTATTGAATTATGATTTATGAATGACTGTTGCAGTTTCTCACTGTTTCATTGCTTATTGAGTTGTGATCTGGTTGACTGGTTCTGTTACTTAGGGTTTTGTTTCAGTTGGGGTTTATGAAGTTTTGATTATGAGTAATGTTAATGGATTTAGAACTCAGTATGTTCAACTATTGGTTTATGAATATAATCTGAACATTCTGATGTATTCTTATCTATGATTGATTTAATATGCATTTTTGTTTATAGTAATTAAGAGGCTACCAGTGTTAGATCATTTTTTTAATTTGCTTTTTTGATCGAAAGCTGCAATTGAGAGTTAAAATCGTGTTGATCGCTTTTTTTTTGTATGACAGAACGATTGATAAATGGCGTCTGGTTACCGAATGCAAAAGAGCGGTATTTGAACTTCCAACCATGGTTGTAGCTGGAGTTGTTGGTCTTACCTTTTGCTATAACCGAACTTGGTGGGTTAGTCCCTTCGATTTTCATTCACGTTTACACATTGTTAAATAAATTCATTAATATCAGCAGCGGACGATTTGACCGATACGATGAGCAGTGAAAAGCTCATTGGTCTTTACAAAGTGCTCTCACAACAACGCATTGTTGAAGTCGGGATCAACATGGTCATTGGAGGAAAATCTTCACAAAGGTCCTAGCCAGGATATGATTTACAATGATAACAGTCAATTTCATGCTCCCACATTTGTAAGGTTGGTTTCTGAGGGGAATCCATTGTTTTTAAATAAAATGGTGAAAGACACCAGCAGCAGTGCACCGTTCTATGACGAACCATACCAAGCATTGCTTGCTTGGTACAACAGATTCGAGCTCAATTGTGAGCAGCATGTTGATATTTTTATTTTTTGGTTTTAGGTTGGATTTGGTTACCAGCAGCAGCTGGTTCTTGGAATGAGGTCGGGTGGTGGTCGTAGGTTTGTACTAGCTGTCTGTCTGATCAGGTCAAAGCCGTGGGACTGGTTCCATCCAAAAAAATTAAAACTTCCATGCAGCAAGCAATATATATGTAAATGATGTTTACTAATTACAATACCAACATCTTGTCTTACTATTGAATTAATAAATATAAACGGTTATGATATATTATTAATTGTGTAGTGACCTTTATAAGAATTTGTGTTTTATTGATGACAAAAAGTATGTATTTGGACTTTCCATTAGAGATCTCATATTGTTTGTTAATAGTAACAAATATTGCATCATCAACAAATTATGCTTGATAGAGTTTCAGGTAGTATTCTTGAATATATATATATATATATATAGAGAGAGAGAAAGTATAATGTACTTCACGGCTTAACCTACATTAACATACATGACAAAAAATATAACGTGCGTTATTATCATAGAACGTGCGTGATTATAGTCTCATGCGTGATTATGTGGTCCCATGCGTGATTATGTGGTCCCATGTGGTCCCATGCGTGATTATACCCCTGATCCAACGGTTACCATTGTCTCCTACGTGATGTATGATAAGGCTTTTTGTATGTTAACCTTTCTCTCTCTCTCTATATATATATATATATGCCATTAATTATCCGTTTCTTTTTATAGCAGCCTAGATTGCATTTTCTTTTATTGTATAAATGGGTATTTGACATGTGGTTTAAGTTATCTATTGAACAGTCTGATAGTACGTTGTCAAAAGTGGCCATGAGCTTCAGGCGAATATGCGTGTGGACATAACTTTTGAGCCAATAAAACACCCTATGTGGCATGAGGCATTATGCATAACACATGACTTGTTGGATCTGTGAAAGGTTTATCGTAGGCCACTTAAGAGAAAAGTGTCTCCAATTCAGAAATATAAACCACCTGAAAGCGTCACTACTTATATATGATATTTTTTTTTATGATTTTAAGGGTTGAATTATGATCCCTCCCTATATTGTCGACTCCGATGCAACGCGCGGGTTTCCCACTAGTACTAAGTAACAAAGTTACACATTTAAATAACCCGTGTATTACGCGAGTTGAAGAACTTTAATTTTATATAACAAACTATATCTTTACAAAAGGTTATTCGATTTTATCACCTCTAACTATTGGTTATTGGCCGTTGCCACCTACAACTATCGATTTATCACCTCTAACTATTCGATTTTAAAGTCTTAGCATTAACTGCTTCAGCTGTGCAATGAAGATACCAGTCCAGTCACGCCATGCTTTGATATATCGGGATGTGACAAATGAATAGTAATTATCATATTATAATAGTATATATAGTTCTTTTAATACTTTTATGATTTTAATATTATAATAATAATAACTATTATTATTATTATTATTATTATTATAACTATATTTTCTTTTTTTATTTTATTTATATTAAAGTTGGTTCTTATGGAGCAAACCGGTTATAAATTATAAGGTGCTTTATTTCTATGAGTAAAGTTTAGTCAGTTTCGATTATAACAAAATGTAAATAAATTAGATATATAACTTAAACCAGGATATATGTTTAGAACTTATATAAACTTTAATGTTTACAATGTATATTTGTGTATATCTATATATGTTTGCATTTGTTTTATAAGATGAATTTGAATATATATATATATATATATATATATATATATATATATATATATATATATATATATATATATATATATATAGGGTTGAGTTCATTTCAGAACTCTAAATAACTACAGAACTTTCAGAACTTCTAATAAACAATCATTTTATATATAAGTTTTTGTATTTAGGATCTTTTTATCATCTATTATATGTATTTCTTTAATTACATACATCTTAAAAGTAGTTTACATATGTTTAATTGCCAAAATTATATATATGTGTCATAACTAATTGCATATATGTAAAAAAAAACTAGTTTACATATGTGTATTTATAAAATTACATATAAAAATGATAAAATTAGTCTTAACATGCACGTAATCGTAAAAATACACATAATAAATGATAAAATTATCCTAAACATAAAAATATATAAATAAAAATATTGTTTATTAGGAGTTCTGCGAGTTCTGTAAATATTTATGGTTCTGAAATGATCCTGGCCCTATATATATATATATATATATAAAATATATTTTTTACATATATTTATGTATAATTTTAGTTTGCTTGAAATTCAGATAGTTTTATGTATATGATTATACTAGTAGTAGTATTATATCAATTCAATTTTTATAATACTACTATATTTTCACAATATATTTTTATATTATGTTCACAATATATTTTTATAATACTACTATATTTTCACAATATATTTTATATTATGTTCACAATATATTTTATAATACTACTATATTTTTCACAATATATTTTATAATACTAATATATGCTCACAATATATTTTTATAATATTAATATATTTTCACAATATATTTGTATAATACTAATATATTAGTATTTATATATAAAATATTTATATATATGAGAAATAGTATCTATAAAAAAAATGATACCGAAATTCTTGTGAAAAATAGAGAAGTGTCTGCCTATTAATTATATCCATATATGATTAATTATATTTAATATAATTGTTGAGGTACGATTACCGAAAATTTGTCACTTTTCTTTTTAAATTTTCATATGATTTAATGACAAACTAAATGCAACATTACATTGTAATCTATATTAACTTATTTTATCCTCTTTAATCGTTAATATCTTATGTTATCCTCTTTAATCGTTAATATCTTATGTTGTTCCATGATAAAACACTCCAAGGTTTAAGCTATAATTATAATGTATTATGTTAACATGTTATAAAATTTAGTCATATTATAGGATTATCTGACATTGCGTTACCTAAATTATGTAGTGGTATTAAAAAGATAATACTACATAATTTGAAAATATTAAACCACTTCTATCACGTTAATAACATAAGTTACTAAAAGTGGAATTAATATCTTATCAATTAAAGTTAATATCTTATGTATTAAGTTGTGTATATATATATATATGGTAAGGTTTATTTGAGAACCACCCTTATTGCGAGAACAACGAGAACCAATGTGAACACAAAAAAAAATCTAAAAAAAAATCAAAAAAACACTAAATTTTTTTTTTTTAACAAAAATCGCTATATTTAGTTATCAAAAAAAAAAACTTTTTTTTTCTAGTAACAGTTATCCATGCACATGTGCATATGTATCATTACTTCAACAAATTCCGTAATACGTTATCAGTAATAGACAATTGCACTTTAATTTACAATACCATCTGTAATACACTACTTTTTACATTATCAATATTCAAAATGCACATGTGCATCATTACGTATAACCATGATATAACATTTTTTGGTACAAAAAGTTTGTGATTTTGAATGGAGAAGTAGGCCCATATACATGTTTTTTGATTAGTTATATCTAGTGGTTGATGATTTGGTTATAGTTGTAACTTTATGATGTAATATGATGATTGGATGATATAAATGGTGTTGATATACATGTAACAAAGTCAAAATATTGGTAATGGTATTGTATTATGGATGGTAGGAGGTAATGATATTGTATTATGGATGGTAGGAGGTAATGTTAGTGTATTATGGATGGTATGATATATGAAAGGGAAAGTGTATTCAAAGTAGTGTACCAAAACACCTTATTTCATGTTGATACATATAGATGCACATGTGCATTTCTAATATTGGTAATGTAGAAAGTAGTTTGTTACATATGGTAGTGTAAATGAAAGTGCAATTGTCTAATATTTGTAATGAGTTACGAAATTTGTAAAAGAAATGATACATATGCACATGTGCATGTTTGTGTATTATGGATGGAATGATAGATGAAAGAGAGTGTATTCAAAGTAGTGTACCGAAACACCTTATTTCATGTTGATACATATAGATGCACATGTGCATTTCTAATATTGTTAACGTAAAAAGTAGTGTATTACACGAGTTAGTGTAAATGAAAGTGCAGTTGACTAATATTTGTAATGAATTACGGAATTTGACAAAGAAATAAAACATATGCACATGTGCATGGATAACTGTTACTTGAAAAAAAAATTTGAATTTTTTTTATTAACAAAATATAGCGATTTTTTGGGTGTTTTTAGATTTTTTTAGAAATTACTGTTTGCGTTCACACTAGTTCTCGCGGTTCTCGCAATAAAGGGTGGTTCATAACGGATCCTTCTCCTATATGAAAACCACCTCCAGTTGTAAGAACCGTGAGAACCAGTTCCTAACCATTAGATCAAGAAGATGGATGGATGAGATTAAAAGTAACTAAAATGAATATTAAATACAGTTTGTCTTATTATGTCTTTAATATTTTAATTCAAAAGTGTAATTTAGTAAAATTACTTTTTTTGTCTTTTTATCTTTATTATTTTTTATTAATTTTTTGTTTTATTATATTACTTTTTATTTTTTAAAAAGAATTTTTTTATTAAAAACATTTTTAAATTCATTTTTTTGGACAAGACAGAAATTTTTACGTGCCGGTTTTTGCACGCCGGGGGTTTTCAAGCGTCGTTTTTTTTGCGCGCGCCGTTTTTACACCGGGCTTTTTCAAGCGTCGTTTTTTTAACGCGCCGTTTTTTTCTTGTTTTTTAACGCGCCGATTTTTTCACGTAAAACTTTTTACGTTTTACGTAAACTTTTTACGTTTTACGTAAAACTTTTTACGTTTTACGTAAAAAAAATATGTTTTACGTTTTACGGCTTACGTAAAACTTTTTACGTGTTACGTAAACCTTTTAACGTTTTACGTAAAAATTTTTACGTTTTACGTTAAAAAGTTTACGTTTTACGTTAAAAAGTTTACGGTTTAACTTTTTTTATTTTTAACAAAAACTACGCAAAAACGAACGCACCCAGAAAACGCAAACTATGGAGGTGTCTCAGATATATTGTTATCATCATCGACTAGGGGGGGGGAATAAAAAAACCAACAACATCAAAACAAAGTGTATCCCACAAAAAAAAAAAAAAAAAAAAAAAAAACGGGGTTTGACTCAGATTATCCGATAATCAAAAGGCTGCAAAAGTGGGGTTGCAGGTTCAAAAAACCTACCCTCCGCCGTCCTAGCCGCGCCATCGTCATCAAAATCTACGATTTTTTTCCATCATCGCCGCCCAATCCAACGGATCAAACCCACACAATCAAGAATACAAATCAAAAACAGAAATCAAAGAACCCAATTCAAACCCCCAAAACATATAAAAAATACCCATCAGAATCAAGAACACCAACCCCCAATTCGGGCACCATCGGCGCCACGAGGCACCATCGACACCACCGAGCACCATCTGGACCACTTTCAATCGGTCACCTGTAAAAACAAACAAACCCACATAATCAAGCAAACCACCCCACATGCGGAACAACAACACCACTTGTGAAAACAAACAAATCCACAGAATCAAGCCCCCCTTTACTTTTCTCATTTATACAATCTCTATGATGTGATGATACCTGCAACCCCACCACTCACCACTCCCTTTCACCATCAACACCCCCCATCAACACCGCCGTCGGCTATCAGAACACCACCGTCACCATCAACACCCCCGCAACTGTCAACCACCACCTCCTGCAACCACAAGTCTGTTCGGAGAATTAACTCATTAAAACGGATCTAAAAGAAGAAGGTGAAGAAAAGAAACAAAATAAAATGGACTCACCCGAGTTGGATGCTGCTAAAACCACCGGAGCCGCACCTTCGGAGCTCGTCGCTGGAAAATCAGATACCGGAAACACAGAGAACATCGTCGCTGGAAAATCAGTTACCGGAAAAGAGGGAGGAGGTGGTTGTAGGGTGAGGTTGTCGGTAAACGGGGAGAAGGAGGATGGTGGTGTGTGACGGAGAAGTCGCCGGTGAACGGAAACGAGGGAGCTCGGTAGGGTTTTGGGGGTTTGTCGGAGGTGCTGGGCGCCGGAGTACCGGCTGACATCTGGCTCCGGTCACCGGTGAGATCAAAATATGTGAGAGAGATGGTGGTAAAGATTCTTTTACACAGGATGAAAGGATGGAGTTTTATAAGGAGAGATAATAATATTTTGAAGAGAGAGAAAGGAGAGAGATTTTAAATCTCTGGTGTCATTAATGGAAGAGAGAGAGAGGGATTTGATGTTTGGGGTAAATGACCAATATACCCTTTCTGTTGGCATATTCTGATTGGTTGAGAGTGGTTCTCGCAGTTCTTACAACTGGGGGTGGTTCCTATTTTAGCGGCTCCCTATATATATATATATATAGGGGAAGGTTCATTGGGGAACACTAAAAAAGTGGGGAACAGCGGGGAACCGGCTCAAACGAATTCCAATTGGACTCATTCCAGCGGCGTTGGAACCGGCTCGTCGAACCCTAACTAAGATTTCTTAACCCTAAACCCTAAATCCTAGCTCCTAAACTCTAAACCCTAAAGCTAAAAAATAAGGCTAAAACCTAAGCTAAACCGTAAAATCTAAACTATAAATCCTAAAAGCTAAACCCTAAAGGCTAAACCTAAAGCTAAACCCTATAGCTAAACCCTAAACCCTAAAGCTAAACTCTAAACCCTAAAGCTAAACCCTAAAGCTAAACCCTAAGGCTAAACCCTAAAGCTAAACCCTAAAGGGCAAACCCTAATATATTTAGGGTTTACGGGTTATGATTTAGGGTTTAGGGTTAAGAGATCCTAGTTAGGGTTCGACGAGACGGTTCCACGCCGCTGGAATGAGTCTAATCGGAGTTCGTTTGAGTCAGTTCCCCACTGTTCCCCACTTTTTTAGTGTTCCCCAATGAACCTCACACTATATATATATCTATACTATATATAAAAGCATATTAGAAGGACTTCTTAAGGTCATTTAAATTTCCCTAAAACACCCCTAAAGTATAATGTACAAGTCTTTTAAGCACCATAAAACATCACTTTCCACTTATACCCTTCTGACGTGATGTCGCGGTCACAATCAAATTTAATCCCAATAACAACTATATAGATAGCGGTAATAGGGTATCGAACACAGGGAGTTTGTGGAATGTGTGTTATTTAGAAGTGTATCTAAGTTAACTAAGATTAGACTACTTGCAATAAAAAGTAAATTCAAAGAGTTGGATTGTTTGATTAGATTGGTTTTAGACTAAATTAAACTAAGTAAATTGCAAGAGAAAAGTTTGGTTGTAAGCAAATTAGAGACAAATGACCATCCTAGATTTCCGGTTTGTATCGACATTCATATTATCATTCCACTAGAAAGAACTACATAGACATAGCTCATGTGTGATTACTTGCAGTGATGAAAGGGAACTAAGTACTCGGATTCCTAGAACGCGAGGTTGTTACCCGATGATCAATCAACCCTTACCCAATCCTAATTCTACCCATGATATCTCGATTGCCAACGGCACCAAGAACGTATGGTTTCAAACTAGAAAATCATAAGAATTAACAAGTTACTAACAAACAATCACACACCATAACAAACCAACCATAAAGATAAGGATTGCTATTCTAGAAATTAGGAAATCAAATACCAAATGTCTCAAACAAACCTTCAATCTAGGACAATCATAAAGTGTTTAGCCACACATGGCTCGAATCAACATCATAACAAAGATAGTATTGTTCATACGGATCAAAGACACAAACCCAATGTTAGAGATTGTCCAAAACCAAGTAAGAACACCAAAATTCGCCCCTAGTGAGTTCCAAAACCGACCAATGATGAGAACCTCTGAAAAGACATAATAAAACTAACTTAAATGAGGCAGTTACACTTTTGATCGCAGCCGCCACCGTAAATTACGGCTCCACCGTAATTTACGGTGGACTTGATATTGTTTACGGTGGCAAGAGACTGATTTACGGTGGCCTTTAATTGATTTTCAGGTCCACCGTAAATTACGGTGAGACCGTAAGTTACGGTGATGACCTGAGTTTTGTTCTTTGTCTCATTTGTCACATGTGCAGCCGAATGATGATGTTGTTTTCTTCTCAATTGTTCCTTGTATTATTGAGATAGTGATTTTAAAAATAAAACCCTCCACCCAAGATCTTTTGCCTGCCACCACCTGATGTTGTCAAATAATAGTGATGTTGTTGACTAAAGGTGATAATGAGTAACATTAATTGCCTTCACATGATATCTGTTGCATTATGATGAGATTGTTAATATTGTTCTTTTTTTGATGTTGTCGCCCCCAACATGTGCGGCCCAATGAGAAGTCCACGTATGTTGCCATTTCAATCTCGGCCCACTCCCTCAACATGTGCAGCCCACATGTGTTGTGTATTATTAAATTGCTGCCCATTAAATCATGTGATGTATGTTGTTGATAATTAAATGCTCTTCACAATCACATGATAATGATGTTTGTTGATATCCTCTACCGTCAAAAGTGAATCCTTAATATTGTTGACAAGAGAGCCCAAGTCCCTCCAAATCGGCCCATATGAGATTGATGATGCCCCTCTTGGTCTTGGTCTGCGTGAAATGATGATGATGGATCATGTGAATGTGATGTCTTTCTTGTATTCTTTGAACCACAAAGTCACGATGCCATTTAATTTCCAACCGTAGCCTACGCGTTCCAATTTAACCGAATTAAGCAATTTACCTGCAAAACACACGAACACTCGTAGTTATCACATTCACGATACATAACCGTGTAAAATATGGGATATGCACATATTTAGCTCATTTAAGGGTCGTCCTACGGACCACCCGTCACCTTCTACTCAAATAAACACAGAATACATTAGGGTTTCACACATTTCAAAACATTTCAAAATCGCACGCTTGCTTGCTTCTCTCTCTCTCTTGCAATTCCAGATCTGGATCTAGGGTTTTTCTCCAAGGCGATTCAAGATCTAGCCTTTCTCATTCAAGATATAGCCTTTCTCCACACACATAACCTCTCTGTTGCTACTGTCACGAACATAACCTCTCTCCGTGTCACACCCCGACTTTCCACGTGTCACCGGTGGGCCCGGAGGGGAGTATCGTGACGTAGTTGATATTATCATAGTCAAACAACACAATATTTAAATGCACAGCGAAAGCAAAAGATAAATATATTACAATCCGTTTATAAAGTAATATCAAGTATTACAACAGAAGTAAAGGATCCACAGGCGGATCTTAAAACATAAACATTGTTCAACAGACTTTAGACGCCTAGAACTTGTAAGATTCCTTATTAGCGCCCTGATCTTCCAGCCAATTACGTTCAGTACCTGTCACTTAACCTTTTTGGAAAATACGTCAGTTTTCACTGGTAAATACACTCAACTGACTCATTTGAAAAGAGTTTCAGAAAATTGATTTAGATGCACCAGGCACAAAATATTTTGACACTTTGATTAAAATGCACAAAGGCAAGATTAATCTTTTATAACTTGGGGCAATTATATTTATAATCTTGTATACAGATTTACATGTTCATTATACGTTAAGGGGCCGATGTAGAAACCGAGTCAGATTAACAGACACGCCACAAGTATAGGCCCACAAGAGAGTGAGATACCGTTATTCCTTAAGCAACTGTCAGGTGTATGCCTACACCCCGTGCTTAAGACGTGGCCATTTTATAATACAATGATGTCAGGGATATCCGGGACATGGTCATTAACCCCTAAAGGCTTTTATTTCAAACAATACAGATTAAACCGGGTTACCTCAATAATTTAATCACAATCCGATTAAAAATTCAATACCCGACCAAGCGGTATCATTATACCGTATCCCAAGCCCGTATAGGGAAAATAAGTTAAGAGTATTTACCTGAGCTAGCTCCTGTCTTAAATAGAAAGAATTTAATAACTCAGCCGTATTCACTTAAGTAAGCGTAGGTACCATTTACCGGAAGGCTCTAGTCTGGAATGATGGTATAAATAACCAATTAGAATGCTAACGGGTCTTTAATTAAGCCTACGCTTCGACCGGTTAGTCTTACCGAAAGATACGGTTCAACGTATGATTAAGCGAAGACCGGATAGAATGTGATTTAGACCCGACAAGTTCGGAGACTTACTTAATATGGGTATTTCATACACATTCTGGATTTTGAGATAAAACCGATAAGGTTTGACCCGTTTCGGCTAATTTATGTAAACTAGTTACATAACTCGAACCGAACGCGTAATAAGCGTAACGGGTATTCATATGAGCCATTTACAGGTTTCCTAAGTTAATATGCTTCAAATATGTTGTGACATCAGTAAGTTGTCTTTTATTATGCCCGAAACGAATTTAAACACAAACTATGCCCCGTAGGGGTAGTTTGGTCATTTAAAAGGTTATAAAAGAGTTTAAGTATTAACCTGAGTTACAGGTCTGATATAATCAGCAAAAATACTCAATTTACCAAGTTATAACAGTATGGTAAAGTATATATATGTGAAATTTATCAATTATAACCAAACTATGCACCGTAGGGGCATTTTGGTAATTTCACATAAGCCGAAAAGCTCAAAACTGAAGTCTGAGTTTAAAAACCTTTGCTTACTGTTAAAATATTATAATTTACCTAAAATATCAGTAGGTATTAACCCTTGTATGTTTAAAATAGGTTTAGTACATACTATGCGTTAAAAACGCTTAATAAGGCGATTAGAAGCCATTTCCGGGTTCGATACATAAAGCTGATATTTTTATTATTCCAGAAGGCTTAAAATAATTTATTTATCATTTAAGATCGGTAGCAAAAGTTTTGGAGTCGATTAGATATGTAAAACTCATTTTATGGCCCGTTAGGGCAAAACCGACAATTACCGGATTAAGCCTACGACTATAAGTTATGCTCAGCCTAAAATTAATTAAAAATCTTCAAAAATCCCAAAAATAATATATTACATCAGTGGGTAAAGATTTTGATATCAAAAAGTATGTTTAGATAGGCTATACGCTAATTACGCTGTTTAATTAACATAAAGCTTCTTAATTACGCTAATGAGCATAACTCTCAATCTACACCTCAAACTGAGGTCAAACTTTGCATACAAGTTTACATATCAGTAACTAAGGTTTCTACACTTTTACATTTTCACAAATCATGTTTTAAGGTGAAAAAGGCATAATGGTCAACATATGAGCAATTAACGGAATCATGCGTATTAATTGGTTAACTAATGAACCATGGTGTATAATCACAGAGGGTTATACTAGCATGTAACCTGGTCCAAATAGAGCTCTAAGGTATTTCTAAATCATACCAAAACGGGTCAGAACTGAAGTCAAAGCAAAAGTCAAAGCTTTGCGACTTTCGGTTTCGAACCGGGTCTAAACAGTAAATTGTCGGGTTGAACATGTTTAGACATGTTCTTACACTAATTACCAAGTTATATTAATGATCAAACAGGTTGTATGTGTTCTACATTGCTAATCATGCATAAATTAGAAACTAAGTATCCTGTTGACTTTTTATTAACAAGTTTGACCCGACATTTGACCTAGTTAGTGTGGGAATCAGGGGGAACCCTTTTAAGGGTTTATTACCCACATAATTACCAACTTATAACTACTTTCAATTTGACTAATCACTGAACCATTAGTGATTAATCATTAAGTCAACCGTTAATTACAACGGTTTGACTTTTAAGAGTCCTATGAACGACCAGAGATCACTTGAGAGAAGTCTTGAGCTCCAGAAATGATCAGGAATGCAAGAGAAGGTGTGATGACAATGGTTGCACATTAGGGGCCTTTTATAGTGCTCAAGAACACATGGATCATTGACACACAACGCTACAACTGATGTTTGATCACTAACAAGTGTCCCTAAATGTCTAGGGGTTGTTTAGGGGTCAAGAAAGATGTGGAAAATCGGTTAAAAGATGAATACAAAGGCAAAGGCAGACAAGAATCCAATAAAATCGCAACAGAGTACCCCTCGCGTGGCGCGAAGACCCCCCCCCCCAGGGCCTCGCGTGGCGCGACGCCCTAACTGGCCAAATCTGAATTTTTTTGATTTTTGCGTTTTGATCCTTGGCTCTTCAAGAATTTGCTACGACATTATTTCTTGCACTTTGAACCCTCCAAATTGACTTATAAGGGCCTTAAGACATATACCCAATTTTTTTAGTCCTCGGTTAAACTTATCGTCACCCGAAAAGTCCTAAACTTTCAACGTTTACGCTTTAACCCCTCGCATACGAATTTGATCATAACTTTCTCATACGATAACGAAACTTGATGAAATTTTCATCATGTATTCTAGTGAGCATATTTAATCGTTACAAAGCTTCGGGTTTGCTAAAAGGTCACTCAGAGGTATACTTTAAACATGTTGACACATTTAACCCCTGTAGTTTGTAATCTCTCACTTTCTTTCATTTTTAGCCTCGTATGATCCATGATTTATTCCTTTGAAGGTTTAAACATCATGTTGGGTTATTGTAAAGTATATTTATTCATTGTTGACAATTTGAACCCTTATATTCACATACTTTTCATGTTTGTCAACTTTAGTCCCTCTAGAGTATTCTTTCACATGTTCAAGCTTATGACACGTGTCAATTATAGGACGTGAATTTTCGAGGTGTTACATCCTCACCCCCTTAAAAGAAATCTTGACCTCGAGATTTGTTAAAGTAAAAGGGAGTAATTTCTGCCCTATATTAGGCTTAATCTTCCCCAGTACCTTTGAGCCTCTATGGCACTCCAATTGACCTTTATAATAGGTACATGTATCTTTTTTTGGAGCTTCTAATCCTGTCGATCCTTAATCGACACAGGTTGCTCATCACTACATAAATCCGCATATCATTATGTGATAGTGCTTCTTGACTTATTGGCGAAACACACCGTTCGGTCACTAGTGTGCAATGTATCGCGAGCTCCGCCAAGCTCCCTAAATAGGTTTTAGCTTAAAAGCTACTTGATCTTGATACATTCGATTTCCTTCGAATGATTCTATATATTCAGAGCTTAACTAGCCTGATAATTTAATAAATTTGGCACACCCTTCTTGGGTGATATCTTTTGTTGAGCCTTATTTCTTAACAAGAATTTAGGAGGTTTGCTATTTTCATTAATTCTTGATTTTCTGCCGAATACTGGAAACTTACAGATAATTAGGGATTTGTATGATCTTATTCGTTGTTTCCAATGGAACTTTTAGATCCTGATAATTGAACTTACCAATCTATTGTCCCTACAATAGATGTTTAACATTCCATCTTTACAAGGTCTCCTAGGGAGCAGCCTTGATGCTTACATATCAACTATTATAGAAAAGCTTATCTTAAGGTGAGATGGTTATTCCAACCACTACTTAACAAATTTTAAGGATTAGCTGATCCTTGTAGTTAGTCGAACAAATCGACGATCCAGGGCAGCTGATGGCGATTCTTAATCGTTGCCTAATTAGGGTTGCGGTAAACAATGCATAAGCAAAATGAACCGTCTTTCATACCTAACAATATCGAATTTTCAGGATATTGAGTTAGGCTATATGAATCTATATCTTAAAATTTACTTAATCAGGGTTTCGGTTATTCCATGATCAACATGGAGTCTTTACAACACTCCAACCCAAAGCGGGATGTTAATCTTAACTCTACTTGTCTCTCGGGAGGTAAACAGGGTAGTCTTAGTAGAAGATAATCACAATACAAGGAGGTTACAAAGATTTTCCAAATCTCAGGCTCTTAGTTCATCCATCCTCGCTTGTGCCAAATGAGTGGCACTTTTATGTTACGAGTCCACAGATTTAATCAGAGACACTTACTTGGACAATTTCATTCTGGATATCTTCTTTGAATACTATTAGTTGACTTTAGTACCATATGATCATTGAGATATCTTTATGGTTCCATGCATTAAACCTCCATACTGATCAGGCATGGAAGCAATCTATGGAACTTATTAAGATACATCAATTTTCATACGGCGGTTTTGTCATACCATTTGGTATTCGTAATCAATAGGGATTAAAGAGATATCAATTTCATGCGAATGTCCTTTATCTATAGAGAGGGTACATTAGAATTTTATGACTGAAGATTTCTGACAGTAACAGAAGAAATGGTTCCTAACACCAATAAAACAATTTCCTAGTTGCAATCCAACAACTGCTATTCATCATCCTCATGGCCTTATATACTAACCATGGTTTCCTTAAACCATACATGCCAATATAGCATTAACATTCTTAATGAACGTTATTTAATATATATCAATTTTACTTAGCCTTGATCACAAAAGACCATTAATGGCATTTAAAGTTTGGTCCTAATCCATCATCTTTTTGATAGGGGATCAAAATGTCACATCTGTCTTTATTATAGTGATGAATTTGGATAGCTTGAAAGCTTGCCATAAGGATATCAGAAAAGAGTGATTCCTAATAGATATAAAATATCAATCTAAGATTTGTTGGAGCATTTTTTATAGTGTCATCGGCCAATTTCTATCTCGCGTCAAATGACCGGAGTCCGAATCAGTGGAGACAACAGTTCCCAATATTTATCGTCCCTTATAGAATCATAATTGCCAGTATCAAATAAATTTCTGTATAAAACTGCTTGTTAAGGAAAGGTACTTGCTATATAGTCGTCATTCTGCACCATCTCCTGGGCGTTCATCTGGAAAACTCATGCGTTTGTTCTCTTGGCCTCTTCGGGCTTCTTCTGATTCCTAGGGCAGTTGGTCTTGATATGCCCCTTCTCGTTGCACCCATAACAGGTTGCATCTTTTAGCTTCTTACAATCTAGGGTTTTATGTTCCTGAGACTTGCAAATTACACACGGTAGAGGCTGAGATTCAAATCTGCATTTCCCGAGGTGGTATTTCCTACAGGTTTCGCACCTGGTCTTCTCAACCGACTGCTGGCTGTCTCTTTTAAACCCGGAACTCTTCTTATCCTCAGAGTTCCTCTTCCTATCGGAGTGATGAGAATTCTCATCCTCCCTTTTACGCTTTCCATCCTCAGAGACTTTGGCAGCCTTTTTTCTGACCACATCGAGTGTGAGAGATAGCGACAGATCTGCCGCTGACCTGAATGTAGTAGGTCTTGAAGCCTTAACACTGGCTTTGATTTCTGGAGCTAAACCCCCGATGAAGCGAGTAATTCTCTTGGGTTCTGGTGTTACTAGGTAAGGAACCAGTCTGGACAGGGTATTGAAACTGGTGAGGTAAGCTTGACAATCCAAGTTTGTCATCACCAATGATAAGAAATCTGATTCAATTCTTTCGACCTCGTGTTGAGGGCAGTAGTTCTCCATAATGAGAGCAACAAACTGTTCCCATGACATGTTGTAAAGTGGGATCTTCCCAGCAGCTTGAATGAGAGCTTTCCACCATGCTAGTGCCTATCCCTTGAACGATTGGGATACATACTTCACTACATCCCTCTCAGCACAACCGCTGATATCGACAACTGTGTCCATTTCATCCAACCAGGTCATACAATCGATTGCTCCTTTCTCCCCAGTGAAATCCCAGGGTTTGCAGGAAACAAAGTATTTATAGGTACAGGACTTGGTATGCGGTTCATTATCGAACACTATCTTCTTGGATGGGACACTGAGTTGATTAGATGAACGTCGATTATCATCTTTCTTTGACTCATCCTTCTTTGGGGGTGGCTTGCTATGAGCCTCAGAATGAGTCTTAGGGACAGACTTAGAGTGGGGTACAGATGAGGCTTTACTATGAGTCCCACTATACTCCTTGAACTGCTCCTCTACAGCTTTAGATACAGCTGTATCAATCAGTGTACGAAGTTCTCCTCTGGTTATATTAATCTTGTCTTCATCGCGGTTTTCCAGAGGATGACTGTTTATCTCATCGGAGTCAGCCATGTAGTCTTAATTGCTACAAATAGAAAGTAAGGGCAAGGTTTATTTAGAAGCCCATACAGTTCTATCGTTCTTGACGATTTATTAACCATGGTAATATAAACCATATTGGTTAATTTGTTAGTTATATTTAATTAATATTTCCATTATAATTTACCCTAGTTATAAAACATTAAGGATATAAAGTGGCGCAAAAGGCCTAGTCACGTGGACAAGTTTAATTTGTAAGCCATGATTTCAGAAAATCGAGGCATCAAGGTTTGAACATATTTCATTACCTTCACTGGACAGAGAGTCAAAGACTACTATTGTCTTTAGTCTCAGAGGACGTTTAGCATTTTCATTATAATTTATCCTAGTTATAAAACATTAAGGATATTAAGGTGGCGAAAAGGGCCTAGTCACAATGACAGTTTTAAATTTACAAGCCATGATTTCAGAGAATCGAGGCATTAAGGTTTGAATCAAAGTTCATTACCCTTTTCTGGACAGAGAGGCAAAGACTACTACTGTCTTTAGTCCATTAGGACAATAAGTATGGCCCGTAGGCATTTCATCACTTATGGATGTTTATAATATGATCATCTTCATTTGATGATATTAGTCAGGATCGCATTGATCATACAAACTATTATACTTGGACGTAGCCCAATATCTTTAGACGGGGGTCAGAGACCACCACGGTCGTTGTCTCATCGGACAACAAGTTTGGCCCGTAGGCATTTCATCACTAATGGGTGATTATTTCAAATAAGGGAATTTAGTTTAACCCCCTTTTTAAAAGATGGCCTGTGTGACTTTAACGATTCACAGTTTACCAAAAATGTTAACGTACTTACAGATGTTAACAGGGATTGGAATCCTTTGGATAGGTTTTACCGTCTTGGCCATGTCTGCAATGACATTTAGGCTAGGTTTTACCATCTTGGCCATGTCTGCATTAACATTTAGGCTAGGTTTTACCATCTTGGCCATGTCTGCATTGACATTTAGGCTAGGTTTTACCTTTAAGATTCCTTTAATATTTAACGCAGAACAATCCTAAATTGAAATGTTAACAAGGATCTGAATCTAATTGTGGAACTACCGTCTTGGCCCTGTCTTAAAATGACACATGAGCTAGGTCTTGTCCTTTTTAGATATTGCCATTTTATTATAATGGTAGATTTTATAATATAGGAATGATATTTTTAATATAATCGTTCCTTTAAAATTTAAACAAGTATATGGTTGCCCTAAACGGGACTTCTACAAAAATGACTTGCCCATCCAAGAGCTAATCAGAAAATAACAAAGGAGCCAAATAAGGACAAAATAAAACGAATTAGAATTTGTCCTATGTTCTCGTCTAGACTCAAGAATGTGCAACTGTGTAACTGAGATTAAACACAAAAAGCTAGTGTTTAATTCACTCAGTGTTGGCTCTGATACCAACCTGTCACACCCCGACTTTCCACGTGTCACCGGTGGGCCCGGAGGGGAGTATCGTGACGTAGTTGATATTATCATAGTCAAACAACACAATATTTAAATGCACAGCGGAAGCAAAAGATAAATATATTACAATCCGATTATAAAGTAATATCAAGTATTACAACGGAAGTAAAGGATCCACAAGCGGATCTTAAAACATAAACATTGTTCAACAGACTTTAGACGCCTAGAACTTGCAAGATTCCTTATTAGCGCCCTGAGCTTCCAGCCAATTACGTTCAGTACCTGTCACTTAACCTTTTTGGAAAATACGTCAGTTTTCACTGGTAAATACACTCAACTGACTCATTTGAAAAGAGTTTCAGAAAATTGATTTAGATGCACCAGGCACAAAATATTTTGACACTTTGATTAAAATGCACAAAGGCAAGATTAATCTTTTATAACTTGGGGCAATTATATTTATAATCTTGTATACAGATTTACATGTTCATTATACGTTCAGGGCCTGATGTAGAAACCGAGTCAGATTAGCAGACACGCCACAAGTATAGGCCCACAAGAGAGTGAGATACCGTTATTCCTTAAGCAACTGTCAGGTGTATGCCTACACCCTGTGCTTAAGACGTGGCCATTTTATAATACAATGATGTCAGGGATATCCGGGACATGGTCATTAACCCCTAAAGGCTTTTATTTCAAACAATACAGATTAAACCGAGTTACCTCAATAATTTAATCACAATCCGATTAAACATTCAATACCCGACCAAGCGGTATCATTATACCGTATCCCAAGCCCGTATCGGGAAAATAAGTTAAGAGTATTTACCTGAGCTAGCTCCTGTCTTAAATAGAAAGAATTTAATAACTCAGCCGTATTCACTTAAGTAAGCGTAGGTACCATTTACCGGAAGGCTCTAGTCTGGAATGATGGTATAAATAACCAATTAGAATGCTAACGGGTCTTTAATGAAGCCTAAGCTTAGACCGGTTAGTCTTACCGAAAGATACGGTTCAACGCATGATTAAGCGAAGACCGGATACAATGTGATTTAGACCCGACAAGTTCGGAGACTTGCTTAATATGGGTATTTCATACACATTCTGGATTTTGAGATAAAACCGATAAGGTTTGACCCGTTTCGGCTAATTTATGTAAACTAGTTACATAACTCGAACCGAACGCGTAATAAGCGTAACGGGTATTCATATGAGCCATTTACAGGTTTCCTAAGTTAATATGCTTCAAATATGTTGTGACATCAGTAAGTTGTCTTTTATTATGCCCCAAACGAATTTAAACACAAACTATGCCCCGTAGGGGTAGTTTGGTCATTTAAAGGGTTATAAAAGAGTTTAAGTATTAACCTGAGTTATAGGTCTGATATAATCAGAAAAAATACTCAATTTACCAAGTTATAACAGTATGGTAAAGTATATATGTGAAATTTATCAATTATAACCAAACTATGCACCGTAGGGGCATTTTGGTAATCTCACATAAGCCGAAAAGCTCAAAACTGAAGTCTGAGTTTAACAACCTTTGCTTACTGTTAAAATATTATAATTTACCTAAAATATCAGTAGGTATTAACCCTTGTATGTTTAAAATAGTTTTAGTACATACTATGCGTTAAAAACGCTTAATAAGGCGATTAGAAGCCATTTCCGGGTTCGATACATAAAGCTGATATTTTTATTATTCTAAAAGGCTTAAAATAATTTATTTATCATTTAAGATCGGTAGAAAAAGGTTTGGAGTCGATTAGATATGTAAAACTCATTTTATGGCCCGTAAGGGCAAAACCGACAATTACCGGATTAAGCCTACGACTATAAGTTATGCTCAGCCTAAAATTAATTAAAAATCTTCAAAAATCCCAAAATAATATATTACATCAGTGGGTAAAGATTTTGATATCAAAAAGTATGTTTAGATAAGCTATACGCTAATTACGCCGTTTAATTAACATAAAGCTTCTTAATTACGCTAATGAGCATAACTCTCAATCTACACCTCAAAATGATGTCAAACTTTTCATACAAGTTTACATATCAGTAACTAAGGTTTCTACACTTTTACATTTTCACAAATCACGTTTTAAGGTGAAAAGGGCATCATGGTCAACATATGAGCAATTAACGGAATCATGCGTATTAATTGGTTAACTAATGAACCATGGTGTATAATCACAGAGGGTTATACTAGCATGTAACCTGGTCCAAATAGAGCTCTAAGGTATTTCTAAATCATACCAAAATGGGTCAGAACTGAAGTCAAAGCAAAAGTCAAAGCTTTGCGACTTTCGGTTCCGAACTGGGTCTAAACAGTAAATTGTCGGGTTGAACATGTTTAGACATGTTCTTACACTAATTACCAAGTTATATTAATGATCAAACAGGTTTTATGTGTTCTACATTGCTAATCATGCATAAATTAGAAACTAAGTATCCTGTTGACTTTTTATTAACAAGTTTGACCCGACATTTGACCTACTTAGAGTGGGAATCAGGGGGAACCCTTTTAAGGGTTTATTACCCACATAATTACCAACTTATAACTACTTTCAATTCGACTAATCACTGAACCATTAGTGATTAATTGTTAAGTCAACTGTTAATTACGACGGTTTGACTTTTAAGCTAAAACTAAGTAAAAACTTAACTAAGAAAGGTTAAGCAAACTTACAAGAGTCCTATGAACGACCAGAGATCACTTGAGAGAAGTCTTGAGCTCCAGAAATGATCAGGAATGCAAGAGAAGGTGTGATCACAATGGTTGCACATTAGGGGCCTTTTATAGTGCTCAAGAACACATGGATCATTGACACATAATGCTACAACTGATGTTTGATCACTAACAAGTGTCCCTAAATGTCTAGGGGTTGTTTAGGGGTCAAGAAAGATGTGGAAAATCGGTTAAAAGTCGAATACAAAGGCAAAGGCAGACAAGAATCCAATAAAATCGCAACAGACTACCCCTCGCGTGGCGCGAAGACCCCCCCCCCCCAGGGCCTCGCGTGGCGCGACGCCCTAACTGGCCAAGTCTGAATTTTTTTGATTTTTGCGTTTTGATCCTTGGCTCTTCAAGACTTTGCTACGACATTATTTCTTGCACTTTGAACCCTCCAAATTGACTTATAAGGGCCTTAAGACATATACCCAATTTTTTTAGTCCTCGGTTAACCTTATCGTCACCCGAAAAGTCCTAAACTTTCAACGTTTACGCTTTAACCCCTCGCATACGAATTTGATCATAACTTTCTCATACGATAACGAAACTTGATGAAATTTTTATCATGTATTCTAGTGAGCATATTTAATCGTTACAAAGCTTCGGGTTTGCTAAAAGGTCACTCAGAGGTATACTTTAAACATGTTGACACATATAACCCCTGTAGTTTGTAATCTCTCACTTTCTTTCATTTTTAGCCTCGTATGATCCATGATTTATTCGTTTGAAGGTTTAAACATCATGTTGGGTTATTGTAAAGTATATTTATTTATTGTTGACAATTTGAACCCTTATATTCACATACTTTTCATGTTTGTCAACTTTAGTCCCTCTAGAGTATTCTTTCACACGTTCAAGCTTATGACACGTGTCAATTATAGGACGTGAATTTTCGAGGTGCTACACTCTGGCTAGACACAAAACCTATCACTGCTCCACAGAGAGCCTTCAATGGCGCCAATGGAACCTATATCAACACACTTCCTCCACGCATTGCTCTTCACAACCACCGTCAATGCCGGAAAAGCGATCCAATTTTGTGTTCTGCATCCCCGCCGGTCACCGTAGAACATCATACGAGTGACACACCGAGTCAAATCGGAGCTCTAAGTCAGGTTTCCAGCGGTTTAGGTTGCCAGTGGGGCGATGAAGGCAAGGGGAAGCTTGTTGATATCCTAGCCAAGAATTTTGATGTTGTGGCTCATTGTCAGGTATGTTTAAATTTGGAAGAGAAACATGTAAATGAAACACTACTGTTCAAATAGTTAGAAGAAGCTTGCTTGAAATCCACACTGGCTCGGTTTGTAAACGAGCTGATTTTAGTATGTAAATGACATTGGCCCAAATATTTGATAAGATCAATATCTGTTTTGTTTTATATATCAACATAATTTCATTTCATTTGTTTTTGTATCTTAATAGGAAGTTTTGTGTCAAATATGTTTATAAAAGTTATATTTAATAGTTTTTTATGCATTAAGAATAAAGTTTAGGTGACTTTTGACCCGTCTAATGCACTTCCTTTTCAGTTAATTTTTTTTGTTGCTGTAACTCAAAAGCTTTATTAATCATGTTTCTGCAAGTTCCATAGCAGAGGTGGAAATCCTTCCATCCAAAGATTCTGGTCCTAAGATATTGGATTTGTACATGCCAAAGGTACATAATCAGATGCTACAATCATATTTTTTACATTTCTTACTTTTTAAACGTTTTACATCCTTTAACTAGCATGTTCGTATTAACTTATTAACACTGATATTATTGAAACTTAATATCTGATTTCTGCAGGATCCAAGTACCAAGGGCCATCGTGGAATTGGTTTTATAACTTTTTCAAATGCTGGTAATTCACTTGAGACTGAATAATCATTTTAACATCTGGTAATTAATTAACTTGTTGAATCTTTCGTTACAAATTCCGTGGATGATCTCATGTCTAAAACCCATGAACTTGGGGGTTCAGATTTGGTGGTTGACAGAGCAACACCTAAGGTAACATGCGGCGTCCTTTTACGCAACTTATCGTCATTTATTCTTCATCAATTCAATTATTTTTATTCTTTGAAACAATGAGCTTTCTTAGCTGATAGTTTACTTTGATAATTGTTCTCAGGAAGACAATTTCCGACCAGTTAGCCGCATGCCGCCACCGCCGCCTCCGAGTGACGGATATGGTGCCTATAATGCTTATGTTACAACTAGATATGCTGCACTGGGAGCTCCTACAGCATATGATTATCCAAGCTCTGTCTATGGAAGTACGTTCAGTTGATACATAGGGATGGTTATTTTGTTTATTTATTAATTATTCAATATTTAATTAACGGTCTTAATTACAATGTGAGCAGGAGGAGAATCCGCTAGGGGAATGGGCAAAAAGATTTTTATAGGACGGCTTCCTGAAGAAGCAAGTGTGAAGATTTGCGCTTGTATTTTGGTAGGTTTGGACGTATTTTGGATGTGTATATCCCAAAGGTAGTTTAGCCTCCCAATAATGGCTCGACTAATTTGTTTATTTTTACTTAGAGTAAAATGCCATTTTCATATATGAGGTTTGGCTACTTTTGTGACTTTTGTTCGAAGGTTTGTTATTCCGCATCTGGATTCAAAAGGTTTGAAATCTTACCATTTTCATCTGGCTCGTTAACTCCATCCCACTTTTCTCCGTTTCACTCCCAAAGCACAAATGATCTGATTTCTGCTCTCTAAGTTGAAGTTTATGCTTCATACCTGAGAGTAAATCGGATCATAGCTTGCGGGGACCCTTTGTAAGTGTTCCTTCGTTCTTTTATCGCTTTTCGAGTCTGAAAGTCAAACTGCGTTTGACTTTCTGCATTGACCAGTTTATGGTCAATGCGAAGTTCGTTTGAACTTCATAACGTGAGCGTAATCACAATGGTTATAGTCCCTAGTGACTATACCTACTGATTACCACGTTATCTAGGTCTAGTGACGAGTCGTAGTTTCGACCAAAATGCGCATTCTTGCGTATTTTGTAACCAAACTACTTTTAGGTATCAAAACTGTTTTTTTTATACCAAACCTGTTTTCTAACTTAACTAAACATGTTTTAGCATGTTTAGCTCGTCACTTTAGGTTTAGTGCTTATATAGAGTCGTACGTCAAGCGGTCTAAATAACCTTTACATAGCTTAGAAATAGGCTTTGAGGGGTTCGGTATGCTAAAATAAACTTTATTGATCCATAGGGACTAAAAGCGTCAAAAAGTGCATAAGTTTGCATTTTCGCGCATATCTTCCGTTCTGAATATATCCGGACATCCAAAAATTTATGTAACCATTAAAATATTATTTTTTAATGATTGTCATGATAAAAATCCATTCGTCGCTTAATTTGGACCGTTTTTGCGTTCGTTACGACTTCCGTCGTAATTTACCGAACAACGCAACCGTACGACCAAACGAGCCGACATCCGAGATTTTTTTGGGCACATTTTAAGTTCCCTATACTTTAACTTCATTTTAGAGCTTTGAAATGGGGTTAACGGGGCTTAAACGTGTCAAAAACGCATTGAAAACCAAGTTTGGGGCTTCAAGGGCTAAATCTGTCATTTTTGAAAGTTGTTGGTCTGCAGGTCCCTTACGGTCCGTATGGACCTTTGCTTACGGTCCCTAAGCCATCCCTAGACCAGAAAAATGTGTCTCCAGCTATTTCCAGCTCATTCCAGCTCTTGCAAATGGTTTTTGATCAATCTATGGGCCAATTTTGATGGTTTTTGAGTGCCCCTTGTATTCAATTACCATGTGCCCACTTGTACGGATGAGATTAAAGCTCGGTTTTCAAGAAACGATCCTAACGGTGGTCCATTTCCTATATATGCCCACCCCCGTTTCACTCCCAAAGCACAAATGATATGATTTCAGCTCTCTAAGTTGAAGTTTATACTTCATACCTGAGAGTAAATCGGATCATAGCTTGCGGGGACCCTTTGTAAGTGTTCCTTCGTTCTTTTATCGCTTTTCGAGTCTGAAAGTCAAACTGCATTTGACTTTCTGCATTGACCAGTTTATGGTCAATGCGAAGTTCGTTTAAACTTCATAACGTGAGCGTAATCACAATGGTTATTGTCCCTAGTGACTATACCTACTGATTACCACGTTATCTAGGTGTAGTGACGAGTCGTAGTTTCGGCCAAAATGCGCATTCTTGCGTATTTTGTAACCGAACTACTTTTAGGTATCAAAACCGTTTGTTTTGATACCAAACCTGTTTTCTAACTTAACTAAACATGTTTTAGCATGTTTAGCTCGTCACTTTAGGTTTAGTGCTTATATAGAGTCGTAAGTCAAGCGGTCTAAACAACCGCTTAGACTTACGAACTAGACCCGTTTGGTCGATCTTTAGGATCCGACCAAACACATTAGGTGACCATAGTTGTACAGAGAATAACCTTCCGAGGTTATACCTTATGGTCACTTCGTTTAAGTAGTTGTATGATAGGTAGTTTATATGCCTTAGGAAAATTACCAAAATACCCTTTTTATGCATAATTGATATTTAAGCATATGTAACCCAAACTTTTGTCATTTAATTGATTATGTAACATAATTAAGTATGTTAGGGCATATAATACTTGTCATAGGACTAGTTAGGCGGTCTGAACGCGTTATACGTGAACGACGCGTTAAAGTAGCATAAGCTACCTAAACGGGTCGTGATGGGTCGTAAGCACTTAGGATAGGTTTCCTTTTAGGATGTAGGCTTTGTTAGACCATATTATATGAGTTCCTATACTCATTTGGTTTACGAAACCTCATCCTATCCGATCTTTCAAATTAGGTCCGGTTTATTTATGTAGTTACCTATATTAGGTACCGTTTGATTTCCGGGACTCCTCTAGCTTGCTTGGTAGTTGTTCAAGGCTTCTAAGCACTCTCAAGTGAGTACATAGTCCCCTATTTTACTGTTTTCAATGTTTTGGGGTGAAGCATGTGTACCTATTTGTTATGTTCTTATTTTCAAAAGTATAATTGATTATACATATTAGTACTTATCTTTTTACAAACTGAATGATTATTTATGGTCTAAACTCTAATTTTTCAAAGATTATAAAATTAATCGTTGGATAGTACTTATTTTTGTTCACCAGACCGGTTGTAGTATGATATAACGCTATAGGATTTGACACCCCATTCCTGTTGTCATGGAATGTCTGAAACCAATTTGTTTCTCCATCGAAATAGGGATTGCCTTTGTGGTATCCCTATAGTCTCAAAGGTGTATTTTGATGCACTAGGTCTGAATGAATTCTTAAGTCACATTATTATTGTATATTAAGTTATACTCCCAAAAGTATAGTTTGATATGCTCTCATATGTGATATCGTACAAAACCAACATATATTTTGTTAAAAATCTAAAACATAGTTTAATATGTTATTTGTAATCCAAAACATAGTTTAATATGTTATTTATTAATCCAAAGTATACTTTTGATATACTACTGAAAATTATTATTTTAAACAACTAAGGTATATTTAATATACTATTTGTCTAAACGATTGGGTTTTGGTTAGTGTTTAGATAACGGGACGGGTGTGATGTGATGAAAACATGGTAGATACGCCGCTGGTACTTCTTATATATAAGTGTTTTCATCACATTACATACCATGTTGTTATTTAGTACACTTGGGTTATCAATATTGGAACTGAAATATATTTTAATATATTACTTATTCGACTTTCTTAAAAACCAAAGTATATTTTTATATATACTATAAACCTTTTTATCAAAATATTGTTTTTCAAACAATATATTCTATACAAACTCATTTTACATACTTATTAAATTTTCTATTTTATACCATCTGATTTCTTATAAATGATTAATAAAAGAAAATCTTTTACAAGGATCATGACTACTTTTATTAAAACTTTTTCTTTAACTCATAAGTCATGAATCCTAATTACAATAAAACCTATGTATCTCACTGGCATTTTTATGCTGACGTACCTATTTTTACACATGTTTCAGGTGCTGCTTTGTGATGATTGTTGATACATGCTACACTTAGGATGGACTCGTGCCTTAGTGACTTTAAAACTTGAAAGATAGTATTTGTATTTATCTGATTTGTAATAGAACAAAGATTTCAATGATTCATTAAAACAAAATTATTTTATCCATGGTTGTGAAACAATGATTCTGTTACAACACTCCCCGACGTTTCCGCCACGTCTTGTTGTTTTACGTGGTCGGGGTGTGACAGAAAAGTTGGTATCAGAGCCAATGGTTATAGGGAATTAGGTTATTAGTAATGCTTTGACCTAGACTATAACCTTCCTAGCACCCTAACACAAGTTTTCTTGTGTTTAGTTTTAAAACAATACCGTCACTTATTCTTAGGTGACAACCACAATAAGAACACAAATTTCAATCCTGCTTTGAAAACTAATCATCTGTTCTAGGATGATTGATTGTAAGGTTTTGAACCCTCTAAGTTTTCAAAATCCCATCAAAGTTTGGTCTAAATAATGTGAACACGTGCAAACTGGAAGGGTGGGTGCCTGTACCCTAGGTCTTCTGTGGCTAGAGTGTTCGTACAAATCCGCAGTATCGGACCAGTCACTCTTACCTGGGAACTCTTAGGGTGAGTGTCCACTTATAGGCGAGCATGTCTTCACGATACATTATATTGACCCATTTTACTTTGATTAGTCACCGTTTCATTTGTTTGCCTTAGGTAACAAACAAATGATCACAATTTCTATGCGTTGTCATTCTGTTTTCATTTCCCTTGTTTCCTCCCATGTTTTCCATTTTCTTCATGGTGCCTCTTCATCGCAACAACAATGTCCGAACTAGGTGCTGCAATTGCCCAACAATTAGGTGTCGTACTCCAGAAGGCCGTTGATTTAACTATCACCATGACTGGTCTCAGGGATGAAGCAATACAAGGGAACCGCTCCTTGGAAGCAATCAATGCAACCGTTATCACCCGAATCAGATACCCTGTTTCAAATGTACCCACAGTGGACGATGGGGACATTTGGTTAACATGTGTCGCTTTGCAATCCAAAGCAAAGTTGTTACAAATCCTGCTGCTGCTCAACCTCTTGCAAGAAAACCTAATGCCGGCATGTGCTTATGTGCAACAAATGTAATGCACCTCACCAAGCTTCCTGCAGTGTCGTCTGTGTGCATCACGTGGACGACATGGTCACCTGACAAATGCTTGTCAATTTAACCCAAACCAAGGTGGTCTAAACCAACTCCAAGTCAACCCTGCTCGTATGATCGAATTAACATACGTAGAACCCAACCTTCAAATTCTGCTTCATATGTCGCCTTGGCATATCTAGCGCCTCAACCTCATGAACTTTCTACCTTGTGTATCGATTTAAAGCACGCCTAGTGCAAGGTGTCGAAACACCTTTCGTTACACAAAATTCCAAAATCCAAAATAGGATCTTTCTATCCTCATAATTAGATCCATATGTATAATTACCAATCAAATCGGAGCCCTTAATTGAATTATTCGTATGTCTTAATACGTAAATTACGATTCAATAAGGATAAATCTGAATTCCTATTAAGATCTTTCTATCTCCATAGTTAGATTCTTATGTTTAAAGTGCCAAATAAAATCCACGGATTGGATTCCTAGTGTGCTTTAAATACCCGTGACCAAAGATAACAAATTAAATATCAAGTTAACTAATTATGTGATTATGTGTGTTTGTGTTTTCTTATATGTTTTGTGTTTTTATGTGATCCATCCAAATCCTCATAGAATCTTCCATATCTCATATGAGGGATTCATAGTAGGATATCCAAAGGTACTATCTTAAATCCTTAATGGACTTCTACGTTGTAGTAAAGTCCCTTGGGTTTTAAACTACTACTCTATAATTGGACCCCTTGAGTGGTCTAGTTAAACAGATTGATTTGAAAATCTGGTTAGGAATATCATGTGATGATATAATTGAAAAGATCCCTTAAGTGGTCTATTTAAGGAGATCGTACGACGGTCTAGTTAAGAAGATCATGTGCTGATCTAGTTAAAAAGATCGTTCTTTGATCTAGTTAAAAAGATCCTTTGGTGGTCTAGTCAAGTCGCTTCATGTTTATTCAATTGATTTTTTCCCCTACGCATTATGAAATGAACTGTGCTGACTGTGCAAGGAATTACGTAATTATGGAGGCCTACATAATTATGGAATTCAGTGCACAGAAACCACAGGAAGTTTTGTCGTGTGTTAAGACCTATAGTGACAAGAGTAATGATATGTGAGAAGTCTTGGACCTTGACCGATGTCATTTTATCTTACACTCCCCAATTCTGATTTCAAGCACACACAAGTTTCCTATGATAAGTCTTCACGGGAAACGTTCTCCTGTCCATAGTTTAAAACTCCAGGTTTTGCTACTACAAGGACTTCACTTTGAGGGTTGACAATTTCGCTAAGAACCCTATCATGGCCCAGAGTTCTACTTAGGGTTCAAGGGATTCATTCGATAGCGAAAACATCACAGTTGTCCTCACAAGTTTCTCCTAAAATTAAATTTCAGGACAAAATTTCCAGAAGTAGGGGAGACTGTGACACCTGTGTCACTTCAACCATCAAAAAAATACCAAACCAATGAAATATTGTATTTCATACTTGGGATTTGTAAAAATATGTGTATCATTTGCACATATCAATTCTTGTTTGATTTCAAGCTTTAAATCGCTTTCTAGAGGGTTATACGTGCACTGATGCGTAAATATAAATAGTTTAATGCAATGAACACTCCGGAATAGTGTAATAGGCATAACATGCCTTAAATAACCTTCACATAACTTAGAAATAAGTTTTGGATGGCTTGGTGTGTTGAAATCAAGTTTGTTCGATCGCAGGGACTGTTTGTGTCAAACTGCAAAACTATGCCGATTTGTATAGTAACGAACATTCCAGAACTTGATCATGGGTTAAAAAAACCCTAAATAACCTTTACATAGCTTAGAAATAGGATTTGAGGGGTTCGGTATGCTAAAATAAACTTTATTGATCCATAGGGACTAAAAGCGTCAAAAAGTGCATAAGTTTGCATTTTCGCGCATATCTTCCGTTCTGAATATATCCGGACATCCAAAAATTTATGTAATCATTAAAATATTATGTTTTAATGATTGGCATGATAAAAATCCATTCGTCGCTTAATTTGGATCGTTTTTGCGTTCGTTACGACTTCCGTCGTAATTTACCGAACAACGCAACCGTACGACCAAACGAGCCAACATCCGAGATATTTTTAGGCACATTTTAAGTTCCCTATACTTAAATTCATTTTAGAGCTTTGAAATGGGGTTAACGGAGCTTAAACGTGTCAAAAATGCATCGAAAACCAAGTTTGGGGCTTCGGGGGCTAAATCTGTCATTTTTGAAAGTTGTTGGTCTGCAGGTCCCTTACGGTCCATATGGACCTTTGCTTACGATCCGTAACCCATCCCTAGACCAGCAGAATGTGTCTCCAGCTATTTCCAGCTCATTCCAGCTCTTGCAAATGGTTTTTGATCAATCTATGGGCCAATTTTGATGGTTTTTGAGTGCCCCTTGTATTCAAATACCATGTGCCCACTTGTACGGATGAGATTAAAGCTCGGTTTTCAAGAAACGATCCTAACGGTGGTCCATTTCCTATATATGCCCACCCCCGTTTCACTCCCAAAGCACAAATGATATGATTTATGCTCTCTAAGTTGAAGTTTATGCTTCATACCGGAGAGTAAATCGGATCATAGCTTGCGGGGACCCTTTGTAAGTGTTCCTTCGTTCTTTTATCGCTTTTCGAGTCTAAAAGTCAAACTGCATTTGACTTTCTGCATTGACCAGTTTATGGTCAATGCGAAGTTCGTTTGAACTTCATAACGTGAGCGTAATCACAATGGTTATAGTCCCTAGTGACTATACCTACTGATTACCACGTTATCTAGGTGTAGTGACGAGTCATAGTTTCGGCCAAAATGTGCATTCTTGCGTATTTTGTAACCAAACTACTTTTAGGTATCAAAACCGTTTGTTTTGATACCAAACCTGTTTTCTAACTTAACTAAACACGTTTTAGCATGTTTAGCTCGTCACTTTAGGTTTAGTGCTTATATAGAGTCGTAAGTCAAGCGGTCTAAACAACCGCTTAGACTTACGAACTAGACCCGTTTGGTCGATCTTTAGGATCCGACCAAACACATTAGGTGACCATAGTTGTATAGAGAATAACCTTCTGAGGTTATACCTTATGGTCGCTTCGTTTAAGTAGTTGTATGATAGGTAGTTTATATGCCTTAGGAAAATTACCAAAATACCCTTTTTATGCATAATTGATATTTAAGCATATGTAACCCAAACATTTGTCATTTAATTGATTATGTAACATAATTAAGTATGTTAGGGCATATAATACTTGTCATAGGACTAGTTAGGCGGTCTGAACGCGTTATACGTGAACGACGCGTTAAAGTAGCATAAGCTACCTAAACGGGTCGTGATGGGTCGTAAGCACTTAGGATAGGTTTCCTTTTAGGATGCAGGCTTTGTTAGACCATATTATATGAGTTCCTATACTCATTTGGTTTATGAAACCTCATCCTATCCGATCTTCCGAATTAGGTCCGGTTTATTTATGTAGTTACCTATATTAGGTACCGTTTGATTTCCGGGACTCCTCTAGCTTGCTTGGTAGTTGTTCAAGACTTCTAAGCACTCTCAAGTGAGTACATAGTCCCCTATTTTACTGTTTTCAATGTTTTGGGGTGAAGCATGTGTACCTATTTGTTATGTTCTTATTTTCAAAAGTATAATTGATTATACATATTAGTACTTATCTTTTTACAAACTGAATGATTATTTATGGTCTAAACTCTAATTTTTCAAAGATTATAAAAATAATCGTTGGATAGTACTTATTTTTGTTCACCAGACCGGTTGGTAGTATGATATAACGCTATAGGATTTGACACCCCATTCCTGTTGTCATGGAATGTCTGAAACCAATTTGTTTCTCCATCCAAATAGGGATTGCCTTTGTGGTATCCCTATAGTCTCAAAGGTGTATTTTGATGCACTAGGTCTGAATGAATTCTTAAGTCACATTATTATTGTATATTAAGTTATACTCCCAAAAGTATAGTTTGATATGCTCTCATATGTTATATCGTACAAAACCAACATATATTTTGTTAAAAATCTAAAACATAGTTTAATATGTTATTTGTAATCCAAAACATAGTTTAATATGTTATTTGTAATTCAAAACATAGTTTAATATGTTATTTATTAATCCAAAGTATACTTTTGATATACTACTGAAAATTATTATTTTAAACAACTAAGGTATATTTAATATACTATTTGTCTAAACGATTGGGTTTTGGTTAGTGTTTAGATAACGGGACGGGTGTGATGTGATGAAAACATGGTAGATACGCCGCTGGTACTTCTTATATATAAGTGTTTTCATCACATTACATACCGTGTTGTTATTTAGTACACTTGGGTTATCAATATTGGAACTGAAATATATTTTAATATATTACTTATTCGACTTTCTTAAAAACCAAAGTATATTTTTATATATACTATAAACCTTTTTTTATCAAAATATTGTTTTTCAAACAATATATTCTATACAAACTCATTTTACTTACTTATTAAATTTTCTATTTTATACCATCTGATTTCTTATAAATGATTAATAAAAGAAAACCTTTTACAAGGATCATGACTACTTTTATTAAAACTTTTTCTTTAACTCATATGTCATGAATCCTAATTACAATAAAACCTATGTATCTCACATGCATTTTTATGCTGACGTACCTATTTTTACACATGTTTCAGGTGCTGCTTTGTGATGATTGTTGATACATGCTACACTTAGGATGGACTCGTGCCTAAGCGACTTTAAAACTTGAAAGATAATATTTGTATTTATCTGATTTGTAATAGAACAAAGATTTCAATGATTCATTAAAACAAAATTATTTTATCCATGGTTGTGAAACAATGATTCTGTTACAACACTCCCCGACGTTTCCGCCACGTCTTGTTGTTTTACGTGGTCGGGGTGTGACACCAAATTCATGCATGAACGCATATTAATGATCACCTAAATTAAGGGGTCATAAGGTATGTCAAAAATCTTAATTTGGTGATTATTATGAATGTAGGTAGATTTCTGGATTTCAATCCATGTATGAATTTTAGAAATTGAAGTGAGATACGAGATATATACTTGCTTAGGAAGAAACCCTAAGTGAAAATTTTGAATATATTGCTATGATTTGGGTGTTTGGATGATTTACCACACCTAGTTATGTGGTTTTGATTATATGAAGAAATTGATGTTATGAATGTTTATAATCATCATACTTGTATGCATGTGTAAGATACTTGAACAAATTAGAGATTCAAGTAAGTAATCATACATGACTTAAAATGAGTTTTTGTATGATACTATGAAATAGATGATATATTCATGATAAATGATGTTTGAAATCATCATGTGTTTATGAATTTTTAAAATATTTGGCTAAGTTTGATGTTTGGGTAAATTCCATATATATGATGCAATGGGTTGTTTTATAGTGACAAGACAATCCCATGTATTTGTATAAGATTAATAGATTAGCATACAATGATTGAAATTATGTTAAATTGATGTTAACAATGGCGTGAACTTAGTTAGGGAATGTGGTTATAATGGTGGCCTAAGAATAGTGCCTACTGGTTAATTAACGAAATTCCTAAATGAGTTGTATATGATCGAATGATAATTTTGATATAAAATCCATAAGATGGAATAGTCATGATAAATGATGACTAATCTAACCATATTGTGAATGATAAATGATAGTTTGACGCTTGACAAGATAGGTGGAAGCTTGGGAAAGAAGCGAGTCAAACGGATCAACGCGGGAAAAGCATAATCAGATGCAATGTAAGTAAAGCTTACATCTTTAAAATGGAATACTTATTCATGAATTTGGTTAAGAACGAGGTGACTTAGTAATTGAAATAATTCCTTGAAATATGATGTTCCGACACGAATTGATACGGGTCGGAACAAGTAAAAATGGTAAGAAACCGTATTTGGTAGTAAAATGGGTAAAATGGTAATTCGGTCACGTGTTGACGAACAAACAATAAGTTTTGAAAAAGATTACAGTATGGTGTAAGACATAATGGATAAAAGGGTAAAATGGCAATTTGGTTACATGTTGACGAATAATAATGAGTTTTGAAAAGTCACCCTATGGTGTAAGCCATGTTGGGTCAAATGCGTAATGAAACGACTTATGTAAATATGGCCACTAGGTGTAAACCGCAATGAGTCAAATGAGTGAGATGGTCAATAAAAACCTTCTCACAATATTATAATGTTTGGTCGTCCTAACGCAAAAAGGGATAGGTCAAGAAGTGGGAAAAATGGTCATTTAGGCCAAACGGGTCAAATGGTGATGTTCTCACCATTTGACAATAATGACTAATGTTTGCTTGTCGAGTCTTATGCTCACATGGATGAATAGAATATGATATTGTGTTCTTATTAATTAGCAACTAATACGATGAGGTATTAAAACGGGTCATTGCTTTGACCCGATCCAGGTATGTGAAATGGCTCAAACTCTCATTTAAGATATAAGGTTCGACGAGAGTTAATTGAGTCATGGGTGGGCTTTGGATTACCTAAAGTGAGGTACATGAAGTGAATTCAAATTTAGAAATTATGTTCTTACGGACATAATGAAATTAAAATGGAATACGGGTTAAAAGAGTATTCTTGGTCAAAACAAGCTTTCAAAATGTCTTTAGTGATTAAAAGACTAAAGTTGACCAAAACGCCCTCGAGGGGCAAACGACCCTTAAGGGTAGTTTAAATATGAATTCTATAATTCGGTCGATCCTTACGATAGTATAAAATGGAAGGCTTAAACCATTTTGGCTTAAAACTATATAATGGGTCGTTTTCGTAAAATGTCTAACTTGGGGGTAGAATGGGAATATAATGATTTTTCTCATTCACGATCCATCACATTTGAAGTCATGATGATATATAAATGAAAATCATAAGTGGGGAAGCGAACAATAGCTAAACGGACTCGGTTAAAGAGTCATGATTGAAAGGTTTGGAATTCTTAAAAAGAATTCAGATTAATCAAAGTTCGGTCTATAACAACCCTCCAAAAATGTTCTCGACACCCTTAATATATTTAGAATATCCCTGTACGTCCAAAAATACACCCCGCATACGAAAACAGGCCCCGAATACCTTTATTTTTATTAAAATTAATTAAAAACAAGATTTTGGGGTCGCTCGTGGGCCGCGAAGGCCTTGCCTTCAGGCTACGCGGGGCGCGACAGCCAGTCACCAGGGCAAGCCCCCAGGCTGCCACGTGTCACCAACCGTGTTAAGGCTAGTTGTCCGAATAAGCAAAGCTAGGCCCTACAACCCTATGTCGCGGGCCATGTAAGACCTTGGTGTGGTCTTCGCGGGGCGTGACAGACCCCCTGAACAACCCTATATATAGAGAGGTCGAGCATTCAGTCCCAACTCGCACCACACAACTTTCTCTCTCAAATTTTCTGTAGTAAAGTAATTATACCGGGCATTATACCCCCCTAAATAACGAAGTTCTGCCTTATTGTAAGTATCATAACCCCCGATTACGTATTAGATACGCTGCCCGATTGATCTAGGGTTCCGTAACGGTTGTCGAGGTTCTGCCCGACGTAGTCGTTGGAATGCCGTCTAGGGGATGGTATCATTAATATAAATATTGGGTTATTATACTAACGCGTGTGCATTGTGTAATTAATAGATAATCACCAGGAAATCCTTAAGGAAAACCTAAGACAGCAAAGTGAGTAATCTCCTTTTTGCAAACTATTTTTACAAAACCTCATATGATTAACATTATATTAAACAGTGATTGAGTATTTGTATTCTACAATTATCATCGGTATGTTGGGGTTTTGTATACAAAATTTGTTACTACATTGTGAGTAGTGACATGACCACAAGTCGGGTTGACAGTACCGTGGGTGGTAATTAAAGTAGATGGAAACAAATGTAATTGCGCGACCGCCCTCAATACTATAAAACGGTTTTACATGTCTTGATTAAACTGGGATCCACTCACCAGTATTTCCCACTGACAAAATGTTTTTTAACGCGTTTCAGGTAACAAAATGTGAAAGCCAAGTAGAAGCCAGCTGGACAGCACTGAAGGCTTGGAAAAGTGGCTATAAAGTTACCTAAAACAAAGAGATGTTTTATTTAAATAAAATAGGATTTATCCCTATAAAAATGTGTGTACCTGAAACTTGGGTATTCCCCATGTGTTTAATATTATAAAAATGTGGTATTTTCCTCTGATAAAATATTTCCTAACTACGGTCCTGATGTAAATTTCCGCTACCAAACTGATAAACACCGATACCACTGAAACTGGCCGCGACCGCCTGTTCCCGGGCATTAGGGGACGGGGGTTGCGACAGAAGGTGGTATCAGAGCTAAGCCACTGATTCAGCCACATAAGTGTTCTGCTGACATCAAATTATTATTCAAAATGTTAGGAAATTAATTACGGAACTACGTGCATATATGTATATTATCGTTGTGTGTTATTTGACAATTTGTTAGTTTACAGTATGAGCGACCAAGGACCATCAGACGCCGACCGTCAGTTGTCCAGCTCACCTAGGGACGAAGGTACCTCTTCACAGCCATCCCTCTTAGGGTATTCGGCTGACAACGAAGATGGGATATTCGTGTTCAAGGCCCAATCTGAAGAGCTATTCCCTCCCAAGAAGAGAGGATAGTTCAGCAGAGGAGCGCATGAACATAGGAAAAGGATGAAAAAGTTACAACAGCAGCGTGCTTTAGCAGCAGTTGAAATAGAAACAGATGCCCACACTCAGGATAGCTCAATGGGAGTCTAGCAAATTTCCATATCTTAGCAACTACAGCTGCATACCCTAATTTAGAGCAACTCATAGCACCCCAACCCTTACCACTATTTCCTCTACAGCCAATGGAAATTGAAGCCAACCCAGAAAACCAAATCCCAATGCCTGATTTTGACCCCACTGAGATACCTAGAGTACCAACACCCAATCCCTTAAACCCAGACTACGACCCGTGGTTTAACGACCATAGGGATTACCAACAACGTTACCCAATACGAGAAGATGAACCCATGCCAAACCTAGCAGGTTACCCAGACCTGGACCCTCAAGATCCCTATTATGATAACGACCAATACATCAGGGAAATTCTAGAGAATCCTTATCCTTACCAAGAACCCATGCCCCAGTTCCTAAACCCAGTAACAGCTCCTGCACCCCCAATGAGTGCAGAAAATGTGCAAGAACTCCGAACCTTTGGTGAGGAGATTTTAGAAGGAAGCGAGGGGATGAGGCAAATAGGAGAACGACTCGTCTGGAAGTATGACGAGCATAATATGGAGTTCTGGATGAACCCATACTAGTAATAATAATAATAATAATAATAATAATAATAATAATAATAATAATAATAATGATAATGATAATATATAATATGTGTGTATGTTTGAAAAAAAAATCTAGACAATAGCTATGGATGCATAATAGTATTGTAAGTTTCAGTTTGTATTAAATGCATAATATAAAATAGAGTAAGTCGCAATGTTTGACGATTTTGATCAATAGGCATGCTATGTGATCGTTTACATTAAATATTATTTTATGATATTAATATGTGGTAAATGTTTAAAATTCAGATGGACAACGAAGTGAACTAGGAAAACCAGAATAACGATAACCTGAATAACAATAACAATGGAAATCAAGTGGATAACAGTGTTATCCAACACAAAGTGGCACAAGGAATTATAGATGCGATGCCCTATATTATCAAAATGGTTAAGGAAGCGGATAATAATAAAAGTAATAATGACAGTAAACGACCTACTGAACCTGAACAAGCGTAAACAATGGACCCATACTTCAAGTGCCCATTCCCAAAAGAAGAAGAACCATGTCTTATGGTTGTTCTTATAAAGAATTCTGGTCCTGTAAACCAATGGAATTCTCGGGCATTGAAGGGGATGTTGCAAATATACACTGGATAGAAAAGACAGAGGCAGTCTTAAAAATAAGCAAATGTGCGGAAGAGGATAAGATAATGCTTGCCTCCAATCTGTTTAAAAACTCAGCTTTAGAATGGTGGAACACTATCCTTCAATCTAGGGGAAGTGACAGGATTTACCATATGGAATGGGAGGAATTTAAAAACATGGTGGGAAGGAAATTCTGCCCTCCTAATGAAAAGGAACAAATAGCAAATAAGTTTCTAAACCTTAGAATGACTGGAGTAGATAGTAAAGGTTACACTACGCTATTCTTTGAATATGCTAGGATAGTGCCGACCCTTGCTTCACCAGAACCAGTACTAATCTCCCGTTACATCTGGGGATTAATCAGTGAGATTAGGCATGTAGTCAAGGCGGCTAGGCCTCAAACTATAGAAGAAACTGTAGAACCAGCAAACACCTTGACTGATGAATTAGTACATACACGAGAAGAAGACCAGAAGAGGAACCTAGCTCAAAGGCTTACCCAAGAATTTCGCTATGGAAATTCCAACCGTGGGAAAAACATAGGTTCTACCTCTGCACCTTACTGTAAAGCCTGCAAGAAGAAACATTTAGGAAGATGCTCCACCTACTGTAATTTCTGCAAGATACCAGGACACAAGGAAGAAGATTGTAGGAAGAAACCTAATAATGGAATGTGCTTCAACTGTGGAGAAAAGGGTCACATCAAACTGAACTGTCCGAAACTAGCTCCAGCCATGAACAACAAGAATACTAAAAATGCTAGGGCATTTGTTCTGACTGCAGAAGAAGCTAAGATGATTCCGGACGTGATAGCCGGTACGTTTTTAGTTAATGATGTTTTTGCTAAAGTATTATTTGACTCTGGTGCAATCCAACGTTTTATTAATACTTCATTTTGCAAACTTCTCAATCAACCATTAACAAAACTTCCACAAGAATGTCTAGTAGAAACAACAAATGGAGAAACCATTAAGATTTCTGAAATCTTGCAAGGAGCAAGAATAGAATTTTTAAATCAAAAGTTTGTTACAAACCTTTATCCAATGAATCTGGCAGGATTTGATGTTGTATTAGGAATGGATTGGTTAATAACCAATAAAGCTAGTATTTTATATGATCAAAAGTTAATCCAAGTAAATTCACCAAGGGGTGAAAAGATCCCAATTAAAGGAGACAAGCCCTCTAGATCCCCAAAATTCATCTCTGTGATGAAACAGCAAGTTATATAAGAAAAGGATCATTAGTGTATTTGATTTCCATAATCACCAATACTAAAGGAAAAGAATTGAAAGATATTCCTGTAGTATCTCAATTTCCAGATGTGTTTCCCGAAGAGCTACCAGGATTACCTCCAGACAGGGAAGTTGAATTCAGAATTCACCTGCTACCAGGAACAACACCAATTGCCAAGGCACCTTACCGTTTGGTACCCGCATAAATGCAAGAACTGAATAAGCAGTTAGACGAACTATTGAAAAAGGGATTCATACAGCCAAGTTCATCGCCATGGGGAGCGCCGATCTTATTCGTTAAAAAGAAAGACGGATCAATGCGTATGTGCATTGACTACCGTGAATTGAACAAGGTCACGATTAAAAATGGGTATCCATTACCAAGAATCGATGATCTGTTCGATCAGTTGCAAGGAGCTCGATTTTTCTCAAAGATCGATTTACGCTTAGGATATCATCAATTAAAGGTACAGGAAGAAGACATTCCTAAGACCGCATTTAGAACACAATATGGCCATTATGAATTTACTGTCATGCCATTTGGTTTAACCAATGCCCCAACCGCATTTATGGACATGATGAACTGAATATGTAAGTCATATTTGGATAAATTCATGATTGTCTTTATAGATGATATTCTCATTTACTCTGAAAGTAAAGAGGAACACGCAGCGCATCTGCATGCACTTCTAAGTTTATTAAGAAAATAAGGCTTTATGCAAAATTTTCAAAATGCGAGTTTTGGTCAGAACAGGTACAGTTTCTTGGACATTTAGTCAATCATGAAGGAATTCATGTGGATCCCACAAAGATCAAGGCAATTACCAAATGGAAAACCCCTGAGTCACCAACTGAGGTTAGAAGTTTCTTAGGATTGGCCGGTTATTATAGGAGATTCATTCAAGATTTTTCTAGAATAGCCATTCCCTTAACTAAGCTAACCTGTAAATTTGTTAAGTTTGAATGGGGACCAAAGCAAGAAGAAGCCTTTAGAATTCTTAAGCAAAGACTAACCAACGCACCCATACTCGCGTTACCAGAAGAAACTGAAGACTTTATAGTCTATTGTGACGCTTCTAAGTTAGGTTATGGATGTGTGTTGATGCAACGTCAAAAGGTTATAGCTTATATATCTAGACAACTTAAGAACCATGGAGAGAATTATTGAACCCATGATCTAGAATTAGGAGCCATAATTTTTGCCCTTCAGATTTGGAGACATTACCTTTATGGTAGTAAGTTTACCATCTTTACTGATCATAAGAGTTTAAGGTATGTTTTCGGGCAAAAGGAATTGAATATGAGACAAAGGAGATGGATGGAAATACTTAGTGATTATGATTGTAATATCCAGTATCATGCTGGAAAAGCAAATGTAGTAGCTGATTCTTTAAGTCGAAAGTATCACGAAAAACCAAAAAGAGTACGTTCTCTTAAATTAAATCTACAAGTAGATTTAAATGAGCAGATTAGAGAAGTACAATAATCAGTAATCAAGGATGATACTGAAAAGTTGAAAGGAATGATTAAAGAATTAGAACAAGGAACAGATGGAATTTGGAGATTCCATAAGAAAAGAATGTGGATACCCAAATTAGGAAACCTACGCCACCGTATATTTGAAGAATCTCATAAGTCTAAGTATACAATGCATCCTGGAAGTGATAAGATGTATCAGGATTTAAGAAAGAATTTCTGGTGGATAGGAATGAAAAAGGATATAGCAACTTATGTTTCTTAGTGTTTAACCTGTTCACAAGTTAAAGCTAAACATCAGAAACCCTCAGGGTTATTGCAACAACTAGAAATGCCAGTGTGGAAGTGGGAATTGATAACAATGGATTTTGTTACCAAATTACCCAAAACAAAGAAAGGTAATGATACAATCTGGGTAATTGTAGACAGGCTAATTAAGTCAGCTCATTTCCTACCAATGAAGGAAACTTTCAGTATGGAACAATTAGCTAAGTTGTATTGGAATTCCTTTATCAATTGTTTCTGATAGAGGTAGTCGTTTTACCTCTCATTTTTTGACAAGCTTCCAAAAATCCATGGGAACTAAGTTGAATCTAAGCACAACTTACCATCCTCAAACGGACGGACAAAGCGAAAGGACAATTCAGACGATGGAAGATATGCTTAGAACTTGTGTAATTGATTTCAGAGGTAATAGGGACGATTGTTATGGGTCATTTTCTGAGTATATATATCCTGACTAATATCCTGCTTTTGGTTGTTTACTTGTGACCAGGATACTGGATTAGGATATTGGTATCATCCTGGGCCATATCCTGGTGTTAACTAAATTAACCACGTGCGGGTTAGAGGCTGTGGGTTAATAACGGTCAGATGGACTTTTTCTCCTCAAGACTTGGGTGTATCTGTTATGTGAGAGATGTTGAACCCGAAATACCAGGTCTACAACGTTCGAGTGGGGAATATTCGCGGGATCCCAGTTTATTAGGATAGTTTGTTGCATTTCTTTTACTATAAATAGATGGGGGCGGATCAGATTAAGGCACGCAACTTTCACACACACTTTCGAACACTTTTGCTCTCTAGCTTTCAGCAGTCACTACACACAAACACTTGTAATCGAATTACATTGTAACACCTAGTTGATCCGCATCACATCCTGCAATGTATCCTGATATTTGAAGTAATAGAAGAATAAGGCAGCTGCGATTGTCAGCTCCCGAGATTTTGTGCTGACGATCTAGATTGATCAAGGGCTTTCCTCGTACATCTCGTGTCAACCTTTACTTTTTTGCTCATTGTTTGATCATAGATACAACTCTATATCCTGAGCCGTATCCTACAACTGTTTTTTTGCAATTAACTTGGTTAACATATTTTTCACAAAGTATTACTAGCACACTACCTCACAAAACTAATTTTATCACTTAATTGCTTAGGTAATTTTTGACCAAAACAATTTGGCGCCCACCGTGGGGCAAGTGGTGCTATTTTTGCTAAAAACTTTAGTAAAATCATTACTCGGTTTTCTATTGTCAAAACTTTTTGCAACATTGTTTTCAATGGCCTCGAGAACAAACATGAGCTCTTCCACCATGTCTGCTACAACCTCCGCAACAATTGGTTCGGTGCTTCCACCTCCTCCTCCAAGAATGCAAGCTTCTTCACACAGAACTGAAAGTCATGTGACTCGGGATGTTATCCCCGCTCCCAGTACCCAGGGATCCGGTCCTGTTTTGGCGTCTAATGATGAAATTCTGAATTTGTTTGGTAGTGTACAGGAACAGATGAGGCAGCAGCAGGAAGCTAATCGGATGCTGATGATAGAGATACAACTCTTGAAATCCGGCCCAAGTAGACCTGCTGAAGAAACTGTTACTCCTTTGCAGCCTAGAGCTTTGAACTTCAGTTCTGCAGTTTACACTGAAGATAACCAGGGGAATATCGTGCCAAGCCATTCTCAGAATCATATTCCTGAGATACCCTCCTCGGTCAGGATCTCAACTGTGAGGAGCTCAGGATATGCTTCAGGATATGGCCAGAATCCTCAGACCGGTAACATGTCAAATAATAATACTCTTGCTACTAACAACAATGGGTCTTTCCAGGATGCAAGTATGACGTCAACATTTACTAGGGAGCTTCAGAAATTGAAGGACATGAAATCCAGTGTGCCTGGAGTGGTCCAGCCAATTCCGGAAGTATCCCAAGACAGCCACAGGATATCCCGCTTTGTATATCCTATCTGTGATGCTGAAATCCCAAAAAGATTTCAGACCCCCAACATGAAACCGTATGATGGGACTACGGATCCTGAAGAGCATATTGCCCAGTATAGAGAAAGAATGGAGATTAACCCTATCCCTCCGGAACTCAAGGAAACATGCTTGTGCAACGGTTTCGGTTCTACCTTGACAGGATCAGCCTTAAAATGGCTGTTAAATGTTCCTCCTCACTCAATTACTTCGTTTGCTCATTTGGTTAATTTATTTAATAGTCAGTTTTCTTGCAGTCGGAGTTTTGAGAAACTAACCAGTGATCTTCACAGGATAACTCAAGGACCTCAGGAATCCTTGAGAGATTATGTGAACAAGTTTAGTCGGGAATCCTTAGATATCCCATATCTTGATGTTGCAACCGCTGTGCAGGCTTTTAAGATGGGGTTACAAAAGGATTCTAAGTTTTATCAGGATCTTGTAATGAATCCCTGCAGGAATCTCGACGAAGCTCGTAACAGGGCTTTGAGATATATCCGCTTGGAAGATAACAAAAAGATGCAAGAGAGGATGAATTCTACCTCAACCTACGAATCAACCTACAGGAAATCAGAATCCTCGTATAAACCATATCGCTCCAAGCCATATGGCAGAAATGATAACAAGAAAGTGAATGCTGTTGAAGACGAGGATCCTGAGGAATATCCTGAATTATCTGAATACTGCTTTTCTGTTAATATACCTGAGTTAATGTATGCTATGCAGGGTTTAGGAGACAAAGCTAGGTGGCCTCGAAAGAATCAGCAGAAAGCTGAATGGAAGGATAAATCCAAATGGTGTGCCTTCCATGAAGATTTCAGACATGTGACCGAGGATTGCATTGCTCTAAGGAAAGAAATAAGCTACCTATTAAGCAAGGGGTATCTGAAGGATTTGCTGGGAAGAAAGAAGAATAAAGGGCAGGATCCTAAGAAGGATCCTGAACGAGCAGCATCACCCCCAGCAGATGCCAAAATAATTAACTTTATTTCAGGAGGATCCGACATTTGTGGGACTTCGTATTCTGCGGCCAAGAGACATGCAAATGAAGCTAAGACTAAAAGGGGAGACAAACCAGCCAGGATGACCACCCTTACAACTGATAAAGTGATTACTTTCGACAGTGATGACAGGGATACTATGCAGGATCCTCACCATGATGCTCTCGTAATAACATTATATGTTGTTAACCATTTTGTACGCAGGATATTGGTGGACAATGGTAGCTCTGTCAACATAATTCAGCTGGAAACATTGAAGAGGATGAATGTATCTCCGATGGACATTACTTCGAAGTCCACTGTGCTCATTGGTTTCAGTGGAGAAGCTAGGAATACCGTAGGAGAGATAAAGTTACCAGTATATGTCGAAGGGGTCAACTCGATACAATGCTTCTGTGTGATGGACTCCCTATCCTGCTATAACATCATACTAGGCAGGCCATGGATCCATGACATGAAGGCTGTGCCATCGACTTATCACCAGTGCATCAAGATCCCTACCCCTTGGGGGGTCGTCAAAGTTGATAGTGATCAGCAGGAGGCGAAGGAATGCTACTCATCCTCAATGAAATCCTCAACCAAGCCTAATCCAGCATAGCAATTAAAGATGCAGGCCCAGGATATCGTGGAGGTTTCAGAGTAGGATATGAAGAAAGTTATCCTGGATCAGGATATTCCTGATATCTCGGTGCTCGTAGGGACCAATATCCCTCAGGATATTGAAGAACAATTAACTAACTTTTTGAAGTGCTGGATGTCAACATTTGCATGGAAGCATGAGGATATGACAGGTATATCCAAGGATATTATAACACATAAGCTTGGTATTGACAGGTCATTCAAGCCGGTCCAACAAAAGAGAAGAAAATTTGCTCCGGAGCGAAATGTGATCATCCAAGAGGAAGTTGAAAGACTGTTGAGGAGCAAGATGATTAGAGAAGTGAAGTTTCCTAGATGGCTTGCGAATGTAGTCGTGGTGCAAAAGAAAAATGGGAAATGGAGAGTTTGTGTAGATTACACAGACTTAAACAAAGCATGTCCCAAAGACCCGTTTCTTCTACCTCATATTGATTCAATGGTAGATGCTACCGCCGGCCACGAGATGTTAACCTTCATGGATGCCTCTTCAGGATTTCAGCAAATCCAAATGGAATCCTCTGATCAGGAGGATATTGCTTTCATGACACCCACAGGTATTTATTGTTATACTGCTATGCCCTTTGGTTTGAAAAATGCAGGTGCAACATACCAGAGGTTGGTAAACATGATGTTTAAAGACAAGCTGGGGGACACCATGGAGGTATATATTGACGATATGGTGGTGAAATCTAAAAAGGCTGAGGATCACCTCCAGGATATTAAGGGAGCATTTGATATCCTGGATCAGTATAACATGAAACCGAATCCTGCTAAGTGCCATTTTGGAGTGGGGGCAGGATAGTTTCTAGGATATATGGTGACCAAAAGAGGCATAGAGGCGAGCCCGGAGCAGATTAGAGCTATCCTGGATATAAAATCACCTTCGAATATGAAGGATGTTCAACGGTTAACAGGCCGAGTAGCAGCATTGAACAGATTTATTTCAAGATCCTCGGAAAAATGCAAGGAATTTTATGATATCCTCAAGAAGAATAAAAAGTTCGAATGGGGAGCAAAGCATGAAGCAGCCTTGTAGGATTTGAAGCGATATCTCTTAACTGCACCTCTATTGATGAAGCATGAAAATGGTGAACCACTATCCCTATACCTCGCTGTATCAGGGAATGCTGTAAGTGCCGTTCTTATAAAGGACCATGAAGGTCAGCAATATCCTGTCTATTATGTTAGTCAAAGTTTACTAGATGCTGAAACTAGATATTCTCATCTAGAGAAATTGATATTAGCCCTAGTTATGGCATCAACAAAACTTAGACATTATTTTGAGACACATAGGATTCATGTTAAAACCAATTATCCTGTTAAAAACGTGCTTAGGAAACCCGAGATGTCGGGTAGGATGGCTAAGTGGTCAGTAAAACTAAGTGCTTATGACTTAGTATATGAGCCTAGAAATGCCATAAAGTCTCAGGCTTTAGCTGACTTTGTGGCTCATTTCAGTAGTGACATTCAAAATGAAGTAGATTTAGAAGTACAGCAGCTAGGAGAAAACTTAGAATGCTGGACATTGTATACTGATGGTGCATCTAACGTAAGAGGTGTAACCAATGAACAAATGAGGCAGCAACAGGAGACTAACCAAATGCTGTTAAGAGAAATACAACTCTTAAAAGCTAGCTCGAGCAGACCTGCTGAAGAAACTGTCACTCCTATACAGCCCAGGGCTTTGAACTTCAGTTCCGCAGTTTACACTGAGGATAACAGGGGGAATATCATCCCAAGCCATTCTCAGAATCATACCCCTGAGATACCCTCTTCGGTCAGGATGTCGACTGTGAGGAGTTCAGGATATGCTTCAGGATATGGCCAAAATCCTCAGACCGGTAATGTGTCAAATAATAATATCCTTGCTACTAACAACAATGGCTCTTTGCAGGATGCAGGTATGACATCAACATTTACCCGGGAGCTCCAAAAATTGAAGGACATGATATCCAGCGTACCTGGAGTGGTCCAGCCAATTCCGGAAGTATCCCAAGACAGTTACATGATATCCCGCTTTGCATATCCTATCTGTGATGCTGAAATACCAAAGAGATTCCAGACTCCCAACATGAAACTGTATTACGGGACTACGGATCCTGAGGAGCATATTGCCCAGTATAGGGAACAGATGGAAATCAATCCTATCCCTCCAGATCTCAAGGAAGCATGCTTATGCAAGGGATTTGGTTCTACCCTGACAGGATCAGCCTTAAAATGGCTGTTAAACATCCCTCCTCACTCAATTACTTCATTTGCTCATTTGGTTAATTTATTTAACAGTCAATTTTCTTGTAGTCGGAGTTTTGAGAAACTAACTAGTGATCTTTACAGGATAACTCAAGGGCCTCAGGAATCCTTGAGGGATTATGTGAACAAATTCAGTCGAGAATCCTTGGATATCCCACATCTTGATGTTGCAACAGCTGTGCAAGCTTTTAAGATGGGGTTACAAAAGGATTCTCAGTTTTATCAGGATCTTGTAATGAATCCCTGCAGGAATCTCGACGAAGCTCGTAACAGGGCTTTGAGATATATCCGTTTGGAAGATGACAAGAAGATGCAGGAGAGGATGAATTCTACCTCAACCTATGAATCAACTAACAGGAAATTAGAAACCTCATATAAGCCATATCCCTCCAAGCCATATGGCAGAAATGATAACAAGAAAGTGAATGCTGTTGAAGACGAGGATCCTGAAGAATATCCTGACTTATCTGAATACTGCTTTTCAGTTAATATACCTGAGTTAATGTATGCTATGCAGGGTTAGGGGACAAAGCTAGGTGGCCTCGAAAGAACCAGCAGAAAGCTGATTGGAAGGATAAATCTAAATGGTGTGCCTTCCATGAAGACTTCGGACATATGACCGAGGATTGCATTGCTTTAAGGAAAGAGATAAGTTACCTGTTAAGCAAAGGGTATCTGAAGGACTTGCTGGGAAGAAAGAAGAATAAAGGGCAGGATCCCGAGAAGAATCCTGAACGAGCAGCATTACCCCCAGAAGATGCCAAGATAATTAACTTTATTTCAGGAGGATCTGACATTTGTGGGACTTCGTATTCGGCGGCTAAGAGACATGCAAAGGAAGCTAAGAGTGAAAGGGGAGACAAACCAGTCAGGATGACTACCCTCACAACTGATAAAGTGATCACTTTCTTTAGCGATGACAAGGATACTGTTCAGGATCCTCACCATGATGCTTTGGTAATAACATTATATGTGGCTAACCATTTTGTACGCAGGATACTGGTAGACAACGGTAGTTCTGTCAATATAATTCAGCTGGAAACATTGAAGAGGATGAATGTATCTCCGATGGACATTACTTCGAAGTCCACTGTGCTCGTTGGCTTCAGTGGAGAAGCTAGAAATACTGTAGGAGAAATAAAGTTACCAGTATACGTTGAAGGGGTCAACTCGATACAATGCTTCTGTGTGATGGACTCCTTGTCCTACTATAACATCATACTGGGCAGGCCGTGGATCCATGACATGACATGAAGGCTGTGCCTTTGACTTATCACCAATGCATCAAGATTCCAACCCCTTGGGGGGTCGTCAAAGTTGATAGTGATCAGCAATAGGCGAAATAATGCTACTCATCCTCAATGAAATCCTCAACCAAGCCTAATCAAGCATAGCAATTAAAGATGCGGGCCCAGGATACCTTGGAAGCTTCGGAGCAAGATGTGAAGAAAATTATCCTAGATCGGGATAATCCTGATATCTCGGTGCTCGTAGGAACCAACATCCCTCAGGATATTGAAGAGCAGTTAACTAACTTTTTGAAATGCAGGATGTCGACGTTTGCATGGAAGCATGAGGATATGACAGGTATATCCAAAGACGTTATTACTCACAAACTTGGAATTGACAGATCATTCAAGCCTGTTCAGCAAAAAAGAAGGAAATTTGCTCCTGAGCGGAATACGATTATCCAAGAGGAAGTTGAAAGACTATTGAAGTCCATGATGATCAGAGAAGTCAAGTTCCCAAGGTGGTTGGCAAATGTGGTCGTAGTGCAGAAGAAAAATGGGAAATGGAGAGTCTGTGTAGATTACACGGACTTGAATAAGGCTTGTCCCAAAGATCCGTTCCCCCTTCCTCATATCGATGCAATGGTGGATGCCACTGCTGGGCATGAAATGTTAACGTTCATGGACGCATCCTCAGGATTTCAGCAGATTCAAATGGAGCCTTCGGATAAGGAGGATACTGCTTTCATGACACCAACAGGTATATATTGCTATACTGCTATGCCTTTCGGTTTGAAAAATGCAGGTGCAACATACCAGAGATTAGTGAACATGATGTTCAAAGATAAGCTGGGGGACACCATGGAGGTATATATTGACGATATGGTGGTGAAATCTAAAAAGGCTGAGGATCACCTCTAGGATATCAAGGGAGCATTTGATATCCTGGATCAGTATAACATGAAGCTGAATCCTGCTAAGTGCCATTTCGGAGTGGGGGCAGGAAAGTTTCTTGGATATATGGTGACGAAAAGGGGGATAGAGGCAAGCCCGTAGCAGATTAAAGCTATCCTGGATATAAAATCACCCTCGAATATGAAGGACGTACAACGGTTAACAGGCCGAGTAGCAGCTTTGAATAGATTTATTTCAAGATCCTCGGAAAAATGCAAGGAATTCTATGATTTCCTCAAGAAGAATAAGAAATTTGAATGGGGAGCAAAGCATGAAGCAGCCTTGCAGGATTTGAAGCTATATCTCTCAACTGCACCTCTATTGATGAATCCTGAAAATGGTGAACCACTATCCCTATACCTCGCTGTATCAGGGAATGCTGTAAGTGCCGTTCTTATAAAAGACCATGAAGTTCAGCAATATCCTGTTTATTATGTTAGTAAAAGTTTGTTAGATGCTGAAACTAGGTATTCTCATTTAGAAAAATTGATATTAGCTCTAGTCATGGCATCGACAAAGCTTAGACATTATTTTGAGACACATAGGATCCATGTTAAAACGAATTATCCTGTCAAAAATGTGCTTAGGAAACCAGAGATGTCAGGCAGGATGGCCAAGTGATCAGTAAAGTTAAGTGCTTATGATTTAGTATATGAACCTAGAAATGCCATAAAGTCCCAGGCTTTAGCTGACTTTGTGGCTGATTTCAGTAGTGACATTCAGGACGAGGTAGACCTAGAAGTTCAACAGTTAGGAGAGTCTTCAGGATCCTGAACATTATATACTGATGGTGCATCCAATATAAGAGGTGTAGGTTTAGGTATACTACTAAAATCGCCACAGGGGGACATATTACCCCAGGCTATTAGGTGTGAATTTCCTGCTACGAATAATGAGGCAGAATATGAAGCTTTAATTGCAGGATTAGAATTGGCTAAGAATACGAGTATCAAGAATTTGCAAGTATATGTTGACTCCTTGTTAGTTACTAACCATTTTAATGGATCCTATGCAGTCAAGGGTGAGAAATTAATCGAGTACCTCGATATTCTCAAAAAATTAGCAGGATATTTTGATGTTTTTACACTTGAACAGGTACCAAGGGAGGATAATGCTGAAGCAGATGCCTTAGCAAATCTGGGATCATCGATCAGGATACCAGAAGGAACCCAAATACCAATATTACATGTCTTATATCCTGCAACGAATCCTCGGGATAAAGAAGTAGCGGGTATTCAGGATCCTGGAGCAGAGCATCCTGAAGAGGATCCTAAATCCTGGACGGCTCCAATCATGAGATATCTCAAAGAAGGACACATCCCCGGAAATGAAAATCCTAAGGCATTTAGGATGAAGGTATCACGATTCACTATTATAAATAATGTTTTATACAAGAAATCTCTTGCAGGACTGTATTTGAGGTGCTTGGAGGATCCTGAAGCCAAAGAAGTACTTCAGGATATACATGAAGGGGATTGTGGTAACCATACTGGGGGCAGGTCGTTATTCTCAAAAGTATTAAGGACAGGATATTATTGGCCAACAATGAGAAAAGATGCCGCAGAATATGCTCGAAGATGTGATGCATGTCAAAGACATAGTAATATATTGCATCAGCCTGCTGAACCGTTATATCCTATTGTTTCCCCTTGGCCATTTATGAAGTGGGGTATGGATATAGTGGGAAAGCTTCCAAAGGCTCTAGGAGGGAAGGTTTTTATGTTGGCAATGACATATTATTTCTCCAAATGGGTTGAAGCCGAGGCATTTGTCCAAGTCAGGGATCAAGAAGTAGTATCCTTCATCAAGAGAAATATCCTGACCAGATTCGGAGTACCAGCCGAGATAATCTGTGACAATGGTTCTCAGTTTATGAGCAAGAGAACTACTGACTTTTGCAAGAGCTGGGGAATCAAAATGATAACATCTACTCCGGTACATCCTCAAGCGAATGGACAAGCAGAATCCTCAAACAAGATAATTGTCAATAACTTAAAGAAGAGACTTGGAGCCAAAAAAGGAAGATGGGCAGAAGAATTACCCTTTGTTTTGTGGGCTGATAGGACAACGGTAAAGAATGCAACAGGCCAAACCCCATTTTCCTTGGTATTTGGAGCAGAAGCAATGATTCCAACGGAAATGGCAATACCTACTGCAAGATCTACCCTACGGGATCCTGAACAGAATCCTGAAGCCTTGTGTCAGGATTTGGATACTATAGATGAAAAAAGGGATGCAGCAAGGCTAAGGATTGCAGCATATCAACAAAGAATATCCAGAGCATATAACAAGAATATTAGGACCAGAAGATTTAAGGTTGGAGATTGGGTGTTAAGAAAGGCTTTTCAGAATACTACTAATCCTGACCGATGGCAAGCTAGCTCCAAAATGGGAAGGACCATATGAAGTTGAATCAGAAGCAGGGAAAGGAGCATATAGACTCAAGAATATGAAAGGGGATATGCTACCGAGATCTTGGAATGCTATACACCTTAAGCTTTATTTCAAGTGAGTTTAGAATTTAATTTCTAACTCAGGATGGTATGAACTCTATCTTTTTTAAATATGTTTGGTTTAATTTATTTTTTGAAACCCAATACTAACTTAAGCATCGGAGGGGTGTTAGCCAAGCTAACACCCACCTTAGTTTAAGGATTTTTTGCAATATATGTTTCGGGATGTAGCTCCAGGATGCTCACTCAGGATATTTCAGAAGATTAGAGGATTGGCCCCCTCTCTCACGTACAAGGGATCCTGATCCCTTCACAGGTTTAAAGGTATTCACCTTTCTTCCGAATTGGATTTAAACACTCCGCCTGGGGCGCAAGTTATTCAGGGATAGTTCAAGGTGGCGGGACCAGTCCATGTAAAAGTGGCTGACAATTTCGTTACTGTTGGCTATATCCTGAATCCTAAAGGTATATGAGGATTGATCACCCTCTCTCACGAAAGGGTATTTTCATACTCTCTAAGGTTTAAAGGTTTTCACCTTTCTAAGTCTTGGAGTTTATACACTCCCGCCTGTAGCGCACGAAAATTTGGGATTTTCCCCAGGATACAAGGAGTTTATTTCCAGAACATTCTTGGGTTTTACCCCTGTAACATGAAAAATTGTCTATACAATGGGAACTGATATCCAGAAGATTTCTAAGTATTTGAAGACATTGTACACAGGGGACATTCCTACTAAAGCAATGGTGTAAAGCTCAAAGGATGAGGCTTGGAACTAATGCACTAAGTGTCTCAGACAGGGGACATCTTCGTTGGGAAAGTTGCAAAGCGATTGAGGTTTGATAAATAGGGTTATACCCTATTCCTGGTACGATCTTTCCTTTGTAAACATCGTTTAAGTTTTTGATAATACTATGTTTGGTAAAAGGTTAAATATCCTGATATATTCTCAAAATATATTTTCAAAATACTTCTTAGAATATTTGAAACTAATACTAGTTTGAAACTTTGATCATTTAAGTATTATCAAAACAGGTTTTGGAAAAGTGGACTGCTTTTCACTCTTTAAAAAGCTTTCTACAAAGTTGAACAGATCTAATAACAGTTTTTATTATATATCATTGAGCATATTGATCAGGATATTTTTGAAAGATAATTGTACGAAATTTTGTAAAGCTAAGTACTAAGAAAGATGGAAGATAATAGCAAGAAATATGAAAGATGAAATTATTTGAAACAATCAGTACTAGTTGATAACCGAAGGTTTCATCCTGAAACCCAGGACCCATCCACCTTCGGCTATCGAATTGTTTTGATGCAGAAATAAAAATTGTTCATAAAACATAAAATTGTTCAAACAATTTAAAGGAAATAAGCTTTAGGGGGCAGTGCCTTCTTCGTCCATAATGATTTCAGCAGCGTCCGTCTTGGCATCCGGCTCAGCATCCTTCTCAGCATCGGTTGCTTTTTCAACTGCTTTGGAAGATTCTTCGGCAGCTGGTCTGGAAGAAGTGCCGCCGAGGTTCTTTAGCTTGGTCTCCCAGGCACTGACATCCCAAGAAGGGCATTCAAAACCTAATGTTTTGGCTTCATGGGCCATCTTCAACCTGGCTTGGAGGAGAGAAGTGACGACGGAACTCTTAAGGCTTTCCCGGTAGGTGACCATATCCCGTTCATGTTGCACATGGGCAGCTTCAAGATCGGCTTGGGCTTGAAGAGTAGCTTTGTTGAGAGCAGTCTGGTGTTCTTGAATCATAGCTTTGAACTTCTCCTCGTAATGACGAGATTTGGCGGCTGCAATCATGCCTTGATCAGAGATTGTGACTTCTGCTTCCTTTAACTTGGATTCAAGCGTCTTGTTAAGCCTGCAGGATTCTTGATATAGATGAACCAGACACTCAAGACCCTGCGAAAGTAATATGACAGGTATTAATATTGATAAATCTTTGTAAATAAGCTGCAGGATGTGGTTTGAGAATACTAACCTGGTTAAGAAAGGAAGTCATGAACCCGCTAGCTTCAATGAACCCGTGCTTCTCATAGGGAAATGTGTCAAAAATGACAGGGGTATCATGCTCTTTCCTTTTACGGGAACTTGAACTCTGGGGCTTAGTAGCCGGCGAAGGTTTGGGAATGACGATGGCTTTGGAACTGCTGGGTTTGGAAGAGGCTGTGGCTTTGGGACTAGGTTCCTTCTTGACCTGAACCTGATCAGAATAAATGTCCAACTCGTCGAGGTCAAAGACTTCAGGGATCTTGGCCGGTGCTGCATAAAGGGAAAAGTTTTGCATTATTATTACTTTTAATACTAACTAATTATTTTGAAAGTAATCCTTACCAGACATTTCAGATGACGAGTATTGACTGGAACTCGGGACGTGTGTGGTGAAAGTCCTGTCTATTACAGGTAATTGGTAAACAGTTTTGATTCTTTCCTCTGATTCAGCGGTAGGGGGAGCTACTTCCTTGAAATTCACTGCATAAGGATCGAAAAGAAGGATATTAGTAAGAGATAGAAACTTAGAGGTACATAAGAATATTTATGACCCTACCGGTGGTTAACCACTCCACCGGAAGGTTGGCACCCTCAGCAATGGAGTTCCGTCTGACAAAGAAAAATTTGCGTTGCCATCCGTCTTCGTTTTTGGTGGCTTTAAGAATAAGGGGTTTGCTAGAGGCCGAGAAAAGCAAGAACCGGCTAGAGCCGTGGGATCGGAGGCGATAAGCAATAGGCAGATCCTCGATGCAGAGGTCGGGACAATGAAGGTTTTTTATTTGGTTGAGTACGATTAATACTCTCCAAATCATGGGCATGGTTTGAGCAAAAGAGATGCCAGTGGTTCGGAAGAATTGCATCATGAATTCAGGAAAGGGATGTCGAAGACCCAGCGAAAAGGGGTATGCTGGAAAGCAAACCCAATCTGCGGAAGAAACATCCGATCGAATTGACCGATCGAACGGTCTAAAGACTGTGTTATCTGGGAAAGCACCGGAAGCTCTCAAAACCGCGATGTCTGCGTTGTCGAAAGCACAGACCTCCTTTTCAGGATTTTTGAGGAGATTCTGCTGAGTGAAGATCTCGGCAGCCATTACGAATAAGGCAAGAAAAATTGATAGAAAGTGAATGAGAAATGGGGAATTACCTGGAGACTCTGTTGAAGATATCTGCTTTTCAATCAAGAAGAGAGAAGATATAGGGGCATTGTGGATCTCCATTGAGCTAAAAGCGCGTTGGAGGTTATGATGTGATCTTGACCGTCGCTTCGTTTTAAATGCCTTGAATTACGGGATAAAACTTTTAAAATATATCTGTTGGATTGGTATACCAACCGATATATTTGGGGACAATTGTTATGGCTCATTTTCTAAGCATACATATCTTGAACTATATCCTGCTTTTAATTGTTTATCTGTGATCAGGATACTTGACGGGGATATTTCTAACATCCTAGGTGATATCATGGGGTATATTGAATTAATCACGTGCAGGTTAAAGACTGGGACTTGCCAACGGTCAAATGGACTCCATCTCCTCAAGACTCGGGCGTATTTGTTAAAGGAGAGACGTTGAACCCGAAAGACCAGGTCTACAACGTTCGACTAAGGAATATTCGTTGGATCCCGGTTATGTAGGATAGTTAGTTACATTTGTTTTACTATAAATAAATGGGTGCGGATCAGATTAAGGCACAACGCAACTTTCACACCACTCTCAAACACTTCTGCTTTCGAGCTTTCAACAATCACTACACACAAACACTTGTAATCGAATTACACTTAGTTGATCCGCACCACATCCTGCACTGTATCCTGATATTTGAAGCAATAGAAGAACAAGGCAGCTGCGATTGTCAGCTCCCGAGGTTTTATGCCGGCGATCTAGATTGATCAAGGGCTTTCCTCGTACATCTCGTGTCACCCTTTACATTTTTGTTCATTGTTTGATCACAGATACAGCTCTATATCCTAAGCCGTATCCTGAAACTGTTTTTGCAAATAATTTGAATACATATTTTCGACACACTTTTCTAGCACACTACCTCACTTAACTAATTTGATCACTTAATTGCTTCGGTAATTTTTGACCAAAACACTTATGACTTAGTATATGAGCCTAGAAATGCCATAAACTCTCAGGCTTTAGCTGACTTTGTGGCTGATTACAGTAGTGACATTCAAAATGAAGTAGATTTAGAAGTACAGCAGCTAGGAGAAAACTTAGAATGCTGGACATTGTATACTGATGGTGCATCTAACGTAAGAGGTGTAGGTTTAGGTATACTACTAAAATCGCCACAGGGGGACATATTACCCCAGGCTATTAGGTGTGAATTTCCTGCTACTAATAATGAGGCAGAATATGAGGCTTTAATTACAGGATTAGAGTTGGCTAAGAATATGAGTATCAAGAATTTGCAACTATATGTTGATTCTTTGTTAATCACTAATCACTTTAATGGAACCTATGCAGTTAAGGGAGAAAAGTTAATCGAGTATCTCGAAATTCTCAAAATATTAGCAGGATATTTCGATATTTTTACACTTGAACAGGTACCAAGAGAGGATAATGCTGAAGCTGATGCCTTGGTAAATCTGGGATCATCGGTCAGGATACCGGAAGGAACCCGAATACCAATATTACATATCCTATATCCTGCGACGAATCCTCAGGATAAGGAAGTAATAAGTATTCAGGATCCTGATGATGAGTATCCCGAGGAGGATCCTAAGTCTTAGACGCCTCCAATCATGAGATATCTCAAGGAAGGACACATCCCAAAGAATGAGAATCCTAAAGCCTTTAGAATGAAGGTATCATGATTCACTATTATAAATGATGTTTTGTATAAGAAATCTCTTGCAGGATGATGCGTGTGAAGTGTTATATATATTAGGTGTATATTTTAAGCCCCTTTTACACTTATTTTTAGCCAAGTTTTAAATTTATAAAACACGATATTTTACTAACACTAAACACACATATGGGTAAGTGCACCCATCGTGAGCGTAGTATAGTGTTGGTAAGATACCGAGGTCGTCCAAGGACACAAGAGCTTTTAATACCAGTTTATCCTCAACGTCTAATCAAATTAAAAAGTTTAGAAAAATGTTTTAAACTAAGAAAAATAAAAACTAACTAAAATGCTGAAAATAAAATTAAAAAGAAAAACAGATAAACAAGATGAATCACTTGGTTCCGACTCGTATCTAGTGTAACCTTTGATTATTTCCGCACTTTTGCACTATTTTAAGAGATTATCTTAGTTATTGTAGTAGGCCCCTCTTTTGAAGGTGACGTTACCCTCACCCCAGTAGTTTGAGTCAGCAAGGATACAATCCTAAAAGGGTGGATTATTGGAAGATAATTAATTAAGTTATTAATGCAAATTATGGTAGGCCCCTCTTTTGGAGGTGGCGTTACCCTCGACTAAGTAGTCTGAGTCAGCAGGGATACAGTCCTAAATAGCCGAGTTATAGTATTAATAGTAGTTAACTTATGAGGGGATCAAAGAGTTTGGACCCCCGCCATCCAATACCGTTAAGTATTGAAGGAGGTCCTACTAAATTTGACCCAGGTCCATTGCAGGACCTCTAAACGCTGAACAATGGCAAGACCTTTACCAAACCGTTCCCTTAACCCCCGACCAGGTAGCCAACATACCTCCATATAGACCGTGGAGATATGAATGGTGAAAATATTTTATTTTATATAGACAGTAAAATAATGCCAAGACACTACGGACAAACGATAAGGAAAGATCACCTTCAACATAAGCAACTAGTTATTAAAGTCATTAATACAAAACCAAATAAAAAGTGCAAAAAGATTAGAAATAAAAAGTATTACACTAGACACTTTGTCTTCACCAAGTGATGTAAGAGACTTAGGCAAACATGGCCTTGATTGTCAAGAACTCTTACGATCAATCTTGGATCCCGAGATGACTCACACACTCTACGATGGACAATGGATGATGGTGGTGGATGATGGTGTTATGGTGGTGGTGGGTGGTGGGTGAAGTGTGAGAGATGTGGTGTGCCAAGGGATGGTTTGAGCTTGAGCCAAGCACTTCTATTTATAGGCTGAACAGAAGCTCGGCACGGCCCCGTGTCCACATCCTTCTCTTTCTTCATTTAATGCAGTTTTGTCTTTTTAGTTGACCACGCCCCCGTGTCCGGTGAGCACGACCCCGTGGTGCAGAAGAATCTTTGTACTATGCAGATAGATTTGCTGGATTGTGCGAATCTTATAGTTGCCCACGGCCCCCTGTCCGCTGAGCACGGCCCCGTGGTGGGCAATAGAAGCTTCTACCACTTTGTCTTTTCTGCTGACACTTGGGCACGCCCCCGTGCTGGCTGAGCACGGGGCGTGTTCAGGCTTCTGATCTCTTGTTTTGCTTGGGAAGATGCTGTCATGGGGTCGGGCATGTCACGTCTTGTTCCTTTTCTTGTATTTATGTTAGATTTCGAGGTCTTTTTGCTTCTTTTGTTAATTTGAGCTCATTTAATCCTGAAAATACAAAAGGAAGACAAAAGCACACTTTTTCCAACATTAATACTAAAAAATGGTTAGTTTTATGCCTCATTTGATGAAATTTATATGTTGCATTTTTAACACATCAAATACCCCCACACTTGAATCTTTGCTTGTCCTCAAGCAAAACTCTTTAATATGTCCTATATCACTCCCAAATGGAATGGGTAGAGAAGAAGGTTTTTGGGCTTGTCGTAGAGTGTCGGGATTTCCAAGATTCTTTATTTAATTTAATTTTTATTTATTTTACAATCCTATTCGTCATGATTTATTTAAAACTTTTCATAAGATAAATTACTTATTAGGGCATAACATGCCTCTTTAAAATTCTATTTATATACAAGTTCACATACCTCACGGGGATCACTCAACACTCGGCCGAAAATGTATTTTTGTGGATCACTCGAGAGCGGCATGGGACTTACTCCTACCATAGGCTTGCCAAGCAATCAATCCTCCTCTTTTTTAACTTATATACCTTTGTAAATATCAAGAGGACTTTGTGGGTGAAGGGTTAGGCTTGGGTTAAAGGTAGGTGGTTGGGTTGGTGGTTAGTGGCTAGTAGAAAAAAGGCGAAAAGCGTAACAAGTGTCGGTTTTCGTAAGACTTTCTATTTTTGTAATTTTTATTTTGATGAAGCTATTATTCAAACAAAGTTATTTTTGATGAACTTGTTTGTTTATTTTCTTTTGCTTCATCATCAACACAAAATTTATTTATTTATTTTTATTTTTTTATTTTTTTTTAAAAGTCATATGAAAAATCGAACTTGTTACTAAAACAAAGGGGTAAAAATGAAAAAGGTTTTGGTGGGTAAAAAGGGTGTTTGGTTTGGGTTATGAAATGAAAAGGTTTAGGCTCAAATGGGCTAACTAGGGGGATTTTGGGTAGGTGGTAAAAAAAAGAAAAATAATGGTGTAGAAATAAAAAGGGTTAGTCCTAATGCCTCCATCATTTACTTACTCGGGTTTAAGTTGGTAAGGACCGGGAATGTATCGTCATGGCAAGTTCTAGAGTCGTAAGAACCAAGCGGCTATTCACACAAGAAACGAAAAATGAGCATTTAGTCAAATGATATGTAAGTGTTTGCTCAATAAAGGCTCAAAACTCACTTTTGTGGGAATGGGTTTTTATGTGATCAGGTATATATAATCAAATTTTAACTAAGCTTGTCATGCCTTTTCATAATTTTCATATGTTGGTTCTTTTTATCACGACGCTATCGGTTGTAAATTCGTAAAAATATAACCTTTTTAGAACTTGAAATTCCCGAGTTAAACCTAGACAAGAAAAAAAAATGAAAATTTTTGAAAAAAAATTTGGGGTGATTAGCGATTCCAATAGAGTTTTGTGTAAGGCTTGTATTTAGGACTTGTAAGATTCAAGGTTTTAGCATCCCCCCACACTTAAATTACACATTGTCCTCAATGTGTCCCAAAAATAAGTTTTTAGGTTGATTGAATGTGTGAAAGGTGTGAAAAAGCAAAAATTTTTGTGTTACTGGGTGCTGAACACGGCCCCATGTTGTCCGGGCACGGCCCCGTGTTCAAGTGCCAGTAACAAAATTAAAACAGGAGAAACAGAAGTCTGGACACGGGGGCGTGTTGGGTGAACACGGCCCGTGTCCAGTTACCTGAACTGGGTCTTTTTCTGCAGACTGTGCAGCACGGGGCCGTGTTGGGTGGACACGACCCGTGCCGAGCTTACTGTAAACGAAGAAATTTGTCGGACGGTTCTGTTATCCTGCATGGAGTGCTGGTTCAAGTTTTCCTTGCATCCTTTTCCATCTCAAGTGTGTTTTATTCCATTCAACACCATTCAAACACCAAATTAACTAAAACCATCATTCATTAATCATAGAGAGAATTATATAATAGTCCTAGAAATTAAAATATTAGCTAGTTAGGTCAAAGAAACACAAGAAATCCAATCCCAGAAGTTTCTAGCCTACTATTTATTCTACTAGCAAAATTTCCGAAAAGATAGATCTCTCGGTTAAAAGTGGCTTGACAACTTCTTCCTCCGGTTATGGGCTCCTCATACATCGGCAAGCCACTCTTCGATCTCCCTAGGGAGAAGAAAAGCGGCTCATGAGCATTGGGTTGAGGAGGTGTAACTTCCACCGGGATTTCTTGGAGTTCTTCAAGAGGAGGCTCCGCTGGAATGTCGTCCCAACCGGTAGGATTTTGGATTCCAAGTGCGAGGTTCCAATCCTCTTGAGGGAGGATTGGTTCCATAGGAGGTGTTACCAGAATGTTTAACCTCTGGTGCAAGAGGTTTATTTCCTGGAAACTGTTTTCCAACCCCACCGAGAGATAGTTTATACGGTCAATGAGGACCTCCTCCACTGAAGTCATCTCGTCAAGTGCTTCACGTAGCGCCATTACGTATCTTACGAGAGTTGCTTCAATCGATGGCCTCCTTTCCCGTCGACTGTTCCTTGAGTGTGCAGAAGAGGTTCCGCTGTTTTGGCTAGACATTCTACGAAAACAAACCAAAAACAGTTTGTTTTAATGAAACAGTACCACGGGCACGGCCCCGTGCTCAATGAGCACGGCCCCGTGTTCAACTTTCTGCAGATTTTTAAAACAAGGAATCTTGGGGTTTCAAATTATTTTCTTAACTTATGAAGCTTTTTGAGCAGAAATAACTTAAAACAATGTTGTGTAACTTATTTTTAACAAGATTCCTTGAACAAAAATTCAATAAACATCACAACAAAGCTTGAAATCAAGCTTTAATGGAGTTCTTGGTGCAAGAAAGATGAAGAAGAAGGCAATAGATAAAAGAGGAAAGGACAAGATGCTTGTAAGAACCTTCTTTTAGAACATACCTAGGATGGTAAGTCAGAAAATCCTTTCAAATCTCTGTCCCTGGATGGTCCAAATGTGCAGGGTTCTTGGCTGCATTTATAGAAAACGACAGCGTGCTGGACATGGCCCCGTGTCGGCTGGACACGGCCCCGTGTGCAGACAAGATCCTGACACGTTTTGTCCGTATTCTGACAAAAGTCAGAAGGGAATCTTTTGGTGGACACGGGGGCGTGTTGACCTGGGCACGGCCCCGTGTCGGAAGGCTGTTTTATGAAGTGCGTCTATTTTTAAGGAACTTTTCCGGATCGGGCGGTTCCTTACTGGATGGAACAACCCCAAAGTGCCTAAGATACCTTAATTGATCTAGATTAAGACGAGAACGCAAGAGGTTGTCGGTGAGGGTGATTCCTATGCTATATGTAGGTGGACAAGTCCAACCCTTTTCCGGGCTCTCGTTAAAGAAGGTGTATGTCGAATCGCTCAGGTCTATGTATGCATCGAACGAAGTCGATGGGGAGTCCTTCACGGCACAATCAACACAGGGACGACTATCGCTCAAGTCCTCACTAGAGTTAGAAGTATCATTAGAAACAATGAAGTTGTTTGAATGCGTTTCCAACCTTTCTTCTTGGTTATCGTCTTGGAAAAGATTATTGAAATCTTCCCTAAGTTCTTTTAACCAATTAATAATTAGATCTTCTAGTTGAAATAATTCATCGAGAAGCATTTCTCCTAGAATATTTGGTTGGGCGCATTCGAGGGAGAGATAGGGATTATTTTTACTTTCGCCCCTCTTAAGGATACTAGGAAATGATGGGTCTATATAGTGGGGTTTATAATTTAGAAAAAAAGCATTCTAATTCTTTATGGTTACCACCACATAATTGACACCACATAGTACCATAAGAGTGCCGAAAGTAAAAAGTATCAGTATCACTCATGTTTGTGTCAGAAATTACCAATCGTCGGGATCTTACGGTTCTGTTTTCAGTAACTGAAACTTGGGCACGGGGGGCGTGTTTAGTGGGCACGGCCCCATGTTCAGCTTACTGTCTGACTTAAAACAAGATTGCCAGTTCCAATGATTGGGCACGGGGCGTGTTCAGCGGGCACGGCCCGTGCTGGGTTCTGCAGAAGCAGAAAAAACTTAAAAAAAAATCCTAAAAAAATGAAAAATAAGAAAAACGATTAGGCCGTTGATTCCTAACTTTCTTAAAATCCTTGTGTCCCCGGCAACGGCGCCAAAAACTTGATGCGTGTGAAGTGTTATATATATTAGGTGTATATTTTAAGCCCCTTTTACACTTATTTTTAGCCAAGTTTTAAATTTATAAAACACGATATTTTACTAACACAAAACACACATATGGGCAAGTGCACCCATCGTGAGCGTAGTATAGTGTTGGTAAGATACCGAGGTCGTCCAAGGACACAAGAGCTTTTAATACCGGTTTATCCTCAACGTCTAATCAAATTAAAAAGTTTAGAAAAATGTTTTAAACTAAGAAAAATAAAAACTAACTAAAATGCTGAAAATAAAATTAAAAAGAAAAACAGATAAACAAGATGAATCACTTGGTTCTGACTCGTATCTAGTGTAACCTTTGATTATTTCCGCACTTTTGCACTATTTTAAGAGATTATCTTAGTTATTGTAGTAGGCCCCTCTTTTGAAGGTGACGTTACCCTCACCCCATAGTTTGAGTCAGCAAGGATACAATCCTAAAAGGGTGGATTATTGGAAGATAATTAATTAAGTTATTAATGCAAATTATGGTAGGCCCCTCTTTTGGAGGTGACGTTACCCTCGACTAAGTAGTCTGAGTCAGCAGGGATACAGTCCTAAATAGCCGGGTTATAGTATTTATAGTAGTTAACTTATGAGGGGATCAAAGAGTTTGGACCCCCGCCATCCAATACCGTTAAGTATTGAAGGAGGTCCTACTAAATTTGACCCAGGTCCATTGCAGGACCTCTAAACGCTGAACAATGGCAAGACCTTTACCAAACCGTTCCCTTAACCCCCGACCAGGTAGCCAACATACCTCCATATAGACCGTGGAGATATGAATGGAAAAAATCTTTTATTTTATATAGACAGTAAAATAATGCCAAGACACCACGGACAAACGATAAGGAAAGATCACCTTAAACATAAGCAACTAGTTATTAAAGTCATTAATACAAAACCAAATAAAAAGTGCGAAAAGATTAGAAATAAAAAGTATTACACTAGACACTTTGTCTTCACCAAGTGATGTAAGAGACTTAGGCAAACATGGCCTTGATTGTCAAGAACTCTTACGATCAATCTTGGATCCCGAGACGACTCACACACACTACGATGGACAATGGATGATGGTGGTGGATGATGGTGTTATGGTGGTGGGTGGTGGGTGAAGTGTGAGAGAGGTGGTGTGCCAAGGGATGGTTTGAGCTTGAGCCAAGCACTACTATTTATAGGCTGAACAGAAGCTCAGGCACGGCCCCGAGTCCAGTAGGCACGGCCCCGTGTCCACATCCTTCTCTTTCTTCATTTAATGCAGTTTTGTCTTTTTAGTTGACCACGCCCCCGTGTCCGCTGAGCACGACCCCGTGGTGCAGAAGAATCTTTGTACTATGCAGATTTGCTGGATTGTGCGAATCTTATAGTTGACCATGACCCCGTGTCCGCTGAGCACGGCCCTGTGGTGGGCAATAGAAGCTTCTACCACTTTGTCTTTTCTGCTGACACTTGGGCACGCCCCCGTGCTGGCTGAGCACGGGGCGTGTTCAGGCTTCTGATCTCTTGTTTTGCTTGGGAAGATGCTGTCGTGGGGTCGGGCATGTCACGTCTTGTTCCTTTTCTTGTATTTATGTTAGATTTCAATGTCTTTTTGCTTCTTTTGTTAATTTGAGCTCATTTAATCCTGAAAATACAAAAGGAAGACAAAAGCACACTTTTTCCAACATTAGTACAAAAAAAGGGTTAGTTTTATGCCTCATTTGAGGAAATTTATATGTTGCATTTTTAACACATCACAGGACCATATCTGAGGTGCTTGGAGGATCCCGAAACCAAAGAAGTACTTCAGGATATACATGAAGGGGATTGTGGTAACCATACTGGGGGCAGGTCCTTATTCTCAAAAGTATTAAGGACAGGATATTATTGGCCGACGATGAAGAAAGATGCCACAGAATATGCTCGAAGATGTGACACATGTCAAAGACATAGTAACATTGTTAGGACCGGTTTTGACTCCGAAACGATTGCGAGCCAAACGTGTGACGTGCGGAATCCGTACACGAACGTGACCGAACACACGAGACGTAATATAATAGGTGATTCTATTAACAGATCTGAAATCGTACAAGCACCTGAATCACGATGAGCACTCTCTCTCTAGCTTCTCTCTCTAACACTAGAGCTCTCCAAAGTGCAAAATGCCAAAAGTCCTAAACTCTAACCCTAACACATCTATTTATAGGCCAAGGCTTATAAGAGCTTTCCTCTTATTTACAATATTGCCACCTTGCCTTTTACTCTAGATATTACAATATAAGGCTAGGTTTAAACTGTTTCAGCTACGGTCTTGAGATGACGGAGGCGATAGACATACTGCACTAACAGACTCCGCCTTGAATATTGCCGCAGTCAATCTCAAACATTTAGTCAGACTCGTAGCTTTTGGTCTTTCTCTCTCTCACTGAGTCTTCTTGAAGCTTTAACACGTTTTCAGCAATGAAGACTCCCTCTTGCTTGAACAGAATCCCGGTGGATCTGTTTTCAGCTTTAGCTTCTTCCTTTCGATAGACTCTTCAGGCTCCCCCTTTCGTCAAGCTTCCGTGCTTTGGGATCGACACCTGGCTTTCCGGTTACAAGATCTTCTGGGAAAGATACCTGGCTCCTTGCATGCTTCCCCTTGCGTTGAGCTCGTCTTTAGACTCCCCCTTAGACTCAGCTATCGGGATCGTAGTCTGGTATAGCATCTGCAATCCTCAAACATTTATAAGTAAAAACATTTTGATCATCCAGGACTGAAAACCCTGGCTCTCTCAGCATAAGCTAAAATTTTAACAATGAAAGCATTTTCGGTTTTCCAGGAATCATGACCTGGCTCGATTAAACTTTCTAAATCAAGATCCTGGCTCTAAAATATAATAATATGAATATATCCAGAAATACTTGATACTCTCCCCCTATCAACAATCTTCGTAGATTTGGCAATTTTAGCGAACATGATTGGAAATTGGCTCTATTCAATGGATTTTAACAATATGAGCATCCAAATCCTCCATGGTTAATCATCCAAGTCGAAATTAATGACCTTGGAGATATCACAAACTGTTTTTGACTTTTGATTTTAAAAATTTCAAGTTTCAAATTAATGAACTTGTTTTATTTCCAGAAACACAATCAGCATACTTAGATTTTGAAACTCAGCTCTCAGACATCGGTTGTCGAAAATAAAGCAGAATCAAAAATCTTTTTGTATTTTTCTGAAAATATAAAGCATTAAAGAAATATGTACAAACATATTTACACAAAATATTTTTGTTTGAGTATGCGTTAGAGGATCATATCAGTTTTTGACAAGTCACAAGTACCGTTGAGCTTAGTTACACATTAAGAATTAAACAATTCACTTAGATTGTCGATATACTGGTCCACTTAAATTTTTACACAAATTTCAACTGATTCAGGATACGAATTAAGTGTATTAAGAACTTAAACTCATTCATGTGTCCCACCTCTTGAATATACTCCCGTGTCCAGATCCCAATATCCAGTCTTACAGGTGAGTATACCTAGATGATATCTGTAAGGGGAATAAATTATGAAACCATACGAGCTCAGGTCAGAACTTCCGTTCCGCAGAGAACTCCGGTTTGACTTTAGGTGTGTCCCCTTTAGAGGATCTTTTGTATTACAACAACAATGACTATCAATTTTATTGTTTCATTAATTTGCTGAGGGCGGCGCTATATTTCAAGCAAGCAGAAAGTATTCTCCGGGGACTAGGCCATTGCTTCCACAATATCAGAAGTCCCGGGATAATATCCCAGATATCACTAAGCATAAAGACCTAGTATCTCAAAAAGAGGGGTCCTTCAAACGAGATTTCAGGGGTTACCTATATATCCAAGTAGTGTTCCCCACGAAATAAGCAAGTTTGAATTCAGGTTTATATCCCGAAAAAGTTTACTAAATGTATAAAAACCTACTGACACATCCATGGTGAGATCGTTAAACACATTTTAACTTTCCAATTCTTTAGCGTACTGTAACTGTCTACTGATGTACTATCATTTCCACTTTTTACACAAAAACTCAATTTTTTCATTTTATCATGTTTTTGACTTTTTCAAATTTTCAAATGTTTTTGGATTTTCTGACAATATTACTCCCCCTAAAATGCAAAATCATTTAAAAGAAAATTTGACAACCAATACTGATAGCTTTGTCTCGCCATCCATTTTCTGCTTAATGTGCTCTGTTTTGCAGAAAATCTAATATAAAGTACCCCCATGATTTACAACACATTGATATTTACAGTTTGAAAACCGTTTTTCAATCTTGTGAAAATAATCATGTTTGTTCAGCCGTGAGGGTTTCGGCATATTCAATCAATATATTTTTGAAATTTTTGATTTTTTTTTACAAAATTTAAAAACAAACATATTTTTGATTTTTCAAGATTTTGACAAAAATAAAAACATATTTTTGGTTTTTAAATTTTCAATTTTTAGGGTTTTGAAATATTGTTTATTTATGTACATAAACCAAACAAACTCCCTGTTCAACCAAACCAGGGTTCAGCAGCCTCCTCTCCTCGTTGTGCCAGGCTGCTCCGACACTCTTTTTGATGACATTCAGTTGTCTTCGGAAGCACCTGCACATTCAAAATATTCAATTACTTGAACAATTTAGCCCAGGTCTGTTTGACCTTAGGCATTTCAACACAATATGCATCAGTTAACTTCGGAAAATCTTTGTCATTTTGCACAAAGGCTTTTTCAATTTGGACTTCAACTTTTTCATCATTTACCGAAGTCATTTGTTTCTTAACAGACCATGTTTGACCTTTAGGAGTACCTCGTTTGTAAAAATGTGATTCTTTTTGAACATTTTGAATTTGAACAACAACTTTTGGTTTCCAAAACTCGTTTGATTTTGTTGCATCAACAGTGTTTTTCCAACTTTGTGTTGTTCTTAATTTTGGTGTCACTGGTTTCCATGTTTGTTGTGAGTCAGCCTTTGACATTTTCGGCTTCCAAGTTTGCTTTGAATCAAACTTGGTTGGCTTTTGATTCACAACATCAGACTTCTGTTTCTGAACATAAACATACTTCTTTTTCGTCTCAACATCAACAGGTTTCAGATTTGGACACTTGCGTGCAAGATGTCCTGTTTGATCACATTTGAAACATGTTCTCTTGGACACATCCTTGACCTGTTGTTGTTGCTTTTTCTGAGCACATAACTCTTCATTAGACTGTTGTATAACTTGGAGTTCTTTCTCTTCTTCTAAACTTATTCCTTGAACAAAATTCATCTTTGCCTGAAAATTTGGCGTTTCATTTTTCTTCCAATTTTGTTTCTTCTTATAACCCAACCCAGCCTTCATGTTTTTTTTCTTGTGACCAGGTTTGTTATAAAAAGTTTTGTGACACTTTCCAGCAAACTTTGGAATCTCAGATTTCTCAATCTCAACCATTTTGAAAACTTTGTCAACCTTTTCTGAAATCACATTCTGAATTGGGAATACAACATCTAAGAATAATTTGTCCGATCCAATCATGGTATAAACCAATCCTTTTGAATCATCATTCAAATTTTTCTCGGATTTTGTGTTTTTCAGATATCCATCATGAAAATTACCTTCATTTTCATCCTGTGATTCAGATTTACCTGTATCAACTGACTCTTCTTTCAACACACTTTCAACGACCTTACCTACCACCTCTGAATCACTAGAATCATCAGATTTGGAATAGGTTACGTCAATGTTATCTGGCAATTGATCTACCATGTTGAAAGCTTTTTCGACCTTTTCATCATCATAAAATGCAAACTTTTCCGGTGGTGGAACTTGATGAAACTCTGAGCCAATGCCTTTCTTGTTTTTCTCAGACTCACCATCTCCCGGTTTTATTTTGAAAATACGTTCAAGCACATATGACGATGCGTGATAACTTTTTAACTTGTCATTATCTTGTTCTAAATCAGCAATCTGACGCTTAAGTTTAGCAACATCTTTAATGTAAGAATTTACAACTTGTTGCTTTATTTCATACATTCGTTTATACTCATTAGTTGTTTCAGAACAATATTTCAATCTTGATTGAACAAGTTTCATTTCACTTTTTACTTTTTCATATGATTCTTTTGTAATGTGATAAGCCAATTTTATTGAATCATATTCCTTTTTCATTTCCTAGCAAATAGTTTCTTTTTGTGAACATTCTTCTGTCATTTTAGAAACATTTTCTTTCAAAATTTCATTTTCTTTTTCTATCTTTTTACATTTTTCTGAAAGCGTTTCATTGTTTTCTTTTAAAACCTTTTCATTTTCAAACATTTTCAAACATTTCTTTGCACTTGCTTTTGAAAACTTCTTCAAGTTTTGTGAAATCAATATTTCTTGTTTTGATCTTTTCGTCTTTTTCAGTACAAGCACTGCACATTTCCATGCATTTCTTGCACTGTTCAACAGTTTCAGTCAAGATGTTAGAATCAGATTTTACCTCAGTGATTGGCACTTCGGTGTTTGTTGCAGTCTATGTCTGCTTCTGATCAGCATCATTCTGCTTTTCTTCAACACTAACTTCATCACCAGCATCACCAGCTTCCAAATTCTCATTCTTGACTACTTCAACTTGCTGTTCTTCAATAACAGCTTCTTTTTCAACAACCTTCTCTTTTTCTTCAACCTTGACTTCCTCAGCAGCTTTCTTCAAATCATCAACTAAATTCTCAATGTTCTTCTTCATTCTTTCTTCATTCCTCTTCCTCAGTTTTGTTGTCATAGCATCCCTGATGATTTTATCCAGCCTTTTCACATATGTCTTCTCTTTTGCAACATTGGAATAATATTCACCGGATCGAGGAATAACAAGGAGAACATCATCGTGAACTATGTCACTTCTGGGAACAACCGGGTCACCTTGTTTGTTGACATAACATTATTGTTTCTTATCCCATCTTTTGTTCGCAACAGCATTCTCATATTCTTCTTGCATTTTCTCCATTCTGCACCCCACAATGAATCTTTCTCTTGGAGTTTTCTCTTTCAAAATCTCTTCTCGAGTTTTCTCTTTTATCTCAGCAACAACATTTTCTTCTTTGTTTTCATCTTTGATTTCAGCAACAAAAACATAATGTTGACTCTTCGATGGTTTTCGGCCATGAGCTGTAACTATATTTTCCAAACGATCTTCATCTGGACAAATCTGGCTCCAATCAAACCCTTCATCATGATGGATGACAGCACAAGCTCTTAACTTCTCTCTAGGTTTGTCTTCGATCATTTTTGGCTCTTCTTTACTTCGGTGGTAGATCTCCTTTCGATAATAATCATCATTGAAAGGACGTTCATTTCCTCCGGCTTCAGAATTAGTGCATTCTCTCTTGAAATGACCTTTCTGCTTACATTTGAAGCAGGTCACCTTGGACTTATCGAATCCAAGTTTAGTTGACGGACCGCCCAATGATTGCTTCCCAGTAATCTCCATGTATCTTTGAGCTCTGCGAATGCAACTAGCCAAACACCAACGGATGTCAATGAGTTCCATCTCTTCCGGATCAATCTGGTCGTAGTCTTCTTTGGTTAACTCTGAGTTACCAATTTGCCTGCCACTAGACCTTCATACGATTCTAGAACAGATGCAAGGAAGCTCATTTGCTGCTTAGCTACATTGATGCTCATAGCCGGAGAGTTTTTCAATTTAAGAGCAATGTTGCAAAGAATTTCTTCAGAATCTCAAGGACTTGCTTTTGAAGATGAATGATAACCAGAATTGTAACTTGATGAGCTTGTTTGTGGTTCCTTCATCTTCTCACCACTGAATGCTGTCTTTGGTGAACTAACAACTTTCTCCGAAGGTACATTGCCTTTGTAGTATAGACCAACATTCTGATGATGCGATGAACCACTCATCTTGTTTTGCTTTTGTAGCTCCAGATCATGACTCTCAATCTTTTCTAACAAAGCATCAAGAGAAATTGTTTCAAATTTATCATCATTTTTCAAGATAAAAAACAAACGTTTGCCACTGATCAGCTCGTGGTAACGCTTCGATTACTTTATCAACAATTTCTTCTCGAGTTTTCACAATTTTAAACCTTTCAAGTTCAATTTTTAAATGGCAAAATCTCTCAATCATTTACCTCACTGTCTCTCCTTTTAAACTGTCAAACAAATCAAATTCTTTTTTTAATAATGCGATTTTGTTTTTCTGAATTTGTTTACCCCCCTTAGCTTTTGCCTTTAAAGCTTTCCACACAGACTGCGATGACCCATCATGTATTAACAATGAAAAAATGTCATCTCGAACTGATTGCTGAATCAAAGCAATCATCTTCTGTTCATATGAAAATTTCTTTTTGTCTTCCTCTGAATAATCTTTGATCAGAATTTCTTCTCCTTTGTCATTTGTTGGGTTAGCATATCCAAACTTCAAACAAAACCAACTCTCATGTGCATATGCCTTCGTCCAAATGACAAATCTCTCCTTCCACCATACATAATCTTCAATGTTATCCAGCTTCAGAGGTTTTGAATAGGTTCCATAAAAGTTGTCATGTTTGATGTTGTCTTTGATCGTTTTAGTTATTGCTTTAGGTGTAACATCTGAAGCTTCCATTGTATCCGAGGTAAACGCGTTGTAGAAAGTGTTGAAAAATTCTTCAGCCATGATGTGATCTTCTCGATTTACAAGCACCTTTTTAATCACCTGAATCAACAAACAAACAATGATCAGTTCTAAAAATTTCAAACAACTTGAATCGGACAAGTATTCGATCAAATGAGTCAACAAAAGTCAACAATGAGAATAATCAGTGTTGTTCGATCGGACGAGAAAGCTGTTCGATCAGACGGGATTGCTGTCCGATCGGCTGGGATTGCTGAATACAATGGCAATTCGTTCGACCCTTTGTTCGATTGATCAGCACTACGCGACAAAACTCTTGGTCGATCGGTTACCTTGCTTTGATGCTGTCCGATCGGCTTGCACTAGACGACAAATATGCTGTCCGATCGGCTGACGCTACACGACAAATATGCTGTCCGATCGGCTTGCACTAGACGACAAAATGCTTGGTCGATCGGTTAGCCTATTTTGAATAAGGTGGCTGTCTGATCGGCTAGCATGTACAAATAAAGGCACAAGACGACAAACAGTTTGACCGATCGGTTGGGACGTTGACTTCTTTGACCTGAATCACGTGTAAACAATCAAACTACAAAACGACACTTAGCACATGCACTTAACAAACACCGCCCTGACAAACTTTAGTAATACTTCACATGCACACTATGAATATGTGCAATGGCCGACAACAATTAACACATACAATGATTTAAAAAAATCATGTGCAATAACAGTCTTCAATAGATTTCTATTGGACCTCAATGTCCACTTAATCGATAACAACAATCAATTTTTTTATAAAGCCAAAGAAATCACGTGATGTACTGATGTATGTTATAAATGAAATAGATTCCTTTATTGACTAAGTGACCCAAACAGATGATGTGCTATGAAACGATTTGCTGATCGATCTGCTGGGATGCTAGCCGTTCGGACAGCTGTTCGATCGGCTGACAGTCAACAAGTCAACAATTTATAAAGTCAGGTGCTTTGGAACGAACAGACGTTCGATCGGACTGCTGTCCGATCGGTCAACAGTCAACAAAGTCAAACACCTTTTAATGAAATGCAGTGTAATGATACGGTGTGCGGACCGTTCGGCTGGGATGCTAGCCGATCGGCTGGCAAGTCAACGAAGGTCAACAACTTAAATGAAATGCAATGAAGGCTATGGAACGGTTAGCTAGCCGATCGGTCAGCTGTCCAATCGGTTAGCATTCATATGAACTCCAACAACAGTCAACATGTTGAACAACTTTTTCGAAGACAAAATTTCAGATTTCTCTCAAACGGCTTTGAATTAAGGTCTGAAAAATTGTAGGCTTGTAGATCAAGTACTTTCGCACAACATATCCAAATTTTAGCCATTTTTAACCGTAAAAAGTCGTTTAATTTGGTGATTTTCGGTCGAAAACGTGAAGAAACGTAAAGATGAAGAAATTTTGACAAATCTGTATGAATTTGACTCTGAATCTGCTGAATTCAAGTGCGTAATTATGTGTATGATCCGTGCAATCGAGCTCCGGCTCTGATACCACTTGTTAGGACCGGTTTTGACTCCGAAACGATTGCGAACCGAACGTGTGACGTGCGGAATCCATACACGAACGTGACCGAACACACGAGACGTAATATAATAGGTGATTCTATTAACAGATCTGAAATCATACAAGCACCTGAATCACGATGAGCACTTTCTCTCTCTAGCTTCTCTCTCTAACACTAGAGCTCTCCAAAGTGCAAAATGCCAAAAGTCCTAAACTCTAACCCTAACACATCTATTTATAGGCCAAGGCTTATAAGAGCTTTCCACTTATTTACAATATTGCCACCTTGCCTTTTACTCTAGATATTACAATATAAGGTTAGGTTTAAACTGTTTCAGCTACAGTCTTGAGATGACGGAGGCGATAGACATACTGCACTAACAAACATATTACATCAGCCTGCTGAACCGCTGTATCCTATTGTTTCCCCTTGGCCGTTCATGAAATGGGGTATGGATATAGTGGGAAATCTTCCAAAGGCTCCAGGAGGAAAGGTTTTCATGTTGGCAATGATGGATTATTTCTCCAAGTGGGTTGAAGCAGAAGCATTTGTTCAAGTTAGAGATCAAGAAGTGGTATCCTTCATAAAAAGGAATATCCTGACTAGGTTTGGAGTACCAGCTGAGATAATTTGTGACAACGGATCTCAATTTATAAGTAAAAGGACTACTGACTTCTGCAAGACTTGGGGAATCAAAATGATTACGTCTACTCCGGTACATCCTCAAGCAAATGGACAAGCAGAATCATCGAACAAGATAATTGTCAACAACTTGAAAAAGAGACTAGGGGTAAGAAAGGAAGATGGGCAGAAGAATTACCCTTTGTTTTGTGGGCTGATAGGACAACGGTGAAGAATGCAACTGGTCAAACCTCGTTTTCCTTAGTGTTTGGAGCAAAGGCGGTGATCCCGACGGAAATGGTGATACCTACAGCAAGATCCAACCTCAGGGATCCTGAGCAGAATCCTGAAGTCCTATGCCAGGAACTGGATACTATTGATGAGACAAGGGATGCTGCAAGGCTAAGGATGGCAGCATATCAACAGAGAATATCTAAAGCATATAACAAGAATATAAGGACTAGAAGATTTCAGGTTGGAGATTGGGTATTAAGAAAAGCTTTTCAGAATACTACTAATCCTGCTGATGGAAAGTTGGCTCCGAAATGGGAAGGACCCTACGCGGTTGAATCAGAATCAGGAAAAGGGGCATACCGACTCAAGAATATAAAGGGGGATATGCTACCGAGATCTTGGAATGCTATACATTTAAAGCTCTATTTCAAGTGAGTATGGAATTTAAATTCCAACTCAGGATGGTATGAATTCTGTCTCTCTTATTAAATTTTGATATTATTTACTATTTTGAATCTATTACTGACTTAAGCATCGGAGGGGTGTTAGCCAGGCTAACACCCACCTTAGCTTATAGTGGTTTTGCAGAATATACTTCGGGATATAGCACCAGGATACACACTCAGGATACTTCGGAAGATTAGAGGATTGGCCCCCTCTCTCACGTATAAGGGATCCTGATCCCTTCACAGGTTTAAAGGTACCTTTCTTCTGAATTGGATTTAAACACCCCGCCTGGAGCGCAAGTTATTCGGGAATAGTTCAAGGTGGCGGGACCAGTCCATGTAAAAGTGGCTGATAATTTCGTTACTGTTGGCTATATCCTGAATCCTAAAGGTATATGAGGATTGATCACCCTCTCTCAGGAAAGGGTATTTTCATACTCTCTAAGGTTTAAAGGTTTTCACCTTTCTAAGTCTTGGAGTTTATACACTCCCGCCTGTGGCGCACGAAAATTTGGGATTTCTCCCAGGATACGAAGGATTTATCTCCAGTATATTTTGGGTTTTACCCCTGTAACACAAAAATTGTCTATACAATTGGAACTATTGTTCAAAAATTTTCTAAGTGTTTAAGGACTTCATGCACAGGGGACAATCCATCTAAAGCAATTGTATGATGCACAATGGATCAAAGTTGAGCTAAGTGTCTCGAACTAGGGACATCTTAGTAGGAGAAGTCGCAAAAGGGATTGGAATTTAATACTAGGGTTAGACTCAGTTCCTGGTATGATCTTTCCTTTATAAACCTTACATAAATTTTATAACTCAGGTTAAGGTTTAACTATCCTGAAAAGGATATATCTTTAGGATATATCTTCAAAATGTGTTTTTGGGATGCGTTTTGGGATATTTGAATGAAATATTTGGAAGTGATACTTGATTGAAATTAAAACTCTGATCAAACAAGTATTGTCAAAACGGGTTTTAGAAAATGGACTATCTTTTATTCTTTAGAAGTTTTCTATAAAGTTGATTGAATTTTTAGAAATTCTATCTAATAAAAGTTTTCATAATATATCACTGAATATATTGATCAGGATATTTTCAAAAGATAGTTGTACAAAGTTTTGCAAAGCTAAAATCTACATTAAGAAATGCATGACAGAAAACAACCGCAAGCCAATTGAAAGACAAAATTATTTGAGATAAGCAATACCAGTTGATGACCGAAGGTTTCATCCTAAAACCTAGGACCCATCCACCTTCGGCTATCAGGTTGTCTTAATACAGAAATAGAAACTGTTCATAGGAATAGAAGTAAAATTGTTTAAACATAAGCATAACTTTCAAATTTAAAGAAAATGAGTTTTAGGAGGCAGCGCCTTCTTCGTTCATGACATTCTCGGCAGCATCCGTCTCGGGATCAACCTGAACTTCCCTCTCAGTATCAGTTGGTTTTTCGATTGCCTTTGAAGATCCTTCAGCTGTAGGTTTAGCAGAAGTGCCGCTGAGACTCTTCAGCTTTGTTTCCCAGTAATTGATGTCCCAGGAAGGGCATTCGAAACCCAGTGCTTTGGCTTCGTGGGCCATCTTTAGCCTGGCCTGGAGAAGGGAAGTGATGACAGAACTTTTAAGACTTTCCCGATAGCTGATCATATCTTGTTCATGTTGAGCATGGGCAGCATTAAGTTCGTTCTGAGCTTGAAGAGCAGCTTTGCTGAGAGCAGCCTGGTGTTCTTGGGTCATAGCCTTGAACTTGTCCTCGTAATGCCGAGATTTGGCGGCTGCAATCATACCCTGATCAGAGATGGTGACCTCAGCTTTCTTCAACTTGGATTCAAGCGTCTTGTTGAGCCCACAGGATTCCTGATATACGTGAACCAGACGTTCGAGACCCTGCAAATTAAAAGGACATGTACTGGTTTTGTTAAATACTTATAAGCAGTATAAGATGCAGGATGTGACTCGAGGATATTAACCTGGTTGAGAAAAGAAGTCATGAACCCGCTTGCCTCAATGAACCCATGATTCTCATAGGGAAATGTATCAGAGATAACAGGAGAATCAGGCTACTTTCTTTTACGAGAACTTGAACTCCGGGGCTTAGTAGATGTCGAAGGTTTGGGAATGATGATGGCCTTGGAGCTGCTGGGCTTGGATGAGGCCGTGGCCTTGGGACTAGGTTCCTTTTTTATCTGGACCTGATCGGAATAACTGTCCAGCTCGTCGAGGTCAAAGACTTCAGGGATCTTACCTGGTGCTGCGTAAAGGGAAAAGTCTTACATCTTTATTACCCTTCATTATATTATATTGTGCTAATTAATTATTTTAAAAGTAATCCTTACCAGACATTTCAGATGATGAGTATTGACTGGAACTCAGGATATGTGTGGTAAAACTCCTGTCACTTGCAGGTAATTGGTAAACAGTTTTGATTCTTTTCTCTGATTCCGCAGTAGGGGGAGCTACTTCCTTGAAATTTACTGCAAAGGGATAAAAAATGAGGATATTAGCAAAAGATAAAAGTCTAAAGGTACATGGGAACATTCATGATCCTACCGGTGGTTAACCACTCCACCGGAAGGCTATCACCCTCATCAATGGAGTCTCGTTTGACAAAGAAGAACTTGCGTTGCCATCCGTCTTCGTTTTTGGTGGCTTTAAGAATAAGGGGTTTGTTGGAAGTCGAAAAAAGCAAAAACCGGCTAGAACCGTGGGATCGGAGGCGATAAGCGATTGGCAGATCTTCGATACAAAGGTCGGGACAGTGAAGATTTTTAATCTGGTTGAGTACGATTAATACCCTCCAGACCATGGGCATGGTCTGAGCAAAGGAGATACCGGTGGTCCGGAAGAATTGCATCATAAATTCAGGAAAAGGGTATCGAAGACCTAGCGAGAAAGGGTATGCTGGGAAGCAAACCCAATCAGTAGAAGAAACGTCCAATCGAATTGACCGATCGAATGGTCTAAAGACCGTGTTATCGGGGAAAGCACCAGAAGCTCTGAAAGCCGCAATGTCTGCGTTGTCAAAAGCACATACCTCCTTCTCGGGATTTTTGAGAAGATTCTGCTGAATGAAGGTCTCGGATGATTCACCGGTTTGGGAATAAGTTTTGGCAGCCATTGCAAATAAAGGAAGAAAGATTGACAAAAAATGAATGAGAAGTAGGGAATTACCTAGAGACTCCGTTGGAGATATCTGCTTTTCAAACAAGAAGAGAGAAGATATAGGAGCATTGTAGATCTCCATCGAGTTAAAAGCGCGTTGGAAGTTATGGTGTAATCTTGACCGTCGTCTCGATTTAATTGCCTTGATTTACGAGATAGAATTTTTAAAATATATCCGTTGGATTGGTATACCAACAAATATATTTGGGGACAATTGTTATGGGTCATTTTCTTAGTATATATATCCTGACTAATATCCTGCTTTTGGTTGTTTACTTGTGATCAGGATACTGGATTAGGATATTGGTATCATCCTGGGCCATATCCTGGTGTTAACTAAATTAACCACGTGCGGGTTAGAGGCTGTGGGTTAATAACGGTCAGATGGACTTTTTCTCCTCAAGACTCGGGCATATCTGTTATGTGAGAGACGTTGAACCCGAAAGACCAGGTCTACAACGTTCGAGTGGGGAATATTCGCGGGATCCCAGTTTATTAGGATAGTTTGTTGCATTTCTTTTACTATAAATAGATGGGGGCGGATCAGATTAAGGCACGCAACTTTCACACACACTTTCGAACACTTTTGCTCTCTAGCTTTCAGCAGTCTCTACACACAAACACTTGTAATCGAATTACATTGTAACACCTAGTTGATCCGCATCACATCCTGCACTGTATCCTGATATTTGAAGTAATAGAAGAACAAGGCAGCTGCGATTGTTAGCTCCCGAGGTTTTGTGCCGGCGATCTAGATTGATCAAGGGCTTTCCTCGTACACCACGTGTCAACCTTTACTTTTTTGCTCCTTGTTTGATCATAGATACAGCTCTATATCCTGAGCCGTATCCTACAACTGTTTTTTTGTAATTAACTTGGTTAACATATTTTTCACAAAGTATTACTAGCACACTACCTCACAAAACTAATTTGATCACTTAATTGCTTAGGTAATTTTTTACCAAAACAACGATCACTTACCATTAATAGATTTTTCTTATAATAACAGCTATCACACAAGTATCAATGCTGCACCATTCAAAGCACTTTATGGACGAAAGTGTCGAACCCTAGTTTGTTGGGAAAAAATTGGAGAAAAGCAATTATCTAGACCAGAAATAGTACAAGAAACAACCGACAAGATCATTCAAGTCAATGAATGCTTGAAAGTAGCACATGACCGACAGAAGAGTTATGCTGATAACAGACGAAAACCATTGGAATTTCAGGTAGGTGACAAAGTGTTATTGAAAGTCTCTCCTTGGAAAGGAGTGGTAAGATTCATCAAAAGGGGAAAGCTAAGCCCCATGTATGTTGGACCTTTTGAGATCATTAGAAGAATAGGACCTGTAGCCCATCAGCTACAACTGCCAGAGGAAATGGCAGGAATACATGATGTATTTCATGTATCTAATCTCAAGAAATATGAATCACTGGTAGTACCTCTTAAGGATATAGAGGTAAATGAGAAATTAAATTTGTAGAGAGGCCACTACAAATTGAAGATAGGAAAGTCAAGAATCTCAAACACAAGAAATTAGTCCTGGTCAAAGTAAAATGGAATTCCAAGAGAGGACCCGAGTACACTTGGGAGCTTGAATCAGAGATGTAGAAGAAATACCCGCACCTATTCCAGTAGACCTCGAGGACGAGTTCTAAAACAAGGTGGGGAGGATATAACAACCCTCCAAAAATGTTCTCGACACCCTTAGTATATTTAGAATATCCCAATACGTCCTAAAATACACCCCGCATACGAAAACAGGCCCCGAATACCTTGCCTTCAGGCTACGCGGGGCGTGACAGCCAGTCACCAGGGCAAGCCCCTAGGCTGCCACGTGTCACCAACCGTGTTAAGGGTAGTTGTCCGAATAAGCAAAGCTAGGCCCTACAACCCTATGTCGCGGGCCGCGTAAGACCTTGGTGTGGTCTTCACGGGGTACGACAGACCCCCTGAACAGCCCTATATATAGAGAGGTCAAGCATTCAGTCCCAACTCGCGCCACACAACTTTCTCTCTCAAATTTTCTATAGTAAAGTAATTATACCGGGCATTATACCCCCCTAAATAACGAAGTTCTGCCTCGTTGTAAGTATCATAACCCCCGGTTACGTATTAGATACGCTGCCCGATTGATCTAGGGTTCCGTAACGGCTGTCGAGGTTCTGCCCGACGTAGTCGTTGGAATGCCGTCTCGGGGAGGGTATCATTAATATAAATATTGGGTTATTATACTAACGCGTGTGCATTGTGTAATTAATAGATAATCACCAGGAAATCCTTAAGAAAAACCTAAGACAGCAAAGTGAGTAATCTCCTTTTTGCAAACTGTTTTTACAAAACCTCATATGATTAACATTATATTAAACAGTGATTGAGTATTTGTATTTTACAATTATCGTCGGTATGTTGGGGTTTTGTATACAAAATTTGTTACTACATTGTGAGTAGTGACATGACCACAAGTCGGGTTGACAGTACCGTGGGTGGTAATTAAAGTAGATGGAAACAAATGTAATTGCGCGACCGCCCTCAATACTGTAAAACGGTTTTACATGTCTTGATTAAACTGGGATTCACTCACCAGTATTTCTCACTGAAAAAATGTTTTTTAACGTGTTTCAGGTAACAAAATGTGAAAGCCAAGTAGAAGCCAGCTGGACAGCACTGAAGGCTTGGAAAAGTGGCTATAAAGTTACCTAAAATAAAGAGATGTTTAATTTAAATAAAATCGGATTTATCCCTAGAAAAATGTGTGTACCTGAAACTTGGGAATTCCCCATGTGTTTAATATTATAAAAATGTGGTATTTTCCTCTGATAAAATATTTCCTATCTACGGTCCTGATGTAAATTTCCGTTGCCAAACTGATAAACACTGATACCACTGAAACTGGTTGCGGCCGCCCGTTCCCAGGAAATTAAGGAACGGGGGTTGCGACACGGTCTTTGAAAGGTTGAACGGGTCAATTGGCATAACTGTGAACCGGATATTGGTCACATAAAACGCAAGAATAATACCCCGGGTTATGGGTATAGTCGTAAAAATAATGTTCTTGCAAAATAATGTTACTTCTGTGAGATCGTTTGCTTAAACATGTAAATGAGTCAATTATTTAAATATATATATATATATATATATATATATAGGGTCGGGATTTAGAGAAAACGGTAGAAAGTGTGAGAACGGTGAGAACGCTTATGGATCGTCAGATTAAAACAATCTATGGACTAGATTGGCGCGGTGGCGTTTTCGTAAATAACATCAATTTTATTACGTGGACGCGCTTCATTAAGGGTAAAAGGGTCTTTTGACTTCTCCACACAAAACGCCATCTCATGAAAAATAAAACGCCAAACAAAAATGACACACCATTCTAACTAAAAACCTGCTCGTCTTTGGCTGGGCGGGAGGGAAACATGCTTGTGTAGATCTCACAGGAGTCTCTCCCTTAGCTGGGTTAAGGGAAAATGGGTTTGTAGCAGGACAAGCGGTAAAGAAAGCAGAATCTAAAAAGGTGGACAAACACGCTAAAGCATGTGCTGATAACCAACATGCATTTGTCCCCTTCGCCTTCGACACCTTTGGATCCCTGGCTCCAGAAGCTATCCGTTTGCTGACTAGGGTCCAACAAGTTGTCCACAGCAGTGGCTCATCAACAGGGGGGCAGGGGTTTGTTTTTAATAGGCTAGGGTTTGCTATCCAGAAAGGGGTAGCGGCGCAGCTTGTTGCTCGCTTACCTGCGATATTGATGTAAAGTGCATTATGGATGAATGATAACTATTTAAAAAAATAAAAAAATAAAATCCCGCCTAAAAAAATCCTATATATAAAATATCTAAGACCTTCAATTAAAAACACACACAAAAACCCAAACGCCATGCTTAATATATACCATTCGTCTTAGAAACGCGAACAAATCCTATATATCCTCAACGCCAAAACATACAAAAACATTACCGAGGTTTGTTGTTAATAAAGTTTAGCTGTATGGGGTGGACAACATTCTCAGTTATCTTTCTTAACCGAGGATTAACAATGTTGTCCATCTCATACAGCAAAACATTATTGATTTTAGCATGACTAAATTTTGAGGTTGAAGGTGCTTTTATTTGGTGGCGCTCTTTTTATCGGTAAAACGGAAAAATTAAAAAATCAAACATCGTTCATTGGAAAATTCAAGATTGTTGCTGAAGGGTCTAAACTCAATAACATTTTGCTGCTTGAGATGGACAAATCTCCAAGAAAAAGATGCTGATGTTAGACTTTGTGCTTCCAAACAGCCACAAAAAAACTACTTTAAAAACAAAAAAAAAACAAAATGAATCATACGAAAATCGAACCAGCCAGTTAAGATGATTCAAAAAAGAAGAAAGAGACCGGTGACAGTGAAGATTTGGAAGATCAATTGTTTATATATTCTTTTTTTTAATTTTTTTTTTCAGTTGATTGTTATATGATAAAACGCCATATATAATAAAAACACATGACAGCCAAAATGCATGTTAAAACGCTATCATGCCGTAAAACGCCCCCAAAAACTCCCAAACTATAATAAAATTACTTTGTAAAAGTATTATAAAAAACCCCAAAAAAAAAAAAAATTAAAAATCAAACTTCAAAATGTAACTAGAAACAGTAACTACAAAAATAGTAAAAATGAATAAACGGAAAATTTATTATATTAGAATCTAAAACGCCGAACTTGAAAGACGGGACGTGTTACAGACTTCAGAGAAAAAAGCTTATCAAAAACAATAATTACAAACAGTAACTGAAACGAAGAATACTTTATTATAATAATGCACCGCCTAACCTACGCTGCCAAAAGAAATCCTATAAAATAATAACTCTCAGCAACTACCATTTAATCAAACCAAAAAAAAAAACAAACGCCAAAATACTACTAAATACCACTCACTGTAAAACGCCAAAAATTTAAAAAAATCAAAGATGGCTAATATGCTATCTTGGATATTCAGTATTGCTCTTCGTGAAGTTTCACTGAATGGATTGTTAGCTGAGAGGAGTAACTCAAAAAGATTTTGCTGCATGAGATGGACAAAACTTCAAGAAAAAGATACGGATGACAATCGAATGTCATTTTGTGTTCTTTGTTCTTGAATAAGGCTTGGATGAGGAAAAGGGATCAATGACACGGAAGAGTGGGATGGTTATAAAGATGAAGATCAAGATGAAGAAAAAGCGAAAAACCCACTCACACGTCATAGATCTATGTACCCAAACATCCACAAAAAGCCACTTCAACAGACGAGCAGGCAAAAAATCAACCCGGTGGGTTTGTTAAGTTTTACATAAAACGTCATATATTTGGTGACAGTTCTTGTACTATTAAAGAAGAGAGAGGCTGATGACAGTCAAAATTGTGAAGAGAGATCCGATTATGATTTCTAATTTATTTTCTTCGCTTCTATTTTCTTTCCCTGTGGTTGTAATATAATTGATGTGTGTAAAATGCAACATATAAATTACATCAATTGAGGCATAAAACTAACCCTTTTTAGTACTAATGTTAGAAAAAGTGTGTTTTTGTCTTCCTTTTGTATTTTCAGAACTAAATGAGAGTAAATGAACAAAAGGAATAAATATGCAGCAAAATCTAACATAAATACAAGAAAAGGAATAAACATGGCATGCCCGCCCCCTCGACAGCATCTTCCCAAGCAAAAACAAGAGAACAGAAGTGTCACACCCCAACCGATGGCGGAATCATCGGGGCGCGGCACTGAGTGAAACAGATTGTCCAGGAGTATCCATAACGACTATTATTTACCAGATATTTAAACGTCATGTCCCATACCATAACATATCAAATAAAACAGTTATTACAGATAATTGTCTCATAAACAAGTACTGATCCGACAACTCAGATTTCAAAATAGACAATTTGTTTATTTGTTTCTAGGACTCTTTCCTAGCCTCGATTTTATCACACAGCAAACAAGGCGTCCTAGCATCTTATGCACCTGCCACATACGTTAAAGTAAAGTCAATACACATAGTGTAAAGGTGAGCATACAAGTTTGATAATAGCATAATAGGGTTCGAAATCGTTTACGCGTAACCAGTACGTACAACGTGTGATGTGAAGCACGTTAGTTATCGACATGATCCTATCGATACCAATGACTGCGGGTTGACTGCCCAAGGTAGTTCGTAATACATATTCACCACTGTGAACCATGTAATTAATTGTCCTTAACAACCCCTGAGTGAACAGGTGCTGAGTCCAAACTATAGTACTATCGTTGCTAAGGCAGGTAGACAGCAATCTATGTGTAAACATAACAAACAAGCATTCATCGAGTCACGTATAACATATAGTAGCGGTTAGCGTTAAAGTATTGTGTAGTGTGTTTGATGTGATTTACAATAAGCAACTTATGTAACACCCAAAAGTGCGTAAAGCAAAAAGGGTTCGAGTATACTCACAGTGATGATGGATTGAAGGGAGCGCTTAGAGCGAGATTAGCCTGAACAGTATGATAGCATAAACGATAAGCGGCGCGTAAAGCGGTTAAATAAACAGTACCTTGCACCGTGTGTCGGATGGTAATCCGGTCGGATGGCAATCCGATCGGATGGCCATTCGATTGGATTGTCATCTCGTTTGGTGAGGATGTGTTTGTGCCGCGACCTGGCGATGTTGCATCTGCTGCTGAGCTGGTACAGCTTGGAGTGGGGCAGCAGTGGTAACAGCACAATTCTTGTTGCTGGAGTTGTTGTTGATCTTCCTCTTGTGACGAGAGGCCTTTGAAGACTGAGGAGAGCGGCGGTTTCGGCGGTTGGTGCGATGGTAGCTTGATGCTGATTCTTGGGAGCTTTATCCCAAACACCAGACTTGACTCGCTTGTCGTTGATTTCAGTGGCAAGCAGGTAAGTTTCCTCGATTGTTGCTGGTTTTGAAGCTTGCACAAAATCTGCGACACAATCCGGCAGAGCACGGATATACTTCTTGATTTTCATATCAGAAGTCTTTACTTGATCAGGACATATTATGCTAAGCAGCTTGAAGCAAGCAGTTAAAGCAGCATTGTCACCATCCTTCTGCTTGATATGCCATAATTCGTCCTCCAACTTTTGGCGCTCGTGGGGAGGGCATAACTCTTCCAACATGACGTCCTTCAACTCATCCCACGTCAAACCGTAAGTTGCATCATTTCCGCGTTTGTTCCTCTCAGCCGTCCACCAATCTAAAGCTCGGGATTGGAAGACGCCGGTAGCATTGAGAGTGCAAAGATCACCGGGACAGCCACTCTGGTGCAGGGTGACCTCGATCGAATCAAACCATTGAAATAAGGCCATAGGACCATCTTCGCCAGTAAATTCTTTCAGTTCGCAAGCTTTGAACTGCTTGAGACTGAAGGCGGCTTTAGGAGTAGCTTTAGGAGTCTCAGTCCTGGACTCTTCAGAAGACTTGCTAGCATTCTCTTGTAGATCGTTAACGACCCGAGGAATGACTTTTGCTATCTGCCTAGCGACGAGTGTAGCAAGGCGTTTGTCTCTCTGTTCTTGGCAAGCAGTTCGAGAGTGGCAGGGTCCAGATGATGACATTGTCTGCAATGGACATCGTCATAGGATTCAGACACAACATAATCGAATCTCACCTCACACGCCTAATAATACTAAAGCTCAGGAACACATCAGAAACATGTATCACATAAACACATAGGCACGTAAACACGGAATCATATAGCACAGAAGCACATAAGCACGTGTAACACCTCGTAAATTCATGTCCAATAATATATCAACACGTGTCATGGACTTAAAACGTGTAAAGGATTGATTTAGAGGGACTAAAGTTGACAAACAAGGAATCTGTGTGTATAAAAGGATTCAAAGTGTCAACAATGGATAAATATACTTTACAATAACCCTACACGATGTTTATACCCTTAAACGAATGAATCATGGGTCATACGAAGCCAATTGTGGAAGAAAGTGAGAGATTACAAACTACAGGGGTTAAATGTGTCAACATGTTTAAAGTATACCTCTGAGTGACCTTTTAACAAACCAAAAGCTTTGTAATGATTAATTATACTCACGAGAATAAGTGATAAAAATTTCACAAGGTTTCATTAAAGTATGAGAAAGTTATGACAATATTCGTATACAAGGGGTTAAAAGCGTCAACGTCGGAATTTAAGGCTTTATGGGTGATCACAAAGTTAACCAAGGACTTAACGATGTTTGTTTATACCTTGGAGCCCTTAAAAGTCAAATTAGAGGGCCAAAAGTGCAAGAAATGAAGTGAAAACCACGTTTAGAAGGACCAGGGACCAAAACTGCAAATAGTTGAAACATGTGCAACCTGACCCAACCTTCACACGGGCCGCGTAAGACCTCTACCTTGGCTTACGCGGGCTGTCTAAGGTGCCCAGCATCAGAAAAACTTGGCAGCTGCCTGTTCAGCCGGTTTAACCGACTTATGGAGCTTGTTTTCGATTCTATGGGCTCGTTGGATGGTTTATTATGGCCTAGGGACACCTGTAATGATCCCATAACATCCATAGACCTTTTTGGAATGATCTTGGAGCTCTAAGAAACCTATATAAGGGCCATGAGTTCATTTGTTCAAGTGCTCATTCACTTGCAACAATTCAAGCACTCATTTCTGGAGGTAGCTGACTTGGGAGAAGATTAAGAAGTGTAGAAAAGATAGCAAGGACCTTAAGTAAGAGTTCTAATCCTTGTTTAGCTCTTTTAATTAGCTTATAGACCAGAAAGTCAAACCGTCATAATTAAGATTTGACTTCGTCATTAATCTTAATTTGTGCATTCAAATTTCAAATTAAAAGTACTTATGAGTTGGTAATTATGTGGGCAATAAACCCTTAAAAGGGCACCCTCTGATTCCCACTCTAACTAGGTCAATTGTCGGGTCAAAGTTAATCTCAAAAAGTCAACAGAAAGCTTATTTTCAAATTAATGCATAATTAGCAATGTAGAAGCTATGCAACCTGTTTTTTTCATTAATATAACTTGGTAATTAATGTAAGAACATGTCTAAATATGTTCAACCCGACAATTTTCAGTTTAGGCCCGGTTCGGAACCGAAAGTCGCATAATTTGACTTCTGCTTTGACTTTCAGTTCTGACCCATTAGAGCATAGTTTAGAAATGCCTTAAAGCCTTATTTGGACCAGGTTACATGTTAGTATAACCCTTTGTTATTATACAACTTGGTTCATTAGTTATCCAATTCATATGCTTGCTTTCGTTAAATGCTTAAATGTTGACTATTATGCCCTTTTCACCTTAAAACATGATTTTTGAAAAAGTAAAAGAATAGAAACCTTCATTACTGATTTATAGACTTGTCCCTAAAATTTGACATCAGTTTGAGGTCTAGATTAGGAGTTATGCTCATTAGCGTAAATGAGAAGCTTTTTATTAATTAAACGGCGTAATTGGCATATAGCCTATCTAAACCCAATTTTTAATACCAAAATTTTTACCTACTAATATAAAATAATATTTTGGGATTTTTGGATATTTTTATTTATTTTTAGACTGAGCATAACTTAGAGTTCTAAGCTTGATTCGGTAATGGCCGGTTTTGCCCTTTTTGGCTATAAAATGAGTTTTACAAATCCTTTTGACCCCAATTTTTTTTTCTACTGATCTAATATGATAAATAAAATATTTTGAGCCTTCTGGAATTATAAAAATATCAGCTTTCCTTTAAAAACCCGGAAATAGCTCAAAATCGCATTTTTAAGCGTTTTTAACCCATAGTATGTATTAAAACTATTATAAACATATAAGGTTTGATGCTTACTGATATTTTTAGTAAATTTTTATATTTTAACAGTAAGCAAAAGTTTTAAACTAAGATTTCCAGTTTTGACCTTTTAGGCTTATGTGAAATTACCAAAATGCCCCTACGGTGCATAGTTTGGTTATAAGTAGTAGATTTCACATATATATAATACCCTACTGTTATAACTTATTAAAATACATATTTTTACTGATTATATCAGACCTAAAACTCAGATTTATAAATAAACTCTTTTATGAGCTTTAAAATGACCAAAATACCCCTACGGGGCATAGTATGAGTTTAAAAATCATTTTGGGCATAATAGAAGATATCTTACTGATGTCACAACATATTTAAGGCATATTAACTTAGGAAACTTGTATATGACTCATTTGGTTACCCGTTACGCACTTTTCGCGTTCGGATCGGCGTATGTAACTAGTTTGCATATATTAGCCGAAACGGGTCAAACCATATCATTTTCATCTCAAAATCCAGAATGTGTTTAGTATACCCATATTAAACAAGCATACAAGCTTTTCGGGTCAAAACCACATTCTAAACCGGTCTTCGCGTTATCATGCGTTTGAACCGTATTTTCCTTTTGAAAACTAACCGGTCTAAGTTTAGACTTAATTAAAGACCCGTTAGGATTCTAATAGGTTATTAAAAACCTTCGTTCCAGATTAGGAGCCCAGTAAAAGCTACGTGCACTTGCTGTATTTGATTTATACTTTGCTCAGGTAAATACTCTTAACTTATTTTCCTTATATAGGCTTGGGATACGGTATTATAATAATACCGCTTGGTCGGGTATGTAGTCATTTAAATCGGATTGTGATTAATGTATTTACATAACCCATTTTAATCTGTATTATTTGGTGTATGGCCTTTGGGGGTTAAATAACCATGTCCCGAATATCCTTGGCATCATTCAAAGAAATGGCCATGACCTAAGCACGGGGTGTAGGCGTACACCTGACAGTTGCATATGTAAAAACTGGTAGCCCACTTAAAGGAATCAACCTTGTGGGTATTATACCTGTGGCGTGTCAGTAAATCTAGACCGGCCCTACAAACCGGCCCTGATGGACGACAAATAAGTAAAACTGTATACAAGATTATTTTTAAATAATTGTCCCAAGTTATAAAAGATATTTTTGCCTAAGCGCATTCAAATCAATTTTCAAACTCTTTTCAAAGTGAGTCAGTTAAGTTGTATTTACCAGTGTAAACTGACGTATTTTCCAAAAAGGCTAAGTGCAGGTACTATACGTAATAGGCTGGCTACTCCAGGCATCAATAATCAAGTCTCGCAAGCTCTAGATGTTAAAGTCTGTTAAACAATTTCCTTTTTCTTTCGATCCGCCTGTGGATCTGTTTCAACTATTTTGTGATACTTAATATTACAATTTATTCAGTTGAAATAAATCTATCTTTTGCTTCCGCTGTGCATTATAATTGTATTGTTTGACTATGATGATACCAACTACGTCACGGTACTCCCCACCGAGCCCACCGGTAATACGTGGAAATATCGGGGTGTGACAGGTTGGTATCAGAGCCAACACTGAGTGAATTAAACACTAACCTTTTGTGTTTAATCTCAGTTACAGAATTGCACATTCTTTGATTCTCGAGTCTAGACAAAGAACTTAGGACTAATCCTAATTCGTTTTATTTTATCCTTATTTGTTTCCTTTGTTATTTTTCTGATTAGCCCCTGCATGGGCAAGTCATTTCAGTTAGAAGTCCCGTTTAGGGCAACCATGTATTTGTTTAAATTTAATGGAATGGTTAGATTTAAAATATCATTCCTTTTATAAGATCTATCATTATAATAAAATGGCAAATTCTAAAAAAGGACAAGACCTAGCTCATGTGTCATCTTAAGACAGGGCCAAGATGGTAGTTCCTCAATTAGATTCAGATCCTTGTTAACATCTCAATTTAAGATTGTTCTGCGTTAAATATTAAAAGAATCTTAAAGGTAAAACCTAGCCTAAATGTTATTGCAGACATGGCCAAGATGGTAAAACCTAACCAAAAGATTCAAATCCTTGTTAACATCTGAAAGCATATTAACATGCTTAACCAAAATGTGATTCGATAAAATCACATAAGTCATTCTTAAACTGGGTTATTCTAAATTCCCTTATTTATAAAATCATCCCTTAAGGATGAAGTGCCTACGGGCTATAATTAATGTCCTTTGGGACTAAAGACAGCAGTGGCCTACAACCCCCTGTCAAAGAAAGGTAATGAACTTCGATTCAAGCCTTAACGCCTCGATTCTATGAAATCCTGGCTTATAAATTAAATCTGTCCATGTGACTTGACCTTTTGTGCTAATATTAAATTATAACTAGGGATTATAATAAAGATCCTGAATACATATATACCTAACAAATTAACCAAAATGGTTATTAAGAACCATGGAAAAATAAATCTTCAAGAACGATAGTACTGTATAAGCTTCTATATATAAACCTTGTCCTTATTTGATTTTATGTAGCAATTAAAGCTACATGGCTAGGTCAGAAGAAGTAAATAGTCATTCCCTTGAAAAACCACGATGATGATAGGATTAATATAACCAGAGGAGAGCTCCGTACACTGATTGATACAACTGTATCTAAAGCTCACAGCAAGCCACCCTCTAAGAAAGATGAACCCAAGAAAGAGATTGTTCAACATTCCTCAAACCAACACAGTGTTCCATCCAAGAGGAAAGTGTTCGATAATGAACCGCGTACCAAGTCCTGTACCTATAAGTACTTTGTTTCCGGCAAACCCCGGGATTTCACTGGGGAGAAAGGGGCAATTGATTGTATGACCTGGTTAGATGAAATGGACACAGTTGTTGATATCAGCGGTTGTGCTGAAAGGGATGTAGTAAAGTATGTATCCCAATCATTCAAGGGAGAGGCATTAGCTTGGTGGAAGTCTCTCATTCAAGTTGCTGGGAAGATCCAACTCTACAATCTGACATGAGATCAGTTTGTTGCTCTCATTAAGGAGAATTGCTGCCCTCAGCATGAGGTTGAGAGGATTGAGTCAGATTTCTTATCATTGGTGATGAAGAATTTAGATTGTCAAGCTTACCTCACCAGTTTCAATACCCTGTCTAGGCTGGTTTCGTATCTGGTAACACCGGAACCCAAGCGAATTGCTCGCTTCATTGGGGGTCTAGCCCCAGAGATCAAGGCCAGTGTTAAGGCTTCGAGACCTGCTACTTTTAGGTCGGCAGCTGATATATCCTTATCCCTCACTTTAGATGCGGTCAGACTAAGATCGCTCAAGAACTCTGAAGACAGTAAGAGAAAATGTGAGGATGATAACTCACAACAGTCTGAGAAGAAATTTAAGGGAAACACGGACCACCAAAAGAAGTTTGGGTCTGGAAAGGGTAGTTAACGAACAGAGGAGAAGCCAAAGTGCACGACTTGCCAAAAACACCACTTTGGAAAATGCAGGCTTGAGACCAAGTCTCAGTCAGGACCACCTGCATGTGGGTTATGCAAGTCTAAGGAGCACAAGACAGTAGACTGTAGGAAAATTAAGCATGCTACGTGCTACAATTGCAATGAAAAAGGGCACATTAAGACTAATTGCCCTAAATATGCCAAAAAGCCTGAGGAAGCCAAGAAGACCAATGCAAGGGTCTTCCGTATGGATGCACGAGAAGCCATTCAGGATGACAATGTGATCACAGGTACCTTCCTCATAAATGATGTTTATGCAAGAGTGCTATTTGATTCAGGAGCTGATAAATCATTCGTAGATAATAAGTTTTGTAAGTTGCTAAACCTACCTGTTAGAACTGTGACACCTGTGTCACTTCGACCATCAAACAAATTTAAAACCAATGAAATATTTTATTTCATACAAGGGATTTGTAAAAATATGTGTATCGTTTGCACATATAAACTCTTGTTCGATTTCAAGCTTTAAATCGCTTTCTGGAGGGTTATACGCGCTCTGATGCGTAAATATAACCAGTTTAATACAACGAACACTCCGGAATAGTGAAATAGGCTAAACATACCTTAAATAACCTCCACATAACTTAGAAATAAGTTTTGGATGGTTTGGTGTGTTGAAATCAAGTTTGTTCGATCGTAGGGACTAATTGTGTCAAACTGCGAAACTATACCGATTTGTATAGTAACAAACATTTCGGAACTTGATCATAAGTTAAATATGCCCTAAATATCCTTCACATAGCTTAGAAATAGGCTTTGAGGTGTTTTGTGCGCTAAAATAAACTTTCATGATCAATAGGGACTAAAAACGTCAAAAAGTGCACAAGTTTGTATTTTCCCGCATATCTTACGTTCTGAATATATCCGGACATCCAAAAATTTATGTAAGCATTAAAATATTTTATTTTAGTGTTTGGCATAATAAAATTCCATTCGTCGCTCAATTTGGATCGTTTTTGCGTTCATTACGACTTCTGTCGTAATTTACCGAACAACGCAACCGTACGACCAAACGAGCCGACATCCGAGATATTTTTGAGCACATTTTAAGTTCCCTATACTTTAGCTTCATTTTAGAGCTTTGAAATGGGGTTAACGGGGCTTAAACGTGTCAAAAATGTATCAAAAACCAAGTTTGGGGCTTCAGGGACTAAAACTGCCAATTTTGAAAGTTGCTGACCTGCAAGGTCCTTACGGTCCATATCGACCTTTGCTTACGGTCCGTAAGCCATCCCCAGACCAGCAGAATGTGTTTCCAGCCATTTCCAGCTCATTCCAGCTCTTGCAAATGGTTTTTGATCAATCTATGGGCCAATTTTGATGGTTTTTGAGTGCCCCTTGTATTCAAATACCATGTGCCCACTTGTACGGATGAGATCAAAGCTCAATATTCGAGAAACGATCCTAACGGCTCTTGAATTCCTATAAATACCCACCCCATTTCATTCCCCCAACTCACACTTGATCTGATTTTGGCCTTCTAAGTTGAAGTTTATACTTCATACCTGAAGGTAAATCGGATCAAGAGCTTGCGGGGACCTTTTGTAAGTATTCCTTCGTTCTTTTATCGCTTTTCGAGTCTGAAAGTCAAACTGAGTTTGGCTTTCTGCATTGACTAGTTTATGGTCAATGCGAAGTTCGTTTGAACTTCATAACGTGAGCGTAATCACGATGGTTATAGTCCCTAGTGACTATACCTACTGATTACCACGTTATCTAGGATTAGTGGCGAGTCGTAGTTTCGGCCAAAATGCGCATTCTTGCGTATTTTGTAACCAAACTACTTTAGGTATCAAAACCGTTTGTTTTGATACCAAACCTGTTTTATAACCTAACTAAACATGTTTTAGCATGTTTAGCTCATCACTTTTTAGTTTAGTACTTGTGTAGAGTCGTAAGTCAAGCGGACTAAACACCCGCTTAGACTTTCGAACACGACCCGTTTGGTCGATCATTAGGATCCGACCAAACATGCTTAGTAACCATAGTTGTATAGGAAATAACCTTCCGAGGTTATACCTTATGGTCACCTAGTTTAAGTAGTTGTATGATAGGTAGTTTATATGCCTTAGGTAAATTACCAAAATGCCCTTTTCATGCGTAATTGGTAATTAAGCATATGTAACCTACACTTTTGTCACGTAACTGATTATGTAACATATCTAAACATGTTTTGGCATATAATACTTGTCATAGGACTAGTTAGACGTCTCGAACGCGCATTTGCGCACACGCCACGTTAAAGTAGCGTAAACTACCTTAATGGGTCGCGATGGGTCGAAAGCACTTAGGCTAGGTTTCATTTTAGTATGTAGGCCTTGTTAAACCATATCATATGAGACCCCACACTCATTTGGTTTACGAGACCTCATCCTATCCGATCTTCCGATTTAGGTCCGGATTATTAATGTAGATACCTATATTAGGTGTTGTTTGATTCCGTGCTCCCTCTAGCTTTGCTTGGTTGTTGTTCAAGACTTCTAAGCAATCTCATGTGAGTACATAGTTCCCATCTTTTACTGTTTTCAAACTGTTTTGGGGTGACGCATGTGTACCTATCTGTTATTTTCATGTTTTCCAAAAGTATAATTGATTATACATATTTGTACTTATCTTTTTGCAAACTGAATGATTATCTATGATTTAAACTCTAATTTTTCAAAGATTATAAAATAAATGTTTGGAATAGTACTTATTCAGTTCACCGGACCGGTTGGTAGTATGATATAGCGCTATAGGATTTGACACCCCATTCCTGTTGTCATGGAATGTCTGAAACCAATTTGTTTCTCCATCCAAATAGGGATTGCCTTTGTGGTATTTCTATAGTCTCAAAGGTGTATTTTGATGCACTAGGTCTGAATGAATTCTTAAGTCACATTATTTTTGTATATTAAGTTATACTCCCAAAAGTATAGTTTGATATGCTCTCATATGTGATATCGTACAAAACCAACATATATTTTGTTAAAAATCCAAAACATAGTTTAATATGTTATTTGTAATCCAAAAACATAGTTTAATATGTTATTTCTAATCCAAAACATAGTTTAATATGTTATTTTTAATCCAAAACATAGTTTAATATGTTATTTGTAATCCAAAACATAGTTTAATATGTTATTTGTAATCCAAAACATAGTTTAATATGTTATTTGTAATCCAAAACATAGTTTAATATGTTATTTATAAATCCAAAGTATACTTTTGATATACTACTGAAAATTATTATTTTAAACAACTAAGGTATATTTAATATACTATTTGTCTAACGATTGGGTTTTGGTTAGTGTTTAGATAACGGGACGGGTGTGATGTGATGAAAACATGGTAGATACGCCGCTGGTACTTCTTATATATAAGTGTTTTCATCACATTACATACCGTGTTGTTATTTAGTACACTTGGGTTAACAATAATGGAACTGAAATATATTTTAATATATTACTTATTCGACTTTCTTAAAAACCAAAGTATATTTTTATATAAACTATAAACCTTTTTATCAAAATATTGTTTTTCAAACAATATATTCTATACAAACTCATTTTTTCTTACTTACTAAATTTTCTATGTATTATTATTTTATACCATCTGATTTCTTATAAATGATTTATAAAAGAAAACCTTTTACAAGGATCATGACTACTTTTATTAAAACTTTTTCTTTAAACTCATAAGTCATGAATCCTAAATACAATAAAACCTATGTATCTCACAGGCATTTTTATGCTGACGTACCTATTTTTACACATGTTTCAGGTGCTGCATTGAAATGGTTGTTGATACAAGCCACACTTAGGATGGACTCGTGCCTTAGCGACTTTAAAACTTGGAAAGATAATATTTGTATTTAGCTGATTTTTAATAGAACAAAGACTTCATTTATTTTATAAAACAAAATTATTTGATCCATGGTTGTGAAACAATGATTCTGTTACAACACTCCCCGACATTTCCGCCACGTTTTGTTGTTTTACGTGGTCGGGGTGTGACAAGAACCCTAAGCATAAAGTATGAGGTTGAATTAGCCGATGGAACCATAGAAACCGCATCAACCGTGTTAGATGGGTGTGTTATATCCATTAGGAACCACTCTTTTCCATTATCCCTAATTCCCTTAAAGTTAGCCGGTTTCGATATAGTTATAGGCATGGATTGGCTATTCCATAACCAAGCTCAGATTATTTGCAACAAGAAGCAAGTGGTGATCAAGACTCCGTCTGGTGAACCACTTACCATTCAGGGAGATACCCAGTATGGACTGCCTGAGCAAGTGTCTATGCTCAAGGCATCTAGGTACTTGAAGAATGGTTGTTTCATTTATATGGCACAGGTAACGATTGATGAGCAGAAGCCTAAGGTTTAAGATATTCCCGTCATTTCTGAATACCCTGAAGTTTTTCCTAAAGAATTACCTGGTTTGCCACCAGATAGGCAAGTAGAATTCAGAATTGACATCATCCCTGGAGCGGCACCTGTTGCGAGAGCGCCTTACATATTGGCACCAACGGAGATGAAAGAATTGAGAACTCAACTGGATGATTTGTTAGCCAAAGGTTTTATTAGACCTTGTTCGTCTCCTTGGGGAGCACCAATCCTGATTTTAAAGAAGAAGGATGGATCGATGTGACTATGCATCGATTATCGCGAGCTTAACAAAGTCACTATCAAGAATAGATATCCATTGCCCAGGATTGACGATCTGTTCGATCAATTGCAAGGGGCAAGTTACTTCTCCAAGATCGACTTGAGGTCAGGCTACCATCAATTGAAAGTTAAAGATGAAGATGTACACAAGACTACATTTAGGACTCGCTATGGTCATTACGAGTTCTTAGTGATGCCTTTTGGGCTCACTAATGCACCAGCCACGTTCATGGATCTCATGAACCGCGTCTGCAAGCCTTATTTGGATAAATTTGTCATCGTCTTCATTGATGTCATTCTAATTTACTCGAAGAATCAAGCTGACCATGAGAAGCACCTCCGTTATATTCTTTCACTACTTCAACAAGAGAAACTCTATGCCAAGTTTTCAAAGTGTGAATTTTGGCTACGTGAAGTCTAGTTTCTTGGACACGTGGTTAGCAAGCATGGTATCTAGGTGGATCCCGCTAAAGTTGAAGCTGTTATGAATTGGCAACAGCCAAAAACGCCCACGGAGATTCGTAGCTTTCTAGGTTTAGCAGGATATTATAGGCGTTTTTATTGAAAATTTCTCAAGGATTGCTGCACCCCTAACTTCGTTGACTAGGAAGAATATTAAGTTTGACTGGGGTCCTAAGCAGCAGGAATCCTTTAACATCCTTAAGCAAAAGTTGAGCAATGCACCAGTATTAACATTGCCTGATGGAATAGAAGAATTTGTGGTATATTGCGACGCATCACACACTGGTATGGGGTGCGTGCTCATGCAGAAAGGCAAGGTCATTGCCTATGCTTCTCGACAGTTAAAAGTGCACGAGAAAAATTACACCACCCACGACTTGGAGTTGGGTGCCGTTGTATTTGCTCTAAAACTGTGGAGGCATTATTTGTATGGTACCAAGTGTGTGATCTATTCTGATCACAAGAGCCTTCAACACTTGTTTAATCTGAAGGACTTGAACATGAGGCAGCGACGTTGGATGGAAACTCTGAATGATTATGATTGTGAAATCCGATACCATCCGGGCAAGGCAAATGTAGTTGCCGATGCCTTAAGTAGAAAGGAAAGGGTGAAGCCCATGAGAATCAATGCCAAGAGCATTGAATTAAAGAATAGTTTGAATGAAAGGTTGTTAGCTGCACAGAAGGAAGCTGTATTGGAAGCTAACTATCCTGATGAAAAGCTAGGAGTAACTGAAGAACAGTTATCCTATGGCAAGGACGGAATCCTGAGATTAAATGGACGAATATGGGTTCCAGTTTATGGAGGACTTCGGGATGTTATCCTCCAGGAAGCCCATAGTTCTAAATATTCCGTTCATCCTGGAGCTGATAAGATGTACCAGGATCTGAAGGCAAACTATTGGTGGATAGGCTTAAAGAAGTCTATAGCTGCCTATGTAGCTAAATGTTTGACGTGCGCCCAAGCCATAGCTGAACATCAGAAGCCGTCAGGTTTGCTACAACAGCCTGAACTTCCCACATGGAAGTGGGAGATGGTAACAATGGATTTCATCACCAAGTTGCCAAAAACAAAGAAAGGAAATGATACTATATGGGTGATAGTAGATAGACTAACTAAGTCAGCACATTTCCTACCCATTAAGGAGACTTATAGCTCCGACATGTTAGCCCAATTGTACGTAGATAAGATTGTATCTCTACATGGCGTACCAGTGTCTATTATCTCGGACAGAGATACCAGATACATGTCACATTTTTGGAAAAGTTTCCAAAAATCTTTGGGCACGCGCTTAAATTTTAGTACGGCTTACCATCCTCAGACAGACGGGCAGAGTGAGCGTACCATCCAAACTTTGGAAGACATGCTTCGTGCATGTGTGATTGACTTAGGTGGTAGTTGGGATAACCACCTGCCATTGATCGAGTTCTCCTATAACAACAGCTACCATACAAGCATTCTGGCTGCGCCTTTTGAGGCATTATATGGTAGGAAATGCAGAACGCCTATTTGTTGGGCAGAAGTAGGGGAAGCTCAATTATCAGGACCTGACATAGTCTTTGAAACGATGGACAAGATTGTCCAGATTCGTGACCGCCTGAAAGCTGCCAGAGATAGGCAGAAAAGCTACGCAGACTTAAGGCGTAAACCTCTAAAGTTCGAGGTAGGTGACAAAGTGTTGCTTAAAGTATCACCCTGGAAGGGAGTGATGCGGTTTGGTAAGAAAGGTAAGTTAAGCCCAAGGTACATAGGACCATTCGAGATCATCAAATGTGTCGGATCAGTGGCTTATAAGTTGAACTTGCCTGAAGAGCTCAGTGGTATTCACGATGTATTCCACGTCTGCAATCTGAAGAAGTGTCTAGCTGATGAATCACTAGTCATACCACATACGGATGTGCATATAGATGAGAGCTTGAAATTTGTGGAAAAACCTTTGTCGATCAAGGATCAACAGGTTAAGAAGCTTCGAAGGAAGCATGTGCCAATTGTCAAGGTTAAATGGGATGCCCGTAGAGGTCCCGAGTACACGTGGGAGGTAGAGTCCACAATGAAAAAAAAATACCCTCATTTATTTCAGTAAATCTCGAGGTCGAGATTTCTTTTAAGGGGGTGAGGATGTAACACCTCGTAAATTCATGTCCAATAATATATCAACATGTGTCATGGACTTAAAACGTGTAAAGGATTGATTTAGAGGGACTAAAGTTGACAAACAAGGAATCTGTGTGTATAAAAGGATTCAAAGTGTCAACAATGGATAAATATACTTTACAATAACCCTACACGATGTTTATACCCTTAAACGAATGAATCATGGGTCATATGAAGCCAATTGTGGAAGAAAGTGAGAGATTACAAACTACAGGGCTTAAATGTGTCAACATGTTTAAAGTATACCTCTGAGTGACCTTTTAACAAACCCGAAGCTTTGTAATGATTAATTATACTCACGAGAATAAGTGATAAAAATTTCACAAGGTTTCATTAAAGTATGAGAAAGTTATGACAATATTCGTATACAAGGTGTTGAAAGCGTCAACGTCGGAATTTAAGGCTTTACGGGTGATCACAAAGTTAACCGAGGACTTAACGATGTTTGTTTATACCTTAGAGCCCTTAAAAGTCAAGTTAGAGGGCCAAAAGTGCAAGAAATGAAGTGAAAACCACGTTTAGAAGGACCAGGGACCAAAACTGCAAATATTTGAAACATGTACAACCTTACCCAACCTTCACACGGGCCACGTAAGACCTCTACCTTGGCTTACGCGGGCCGCCTAAGGTTCCCAGCATCAGAAAAACTTGGCAGCTGCCTGTTTAGCCGGTTTAACCGACTTATGGAGCTTGTTTTCAATTCTATGGGCTTGTTTGATGGTTTATTATGGCCTAGGGACACCTGTAATGATCCCATAACATCCATAGACCTTGTTGGAATGATCTTGGAGCTCTAAGAAACCTATATAAGGGCCATGAGTTCATTTGTTCAAGTGCTCATTCACTTGCAACAATTCAAGCACTCATTTCTGGAGGTAGCTGACTTGGGAGAAGATTAAGAAGTGTAGAAAAGATAGCAAGGACCTTAAGTAAGAGTTCTAATCCTTGTTTAGCTCTTTTAATTAGCTTATAAACCAGAAAGTCAAACCGTCGTAATTAAGATTTGACTTCGTCATTAATCTTAATTTGTCCAGTCAAATTTCAAATTAAAAGTACCTATGAGTTGTAATTATGTGGGCAATAAACCATTAAAAGGGAACCCTCTGATTCCCACTCTAACTAGGTCAATTGTCGGGTCAAAGTTAATCTCAAAAAGTCAACAGAAAGCTTATTTTCAAATTAATGCATAATTAGCAATGTAGAAGCTATGCAACATGTTTTGTCATTAATATAACTTGGTAATTAATGTAAGAACAAGTCTAAACATGTTCAACCTGACAATTTTCAGTTTAGGCTCGGTTCAGAACCGAAAGTCGCATAATTTGACTTCTGCTTTGACTTTCAGTTCTGACCCATTAGAGCATAGTTTAGAAATGCCTTAGAGCCTTATTTGGACCAGGTTACATGTTAGTATAACCCTCTGTGATTATACAACTTGGTTCATTAGGTATCCAATTCATATGCATGCTTCGGTTAAATGCTTAAATGTTGACTATTATGCCCTTTTCACCTTAAAACATGATTTTTGAAACAGTAAAAGAATAGAAACCTTCATTACTGATTTATAGACTATTATGCCCTTTTCACCTTTAAACTCAGATTTCCAGTTTTGACCTTTTAGGCTTATGTGAAATTACCAAAATGCCCCTACGGTGCATAGTTCGGTTATAAGTAGTAGATTTCACATATATATAATACCCTACTGATATAACTTATTAAAATAAATATTTTTACTGATTATATCAGACCTGAAACTCAGATTTATAAATAAACTCTTTTATGAGCTTTAAAATGACCAAAATACCCCTGCGGGGCATAGTTTGAGTTTAAAAATCATTTTGGGAATAATAGAAGATATCTTACTGATGTCACAACATATTTAAGGCATATTAACTTAGGAAACTTGTAGATAACTCATTTGGTTACCCGTTACGCACTTTTCGCGTTCGGATCGGCGTATGTAACTAGTTTGCATATATTAGCCGAAACGGGTCAAACCATATCATTTTCATCTCAAAATCCAGAATGTGTTTAGTATACCCATATTAAACAAGCATACAAGCTTGTCAGGTCAAAACCACATTCTAAACCGGTCTTCTCGTTATCATGCGTTTGAACCGTATTTTCCTTTTGGAAACTAACCGGTCTAAGTTTAGACTTAAATAAAGACCCGTTAGGATTCTAATAGGTTATTAAAAACCTTCATTCCAGATTAGGAGCCCAGTAAAAGCTACGTGCACTTGCTGTATTTGATTTATACTTTGCTCAGGTAAATACTCTTAACTTATTTTCCCTATACGGGCTTGGGATACGGTATTATAATAATACCGCTTGGTCGGGTATGTAGTCATTTAAATCGGATTGTGATTAATGTATTTATATAACCCGTTTTAATCTGTATTATTTGGTGTATGGCCTTTGGGGGTTAAATGACCATGTCCCGGATATCCTTGGCATCATTCAAAGAAATGGCCACGACCTAAGCACGGGGTGTAGGCGTACACCTGACAGTTGCATATGTAAAAACTGGTAGCCCACTTAAAGGAATCAACCTTGTGGGGATTATACCTGTGGCGTGTCAGTTAATCTAGACCGGCCCTACAAACCGGCCCTGACGGACGACAAATAAGTAAAACTGTATACAAGATTATTTTTAAATAACTGTCCCAAGTTATAAAAGATATTTTTGCATAAGCGCATTCAAATCAATTTTCAAACTCTTTTCAAAATGAGTCAGTTAAGTTGTATTTACCAGTGTAAACTGACGTATTTTCCAAAAACGCTAAGTGCAGGTACTATACGTAATAGGCTGGCTACTCCAGGCATCAATAATCAAGTCTCGCAAGCTCTAGATGTTAAAGTCTGTTGAACAATTTCCTTTTTCTTTCGATCCGCCTGTGGATCTGTTTCAACTATTTTGTGATACTTAATATTACAATTTATTCAGTTGAAATAAATCTATCTTTTGCTTCCCCTGTGCATTATAATTGTGTTGTTTGACTATGATGATATCAACTACTTCACGGTACTCCCCACCGGGCCCACCGGTAATACATGGAAATATCGGGGTGTGACAACACGTAAGGCACAGTATCACAAGAGGCAGTCAGAATACAGAAACCTATCATTCAAAGTCCGCGATTAGCGAGTACACAACGAGTAGTATAGTATAGCGTATAATACATCATGCGTTCATTCACAAGTATCAGCGATTTGTCAGCCTTTTGAGGTAGCTGTGTAGTGCGTATCGTGTGTGTCGATCAAAGCATAAGTGAAAAGCGAATAAATTACCAAAATCGAAACACATAAACAGGTATAAATCACATAAAACACATAAAAATTATCACAAAATCGGCCAATATCAGACTCAGCAGTTGCGGGCTCAGAATCGAAACACATAAAATCAGCGATTGCAAGCTTGAAATCGAAAATACATTGTCTTAGGCTAAATAGACGTCGACTAACCAAAGTGATTCGACTACTCTCAAGGACTTTTAGTACACCCTTCGACCTTCGGGACGGTGCTTTTTGCCTCGATTTCGGGCAAATGACACGTATCCTTATGGTTACAGTGTGACTTCAAGTCGTTGGAGTCCGTCGAGACCTTGATGAGAGTCTTGTTAAAACAAAATACAACACAGAACAGGTCATCAAGGTTCGGGTTTCACCCCTGACTTAACAACTTTGTTTCTGATTTGATAAAATAGAGGAGAAAATATGCGTTAAAGTACGGATTTTACTCCTGATTCAACGCAAATTCTTCTGTTTGTAGACGAAAAGCGGGTCGAACAAGTGATTTTGTCGAGAGTTTGCGGCTTTCACACCTAATCTCGACCTAATCATTTGTTCATTTTTGAAAATTTGAATGCAGTGATAGTGTAGTGTAAGCGAGAATAGTGAGGCGTAGGCTCGTGAGAAACCCCTACAGGGTATGCACAAGTCGGTCTGTTGGTACTTAGACTATAGACTAGGTCGTTCTAAGACATCGACTTGGACTAGGTCGAGTCTTGCCTAATTCCCTATAGTTATGGCTCTGATACCAATCTGTCACACCCCAACCGATGGCGGAATCATCGGGGCGCGGCACTGAGCGAAACAGATTGTCCATGTGTTTCCATAACGACTATTATTTACCAGATATTTAAACGTCATGTCCCATACCATAACATATCAAATAAAACAGTTATTACAGATAATTGTCTCACAAACAAGTACTGATCCGACAACTCAGATTTCAAAATAGACAATTTATTTATTTGTTTCTAGGACTCTTTCCTAGCCTCAATTTCATCACACAGCAAACAAGGCGTCCTAGCATCTTATGCACCTGCCACATACGTTAAAGTAAAGTCAATACACATAGTGTAAAGGTGAGCATACAAGTTTGATAATAGCATAATAGAGTTCGAAATCGTTTACGCGTAACCAGTACGTACAACATGTGATGTGAAGCATGTTAGTTATCGACATGATCATATCGATACCAATGACTGTGGGTTGACTGCCCAAGACAGTTCGTAATACATATTCACCACTGTGAACCATGTAATTAATTGTCCTTAACAACCCCTGAGTGAACAGGTGCTGAGTCCAAACTATAGTACTGTTTTGGTCAAAAATTACCGAAGCAATTAAGTGATCAAATTAGTTAAGTGAGGTAGTGTGCTAAAAAGTGTGTTGAAAATATGCTGGTTATGTTGTTTGTAAAAACAATTTTCAGGATACGGCTCAGGATATTGAGTTGTATCTACGATCAAACTATGAGCAAAAAGTAAAGGAAACGACACGAGATGTACGAGGAAAGCCCTTGATCAATCTAGATCGCCGGCATAAAACCTCGGGAGCTGACAATCGCAGCTGCCTAGTTCTTCTTATTGCTTCAAACGTCAGGATACAGTGCAGGATATTGACCAGATCGCTAAGTGTTACAATGCTTTGTGTGAAAGTAAAAATTGCGAGAGAACAAGTGTGAGAGTGTAGTGAGTGTAGCTGTGATATCCTATTTGATCTGATATACCCACCTATTTATAGTAATGAAATACAAACTAAAATTCCTATAAATATGGGATGTTTCCGAATATTCCATTGTTAACGTTGTAGACCGAGTAATGCGGCTTCAACGTCTTCATTTGAACAACTTGGACCGAGTCTCCCGGAGAAAGGGTCTTCATGAACGTTGGGCACCTGGACGCGTACTCCTGCATACAACCCGTTAGTAATCCTGAGGATACCATTCAGGATGTTACCAATATCCGGAATGAGCATCCCGGATATGAACAGATATCATACAACCAAGATATAAGTCAAGATATTTCCCAAGATATGAACTCAGAATTTCACCCATAACAATTGTCCCCAAAAAATGTTACCGTTTAGTATCCTGCCGCTAACGGTTACATTTTTTACGAAGATCGAGGCAATTTAAGAGATTAGATCCATGATGTGACCGTTTGCAACTGCTCAGCCTATATTTACTCATCACCACCCTATAACTTCTCGTCCTTATCCCATTTATTCTTTACCGAAGTGAAAAAAGGTAAAAACCTCTCTCCCTTTTCCATCTTCTTCTCTCTTTCTGTTCAGTATTCCGGCGAGAATATGACAAGGCAAACAAGATCAAGTTCTGGCGACTCCGCCCCCACATTCATACAACAGAATCTTCTCCAGGATCCGGAGAAAGAAATATGTACCTTTGATAGCGCCCATTTGTCAGCCCTCAAATCCTCCGGTATCTTCCCGGAAGGGACGGTATTCCGGCCGTTTGACCGGGAAATCCGGTCGGACATGGTTTCCGACGAATGGTTGTGCTTTAGTGCCTTTCCCTTCACCTTAGGGTTATGGTTCCCCTTTCCAGACTTTATCACCGAATTTTTTCAACATTACAAAAATCTCTTTTAGCCAAACAATGTCGATGCTTTGGCGTGTTTTGTCCGTTCTTGACCAGATCAAGAAAAATCACATTCCTGAGCTTTCTGTTCATGACCTTCCCCTAGCTTACCGGCTTAGATGCCACGGATCCTGTAGATTTTTGTTTTATTCCACCTCCGGCGATCCGCTGATACTTCGTGCCACCAGGAACGAGGAGAAATGGCAATCCAAGTTCTTCTTTGTAAAAAGAGACTCCATCCCTGGTGGGACGGAATATCCGGTGAAATGGTTGAGAAAGGGTAGGATTTAGGGTTTAAGGATAATCCTGCCTTATATCCTGAGCTGATCAATTTTCGGTCTATTGTTTTGTATACAGCTGATTTTAGGAAGCTTGCACCTCCCCTTGCTGATTCACAGAAAAGGATCGATGCTATCAGACTCCTTCCAGCTGAAAGAAGTTTTAACCCGTCTCCACCATCTCCAAGCCCTCTTTCCAGTGCAAACATGTCTGGTAAGGATCCTGCCCAATATCCTGCATACATGTTTTTATTTGGCATATTTAGGAAAAAAATCAACTCCCTGTATGCAGACTCCAGCAAAGTCCCAATCCTCCTCGATCTCGATGAGCTTGACAGTTACCCTACTCCAGTCATGGTCAAGAAAGAGACCCCTGCTGCCACTAGCTCCAAGGTGCTCCCGGCTCCTAAAGCTAATCTGAGGACTCGTGCTTACACCTTAAAGAAGAGGAAGAACTCCGAAGTTAGTGCTCCAGGCTCTGAAGGATTTTCTTATGATGAGCTCAGCTTCACGGATCCCTTGGAACCGATGACATCCTTCCTTAATAAGGTAATATCCTGACCCTATATCCTGCACATATATCCTGATAGAATATCCTGACAGGATATCCATGTTAGCGAATATTGATTTATTCCTGAATTGCTTACTTACAGGGCCTCCAGCATCTGCTCCACCTGTACAACGATGCCTGTGGTACTGCTGCACTCTATGAAGCCAGGATTAAACAGCTTGAAACTACTGTTGCCGACCAAGGTGCCATTGCTGAAGTGAAGACCCGGCACTATGAGGAAAAGCTGAAGAAAGTGACCCAGGATGCTGAGATCAAGCTGGCCACTGTCCAAATGGAACATGAACAGGCCATGGTTTCTTTCCGGGAAGGAATCAAAGCTTCTGCCATTGTATCCCTGCTACAAGCTCGTATTAAGATGGCCTCTGAGGCCAAGGGAACAGGCCTTGAGTGCCCATCCTGGCCGGCCGAATCCTGGGTGGCAAAGCTGAAGGAGCTTGGAGGCAAGGCTGTGCCCCTTCCTGCTGAAGCTGGTGAATCCTCTAAGTCGGCAGAGGTGGCAGACAAGGCTGGAGATAAGAAAGATGCTGGAGCGGATGCTGGGACGGATGCTGGTGAGGATGCTGCTCAGGATGTTGAGGCTGAGAAGGCATAGAAGGTTGGAGAGGATGCCACTGTGTGAGGGCATTTAGGTGGGCGATGATGGATGTATGTGCCAAGGCCGGAGCCCACTTTTTTTAAATTTGATCGTTGTCTTGTAACTCAAAACAATTTACTTTTCCTGCACTTTATTTTCTTGCATCTAAACAATATGATGGCCTAAGGTGGGGGGATCCTGAGTTTCAGGTCGAAGCCCTTGGTCATCAATGTTAGTATGTTTTGCTTTTTGAACAATATAACAGTTGGAGGTGGATGGGTCTCAGTTTGAGACAAAACCTTCAACTGTTACGTAAATATAGTAAGGAACTAATTGTGCTCTTGGTGGATGGTCCTTGGTTTGAGGTGAAACTAAGAGCACAACTTTTGGTACATTAATAACATAACCCTTTTCTGGCTTTATTTCTGTTGTTATATTTTCACTACATGAATTTTACTTGTAAAAATAATTTTGCCTGAACATTCTTGCCTGAACTGTGGGGCTATCAAGAAGCCACAAGCGTGCAAGATGGAGGTAGCAGAGATGAGGATGCTGAGGTGGATGTGTGGTCACACGAGGTTAGATCGTATAAGAAATGAGGTTTTTAGGAAAAGATTAGGGGTGGCTAGTATATCAGATAAGATTAAGGAGGGGAGATTGAGATGGTTTGGGCATGTGAAGCGGAGACAAACGACGACACCAGTTAGAGTAGTGGAAACTCTTACTGTGGAGGGGAGAAGAGGAAGAGGCAGACCCAAACTGACATGGGATGAGCAGATTAGACATGATTTACTAGAGTTGCATCTTTCTGAGGACATGGTCCAAGATAGGACTGCGTGGAGACGTAGGATTAGGGTTAAGGACTTTTAGGGGATATTGCAGAAAGGTCTTAGTTGTATTTTAGGGACGTAGGTTTTCTTATTCTTTAAGAGTCCTTACCGGTGATTGCATCCCTGTGTTCATGCCCAAATGTTGTATGATACTACACATGATTTACATTATATTGTGTCACTCTGGTAACTTTCTTGGTATTGCTGACTTCTTATTTCTATGTTCTTTGACTTGGTGTGTTGGTATGATGTTCGTTTTGGAGCCGAGGGTCTCTCTGGAAGCAGCCTATCTATCCCTAGGGATAGAGGCAAGGTCTGTCTACATCCCACCCTCCCCAGACCCTATAAGTAGCTTTGCTATTTGTGGGATTTACTGGGTATGGTTGTTGTTGTTGTATTCTTGGGAACACATTGTAAATGTATCTTGAAAGATATCCTGATCAGGATACCGACACACAATCTGTAAGTTGTCCAAATAAAAAGGAGATATCATACCAGGAATTCCCTAAGGAATCAATTCCAATTTTCCACCATAGAAATGTCCCCAGTGCATACTTACAAACTTGGATCCATCCTTTAAATTGTATGATATATGTCCCCTGTGTTTAACATAGGAATATAGATATAGTCATACTTTAGCCTTACTGAATAGATCCTGAATATCTAAGGATCAACCCTTGATATCCTGGGATAAACCCTTAATATGCTGGGATAAACCCTTAATATGCTGGGGATAAACCCTCATATCCTGGGGATAAACCCGGATTTTCATGCGCTACAGGAGAGAGTGTATAAACTCTAAGTCTTAGAAAGGTGAAAACCTTTAAACCTTAGAGGGTATGAAAATACCCTTTCGTGAGAGAGGGTGATCAATCCTCATATACCTTTAGAATCCAGGATATAGCCAATAGTAACGAAATTGTCAGCCACTTTTACATGAACTGGTCTCGTTACCTTGAACTATCCCCAGATGACTTGCGCTCCAGGCGGGGTGTCCAAACCCAATTCGAGAGAAAGGTGAATACCTTTAAACCTTTGAAGGGATCAAGATCCCTTAAACGTGAGAGAGGGGGCCAATCCTCTAATCTTTCGAAATATCCTGAGCGTTTATCCTGGAGCTATATCCTGACACACATTCTGCAAAACAACCTTAAACTAAGGTGGGTGTTAGCTTGGCTAACACCCCTCCGATGCCTAAGTCAGTAATGGGTTCAATATAATAAATGAATTCAAATATATTTAAAAAAGATAGAGTACATACCATTCTGAGATAGAAATTAAATTCCATTCTTACTTGAAATAGAGCTTTAAGTGTATAGCATTCCAGGATCTTGGTAGCATATCCCCTTCCATACTCCTGAGCCGATATGCTCCTTTTCCTAATTCTGATTCTATCTCATATGGTCCTTCCCATTTTGGAGCTAGTTTTCCATCGGCAGGATGAGTGGTATTTTGAAAAGCCTTTCTTAACACCCAATCTCCAACTTTGAACCTTCTAGTCCTTATATTCTTGTTCTATGCTCTGGATATCCTTTGTTGATATGCTGCCATCCTTAGTCTTGCTGCATCTCATGTCTCGTCTATGGTGTCCAAATCCTGGCATAAAGCTTCAGGATTCTGCTCAGGATCCTGGAGGATAGATCTCGCAGTAGGTATCACCATCTCTGTTGGGATCACTGCTTCTGCTCCAAATACTAAGGAAAACGGAGTCTGGCCAGTTGCATTCTTTACCATTGTTCTATCAGCCCACAAAACAAAGGGTAGTTCTTCTGCCCATCTTCCTTTCTTGGCTCCTAATCTCTTCTTCAAGTTGTTGACAATTATCTTGTTTGAGGATTCAGCTTGTCCATTTGCTTGAGGATGTACCGGGGTAGATGTGATCATTTTGATTCCCCAACTTTTGCAAAAGTCAGTAGTCCTCTTGCTTATGAACTGGGATCCATTGTCACAAATGATTTCAGCTGGTACTCCAAACCTGGTCAGGATATTCCTCTTTATAAAGGATATTACTTCTTGGTCTCTGATGTGACACCTGGGTCACTGCGACCATCAAACAAATACCAAGCCAATGAAATACTGTATTTCATACTTGGGATCTATATAATTATGTGTGTCTTTTGCACATATCAATTCTTGTTCGATTACAAGCTCTAAATCGCTTTCTGGAAGGTTATACGTGCACTGATGCGTAAATATAACCAGTTTAATACAACGAACACTCCGGAATAGTGAAATAGGCTTAACATACCTTAAATAACCTTTACATAACTTAGAAATAAGTTTTGAAGGCTTTGGTATGGTAAAATCAAGTTTAATCGTCTACAGGGACTAAACTTGACAAACTGCGAAAGTATGACGATTCATACTGGAACAGACATTTCAGAACATGACCATAAGTTAAACATACCATAAATATCCTTTACATAGCTTAGAAATAGGCTTTGAGGGGTTCGGTGTGCTAAAATAAACTTTTGGGTCATTCAGGGACTAAAAGCGTCAAAAAGTGCATAAGTTTGCACTTTCACGCATAACTTACGTTCCGAATACATCCGGACATCCAAAAATTTATGTAAGCACTAAAATATTTTATTTTAGTGTTTGGCATAAGATAAATCCATTCGTCACGCAATTTGGATCGTTTTTCGCGCTTATGCGCATTCCGTCGTAATTAAGCGAACATCGCGATCGTACGACCAAACGAACCGACATCCGGGATATTTTTGAGCATGTTTCATGTCCACAATGTTTAGGCATCATTTTAGGGCCTTAAAGTTGACTTAACGAGCCTTAAACATGTCGGAAATGGCCTTAATACACAACGGGGACTGAAATGGAAACTTTGGAAACTGGTTGCTGATCAGAAGGACCTAGGCGTGACACCTAGCCCCCTAGGCGTCACGCGAGGCACCTTCAAAACAGCAAAAGCTGTTTTAACAGCTGTTAACAGCTCTTATGCACTCCAAAGGCCAATGCCACATGTCAATCCCTGATGTTGGGGGCCATTTTGAGTTACCACAAGTTTGCAACAAGTGTAGGGACAACATCAAAGCTCGGTATTCGAGGAACGATCCTAACGGTGGTCCAAACACTATAAATACCCATCCATCCCAACTCCAAAAACCCACAAATTTGATCTAAAAGCTCTAAGTTGAAGCCATTACTTCATACCTGAGCTACTTGGATCGAGATTAGCTTGCGGGGACCCTTTGTAAGTGTTCTTTCGTTCTTTCATTCGTTTTAGCGTTAAAGTCAAACTTTGTTTGACTTTCTGCATTGACCAGGTTATGGTCAATGCGAAGTTCATTTGAACTTCATAACGTGAGCGTTATCATGATGGTTATAGTCTCTAGTGACTATACCTACTGATTACCACGCTATCTAGAGTCAGTGACGAGTCGTAGTTTCGGCCAAAATGCGTGTTATTGCGTATTTTGTAACCAAACTACTTTTAGGTATCAAAACCGTTTGCTTTGATACCAAACCTGTTTTCTAAACTTAGTTAAGCATGTTTTAACATGCTTAGCTCGTCACTTTTAGTTTTGTGCTTGTCTAGGGTCGTAAGGTAAGCGATCTAAACAATCGCTTATACTTTCGAACCCGACCCATTTGGTCGATCATTAGGATCCGAGCAAATACATTAGGTGACCATAGTATATAGGGAATAACCTTCCGAGGTTATACCTTATAATCGCTTCGTTTAAGTAGTTGTATGATAGGTAGTTTATATGCCTTAGGTAAATTACCAAAATGCCCTTTTTACGCCAAAATTCATTTAAAGCATATGTAACATAACCTTTTGTATCTAAACTGATTTGGAAACAATATTAGACATGTTAAGGCATATTTTACTTATCATAGGGCTAGTTAGGCGGTCCGAACGCATTTTACGCGAATGACGCGTTAAAGTAGCATAAGCTACCTAAACGGGTCGTAATGGGTCGTAAGCACTTAGGCTAGGTTTCATTTTAGTATGTCGGCTTTGTTAAACCATATTACATGAGTTCCCATACTCATTTGGTTTACGAACCCTCATTCTATCCAATCCTCCGATTTTAGGTCCGGTATATTAACATAGTTACCTATATTAGGTGCCGTTTGATATCCGTGATCTCTAGCATTGTTTGGTTGTTACTCAAGGACTACTAAGCAATCTCAAGTGAGTACATAGAACCCCCCCCCCCCTTTTAAATGTTTTCAAGGTATTTATGTGAGTACATAGACCCCTCTTTTACTGTTTTCCAAACTGTTTTGGGGTGAAACACATGTGCCTACTTGTTACTTTCATGCTTTCCTATTTTCACATCATATACGTGTTATGTTCATTAGTACATTTATAGTACATGATTTACATTACATTTTTTTGCTATGTATGTTTACTTGGCATACTTAGTACATTGATTTACATGACTTTTCTGCTTTATATGTTAACTTAGCATACTTAGTACATCGTTTTACATTACATTTCATGCTATGTATTCCCATTGTGTGCATACTTAGTACATCGTTCTACATTACATTTCATGCTATGTATGCCCATTGTGTGCATACTTAGTACATTGATTTACATTACAATTTGTTGCATATGCTCATCCAGCATATGAACACATTATATTACATTTTGAACCGTTGTAACCATTTGACTATGTGAACCGTCATAACCATTTGATTATATGAACCGTTTGTAACTGTTGAAACGTGTGAACCATTTGTATCTGTTGACATGATTTACATTTGACAATAGACTTTGGACTATACATAAACATTTCTACAATTGTTAAACATTACATCTTGATGGTTTGGTTTGAGTAAGTGATTTAAGTAACGAGGCGTGTGTAATATGATACAAGCATGGTGGATACGCCGCTGGTACTTCCTATATATAAGTGTTTGTATGGTATTACATATCGTAGCGTTATTTGAATCATTTCAATTTGAGACATATAACATTTTATACAAATAACATACTTTTCACAAGACATTGTTTTACAAACAACTTATCTTATACGAACTCATTTTACATGGTTATTCATTTAACCATACATTATTCTCTTACTTATACATATCATCTGAACTTATTGTTTTTCAAACGATTTACAAAACAAATCAATTTACAAGGTTCATGACTAAACTTTATTAAACATTTTCTTAAACTTACAAGTCATGAATCCTATTTTCACAAAACCTATGTATCTCACAGGCATTTTTATGCTGACGTACCTATTTTCACATGTGTTTTCAGGAGTTGATGCATAGGACTTATCGAGATACACTTAGGCGGACTTGGGCCTTAGTGACAATAAAAGATGCAAGACTAGTTATTGATGTTATATTTCTTTGATTGTCAAGACATTGTAACTCTTTTAATCAATAAAACAATATTTCAATTTCCATGTGTTATGAAACAATGATTCTGTTACAACACTCCCTGACGTTTCCGCCACGTTTCGTTGTCTCACGTGGTCGGGGTGTGACAGAAAAGTTGGTATCAGAGCCAATGGTTACAGGGAATTAGGTTATTAGTAATGCTTTGACCTAGTCTATAACCTTCCTAGGACCCTAACGCGAGTTTACTTGCGTTTAGTCATAATACGACACCTTCACCTATCCTTAGGTGATAACCACAATGAGAACACAAAGTTCGAATCCGCTTTGAAAATTAATCATCTGTTCTGGGATGATTGATTACAAGGTTTTGAACCCTCATTTGTAAGGTTTTGAACCCCTCTTAAATTTCAAACTCTCGTCAAAGTTTTTGGTCCTAAATAGTGTGAACACATGCGAACTGGAAGAGTGAATGCCTGTACCCTGAGTTTTCTGTCTAAGGCTAGAGTGTTCGTACAAATCCACATAATCGGACCAGTCACTCTTACCTGGGAACTCTTGGGGTGAGTGTCCACTTATAGGCGAGCATGTCTTCGCGATACATTATGAGGATCTAATTGCTTTGATTCAGCCTTTGAGTGTCGTTTGTTTGCCTCATGGTTCAAACAAATGACCATCACCCATGATTTTGGTCGGTATTTGTAACATCCTATTCTTACCCAATGCCATTTCATTTGTTTTCTCTCTTGTTTCCCCGTTTAGAATGCCTCCATGACGCGAAAATCAGGTATCTATTGAAGAGCTGGCAGCTGTCATTACACAGCAAATGACTGCTGCAATCCCGAACATCGTTGCTCAATGTAACCAAGCCCTCAACAACAATAATGCCCCCTGCAACTTCAAGACGTTCAACTCGGCTAAGCCATCAAAGTTTTCTGGGTCTCAAGGAGCGACTGCACTTCTACAATGGTTCGAGAGTTTAGAGAGCACCTTCAGACATGTTCAATGTCCAAACGAGCGAAAGGTAGATTTCGCATCTAGTGTCTTTGAGAAACGAGCTTTGACATGGTGGAATGGTGTGATGAGAGATAGGGGTGTCGATGTGGCACTGGCTCAAATGTGGCAAGAGCTTCGAGCTCTGATGATGAAGGAATTCTGTCCTCGTCACGAGATCAGGGCCTTGGAAAGGGAGTTCGACGATCTTAAGCAAGATAGCGGTGAGCATCGAGCCTACACTGATCGATATGAGGAGCTGAGCCTGTTGTGTCCTACCATGGTTACGCCTTTGGATAAGGCTATCGAAAAATACATTGATGGTCTCCCTGACTCAATACAAGACATTGTGACTGGTAGCAACCCTACTACAGTTAGACAGGCCATTGAGCTAGCTGCAACCTTGACTGAATCTCAAATCAGGAAGGGTAAACTTTTCCGAAAAGATGATAAGAAACCAATCGAGGAATCAAAGACCATGGATGAACAGACTGGATCCCCTAAGAGGTCAAAGAAGCGAAAGGCTTCTCAGAACTTCGCCGTTGTAACAACTGTGCTTGTAATCACTATGAACAGTTCCGTTATCAATAAAACAATGTTATTTGATCACAATGTTTGTTTTGTTATGTTATACATTTTTCATGTTTTGACTTTTATGTAATTTCAAACTCTATATCACTTTCTGGAGAGTTATACGCAAACTAGTGCGTAAACGTACTCAGTTTAATGCGAGAAATACTCCGGAACATCAACATATACTCAACATACCTTAAATAACCTTTACATAACTTAGAAATAAGTTTTGAAGGCTTTGGTATGGCAAAAACAAGTTAATTCGACTACAGGGACTAAATATGACAAACTGCGAAAGTATGTCAATTTGAACTGTAACGAACATTCCGGAACATGACCATAAGTTAAACACACCTTAAATATCCTTTACATAGCTTAGAAATAGGCTTTGAGGGGTTCGGTGTGCTAAAATAAACTTTTGGGACATTCAGGGACTAAAAGTGTCAAAAAGTGCACAAGTTTGCATTTTCGCGCATAACTTACGTTCTGAATACATCTGGACATCCAAAAATTTATGTAAGCATGACTACATTATATTTTAGTGTTCGCCTTAAGAAAAATCCATTCGTCGCGTCATTTGGATCGTTTTTCGCGCTTATGCGTATTCCGTCGTAATTAACCGAACAACGCAACCGTACGACTAAACGAACCGACATCCGAGATATTTTTGAGCATGCTTTAAGTTCCCTATACTTTAACTTCATTTTAGAGCTTTGAAATGGGGTTAACGGGCCTTAAACGTGTCAAAAATGGCCTAAATACAGTTCAGGGACCAAAACTGTAATTCTGCCAAAGTTCACCCATACGATGCGTATGGTATATATACCATACGATGCGTATGGGGTCTCCAGACCAGGTGCAATGTTTAAACAGCTGTTAACAGCTGCAAACCACTCCTAATCCCAATGCCAAGTGTTGATCTCTTATGGAGAGTGACCAAATGAGCCACCATAAGCTTCCGACACTTGTACGGGTGAGATCAAGGCACGTTTCCCGATAAACGATCCTAACGGTGGTGCATTTACTATAAATACCCATCCATACTCAACACAAAAACCCACAAATCTGATTAAGGAAGCTCTAAGTTGGAACCTTCGTTTCATACCTGAGCTATTTTGATCTGGGTTAGCATTCGGGGACCCTTCGTAAGTATTCTTTCGTTCTTTTCCTTATTATTTACTGCTTTTCGAGTCGGAAAGTCAAACTTTGTTTGACTTTCAGCGTTGACCAGTAATGGTCAATGCGAAGTTCGTTAGAACTTCGCAACGTGATTGTAATCACGATGGTCATAGTCCCTTGGGACTATGCCTACTGATTACCACGTTGTTTAGGGTCGTAGGGTAGGCGATCTAATAAATCGCCTATACCTTCGAACCCGACCCAGTTTGGTCGATCATTAGGATCTGACCAAATACGTTAGGTGACCATAGTGTAGGGAATAACCTTCCGAGGTTATACCTTATGGTCACGACGTTTAAGTAGTTGTATGATAGGTAGTTTATATGCCTTAGGTAAATTACCAGAATACCCTTTTCATACATAATTGGTAATTAAGCATATGTAACCTAAACTTTTGTCACGTAACTGATTTTGTAACATGTTTAGGCATATAATACTTGTCATAGGACTAGTTAGGCGGTCCGAACGCGTTTCACGCGCACGACACGTTAAAGTAGCATAAGCTTCCTAAACGGGTCGTAATGGGTCGTAAACAATTATGTTAAGTTTCATTTAGCATGTAGGCTTTGTTAAACCATATCACGTGAGTTCCGACACTCATTTGGTTTACAAACCCTAATGCTACCCAGTCTTCCGAGATAGGTCCGGTTTATTAACATAGTTACCTATATTAGGTGCCGTTTGATTCCGAGATCTCTTGCATTGCTTGGTGGTTATCTTTATACAACTGAGCAATCTCAAGTGAGTACATAGACCCCTCTTTTACTGTTTTCCAAACATTTTGGGGTGGAACACATGTGCCTACTTGTTACTTTAATGCTTTCCTGTTTTCACATCATATACATGCTATGTTCATTAGTACATTATAGTACATGATTTCATTGTGTTTCATGCTAGGTGTGCCCATTGTGTGCATTACTTAGTACATTGTTTTACATGACATTTCATGCTAGGTGTGCCCATTGTGTGCATTACTTAGTACATTGTTTTACATGACATTTCATGCTAGGTATGCCCATTGTGTGCATTACTTAGTACATCGTTTTACATGACATTTCATGCTAGGTATGCCCATTGTGTGCATTACTTAGTACATCGTTTTACATGACATTTCACGCTATGTATGTTCATTTGATTACATACTTAGTGCATTGTTTTCACATGCTCACATTTTGTTATGACATTTGGTTTGTTTACATGGGACAATATATCCATTAACATTAGCTACGCCGTTCGTTAGTAGGTAGTGGTACCATAGGAATTGACAACTCCCGTTCCGGACATCCCAGGGTAAGGGGACAGAAAGGAATGACCGAATTCGTTGACATTAAGACAGATAGACCTTTAATTTGTTTAAAGGGTTTATCACCACAGTCGCCAGGCTTGGATGTATGCATATTCACAATACCACATAAATGTTCATATTAAATAGTTGCATGCATTTACACAAAACATAGCTTTGATTTAAACCAAGTTTTACTTCAATACTTTGTTTTTGTGCATATGGTTTAGTTGAGACATTTCACTTGCCATACATGACATTTTGACATAGACATTTGACATGGATATTTGACATAGACATTTGACATGGATAATTGACATAGACATTTGACATGATTTACACTTGACATATTATTCAATACATTTGACAATTTGTTTAAACATAGACTTCTTACATTGGTTGGTTTTGTTTGATTAAGTGATTAAGTAACGATGCGTGTGTAATATGATACAAGCATGGTGGATACGCCGCTGGTACTTCCTATATATAAGTGTTTGTATGGTATTACATGGCGTAACGTTATTTGAATCATTTCAGTTTGAGACATAGAACATTTTATACAAATAACATACTTTTCACAAGACATTGATTTACAAACAACTTATCTTATACAAACACATTTTTACATGGTTATCTATTTAACCTGACAATTACTTATACATATCATCTGATCTTATTGTTTTCAAATGATTTACAAGACAAAGCAAATAACAAGGTTCATGACTAAACATTTTCTCAAACATAAGTCATGAATCTTATTTTCACAAAACCTATGTATCTCACAGGCATTTTTATGCTGACGTACCTATTTTCACATGTGTTTTCAGGTGCTTTTCCATAGGATGTTGATCATGATACTAGGGCGGACCTGTGCCTTAGAGACTTTAAAAGAAGATAGACTATGTTTATTTATGTTCTGAACTCTTTAATTTCCTGTTTGAAACAATGAAACACCCTTGTTTAATAATTAAATAAAACTTTGTATGCCATGGTTATGAGACAATTAATTCTGTCGCGATCACTCCCCGGCGTTTCCGCCGCGGTTCGTTGTTTTACGCGGTCGGGGTGTGACAACCGTGGTCGCTCACAATGGTCAAGCCGTCCCCAACCAACCAGCTCAACCCCCTGCTAGGAAGCCATACAATGGAACTTAACCCTTGTGCAACCAATGTAGCCTCCATCATCATGCAAATGTAAGGTGCCGCAAATGCCAAACTTGTGGACTTATAGGCCATACAGCAAGAGTCTGCAGCACCAAACCAAGCTGGCAACAATCCCGCTCAAGGTCGTTTTCTACCAGGTTCTTGTTTCAACTGTGGCGAGATGGGTCATTTCCGAAGAAATTGCCCAAAGCTTGCTAATGCGAATCCAGCACAGGGATGAGCATTTGACCGACCAGAAGACAACATCGTTTAGAAATAATCACGTCTTATGTATTATATTCTTTTGTTGTCAAGGTCCATGAAACAGTTGTTATCATTGTTCATAAATAAATCTTTTATTTACATTGCAATGTATCTATGTGGTTGTATGTATAAAGAACATATCCCCTACAATACCGACAAGCAAGGAATCGTATTCCTTGAAAAGAAAACTACCCCCAAAATTATTTTTTTCCATCTTATGATCTCTTGCGTTTTCCACGAAATTCCTAAGTACCTGTTTCTTCCAAGGAAACGAAGTACAAGGCGCAAGTTACAACACGAGACGAATACCCAAAGTACCACTATAAATCCTTAATAAGGGTACCTAAGGATATTTTCGTAAATCCTAAAATTTTTGTGTTCCTTAATTCGAATATTACGTTTCTTTGAAAACAAAATCAAATTTTTGGGAGATCATCCTATCTTTTCAGATAGATCCCAGAGGACATTGAAGTCCAGCGACTGGTTTCCTGGTGTACCTTGAATATCCATATTCAATCACTAACAAGTTAATAACAAATTAATAACCGAGTTAAACAACTATGTGATTATGTGCTTATGTGTTCCCATTTATGTTTTTGGTGTAATCCAAGTTTTTGTTATCCAAATCCTCGTAGAATCTTCCAAATTATGCGTATAAGGGATTCATAGTAGGATACCCAAAGGTACTATCTAAAATCCTTAATGGACTTCTACGTAGTAGTTAAGTCCCTTGGGTTATAAAGTACTACTCCATAATTAGACCCCTTGAGTGGTCTAGTTAGACAGATTGATCCAAAAATCTGGTTAGGAACATCATGTGATGATATAGCTGAAAGGACTCCTTGGTGGCCTAATTAAAAAGATCATATGTTGATCTAATTAAAAGGACCCTATGGTAGTCTAGTCACCCTCATCACAGGTATGATTTTCTCCCCCTAAACATGACAAGACAAACTGTGCGGACTGTGCAAGGAATTACGTAATTATGGATGCATACATAATTATGGAATTTAGTGCACAGAAACCACAGCAAGTTTTGTCATGTGCCTAGAAGTTAACTCTATTCATTTCCGTTTCTGAGGAAGCACCCATTGAAAATGACTCCGTTTGTTCATTTTCGTTTCTGAAGATTGTCCGTTGAGGAAATGAATATCCGTTTGATTATCCTTTTCATTTCCGTTTCTGAGGAAGCACCCGTTGAAAATGACTCTATTTGTTCATTTTCATTTTTGAAGATTGTCCATTGAGGAAATGAATATCCGTTTGATTATCCTTTTCATTTCCGTTTCTGAGGAAGCAACCGTTGAAAATGACTCTGTTTGTTCATTTTCGTTTCTGAAGATTGTCCGTTGAGGAAATGAATATCCGTTTGGTTATCCTTTTCATTTCCATTTCTGAGGAAGCACCCGTTGAGAATGACTCCGTTTGTTCATTTTCGTTTCTGAAGATTGTCCGTTGAGGAAATGAATATCCGTTTGATTATCCTTTCCATTTCCATTTCTGAGGAAGCACCCGTTGAAAATGACTCCGGTTGTTCATTTTCGTTTCTGAAGATTGTCCGTTGAGGAAATGAATATCCGTTTGATTATCCTTTCCATTTCCATTTCTGAGGAAGCACCCGTTGAAAATGACTCCGTTTGTTCATTTTCGTTTCTGAAGATTGTCCGTTGAGGAAATGAATATCCGTTTGATTATCCTTTTCATTTCCATTTCCGAGGAATCAACCGTTGAAAATGACTCCGTCTGTTCATTTTCTTTTCTACAGATTGGCCGTCGAGGAAATGAATCCCCGTTTGTTTATTCCTTCATTTCCGCTTCTGAAGAATACTTGTTGAGGAAAATGACTCCGTTTGTTCATTTTCATTTCTGAAGAATGTCCGTTAAGGAGATGACAGGAATATGCCTTGCTTATCTTCGATGGTTATAAACACAAAGTCATAGACAGAGCCCTACGAATAAATTTCAGGACGAATTTCCTAAAGTAGGGGAGATTGTGACACCTGGGTCACTGCGACCATCAAACAAATACCAAGCCAATGAAATATTGTATTTCATACTTGGGATCTATATAATTATGTGTGTCTTTTGCACATATCAATTCTTGTTCGATTACAAGCTCTAAATCGCTTTCTGGAAGGTTATACGCGCACTGATGCGTAAATATAACCAGTTTAATACAACGAACACTCTGTAATAGTGAAATAGGCTTAACATACCTTAAATAACCTTTACATAACTTAGAAATAAGTTTTGAAGGCTTTGGTATGGTAAAATCAAGTTTAATCGTCTACAGGGACTAAACTTGACAAACTGCGAAAGTATGATGATTCGTACTGGAACAGACATTCTGGAACATGACCATAAGTTAAACATACCATAAATATCCTTTACATAGATTATAAATAGGCTTTGAGGGGTTCGGTGTGCTAAAATAAACTTTTGGGTCATTCAGGGACTAAAACGGTCAAAAAGTGCATAAGTTTGCACTTTCACGCATAACTTACGTTTCGAATACATCCGGACATCCAAAAATTTATGTAAGCACTAAAATATTTACTTTAGTGTTTGGCATAAGAAAAATCCATTCGTCACGCAATTTGGATCGTTTTTCGCGCTTATGCGCATTCCGTCGTAATTAAGCGAACATCGCGATCGTACGACCAAACGAACCGACATCTGGGATATTTTTGAGCATGTTTCATGTCCACAATGTTTAGGCATCATTTTAGGGCCTTAAAGTTGACTTAACGAGCCTTAAACATGTCGGAAATGGCCTTAATACACAACGGGGACTGAAATGGAAACTTTGGAAACTGGTTGCTGATCAGAAGGACCTAGGCGTGACACCTAGCCCCCTAGGCGTCACGCGAGGCCCCTTCAGAAAAGAAAAAGCTATTTTAACAGCTGTTAACAGCTCTTATGCACTCCAAAGGCCAATGCCACATGTCAATCCCTGATGTTGGGGGCCATTTTGAGTTACCACAAGTTTGCAACAAGTGTAGGGACAACATCAAAGCTCGGTATTCGAGGAACGACCCTAACGGTGGTCCAAACACTATAAATACCCATCCATCCCAACTCCAAAAACCCACAAATCTGATCTAAAAGCTCTAAGTTGAAGCCATTACTTCATACCTGAGCTACTTGGATCGAGATTAGCTTGCGGGGACCCTTTGTAAGTGTTCTTTCGTTCTTTCATTCGTTTTAGCGTTAAAGTCAAACTTTGTTTGACTTTCTGCATTGACCAGGTTATGGTCAATGCGAAGTTCGTTTGAACTTCATAACCTGAGCATGATCACGATGGTTATAGTCCCTAGTGACTATACCTACTGATTACCACGTTATCTAGACTCAGTGACGAGTCGTAGTTTCTGCCAAAATGCGTGTTATTGCGTATTTTGTAACCAAACTACTTTTAGGTATCAAAACCGTTTTCTTTGATACCAAACCTGTTTTCTAAACTTAGGTAAGCATGTTTTAACATGCTTAGCTCGTCACTTTTAGTTTTGTGCTTGTCTAGGGTCGTAAGGTAAGCGATCTAAACAATCGCTTATACTTTCGAACCCGACCCATTTGGTCGATCATTAGGATCCGACCAAATACATTAGGTGACCATAGTATATAGGGAATAACCTTCCGAGGTTATACCTTATGGTCGCTTCGTTTAAGTAGTTGTATGATAGGTAGTTTATATGCCTTAGGTAAATTACCAAAATGCCCTTTTTACGCCAAAATTCATTTAAAGCATATGTAACATAATTTTTGGTATCTAAACTGATTTGGAAACAATATTAGACATGTTAAAGCATATTTTACTTATCATAGGGCTAGTTAGGCGGTCCAAACGCGTTTTACGCGAACGACGCGTTAAAGTAGCACAAGCTACCTAAACGGGTCGTAATGGGTCGTAAGCACTTAGGCTAGGTTTCATTTTAGTATGTGGGCTTTGTTAAACCATATTACATGAGTTCCCAAACTCATTTGGTTTACGAACCCTCATTCTATCCAATCCTCCGATTTTAGGTCCGGTATATTAACATAGTTACCTATATTAGGTGCCGTTTGATATCCGTGATCTCTAGCATTGTTTGGTTGTTACCCAAGGACTACTAAGCAATCTCAAGTGAGTACATAGAACCCCCTCTTTTAAATGTTTTCAAGGTGTTTATGTGAGTACATAGACCCCTCTTTTACTGTTTTCCAAACTGTTTTGGGGTGAAACACATGTGCCTACTTGTTACTTTCATGCTTTCCTATTTTCACATCATATACTTGCTATGTTCATTAGTAGATTTATAGTACATGATTTACATTACATTGTTTTGCTATGTATGTTTACTTGGCATACTTAGTACATTGATTTACATGACTTTTCTGCTTTGTATGTTAACTTAGCATACTTAGTACATCGTTTTACATTACATTTCATGCTATGTATGCCCATTGTGTGCATACTTAGTACATCGTTCTACATTACATTTCATGCTATGTATGCCCATTGTGTGCATACTTAGTACATTGTTTTACATTACAATTTGTTGCATATGCTCATCCAGCATATGAACACATTATATTACATTTTGAACCGTTGTAACCATTTGACTATGTGAACCGTCGTAACCATTTGATTATATGAACCGTTTGTAACTGTTGAACCGTGTGAACCATTTGTATCTGTTGACATGATTTACATTTGACAATAGACTTTGGACTATACATAAACATTTCTACAATTGTTAAACATTACATCTTGATGGTTTGGTTTGAGTAAGTGATTTAAGTAACGAGGCGTGTGTAATATGATACAAGCATGGTGGATACTCCGCTGGTACTTCCTATATATAAGTGTTTGTATGGTATTACATATCGTAGCGTTATTTGAATCATTTCAATTTGAGACATATAACATTTTATACAAATAACATACTTTTCACAAGACATTGTTTTACAAACAACTTATCTTATACGAACTCATTTTACATGGTTATTCATTTAACCATACATTATTCTCTTACTTATACATATCATCTGAACTTATTGTTTTTCAAACGATTTACAAAACAAATCAATTTACAAGGTTCATGACTAAACTTTATTAAACATTTTCTTAAACTTACAAGTCATGAATCCTATTTTCACAAAACCTATGTATCTCACAGGCATTTTTATGCTGACGTACCTATTTTCACATGTGTTTTCAGGAGTTGATGCATAGGACTTATCGAGATACACTTAGGCGGACTTGGGCCTTAGTGACAATAAAAGATGCAAGACTAGTTATTGATGTTATATTTCTTTGATTGTCAAGACATTGTAACTCTTTTAATCAATAAAACAATATTTCAATTTCCATGTGTTATGAAACAATGATTCTGTTACAACACTCCCCGACGTTTCCGCCACGTTTCGTTGTCTCACGTGGTCGGGGTGTGACATCTGAATTGAACAAATGCTTCAGCCTCCACCCACTTAGAGAAATAATCAATCATTGCCAGCATAAAGACTTTTCCTCCTGGAGCTTTTGGTAATTTCCCTACTATGTCCATTCCCCATTTCATGAATGGCCAAGGGGAAACTATAGGATATAGTGGTTCAGCTGGTTGATGTAGTATGTTACTGTGCCTTTGACATGCATCACATCTTCGAGCATATTCTGTAGCATCTTTCCTCATCGTTGGCCAATAGTATCCTGTTCTCAATACCTTTGAGAATAATGACCTGCCCCCAGTATGGTTACCACAATCCCCATCATGTATATCCTGAAGTACTTCTTTAATCTCGGGATCCTCCAAGCACCTTAAATATTGTCCTGCAAGAGATTTCTTATACAAAATATCATTTATAATGGTGAATCGTGATACCTTCATCCTAAATGCCTTAGGATTTTCGTCTCTAGGGATGTGTCCTTCCTTGAGATATCTTATGCTTGGAGCCGTCCAGGATTTAGGATCCACCTCAGGATATTCAGTAACAGGATACTGGATACTTATTACTTCTTCATCCTGAGGATTCGTTGCAGGATATAAGATATGCAATATTGGTATTTAGGTCCCTTCTGGTATCCTGACCGATGATCCCAGATTTGCTAAGGCATCTGCTTCAGCATTATCTTCCCTTGGTACCTGTTGAAGTGTAAAAACATCGAAATATCCTGCTAATTTTTTGAGAATATCGAGGTATTCGATTAATTTCTCACCCTTAACTGCATAGGTTCCATTAAAATGATTAGTGATTAACAAGGAGTCAACATATACTTGCAAATTCTTGATATTCATATTTTTAGCTAGTTCTAATCCTGCAATTAAAGCCTCATATTCTGCTTCATTATTAGTAGCAGAGAATTCACACCTAATAGCCTGGGGTAATATGTCCCCCTGTGGCGATTTTAGTAGTATTCCCAGTCCTACTCCTCTAACATTAGATGCTCCATCAGTGTACAATGTCCAGGATCCTGAGGATTCTCCTAATTGTTGGACTTCTAGGTCTACCTCATCCTGAATGTCACTACTGAAATCAACCACAAAGTTGGCTAGAGCCTGGGATTTTATGGCATTCCTAGGTTCATATACTAAGTCATAAGCACTCAACTTCACTGACCACTTAGCCATCCTACCGGACATTTCTAGTTTCCTAAGCACATTTTTAACAGGATAATTAGTTTTAACATGAATCCTATGTGTCTCAAAGTAATGTCTAAGCTTCGTTGATGCCATAACTAATGCTAGTATCAACTTTTCTAAATGAGAATATCTAGTTTCTGCATCTAACAAACTTTTACTAACATAATAAACAGGATATTGCTGACCTTCATGATCCTTTATAAGGACGGCACTTACAGCATTCCCTGATACCGCGAGGTATAGGGACAGTGGTTCACCATTCTCAAGCTTCATCAATAGAGGTGCAGTTGAAAGATATTGCTTCAAATCCTGCAGGGCTGCTTCATGCTTCTCACCCCATTCGAACTTCTTGCTCTTCTTCAGGATATCATAAAACTCTTTGCATTTCTCCGAGGATCTTGAGATAAATCTGTTCAATGCTGTAACTCACCCTGTTAATCATTGAACGTCCTTCATATTTGAAGGTGATTTGATATCCAAAGTGGCTTTAATCTGCTCCGGGCTTGCCTCTATTCCTCTTTTGGTCACCATATATCCTAAAAACTTTCCTGCCCCCACTCCGAAATGGCACTTAGCAGGATTTAGCTTCATGTTATATTGGTCCAGGATATCAAACGCTCCCTTAATATCCTGAAGGTGATCCTCAGCCTTTTTAGATTTTACCACCATATCGTCGATGTATACCTCCATTGTGTCCCCCAGCTTGTCTTTAAACATCATGTTCACCAACCTCTGGTATGTTGCACCTGCATTTTTCAAACCAAAGGGCATAGCAGTATAACAAAAAATACCTGTTGGTGTCATGAAGGCGATATCCTCCTGGTCTGAAGGCTCCATTTGAATCTGCTGAAATCCTAAGGATGCGTCCATGAAGGTTAACATCTCATGCCCGGCAGTAGCATCCACCATTGCATCAATATGAGGAAGAGGACATGGGTCTTTAGGACAAGCCTTATTCAAGTCTGTGTAATCTACACAGACTCTCAATTTCCCATTTTCTTCTGTACTATGACTACATTCACTAGCCATCTTGGAAACTTGACCTCCCTGATCATCTTGGACTTCAACAATCTTTCAACTTCCTCTTGGATTATTGCATTTCGTTCAGGAGCAAACTTCCTTCTCTTTTGCTGTATAGGCTTGAACGTCTTGTCAATTCCAAGCTTGTGAGTGATAATGTCTTTGGATATACCTGTCATATCCTCATGCTTCCACGCAAATGTTGGCATTCTGCATTTTAAAAAGTTAATTAATTGTTCTTCAATATCCTTAGGGATATTGGTTCCTACGAGCACCGAGGTATCTGGATTATCCTGATCCAGGATAATTTTCTTCATATCCTGCTCCGAAGCTTCCACGATATCCTGGGCCCGCATCTTTAATTGCTATGCTGCACTAGGTTTGGTTGAGGATTTCATCGAGGATGAGTAACATTCTTTCGCCTCCTACTGATCACTATCAACCTTGACGACCCCCCCCCCCCCCAAGGGGTAGGGATCTTGATGCATTGATGATAAGTTGATGGGACAGCCTTCATGTCATGGATCCATGGCCTACCCAGTATAATGTTATAGCAGGATAGGGAGTCCATCACACAGAAACATTGTATCGAGTTGACCCCTTCAACATATACTGGTTACTTTATCTCTCCCACGGTATTCCTAGCTTCTCCACTGAAACCAACGAGCACAGTGGACTTCGAAGTAATGTCCATCGGAGATACATTCATCCTCTTCAATGTTTCCAGCTGAATTATATTGACAGAGCTATCGTTGTCCACCAATATCCTGCGTACAAAATGGTTAGCCACATATAATTTTATTACCAAAGCATCATGGTGAGGATCCTGAACAGTATCCCTATCATCACTATCGAAAGTGATCACTTTATCAGTTGTGAGGGTAGTCATCCTGACTGGTTTGTCTCCCCTTTCGGCCTTAGCCTCCTTTGCATGTGTCTTGGCCGCAGAATATGAAGTCCCACATATGTCGGATCCTCCTGAAATAAAGTTGATTAGATGCTTCTCGTTCAGGATCCTTCTCAGTATCCTGACCCTTATTCTTCTTTCTTCCTAAGAGATCCTTCAGATATCCCTTGCTAAGAAGATAACTTATTTCTTTTCTCAAAGCAATGCAATCCTCAGTTATATGTCCAAAATCTTCATGGAAGGCACACCATTTCGATTTATCCTTCCAATCAGCTTTTTTGTTGGTTCTTTCGAGGCCACCTATCTTTGTCTCCCAAACCCTGCATAGCATACATTAATTCAGGAATGTTAACAGAAAAGAAATATTCAGATAATTCAGGATACTCTTCAGGATCCTCGTCTTCAACAGCATTCACTTTCTTGTTGTCATTTCTACCATATGGCTTAGAGCAATATGGTTTGAACGAGGATTCTGACTTCCTATTAGTTGACTCATATGTAGTGGATGAGTTCATCCTTTCTTGGATTTTCTTATTGTCTTCTAGCCTGATATATCTCAAGGCCCTGTTTCGAGCTTCGTCCAAGTTCCTGCAAGGATTCATCACAAGATCCTGATAAAACTGGGAATCCTTTTGTAGTCCCATTTTGAATGCTTGAACTGCTGTAGCAACATCAAGGTGTGGGATATCTAAGGATTCCTTGCTGAATTTGTTCACATAATCCCTTAGGAATTCCTGAGGTCCTTGAGTTATCATGTAAAGATCACTTGTCAGTTTTTTAAAACTCCGACTACAAGAAAATTGACTATTAAATAAATTCACTAAGTGAGCAAAAGATGTAATCGAATGCAGAGGAACATTCAAGAGCCATTTCAAGGCTGATCCTGTTAAGGTAGAACCAAAGCCCTTGCATAAGCATGCTTCCTTGAGCTCTGGAGGGATAGGATTTATTTCCATTCTTTCCCTATACTGGGCAATATGCTCTTCAAGATCCGTAGTCCCATCGTAGAGCTTCATGTTAGGGGTTTGAAATCTTTTCGGAATCTCAGCATCACAGATAGGATATGCGAAACGAGATATCCTGTGGCTGTCTTGGGACACTTCCGGAATTGGCTGGAACACTCCAGGTACACTGGATATCATGTCCTTCAATTTCTGAAGCTCCCTAGTAAATGTTGACGTTATACCTGCATCCTGCAAAGATCCACCATTGTTAATAGCATGAATATTATTATTTGACACGTTACCGGTCTGAGGATTTTGGCCATATCCTGAGCTCCTCACAGTTGACATCCTGATCGAGGAGGGTATTTCAGGAGTATGATTCTGGGAATGACTAGGCACAATATTCCCCCTATTATCCTCAGTATACACAGCCGAACTGAAGTTCAAAGTTCTGGGTTGTAAAGGAGTAACAATATCCTCAGCGGATCTGCTCGAGCCAGCTTTTAAGAGTTGTATTTCTCTTAACAGCATTTGGTTAGTTTCCTGTTGCTGTCTCATTTGTTCCTACACACTTCCAAATAAAGTTAGAATTTCATCATTAGAGGCTAAAATGGGAGCAGATCCCTGAACACTCCGAGTAGGGATAATATCCTGAGGTTGTGAAGAAGCTGGCATCCTTGGAGGAGGTGGTGGAAGCACCGAACCAGTAGTAGCAGAAGTTGTAGCAGACACAGTGGAGGAGCTCATGTTTGATCTTGAGGCCATTATAAACAATGTGGCAAAAGTTTTGAAAACAGAAAAACGATTAACGATTTCACAAAGATTTTTAGTAAAGATAGCACCACTTGCCCCACGGTGGGCGCCAATTTGTTTTGGTCAAAAATTACCGAAGCAATTAAGTGATCAAATTACTTAAGTGAGGTAGTGTGCTAAAAAGTGTGTTGAAAATATGCTGGTTATGTTGTTTGTAAAAACAATTTTCAGGATACGGCTTAGGATATTGAGCTGTATCTATGATCAAACTATGAGCAAAAAGTAAAGGAAACGACACGAGATGTACGAGGAAAGCCCTTGATCAATCTAGATCGCCGGCATAAAACCTCGGGAACTGACAATCGCAGCTGCCTAGTTCTTCTTATTGCTTCAAACGTCAGGATACAGTGCAGGATATTGACCAGATCACTAAGTGTTACAATGCTTTGTGTGAAAGTAAAAATTGCGAGAGAACAAGTGTGAGAGTGTAGTGAGTGTAGCTGTGATGTCCTATTCGATCTGATATACCCACCTATTTATAGTAACGAAATACAAACTAAAATTCCTATAAATATGGGATGCTTCCGAATATTCCATTGTTAACGTTGTAGACCGAGTAATGCGGCTTCAACGTCTTCATTTGAACAACTTGGACCGAGTCTCCCGGAGAAAGGGTCTTCATGAACGTTGGGCACCTGGACGCGTACTCCTTCATACAACCCGTTAGTAATCCTGAGGATACCATTCAGGATGTTACCAATATCCTGAATGAGCATCCCGGATATGAACAGATATCATACAACCAAGATATAAGTCAAGATATTTCCCAAGATATGAACTCAGAATTTCACCCATAACAAGTACTATCATTGCTAAGGCAGGTAGATAGCAATCTATGTGTAAACATAACAAACAAGTATTCATCGAGTCACGTATAACATACAGTAGCGGTTAGCGTTAAAGTATTGCGTATTGTGTTTGATGTGATTTAGAATAAGCAACGTATGTAACACCCAAAAGTGCGTAAAGCAAAAAGGGTTCGAGTATACTCACAGCGATGATGGATTGAAGGGAGCGCTTAGAGCGAGATTAGCCTGAACAGTACGATAGCATAAACGATAAGCGGCGCGTAAAGCGGTTAAATAAACAGTACCTTGCACCGTGTGTCGGATGGCAATCCGATCGGATGGCCAGTCGATCGGATGACAATCTGTTCGGATGGTCACTCGATCGGATGGCCATTCGATTGGATTGTCATCTCGTTTGGTGAGGATATGTTTGTGTATGATGGTTTGACTTTTGGAGTTTTCGTTGTAGTATTTAGAGATCAGAGAAGTATCTCTACCCTTCAGGTCGGTTGATCGAACGGTCGTTCGATCAGACAGTGATCTGTTCGGTGAGGCATTTCTCAGAGAATAAGTTCACAGCAGTTTTATCATCCAATCAGATGGTCTACCGATCGGGTGATAATCCGCTAGAACTGGTAATGCATCGAACGTGTTGAAAATGGTTAAGTGTTGAACCAAAGTGTAATCCGATCGGAGAGCCGGTCGATCGGATGGCAATCCGATCGGACGGCCGTCCGATCGGATGGCAATCCTCCCCGTCGATTTGATAGTCTTGTCACTTGATTCTGTTTGAGGTGTTGTAGTTTGAACAAGATGTTATGATAGCTGGTTTAAACAATAGGAACCTCATCTCGTCCCAAGTGACCCGACCGAACAGGAATCACCCTAGTTCGACTAGTACACGGTTCAAGATGGTTGTTCATGTTTAAACCCGAAATCAACTATCTCTCGGATAGAATTCAGATCTAGAACTGATGCATCACTAAGAATGAGCAGAAGATCAAAACAAGCTCCGATTCCATCGGGTTTGAGTGCATTGAGTGTAAAAGAGTTGAAAGAAAGTTAAAAAAACCATCGTTCAATCCTTTTCACCGTGAATATGTTCAGATCTATGCAAGATCTTCTTTTATTCATGTGGAAACCGTCCAGATCCGAGTTGTTCTTGGTGGATTGAAGCCAAAACATGAAGTTCATAAGAACACCATGATGACATCATCCTAGAACACCTCAAATCTACTGATTTCATGGTTAGAAGTTAAGATTCAAAAGATAGAAAGGTGTAGGAGTGCGTGTAGATCAAGAAAGTACAAGATTTAGGTTGAAAACATACAAGATTTGAGAGAAATCGGAGAAAGAATGCTTGAAAGCGGCTGGGTAGAGTAAGAGGAGCTGTCACCATCAAATGAGGTAACAACTGGGGTATTTATAGGGTTTCCCAAAAAGAAAGTGGCTGGTCGATCGGGTGGCAGTCCGATCGGGTGACAACTCGATCGGATGGCAATCCGATTGGTTGGGCACTCGACCCCTGGTGTTTGGCGCGACGGGTTTTGTCATTTCAGTTCGCGTGTTGAGCGTTACGATGTGATAGGCGAGTGATGCGATAGAGTTTCCTTTTATATTACTTTTAATCCCAACTACTATATCTAACATACAATCATCCTACATAACATGCGTTCAGCATTTGCGATTTGATTGTGATAGCGTTGCGATTGCGTTTCGATTGATCACCACAACGCAAACATAAATAAACATGCACAAGTAACACATAAGTAGCACACACACGTAAACAATATCCAGAACGCGTAATATTCGTGTTGCGATTGCGATTCGATTAAGTGATAAAACATGCAAACATAGTGATTAAACCTCGATTATTAATAGGTACTCCACATAATATAGCTAATGCGATAAAATAAATAGATTATCTACAAGTAAAAGAAGTCAAAACAGTAATTGAGCAAGTGGTGTCAGATCGCAATATGTAATCTTTTCTTCCTTTGACTTCAATCTTGACTTTGACTTTGACTTTCGAAACACGGGGTGTTACAAGAAGGCTGACCACGGCCCTGTGCCCAGCGGACACGGGGGCGTGGCCAGTTGTCTGTAGAAAGGACAAAGCTATAGAAGCTTCTATTTCCAACACGGGGGCATGCCCAGCTCAACACGGGCTGTGGTCAACGCTAAGATTCGTAGAATCTTGCAAATCTTGATAGTACAGATACGCTTCTGCACACGGGGCCATGCCCAGCGAACACGGGGGCGTGTGGAGCTAATACAGACAAATTGCAATTAATGAAGAAAGAGAAAAAGGATGGCCACGGGGCCGTGTCCGGGCTTCTGTGCAGGCTATAAATAGGGGTGCTTGGTTCACTTCAAAGGCATCCCTTGGCAAACCACCTCTCTCCCACTTCACCCACACTCCACCACCACTACAACCCACATCCACCACCATTATCCATCATCCATCTTAGAGTGTGTGTAGTAGTCTCGGGATCCAAGATTGATAGTAAGAGTTCTTGACAATCAAAGGCCATGTTTGCCTAAGTCTCTTACATCACTTGGTGAAGACAAGCATTTAGTGTAATACTTTTGATTTTTAATCTTTTCGCACTTTTTATGTTAAAGGTGAAACTTCCTTATCATTGGTCCGCGGTGTCTTCGCGTTATTTTATTGTCTATATAAAATAAAAGATTTTCACCATTCATATCTCTACGGTGTAGAGATATGTTGGCTACCTGGTCGGGGGTTAAGGGAATGGTTTGGTAAGGTTCTTGCCTTGTTCAGTGTATAGATCCTGCAAGGACCTGGGTCAAGCTTACTAGGACCTCCTTCAATACCCACTGGTATTGGATGGCGGGGGTGTGAATGGCTTGTTCCCCTCATATGTAAACTACTATTAATACATTAACCCGACTACTTGGGATTGTATCCCTGCTGACTCAAACCACCTAGCCGAGGGTAACGTCACCTTCAAAAGAGGGGCCTACCACATTACGCATTAATAACTTAATTAATTATCTTTCAATATTCCGACCATTTGGGATTGTATCCTTGCTGACTCAAACCACTTGGTTGACGGTAACTTCACTTTCAAAAGAGGGGCCTACTACTATAACTAAGATAATCTCTTAAAAAGTGCAAAAGTGCGGAAATCATCAAAAGTTACACTAAAGGCGAGTCGGATCCAAGTGATTCATCTTGTCTATCTGTCTTATTTTTATTTTTATTTTCAGCTTTTTTTTGTTTTTAATTTTCATGTTTAAAACCTTTTCTAAACTTTTGATTTGATTAGACGTTGAGGATAAACCGGTATTTAAAGTTCTTGTGTCCTTGGACGACATGCTATACTACGCTCACGATGGGTGCGCTTGCCCATATGTGTGTTTAGTGTTAGTAGAATATCGTGTTTTATAAATTTAAAACTTGACCAAAGTGTTAAAATGGGCTTACAATATCAATAAAATATATAACGCTATACACACATCAAGTTTTTGGCGCCGTTGCCAGGGACACAAGGATTTTAAGAAAGTTAGGAATTAATGGCCTAATCGTTTTTCTTATTTTTCTTTTTTTTTAGGATTTTTCGTAATTTTCCAGCTTCTGCAGAGCTCAGCACGGGGTCGTGCCCGCTGAACACGCCCCCGTGCCCAATCTTTGGTACTGGCAATCCTGTTTTACGTCAGACAGTAGCTGAACACGGGGCCGTGCCCACTAAACACGCCCCCGTGCCCAAGTTTCAGATACTGAAAACAGAACCGTAAGATCCCCACGGTTGGTAATTTCTGACGCAAATATGAGTGATACTGATCATTTTTACTTTCGCTCCTCTTATGGTACGTGGTGTCAAATATGTGGCGGATCTCATGAAGATTTAAAATGTTATTTTTTAAATTACATTCCCCACTATATAGACCCATCGTTTCCCTGTAGTTTTAAGATGGGCGAAAGTAAAAACAATCCCTATCTCTCTCTCGAATGCTCTCAATCATCCCTTCTAGATGAAATGATTCTTGAAGAATCATTTCAAATGGAAGAACTAATTCTCCGATGGATAAAAGAACTTGAGATGGAAATAACTAATTCATCTCAAGACAACGATCAAGGAGAATTATTGGGATCGCATTCGAATTATAACAACATCGTTGCTCCCGAAATCACCTCTAACTCTTGCGAGGACTTGAGCGATAGTCGTCCCTGTGTCGATTGTGCTGTAAAGGACTCCCCATCGGTTTCCGCCGATGCATACATAGACCCGAGCGATTCGACGTATACCTTCTTTAACGAGAGCCCGGATAAGGGAAATAAAGGTTGGTCTTGCCCACCGGTATTTAGCTTAGGAATCACCCTTTCCGATAACCTCTTGCGTTCTTGTCTAAAAATAGGGCAACTTAGGTATCTCAGGCACTTCGGCGTTGTTCCGTCCAGTAAGGAACCACCCGATTCGGATAAACTCCTTAAAAATAGACAAGACTTCATAAAACATCTAGCCACAGGGTCGTGTCCAGGTTAGCATGCCCCTGTGTCCACCCAAAGTGTCACACCCTGACTTTTGCGGAAGCGTGATTATGTGTGACATTTTGCATAAACTTCTGTGCCTTCAAACAACTGATAATCTGTAGGGGCGTATCCTGCTTCTCCCCATGAATCACGATCGTCTCTTCATTCGTCAATGGGATGCGGATAATCTTCTCATGGCATACGATCTCAGCTCGATTACTTGACAACCAATCCATTCCAACTACTACGTCGAAGCTTCCCAACTCAACTGGCAGAAGATCTATCGCAAACTCACGTTCTCCAAGCTCTATCACACAGCCTCTAATCACTTCATTTGCCTCTACTAGCTTCCCATTAGCTAGTTCTATCGAGTACGGAATATCTAACTTACTTGCAACTATCCCAAGTATATTCTTAAACTCTAGGGATACGAAGCTATAGTCAGCACCGTTTCGGTTTCCATTACCTCCCTGGTTATTATTTCCTCCTTGATTTCTATTTCCATAACCGTTTCCACTACGGTTTCCATTGCCATTACCATTTCCTCTCTAACCACCATTCCCACAACCAGTACCAGCCCAGCACGTTTCCTTTGAATGACCATTATTTCCGCAGTTACCACACTTCCTAAACTTGCACTGGCCGGCATGATGATACTGACATACATCACACTTGGGCAGGGTGCCCATATATCCTTTCCCTTTATTCTCAGAAGTAGCAGCATCAGTCTTGACCTCGGCTGGTGGATTCGCATCTCTCCGCTTATTAGCATTGTTGTTGTTTCCTTGGGTACCCTTCTTGAAATTCGAGAACTTCCTTTTGTTCTCTCCAGACGACTCCACATGAGTCTCTTTCTTCTTCTACTCGGAGATTGAGAACTTTCCCAAACGAATCGCTTCTTCAGTCAGTGCCACACTCAAGTCAATGGCTTCAATAATTGTTGGGGGCTTGGATGTCGTCACCATGCTCAGAATCTGGGGCGCCAATCCTCAAATGAAACATTCGACTTGCTTGAACTCTGGTTCTACCATGTAAGGGATAACATGAGACAAATCATGAAATCTTTGCACATACTCAGCTATCTTAGGACCATCCATTTTCAGATTCCAAAACTTGGTTTCTAACTTCTGAATTTCTGCCCTTGAACAGTACTTCTTACGCATCAGCTCTTTCAACTCGTCCCATGTCAACGCATACGCTTCAGCTTCACCCAAAGTTTGAACCTGAAGGTTCCACCATGACAGGGCTCCATCCAGAAACAATCCAGAAATGTAGGTGACTTGAAGCTCTGGCACACACTTACTCATCCACAGCACAGAATCTGTTTTCTCAGCCCATCTCACGAAAGCTACGGCACCTCCAGTGCCGTCAAAGTTCAGAGGCTTGTAGTCCAGGAACTGCTTGTAAGTACAGCCTGTACAAGCAACATCATTCACCGAAAGTATTAGCAAACGAACATGGAAATGTCCAAACGTATTGTAATGTGTCTTAAGTGACTTTTACATTACCGTTAGGTGGGTTATTCCCTAAGGTGCCTCTGCTGTGTTCAGAGCGTAGGACTTCATGGTGTGAGATTGCCTGTGAAATTCGTTCTTGTAATTATGCCTCGTTTGTGGGCAACTGAGTGTTCCTTCGAGGAGGCCTCTTCTAAGAAGAAGATTGTATAGGTCAGGTCTTATTCGATAAATAATAAATAGTACGTATGTATAATAGCATTTATCATAGCAAGCAAACATATAACATCACAATCATAGCAGAAACATGTAAATCAACAACGTATTTAATGAGAACATGATGATTGAGCTTTCATTAATCATCGACCACAAAATATTGTTACATTTCTTACAAAGTGTATCATATCAAAAGGGAACAAAGGGTCACACTACCCTTGTCCAATAAGTCTACCAATCTACAGAAGTCATACAATCAAAAGGTGGTCTCCAAAAGGCTTCATAAGCTCGGCTCAATAGTGGTGCTCTCATCAAAAGCAATGCAACCTACATAAAACCAAAAACCACTATGCTGATGGTGGTGGTGGAGGAGGTGGAGGAAAGAAAAACAAGTTGCGCACATGCGCAAGCTCCTCCTCAAGCTCATATACATGACGCGGCAGATAACTGATCTGCTACTCGACAGTGAGAAATCGAGCATCAAACTATGGAAAAGGAGTAAGAGGAGCAGGTGGATGTGAAAATGGAGAAGGTGATAAAAGAGGGGGAACGAAAGCAGGCTGACAAGGACATGGTAGGGGACGCGGTGTCATCTCTAGCTCCAAAATCTTGTGACTCATAATCTCATACTGAAGCTGAAGTGATCAAAGTAACTCATCCCGTGTATAGCCAACAAACTGAGAGGGATGGTAGGGATCCGAAATCGGCATGGAGTATCGCGGGAACCATCGGAATGGCTCTTCAAGTGGCGAAGATGTAAAAGGAGCAAAAGGTGCAGACTAAGGGATCTGTGGAAAAGCTGCTGAAATGTAAGGGTCATGACTAGGCTGCTAGCCTAAAGTACCTTCCCCTGGACGGGGTGCGGGTATGTCCTGCAAGAAAACGATAGGCAGGTCGGTGCGATGGACATCGGACTCCACAGGATGAAAAGGAGAAACATCAGCGGGTGCAGGTGCAGGTGGAGGAATGAATTGCTCATCCAGAAGAGGGTCAACGGGTGCAAGAACTAGACCAGGTATGAGAGGTGCAATGTCTGGTATGCCAAAAGGAATAGGGTCATGATCAGGTAAGGGCTCAGGATCAGCAGGTGAAACATCAGGCTGATAAACAGGAACAAACTCTAGCTCAAGATCAAGCTCGGGATCGTGTGGAGGAGATGGTGCAGCTGACATCGCAGTATCATCATCAGAATCAGTGGCATAGCGCCGTAATCCAACTGCCTGCAAGGCGGAAGACGTCACAGACTCAAAGGAATCTGAGACAGAGTGCAAACTAGAGTCAAAGGATAACTCAATAACAGGGATCTCAGGAAGTGGAGTAGCAACAACGTCCTCATCCAACTCTCCATCACCATGGGCGTCATCGGAAGGACCATCAACAAACAGAGCAACGTCATCATCAAACAAATCATCAAAAGGCCAATCCTTAGGAGGGATGACCGCGAGAGGAACAGGAGTGAGGATCGGAGCCACAATATGCTCATCATCGGGATGACTAATTATGAGATGATCATGGACTGGAATGGGAACAACAAAAGGATCCTCGTCTGGAATACCATCAGCAAGGGGTAAGTCATCTCCATAGTCAGGCAACGCGAACGGCTGAAAGTCGTCCTCGTCGTCTGATAGCATGTCTGGGTCGCTCTCAGTATCTGATGTAAAGATCTCCGGCTCTGGTGCGATCTCGTCATCGGAGACAATAGCCATAGGGTCATCTGTGTCGGACAATCCGCTCTCGGATGAAGACATAATGCCTGTAACATAACAATCATGACATATGCACATATATTAACCACTACTACTTAGTTTGCAATCAAAGACAGTGTATCATGAAATCATGTATCCTCGTTATTCCTCATGAAACCTTTTCTATCCTTCCCAGTCTATCCCAGACTAAACCATAAATGTAACCTTGCATTGTATTTCGTGCCTTTCCTTTTGTAAAAATGTTTGTTCCATGGATCTGGGCGTTTTGTGTATGCAACGAAAACATGTTGTAAAAATATTTTCGTGAGAGCCCTAATGATTGTAGTCTAGACTTGAGAAAGAATCCTAGTTCGCTACAACCTGGCTCTGATACCAAACTGTCACACCCTGACTTTTGCGGAAGCGTGATTATGTGTGACTTGCTTAATATCATTACGTTCAACCATAACAAACAACTATATGATAAAACCAAGATGTTCATCCATAGATAGTTTTAAAAACATTACATGCTACATTGTTTTAAATCCCAAAACACAGACTTCGCGTTCAGAATACAACACCAACAAGTTTTATGATCCATAAGGACTTCGCAAAAGACACTAATGAAAACTAGGCTTTGAGATACGTATCCTATCCAGGATAGGATACATACTCCAAACCATTCGACACCGGATGACATCTTTTATTCCAAACAACACTTGAAAACTTCAACGCCCACCAGATCCATACTTAGTTTCCTGAAATACATGTAGTTTGAAAACATCAACAAAAGTTGAGCGAGTTCATGTGTTTAGTGTGTGAGCTCGAATAAACTTTGTAATCATTGTAAGTAAGTATGTATTCGTAAACCCTGGTATGAAAGCAACAAGGAAAACAGATCATTAATGGTTTGCAAGGCCATTAATATGTGTGACGTGATGCAGGAAGACTCAAACCTAGCAAATTTTGTCTCCGGCCTTAAGACATAGTCACCTCATGGGCCAAACCCCGGTCCACATGGGTGTTGGGCTCGCTACACCCAAAATAGATCTATCACTCATGTCCTCTGGTCCTACAACGAGGATTAATGGTCTTAAGCGTTGTACCCACCACTCACATGATCTAGCAGTACCTTTCCTTAGCTAACCATAAAACATATAAACGTTAGTAAATAGTTTGTAACTTGTACTTCACCCCCGAAGTTATAAAACTGAAAACAGTTAAAAGAAAAGGGGGAACATGAACTCACGGTTTTGCGTTCTTCGTATCCAACTGTAACTCAAAGTTTCCTCTAGAGTACACGACTACCTACAACGTACCATGATCTATTAGACGAGCGGGTCATGCCTTGACTTAGTATTAATCAGTGTCTTTGAGTTACGTTTCTTTGTGTCCTTAATATTATTCCAAATTATATAATTATTTGTTAAAATAATAAATATTTTAACTTAAATTATATTTATTAAATGTTGAAATAATATTTAAAATAATATATTTTAACTTGTTGCTTTTTTATGTATTTATACATGTATATCCTTCCCAAGGATGGGTGTATTTGTATTCGTATTCTTATACTTGTATATTTTTGCCAAGTATCGGTGGCGTATTCCGGTGTGTAACTATATGTACGAGAATACGTTTTTTCTTGTAATTGTTAAGTATTCTTATACTTAATTTTGTATCAACTTTTCCGGAATAATATCTTTAATAAAAATACATCAATATATATTTCCAAAATACATATTTTGAGAAATATTACTTAGAAAACTTATTCATAGTTTTTCCCTTGGCAAAAATATTTATAAATCTCATACAAGTCTAAAAAATAATATATTTCCAAGTCTAACTTAGAAAATATATATAAATCTATTTTTCTTCAAAAAATAATATATTTCAAGTTTATTTAAGAACATACATTTTCTCCCAAAAATAATGTATTTCATGTTTGTTTGAGAAAATATATATTTTCTTCCAAAAATAATACATCTTCTAATAATTCCAAGAAAAATATATATATTTTTACTTGCCAAAGGTTATATATTTTCTCCTTGTAAAAAATTTGATATATTTTGTAATAATTGTAAAAATCATATATTTCCTAAATACATATTTAGTCACTTTTATTTATAAAAACCAACCTCCAATATTTATAATTTTTGTAACAAAATTTATGGCAAACTATATATGAAAATTCATGGTTAAAAATATACTTGTAACTATTTGTTTAAAAATATTTTTCTAAGTATTTAATTTCTAGAAAAATTTTGCCATAGTCTCCCCTAAAAATGGAGGTTTCCATGCCTTCAAGGCATATCATTTTCTTTTGTAAATCAACAACAAATCAATCTACACTTACCAATTTGCCAAAATCAAGCACAAACTACCACCTCATGAACTTGAAAATTTATAAAAATGTGTAGTAACTTACTAGTGTATTTAGTAAGTCTTGTTCCCCTTTAAAGTGTGGTTGTTTCTTTAAAAACATCATTTTTAAAAAAATTAGTTCTTTACAACTTGTAATTACATATTCTACACTTTATTAACCACCAAAAATGTGGTTTATTTCTTGAAGAACCAAGATTAAGTAAACTTCGTATTTTTGACTTGATTTCTTGAAAAACCATTCTTGATATCATAGATTTAGAAGACTTTATACACATTTGATCATCACTTAACAAGAAAACAACTTATTTTCTCAAGTTCATGATTTACATGAGGATGATCTATTGATCTTTAACATTTTCATCCTCTCATCTTGCTAGATTATGTTTTTAATCATTATCTAGCAAGATCATATGATGATCTACATCAATAACATGAGTAAACTACAATCAACAAGTATAACAACACATAAACATCATGATTTTTTTTTAAGATTTTAAGCTTATGTTCAAGTTTCAAGTTCAAGATTCTTAGTGTTCTTCATGATTAACAACATGTATCATTCTTTAACCACTTAAACAAGATGTAAAATGAAGTTTAGAGTGTTCTTACTACTAGCTCAAGGCTAGGGATGACCACTAGATGAAATGGAGTGGATAAAAGCACAAGAGAAAGGTCCTTCATCTTCCAAGAACTCCCAGCTTCCTTATACCCCTTCTAACACCTTTGTATGTATATGGAATGGATGAAACTTGATTGAATGGTAGTGGTGTGTGGTGATGTGGTTTCGGCTGAAACCAAGGGAGGAAGAAGAAGAGGAGCTCAAGTGTTAGTGTGTTTTGAGAAATGAAGGTTATGTATCTTAGGTTAAACTTATAATACCCCACAAATGTTAAGTCCATTGTATATTATGTTTAGTAAAGGTATAACATAATCTATTATTATAAACAAATAAAATCTATGGTGGGCCACTCTTTTTGGGGCCGTAGGTGGGGGGTGTGTAGGGTTGGAATGTAACTAATAGTTAGGAGAATTAGCTGGGTTTCAAGTATCTAGTTAGTGTTAGTTAGTTACTAGTTGTTATAAGGTGTGTTATGATGTTCGGGGACCATAACTAGCTTGGTAATGTTAAAACAATGCTTCTAGTGAAAATTTGGTGTTTCGGGTAGTGTCCGGTTGTTTGGTTGGTTACTGGTTCGTTAAGGTGCTAAACTATGCAGTTTAGTGTGCTTTATGTTACCTTTGGTGACCGTTTTGATTCCCGACACTTAGGAAAGCATTCAGGACCATTTAACCATATTTCTGCATGACATTAGAGTGTTTAAATGCTGAATTTGCTGAATTCTGCAGAATTCTGCAGTTTATGTGAGTTTTAGGCACTTTCCGGCACTTAAACTATCACAAGGAATGCAGTTTTATGATCCTTACTTTCCTACACACTATACTAGTGTAACTCTTGGTTTCTGGCCCATTCTGTATCTCAATACCATGTCTGTCTATGTACCGAACTCCGTCAGCATTTCTCTGATTTGTCTGATAATTGTGCTCAGTGGCGGAGCCAGAAATTTTTTCTTATGGTGTCATTTTTTATGGATACCCCGGGTTATAGTAACCCGGAGTCGAACTTTTTTGGATCGGTTCGGATCTATTCGGGTCAAATCACATGATAAAAGCAAATATCACAGAAAAGTAAAATGTCATTGAATTAAAACACATAATAAAATTACAAAGTCATTTGAAATATATAATAAAATGCATTTAATAGTTGCTCTGTACTCATTTTCATGTTTTGAAAACGATTCATAATGTTTTCAATGGCAACTTGAAAAAAAAGAACCTCTTTTTCATTAAAACAAGTGCACACATCATTCAAGTGATCATCAAACATCCTGTTAGGTTAAGCAATTGAAACAAAACTAATTATACATGCGGCTATAATGCTTATTGGATTAGAAAAAATAAAAATTAAGCATGGACCTTTAATGATTTAAAGTATACTAATTAAATTCAAGTATCTGGGCTTAATTTTTGAAATATAAATTTGTTTATTATATAATTGTTTCAGAAGAAAACAAAACAATGGTGTCGTTTGTAAAAACACAATGGTGTCGCTCGTAAAAATCAATGGTGTCGCTTGAATTTTCCCTATTATACGTTGTATTTGCTACACAAAATTCAATGGTGTCGGATGACACCGTTGTTCAAAGTGTGGCTCCGCCACTGACTGTGCTAGCTTTGTTTTGTGCATCATTTGAATCAATAAAGTTTGCATGCAAGAATGGCATGTCATATGCAATACATGATGCACATGTATGTATGATAACAATAATCAGAAAGCAATTCAAGTCATTAATTGTAAATCAGCACAGTCATTAAGCATTAATCATTGTCTAATAATTGTACGGATGCATGCAAATTTGACAGTTGTCACACGAAGATTCCCGTCTGACTTTTGGGCAGAATACGGACAAAAAAGTGTCAGAATTTTGTCTGCACACAGGGCCGTGTTCAGCCGACACGGAGCCGTGTCCAGCGTGTTATCATTTTCAATAAATTTAGCAAGATTCCTACACTCTTGGACCTATTCCAAAGACAAAGATCTGGTGGGATCTTCACATATACCATACAAGGTATATTCTAAAGAAGGTTCTCAACAACCATCTTGTCTTTCTACTTTTGTCCATTGCCTTCTTCTTCATTTTCTCCTCAAAACCTCCATTAAAGTTTGAAATCTCCATGTTCTCAAGCTTTATTGTGATATTTGCTAGGTTTTTATTCAAGGAATCTTGTCAAAAATAAGTTTTACAACACTGTTTTAAGTTATTTCTGCTTAAAAATGCTTCTAAAGTCAGAAAAATAAGTTAAAACTCCAAGATTTCTTGTTTCAAAAACCTGCAGAGAGGTGGCCACGGGCCCGTGCTCAGCGAGCACGGTGCCGTGGTCGGGGTACTGTTTCATTAAATTGAACTTTTTCGACTTGTTTTTCGTAGAATGTCGAGCCAGAATAGTGGAACCTCTTCAGCACATTCAAGGAACAGTCGTAGGGAACGAAGGCCTTCAATCGAAGCAACTCTTGTGCGCTATGTGATGGCACTACGAGAAGCTCTCGACAAAATGACATCTGTAGAAGAAGTCCTAATCGACCGTATTAATTATCTCACGGTGGGGCTAGAAAACAGTTTCCAAGAAATCAACCTCTTGCACCAGAGGTTGAACATTCTTGTAACACCTCCCATGGAACCAATCCTTCCCCAAGAATATTGGAAATTAGCTCAATGAGTCATTAATCCCACCGGGTGGGATGACATCCTCGCGGAACCCCCTCTTGACAAGTTACAAGAGGTTCCGGTGGGAGTCACACCCCCTCAAAATGAGGACGCCAATGAGCCCGCCTTCCTTCTCCCTCAGGAGATAGAAGAATGGCTTAACGATGTATGAGGGGCCCTTCCCGGAGAAGATGTTCTTCAAGCCGCATTCAACCAAGAAAATTATCTTTTTCGGAAATTTTGCTCTTAAAATCAACTATAGGCTAGGACTTCTTTGTGGTTTTAGATTTCTTGTGTTTCATGACCTACTTATCCAGATTTAGTTTATGCTTTTATTTTCTAGGAACTAATGTAATTCACTCTTTAATGAATGATGGTTTCTAAGTATTAAAATGGTTTTTGGATGATGTTGTAATGGATAAAACACACTCGAAATGGTGGAGGTTACTCAGGGAAACTTGAACCCACACTCCATGCACTAAAACAGAGCCGCCCGACAATTTTTCTTCATTACAGCAAGTTTAGCACGGGGCCGTGCTCAGCCTAACACGCCCCGTGCCCAAGGCTCTGCAGAAAACGCCCAGTTCAGATAACTGGACACGAGGCCGTGTTCACTGAACACACCCCCGTGCCCAGCCTTCTGTTAATTATGATGTAGAAAACGCCCAGTTCAGGTAACTGGACACGAGGCCGTGTTCACTGAACACGCCCTCGTGCCCAGCCTTCTGTTAATTATGATACTGGCAATCTGAAAATGGGGTCGTGCCCGGACCAACACGGGCCCGTGTCCAGACGCCCAGTAACGTAAAATTTTGTTTTTAAACACCTTTTTACACATTCAATCAACCTAAAAACTTATTTTTGGGACACATTGAGGACAATGTGTAATTTAAGTGTGGGGGGATGCTAAAACTTGAATTTTGCAAGTCCTAATAACAAGCCTTACAGAAAACTCTATTGGAACCGCTAATCACCCCAAATTTTTTTCAAAAACTTTTCATTTTTTTTCCTTGTCTTGGTTTAATTTGGGAAATAACAAGTTCTAAAAAGGTTATATTTTAAAAAATTTACAACCGATAGCGTCATGATAAAAAGAACCAACATAAGAAAATTATGAAACAACATGACAAATCTAGTTAAAATTTGATTATATATACTTGATCACATTATAAACCCATTCCCACAAAAAGTGAGTTTTGAGCCTATATTGAGCATACAAGCATACATCTTTAAATTAAATGCTCATCTTTCGTTTCTTGTGTGAATAGCCGCTTGGTTTCTTACGACTCTAGAACTTGCCATGACGATACATTCCCGGTCCTTACCAACTAAAACCCAAGTAAGTAAATGATGGAGGCATTAGGACTAACCCTTTTTCTTTTCAACACCATTATTTTTCATTTTTTTTCACCTACCCAAAATCCCACTAGTTAACCCCTTTGAGCCAAAACCTTTTCATTTCTAAACCCACAAAACAAACACCCTTTACCCACCAAAACCCTTTTTATTTTTAAACCCTTTATTTTAGTAAAAAGCTCGGTTTTCATGTGACATTGCTTATAAAAAAAATGAAGTTTAGCAACAAACAAACAAGTTCCTCAAAGAAACTTTGTTTGAAAATGCTTCGTTTGAATAAAAGTCACAAAAACAAAAAGTTTTACGACGGCCGACGCTTTTTACGCTTTTAGCCCTTTTTACTAACCACTAACCCAAAACCACCCACCTTTAACCCAAGCCTAACCCTTCCCCAAGTCCTCTTGATATTTACAACGGGTATTTAGTTAAAAAGGAGGATGATTGATTGCTTGGCAAGCATATGGTAGAAATAAGTTCCATGCCGGTCTCGAGTGTTTCACAAAAATACATCTTCGGCCGAGTGTTGAGTGATCTCCTGTGAGGTATGTGAACTTGTATATAAATGGAATTTCAAAGAGGCATGTTATGCCCTAATAAGTAATTTCTCTTATAGAACGTTCTAAATAAATCATAACGAATAGGATTGTAAATAGCATAAAAATAAAACCTAATAAAGATCTTGGATTCCCGACACTCAAGACAAGCCCAAAACTTCTCTTCTACCCATTCCATTTGGGAGTGTAAGCCACATTATAAAGAGTTTTGCTTGAGGACAAGCAAAGATTCAAGTGTGGGGGTATTTGATGTGTGTAAAATGCAAACATATAAATTACATCAATTGAGGAATAAAACTAACCCTTTTTTAGTACTAATGTTGGAAAAAAGTGTGCTTTTGTCTTCCTTTTGTATTTTCGGGACTAAATGAGCGTAAATGAACAAAAGGAACAAATATGCAGCAAAATCTAACATAAATACAAGAAAAGGAATAAACGTGGCATGCCCGCCCCCTCGACAACATCTTCCCAAGCAAAAACAAGAGAACAGAAGGCTGACCACGGTCCCATGCCCAGCGGACACGTGGGCGTGGCCAGTTGTCTGCAGAAAGGACAAAGCTATAGAAGCTTATATTCCCAACACGGGGGCGTGCCCAGCTCAACACGGGTCGTGGTCAACGCTAAGATTCGCAGAATCTTACAAATCTTGATAGTACAGATACGCTTCTGCACACGGGGCCGTGCCCAGCGAACACGGGGGCGTGTGGAGCTAATGCAGACAAATTGCAATTAATGAAGAAAGAGAAAAAGGATGGCCATGGGGCCGTTTCTAGCGGACACGGGGCCGTGTCCGGGCTTCTGTGCAGGCCATAAATAGGGGTGCTTGGTTCACTTCAAAGGCATCTCTTGGCAAACCACCTCTCTCACACTTCACCCACACTCCACCACCACTACAACCCACATCCACCACCATCATCCATCATCCATCATCCATCATAGAGTGTGTGTAGTAGTCTCAGGATCCAAGATCGATAGTAAGAGTTCTTGACAATCAAAGGCCATGTTTGCCTAAGTCTCTTACATCACTTGGTGAAGACAAGCATTTAGTGTAATACTTTTGATTTTTAATCTTTTCACACTTTTTATGTTGAAGGTGAAACTTCCTTATCATTTGTCTGTGGTGTCTTAGCGTTATTTTACTGTCTGTATAAAATAAAAGATTTTCACCATTCATATCTCTACGGTCTATATAGAGATATGTTGGCTACCTGGTCGGGGGTAAAGGGAATGGTTTGGTAAGGTTCTTACCTTGTTCAGTGTATAGATCCTGCAAGGACCTGGGTCAAGCTTACTAGGACCTCCTTCAATACCCACTGGTATTGGATGGCGGGGGTGCGAATGGCTTGATCCCCTCATATATAAACTATTATTAATACATTAACCCGGCTACTTGGTATTGTATCCCTGCTGACTCAAACCACTTAGTCGAGGGTAACGTCACTTTCAAAAGAGGGGCCTACCACATTACGCATTAATAACTTAATTAATTATCTTTCAATATTCCAACCCTTTGGGATTGTATCCTTGCTGACTCAAACCACTGGGTTGAGGGTAACGTCACCTTCAAAAGAGGGGCCTACTACTATAACTAAGATAATCTCTTAAAAAGTGCAAAAGTGTGGAAATCATCAAAGCTTACACTAAAGGCGAGTCGGATCCAAGTGATTCATCTTGTCTATCTGTTTTATTTTTATTTTCAGCATTTTTAGTTTTTAGTTTTCATGTTTAAAACATTTTCTAAACTTTTGATTTGATTAGACGTTGAGGATAAACTGATATTAAAAGCTCTTGTGTCCTTGGACGACCTCAGTATCTTACCAACGCTATACTACGCTCACGATGGGTGCACTTTCCCATATGTGTGTTTAGTGTTAGTAGAATATCGTGTTTTATAAATTTAAAACTTGACTAAAGTGTTAAAAAGGGCTTATAATATCAATAAAATATATAACGCTACACACGCATCAATAATCTTACAATTGTAAAACGCCAAGATACCACAAACGCCAAAATGTATATAAAAAATAATAGAACAATGGGCCTTCTTGTTTAAAACGCCTTGAAAAAATTCCATTCAGATAGATTTCCTGACTCCCCTAGGGTTCCAATGGAATACGATTTGAAAAAACCATAAACGCCAAAATGTTAATACAATGAAACCATTAAACGCCATTAGTTATTGAATTTGATTAACGCCAAAAATCTTAAACCCCAAAAAATAAAACAATATTAGGAAAAGCGGAACTGGAAAAGCAGAAGATAAACGGAAAAAAAGCCCCTCCGCCCTTCTCTATGTCGTGTGACACGTGTTGGGCCAGGATGCGTTCACACCGTTCTCACACTTTTGAGCGTTTTATCCTGATCGCATTTCTATATATATATATATATATAGAGAGAGAGAGAGAGAGAGAAACGGGTTCTTGAGAAAACAGCAAAAAGTATGAGAACGGTGAGAACGCATCCTGGCCCAACACGTGGCGCCTATTCTGCCTAGTACCTGCACTTAGCCTTTTTGGAAAATACGTCAGTTTACACTGGTAAATACAATTAACCGTCTCATTTTGAAAATGTTTAAGAAAATTGATTTAAATGCACAAGGCACAAATATCTTTTTATAACTTGGGATAATTATTTAAAAATAAACTTGTTAAAGAATTACATGTTTATTATACATTCAGTAGCCCGGGTTGAATACCGGGTTAAAAATTAATAGACACACCACATAATATATCTCACGGCGAGTTATTCTCGAACAGGTGGGTACATTATTTTACATACGCACCGGCAGGTGTATGCCAACACCCCGTGCTTAAGTCGTGGCCATTTCAATGAATGAGCCGAGGATATCCAGGACATGGTCATTAACCCCCCAAAGGCTTAGAATAAACAAAACAGATTAAACGGGTTATTTCAATAATTTAACCTTCATACGATTAAAAATTCAATATCCGACCAAGCGGTATTTTATATACAGTACCCCAAGCCCATATAAGGGAAAATAAGTTAAAAGTATTTACCTGAGCAAATTATACAAATTTATCCCAGCCGTACAAATCAGCAAATGCAAGTATCTTTTACTGGGCTTCTAAATCTGGAACGAAGGTTTTAATTAACCTACTAGATTCCTAACAGGTCTTATTTAAGTTTAAACTTAGACCGGTTAGTTTTAAGGAAAGGTATACGGTTCAAAACGCAAAATTAAGCGAAGACCGAATTAGAATGTGATTTAGACCCGACAAGTTTGAATACTTGTATAATATGGGTAAAATAAATACATTCTGGATTTTGAAGTGAAAATGATAAGGTTTGACCCGTTTCGGTTAATTTATGCAAACTAGTTACATAAACCGTACCGAATGCGATAAATGCATAACGGTTAACCAAATGAGTCATGAATAGGTTTCCTAAGTTAAGATGCCTTAAATATGTTGTGATATCAGTAGGATACCTTCCATTATGCCCAAAACGAATTTAAAATCAATTTATGCCCCGTAGGGGTATTTTGGTCATTTTAAAGCTTATAAAAGAGATTAAATAACAACCTGAGGTTCGGGTATGAATTGATCAGTAGAAATAATTATTTTTGTAAGTCATAACAGCAGGGTATTGCATATATGTGAAATTTATCATTTATGAGCAAACTATGGACCGTAGGGGCATTTTGATAATTTCACATAAGCTTTAAAGGTCAAAACTGGAAATCTGAGTTCAAAAATTTTGCTTACTGTTAAAGTATAAAATTTTACTTAAAACGTCAATAGGTATTAAGTCTTATATGTCAAAAATAGTTTTAATCCATACTATGAGTTTAAAACGCGTAAAAAGTCGTTTTTTAAGCGATTTTCGGGTTATAATAGGAAATCTAAGTTTTTGGTCAGTTTATAAAGCTCGAAATATTTTATTTATCATATGAAATCAGTAGCAAAACGTTTGGTATCAAAAAGTTATGTAAAACTCATTTTATTAGCAAAAAGGGTATAACCGGCAATTAACGAATCAAAGCAAGAAACTTATGCTATGATCAGTTTAAAAATAAATAAAAATCTTCAAAAATCCCAAAATATTATATTACATCAGTGGGTAAAAGGTTTTGTGTCAAAATTTGGGTTTAGATAGGCTTTATGCTAATTATGTCGTTTAATTAATAAAAAGCTTTCAAATTACGCTATTGAGCATAGCTCCTAATCTAGACCTCAAACTGGTGTCAAATTTTTAGGACATGCTTATAAATCAGTAACAAAGGTTTTTGTCCTTTCACATTTCCAAAAATCTCGTTTTAAGGTCAAAAGGGCATAATGGTCAACATTTAAGCAATTAACGGAAACATACATATGAATCGGATTAATTAGGAACCAAGTTGTATAACCTCAGAGAGTTATACTAACCTATAACCTGGTCCTAATGGAACTCTAAGGCATTTCTAAAACAATCTAAATCGGGTCAGAACTGAAAGTCAAAGCAAAGGTCTACTTTTGCGACTTTCGGTTCCGAACCGAGCCTAGACTCGAAATTGTCAGGTTGAACATGCTTAGACATGTTCTTACATTAATTACCAAGTTATACAAGTGTTAAAACAGGTTTCATAGCTTCTACATTGTTAATTATGAGTTTATTTGCAAATTAGCTTTCTGTTGACTTTTTATAATTAAGTTTGACCCGACAATTGACCTAGTTAGAGTGGAAATCAGAGGGTGCCCTTTTAAGGGCTTATTACCCACATAATAACCAACTCATAGCCACTTTCAACTCGAAAAATGACTGGACCGTTAGTGATTAATCACTAAGTCAAATCTTAATTACGATAAGTTTGACTTTTGGTCATTAAGCTTAATAAAACTGAACTTAAGGGGTTAAGGACACTTACAATGGTCCTTAGCACGAATTTGAAACTTAAGGAAGCTTGCTTGAGGTCCAGAGAGCTCCAGAGAAGGTTTAGAAATGAGTTTGAAATGAACAAGTGAATTGTTGCAACATAGAGCTCATTATATAGTGACTTAGATTGCATAAGATCATTCCAACAAGGTCTACAAGTGTTCCCTGATCATCCCAGGTGTCCCCTATGCATGAAAAACCATTGGAGCAGCCCCTGGAATCGAAAACAAGGCTTCTAAGGCGGTGGAACAGGCTGAACAGGCATCTGTCCAAGAATTTTGTCGCTGGTACTTTTAGGCAGGCCGCGTAAGATCCTTAGAGGGTCTACGCGGGCCGCGAGAAGGTTGATCTCCGGTCAACGAGTTTCAAATGATGCAATTTTGGTCCCTGGTCCTTTAAAGCATGTTTTAACTTTCATTTATTGCACTTTTAACCCCCAAACTTGACTTTTAAGGACCCTAAGTCATAAACAAACTTCGTTAAGCTCCCGGTTAGTTATACGATCACCGAATAAGTCCTGAATTTCAACGTTGATGCTTTTAACCCCTTATTTACGAATGTTAGCATATTTTCCTCATACGATATCGAAACCTTGTGAAATTTTTATCACTTATTCTCGTGAGCATAATTAATAGTTACAAAGCTTCGGGTTCATTAAAAGGTCACTCAGAGGTATAAATTAAACATGTTGACACATTTAACCCTTGCGGCCTGTAAACTTTCACTTTCTTTCCACAAACGGTTTCGTATGATTCATAATTCATTCGTTTAAAGGTATAAACATCGTGTAAGGTTGTTGAAAGATAAAATTATTAAATGTTGACACTTTGAATCCTTCTGCACACATACTTTCTTTGTTTGTCAACATTAGTCCCTCGTAATCACTTTGTTACTCGTTTAATGTCCATGACACGTGTCGATATTATATTGGACATGATTTTATGAGGTGTTACATCCTCACCCCCTTAAAAGAAATCTCGACCTCCAGATTTACTGAAATAAATGAGGGTACTTTTATTTCATTGTGGACTCTACCTCCCACGTTGTAGGTCCACCCGGAGGATCGAGTAACCTCTATTCCCTGTTTTCCGACAAACCCGAAAGTGCGGAATCCAAATGGGTAAGTTAAACCAAGTTACGAACACGTAAGACACAAGATTCAACGATTAACACTCAATGTATTAATGCTAGAAAACGGTTACAATGCGGTGTTTACAAATGGTCTCTGTAAACTCTCAGTGTTTGTGTTACAATGTGTTCGCTCGTAAATCTATTCAGACTTGTTCAACTTTGTTCTGTCTGTTGTCTGTGAATATATACTGAAACACATCAACGAAATCAAGATTTCGACGAAATCCCTTGGATTTCGTCACATGTGTGTTTTTGCCATAATATCTTGACGAAATCAAAGTGATTTCGTCACTTTGATGTGCCTGGGCTTGGTCTTCGTTCAAATGATGTAGCAGGCCCAAATAGTCAAAGTCCAATTCACAGTTTTCGGCCCAAATGTTGAGGTTACGGCCCAGATTAATTTCTGTTGACAAACTTTCATTAATTCAATGTTATGACATCATCAACGATGTCATGGTGATGTGTAAACGGGAATGGGCTTGCGGCGCTCCGTGCTTCGCGTGTCGAACTCTGGGGCGCACGACGGAGGAATGTCGTGACGTCGGACTTGAGCAGAACCTAACCGAGTCGAACCGAACCGAGTCGAGTCGCGTCCACATAAAGTGTATCAACAAACTCCCCCTTGGACGCTACTCGTGATGGTTCGTCTTCCATGTCTTTTGTGTCGGAGGATCTTCAAAGTCTTCACGTGAAACAATCAGGGAGTGTATCAACAAACTCCCCATTGAATGATGCTCGTGAATCTTTTGAACTTCAATACCTTAGATCCTTGTGGTGTTGATGAGTGATCAACTGCAACCCGATCATCTTGATCTTCTGATTGCATCAACGTCGTGTCTTTACTTTACGGCTTGTCATCTGACACGTTCTCTTCGTCTTTAGCTGATTCTGATGTCGCATCTGCACATACAAGAAAGCTAAACACGTAATGAGAACAACCGCTTAGAATATAGACAAATTAAACAAACGACACATATGAGATCAAATCTCATTTAAACACCGACCGACAACAGTTTGAAAGTTTTTTAAAAAATGATCAATTTTAATCCCTTACTTTCAAAACTTGTTAACTTCGACTGTTTATGAAGGTGCAATTGTTTTCCGGCTTACGATCAGGATTTTGGGTAGGATAGACTCGAGTTCCAACATCGGTCAATCAAAAATAAACTAGAAGCAAAATCTTTTTGGCTTTTATAAAGTTTATATTAAAACACACCTAAAATCTTTTTGAAATTTTTCATTTTTCAAATGTATAGACGGAAAGCAATAAATAAATATATACAAAGATGCAGAAACTGAAAACAGTAAATAAATATTTACAGACATTATTTTTGCGAGTTTCGAGGGTAAGAGAATCATATCAGTGTACGGTCACACCAAAACGCTCTTTTTGTTCTTATAGTTAACATTGAGATAAGCATCCTATAACAATTATAGGTATTGTTGTCCACATAAGCTCCACTTATCAGATGTAATCATGGCGAGGGGATACGTTAAGGTATGATTTATACTTACCGACCGATGTTCATCTACACACGACACATTCCCGTATCAAGGTATGCACGAGAGTTCATCTTACCGGTGAGTATACTGTTTATCATCCGTTTGACCGTATAAAAGAATGTGAGAAACTCACTTATTTTGATTGAAAACAAGCCCTATGTGATAGAATCACTTATTGATGAGGAACTTGATTTTCATATGCATGAGGGCACAGGAGCAAGTCCGTGAACAGGTCAGTACTTTCGTACAGCAGAGAGACGAACTTGACTCCCGCAAAGAATCTGTGATATATTATCACTTATTTTGTTTGGACATGTGATTGTTGATCACTTATTGAGGTCGAATGCAATATGTACACGTGTGTATAGTATCATGGAAGATCTAGACTCCGTCTCCGTTTGTTTCGGTAAAAGAAACAACCATGATACCCAGATGATAAGACAGCATAAAGACCGAATATCTCAGAACCTCGGCAATCTCTCAAACGAAATTTCGGTACTAAGACCATATGCCAATGTGCGGTTCCCACCTGGTCTTCAGTCGATTAAAGTATATATCGCCCTGCACACTTTAAAATGATTGTGAGCCTACCGGTACATCTTATATAGAGCTGCTTATCAATTTTTCATTTTGCATTTCAGTTTAAAGAAGTTTCGACAGACCACTGATTTACTATCATTTTCTCGCCAGGAAACTCATTTTTGTTTTTCTATTGTTTTTTTTTTTTGCGCTTTTGAAATTTTTCGATGTTTTTGAATTTTCAAATTTTGGATTTACTCCCCCTAAAATCAACAAACTAAGATAAATTTAAAAACACAAAGGTATTTACAAAAAGGATTTTCCGAAGTCGGTTAACTCAAGTTTTACCTCAATGTCGTTTACCAAAATTAATTTTAATCAGAATTGATTTAGCGAATTTTGGAAAAATCAGTTGGCACGTCGGTAAGCGTTGCGGACCATGACAACATTGACGAGTTTCATAGTGAAACGATCACGTGTGAGGTGATATTCGAGATCAACGTGTCAGGCCAAAGAGTGCTACAAGAGGATAACAATTTATAAAGCAGCTTAAATATCGACAAGTGTAGGAGAGATTAGAAATTTAAAACCGTATCCTGCAACTGCTTCGTGCATTGCAAGGAATCTGAGCGCTCTCCCAAACTGGATATCCACCCGGTGTGGATTTCAAAGTCGATTTTGTAGCTACTGAGAAATCTCTTTACAGCAACAAGATCAGAAACCTTTGGGTCCGGCTGGTCTTCCACATTGCACCAGTGAAGGTCTTTGTCTTTCTCTTAAGAAGTAGTGTGCGGTTGTTCAATCCATGCCAAGGCATCTGCACACCCGGTTGGTTTGTTCAACAAACACATTTTCTTCAGTTACACCGCGAAGAAATGTACACTGCACGTTCATCTTGTTGATTTTGATCTTCAGACGTGCTGCAGGTGCGTACATTTTGTTTGAATCTACCCTGGGGACCCGATTAAAGCCTTTAACAATCAAACTTTGGTATGATTTTCATTTTGTCGAAGCTTTCAATTTCTTTCGACAGACAATTCTGTCTTCTTTTCTTTTTCTTTCCATCAAAGGCAACAATTTCTTTTGTCGCCGATCTTGTGCATTAACATTCCACTATCAACAATCCAATGACTATCGATAGTTCCTCCTGGAACATCCTACACACTCACTCAGAGATTAGTTGGAGAGGGGGACCCAAGCCTTCATAGACTTGGGTTGCCCCTGAGAATCAAGAAATGTAATTTCAATTTCTTGAAGGTCCTGAAATTGCAAGCCTCCTCCTGAATCCTCACCTGTTTTCGGTTTCCAAGCCTGTTTCCGTTTACCAAATTGTATATCATTTACAATTTTTGGTTTTAACGGTTGTGATGAACTTGGTTCCCTTTTAACATATTTTACATCCGGTTTTAATGCCGTTTTAATTTTCTTTACATTTTGACGTCGTTGTTTCGTTTCCTGTTCTTTAACAGTGCGTTTATCATGTTTTGGAGAAACAGGACGACGTTGTGAGTGACTTTGTTCAGAGGGGGCTCTTTCAACAAAATTTGGTTTGGGCGAGTTTGTGCAGTCTTTAATGATGTGCCCAAATTTCCCACACTTAAAACATTTTCTCCTTTCAACAAACTTAGGAGAATCTGATCGACGGCCTGACGTTGAAGTTGTAGACCCAGAGGTACTAGCTTCACACCCATTTGTGTGTTGGGTGTAATTGTTATCACTATTACGTTTCAAAATGTTGACTTTTTGTATAAAATCGGTATTTGATTTATTTTCAAAAGTCTCCACTTTATCAGTACCTTTGGAGGCCACAAACTTAACGTCTTTTGTTTTCTTCTTGTAACGAGCTCCTTTAGAATCAACCTTAGCCTTTGGCTTTGGAGCTCGTTGTTGTTGTTTACCCTTAAAAGCAATTGGTTGTTGCTTTGTCGGTGATTTCTGTTTTCCAAATTGTTTTCTGATTTCAGCTTTTGGAATTGGGTCACATTGAGTTACAATGACTCCTGGAATTGTCTTTCCCAAAAACTGGTTTGTAGTATCTTCAAACACTTTGTCAATCAAAGATTGATTGACATTTTTGATTGGAAAATATTTGTCTGAATAAATTTTACTATCACCGACTAAAGTATACAATAAGTTATTGCTCTTAACAGCAGATACACATTCCTTGTCATCTTTGACATCCTTGACAGGATCTATCACTTGCTTGGCAACAGGTTTCACGGCAGGAGTAGGAGGATCACAAAGAATATGATTCTCAATTGGAATTTCTACTCCTTTCGTCTCATCATGTGATTCATCCTGGTCATTCACATCTGATTCATCATATGAAGAATCATAGTCCTCAATGGTTGGAGGACTTTGATTTGAAGCACATGATGACTTTTCTTTGTTATCAGATGAGCCCTCCGATGAATTGTCCGGTTTGAACCCTAATCCTGTAGCAACTTCCTCATAATCGAGAGGTACAGATGGTTCAAAACGAGGCATATCCTCTTCATCGGGCATCTTGGTATAGTTGTGTCTCAAAGGAGGTGGACACTCCTTATACCCTACGCCTTTCACGTTCCCGTTCAGTTGTTGAACGTCAATTATGTGATCGAGCACAAATCGGGAGTTAGAATAACTCTCCAATTTTTGCTTGATAGCATCATGCTCGCATTTGGCAATGGCTAGTTCCTTTTTGGTTTCCTCAACGATGTTAATGTAATCGTTAATACTAACTTGTTTATGATAAACAACTTTGTTCACTTCGGAAACACTTTTCTTTAAGGTTTCAATTACAGATTTAAATTCCTTTTCATTTCGAACTAAAGCCATGTTTGCCTCTTTGCACTTTGACAGCTCAATCACTAAACTATGATTGTGACTATGAACCGTTTCAGATTCACGTTTCAATTCAGCACATTCATGTTTCATATCAGCACAATCACTACATATGCTAGGAGTTTTGTATTGTACCTGACATGTAGAAGCTGTGACATTAGCCATAAAGGCAGTCTGAGAAGAGAAAGATCCATCTTCAATGAGAATCTTCTATATTTCTTTTGAAGTAGCATCAGCTTTCTTGATCAAGTCAGATTTCTTGTTAGCATCATTCGGCAAATTATCAGCTTCAGAATCCATTCCCTCCTTGACGTCCGATTCTGAACTGTAATCACTCACACCAGAACTATCTGCATCAATACTGCCACTATATCCTGAACTGTCATCATTTCCTGAAGATTCACCATCATTGACATTCTTGACAATTTCAGCGTAAAACGCAGTTCTTGTTTGATCACCGTTTCCCAACTGTATGACCGGACCACAATTGACACTTGGATTGAATTGAGGTTGTGTTGTGGAAACTTGAGGTTGAGGTTGGGATTGTGAAAGATAGGCACTTTGATTCCACTGTGGAAACGGTGATGAGCTTGTATTGGACACAAACGTCGTTTGACGCTTCGGTTGCTGAATGGAACTAGAACTAGCTGAAGGACCAAAACCCGGCAAATACATTTCTGTGTTTTGAGTAGGTGCAATCCTTTTAGCTTTCCGAATTTCCTCTTCATTCTTGTGCTCCAACTTCTGAATGAATTCATAGATATTAACATTGACAACATCTAGAACACCCGTATGCTTTAAAAGCTCAATGAATGGGCTCCACTTTGGAGGTAGAGCATCAGCAAACCGTGCTACAATTTCCTGTTGTGATTCAAGAACACCAAAATAATACATTTCACTCATCAAATGATAATAACGAGTAGTTATATCATTTAGGGTTTCATTCTCTAAGAAATGAAATGATTCGAATTTCTTCTTCAACAGATCATGACGTGTCTTTCTAGTAGCTGCATTTGTAGGTCCCGTTTTTCCTTCTCCTCTCGCTACCAAAAGATTCTGTATGTTTTGATTTTGATTCGACACCAAAGCCCATTGACTTGAACTTATTGACTGTTGTTGTTGAGGTATGGTACTCCTCATATATTCGGCCATTGACATATGTTTTAGATCTGGTTGTGGATCCGTACTCCAATCCCAAGGGCTAGTACAACTCATGTTTGATATTAGAACAAATGTACCTGATTAAAGACTTGAAAACACACAGTTAGATACCTTTTGCAAGTCCTCTGTTCAAAATCACAATATAAGATGAAATCACTTGGTTTTCGTTGACAATGATGTGACGAAAACACAAGGGTCTTCGTTGACGTGGATGTGACGAAAACACAACTCAGATTTTGTTGACAATACCAAAATTAAGTGTTTTCGTTGACGTTGAATGGGATGAAATCAGTTTGTAAGCGTGTGTTTTCGTTAGACGTCAGAAGGTGATTTCGTCCAGATGGGTTGGTCTAGATGGGTGATTTCGTTGATAATGCAAATTAAGACGAAAACAGGGACTTAGTAAACATGTGTTTTCGTCAGAAGGTTCACCAATCAGAAGGTAATTTCGTCTAAATGGGTATAATGGATACCAGCTGTTAGTTATTAAAAATATAACAGATTAAAATATTATGGTTTTCAAAGCACGCCTCACTATCTTGGTGACAACAATTCTTTCAAACAGTGCACGCCTTACTAATATTTTCAAAAGACCCTTATCTACTTCTGACAAAAGACACTACTTTTCAAACTTACACCATGCTTTGTCTGCCATTCACACACTTTTTCAAAATACACAGTTACCAACCAGCATGGGTACACAATATTTAATCAATAAACCTTTAATCAGTTTCTTTTAATTTTAAATTCACAAGAACACTTTGAAGGTTTTTATGAAGATATGAAGATACAACCCAGATTATATGAACTTCCGGTCACCTGAACAATTTTTCGAAACACGAATCCGCACAAACTTTTACTGAAAACCCAATTTTATCTTATGAATAAGCAATGTAACAAAGGTTTTCAACAAACCTTTGGCAAATAAGCAAGAAACAAACTGATTTGAAGCACTTTTTCCAGAAAATATACGAACCTTTCAAGAACAAAAATCTAAAAAACACTTAAAACAACTTGATAAAAACCCAAACTTGTTTGGTTTTAAACAAGGATTAGAGCCAAAGCTCTGATACCAATTGTAGGTCCGTTTTTCTCGGTAGATCCGATACGAAACCTAATCCCTGTTTATCACAAACACGATCGCGGGTGCGGAATCCCCGTGACGGTGCAAACCAAACAAACGTAAAGCGAGTAACACAAACAGATAATCAAAGATTCACTTGGATTAAAAGGACGAGAACAATATCAAACATATACACACAATGTTTGACGATAAACTCTCTGGTTTCACTATGCTCTCATAAATAAACTGTTAAACATAACCAGCTATTTATACTGACCTTTGACGAAAACCCTTTGGACGAAAACATGTGTAACGAAATCAGGGATTTCGCCACACCTATATGACGAAAACAAAAGGGATTTCATCACTTGAATATTTTGACGAAAACAAACAGATTTCGTCATGTTGACATTTAGAATTCTCATTGACATCATCATGACATCATCATGATGATGTGTAAACGGGACTTGGCTTGCGGCGCTTCGTGCTTCGCGTGTCGAACTCTGGGGCGCACGACGGAGGAATGTTGTGACGTCGGGCTTGAGCCGGACCTAACCGAGTCGAACCGAACCGAAACGAATCGAGTCGAGTCGCGTCCACATAAAGTGTACCAACACACGTGTATTCGGGACCTCTGCGGGCATCCCATTTAACCTTTACAATCGGTACATGCTTCCTTCGAAGCTTCTTAACCTGTCGATCCTCGATCGACAAAGGTTTTTCGACAAACTTTAAGCTCTCATCAATATGCACATCCGTATGTGGCATGACTAGTGATTCATCAGCTAGTCATTTTTTCATATTGCAGATGTGAAACACATTATGAATTCCACTGAGCTCTTCAAGCAGGTTTAACTTGTAAGCCACTGTTCTAACACATTCAATGATCTCGAATGGTCCTATGTATCTTGGGCTTAACTTGCCTTTCTTGCCAAAACGCATTACCCCTTTCCAGGGTGATACTTTAAGTAATACTTTGTCACCTACCTCGAACTTTAGAGGTTTACGCCTTTTATCTGCGTAGCTTTTCTGCCTATCCCTGGTAGCTTTGAGACGATCTCGTATCTGTACAATCTTATCTGTCATCTCCAGGACTATATCAGGCCCTGTTAGTTGGACATCTCCAAATTCTGCCCAACAAACGGGGGTTCTACACTTTCTTCCATACAAAGCTTCAAAAGGTGCAGCTTGAATACTGGAATGATAACTATTATTGTATGAAAAATCAATCAACGGAAGATGATCGTCCCAACTTCCACCTAAATCAATAACACAAGCCCTTAACATATCTTCCAGAGTTTGAATTGTACGCTCACTCTGACCATCCGTATGAGGATGATATGCGGTGCTGAAGTTTAATCGAGTGCCTAGGGATTGCTGGAAACTTTTCCAAAAATGCGATGTATATCTCGTATCCCTATCAGAGATGATAGACACTGGCACTCCGTGAAGAGATACAATCTCGTCCACGTACAGCTGAGCTAACTTATCTAAGCTGTGTGTTTCTTTAATAAGTAGGAAGTCGGCTGACTTAGTCAGTCTATCCACTATAACCCAAATAGTATCATTCCCTCGCTTTGTTTTTGGTAACTTAGTGATGAAATCCATAGTTACCATTTCCCACTTCCAGGTGGGAAGTTCAGGCTGTTGTAGCAAACCTGACGACTTCTGGTGTTCTGCTTTAACTTGAGCACATGTCAGACAATTGGCCATATAAGTGGCTATAGATTTCTTTAAACCTATCCACCAGTAATTTGCCTTTAAATCCTGGTACATCTTGTCACTTCCAGGATGAACAGAATACTTGGAACTATGAGCTTCTTGAAGGATCATATCCCGAAGTCCTCCATAGATTAGAACCCACATCCGTCCATTTAATCTTAGAATCCCATCCTTGCCATACGATAACTGTTCAGCAGTTACGCCCAGCTTTTCACTTGGATAGTTAGCTTCTAATACGGCTTCCTTCTGAGCAGCTAACAATCTTTCATTTAAGTTGTTCTTCAATTCAATGCTCTTGGCATGATTCTAATGGGCTTAACCCTTTCCTTCCTGCTCAAAGCATCGGCGACCACATTCGCCTTTCCTAGATGGTATCGGATTTCACAATCATAATCATTTAGTGTCTCCATCCATCGTCGATGTCTCATGTTTAGATCCTTCTGATTAAACAGATGTTGAAGGCTCTTGTGATCAGAATAGATCACACACTTGGTGCCATATAAATAATGCCTCCAAAGTTTTAGTGCAAACACAACTGCACCCAACTCCAAATCGTGGGTAGTATAATTCTTCTCGTGCACTTTTAATTGTCGGGAAGCATAGGCAATAACTTTGCCCTTCTGCATGAGCACACATCCCATTCCAGTGTGTGATGCGTCGCAGTATACTACAAATTCTTCAATCCCTTCATGCAATGTCAACACAGGTGCATTGCTTAGCTTCTGCTTAAGAATATCAAAGGATTCTTGTTGCTTAGGACCCCAGTCAAACTTAATATTCTTGCGAGTTAAAGAAGTTAGGGGTGCAGCAATCCTTGAGAAATTTTCAATAAAACGCCTATAATATCCAGCTAGACCCAGGAAGCTGCGAATCTCGGTGGGCGTCTTCGGCTCTTGCCAATTCATGATAGCTTCAATCTTAGAGGGATCCACCTGGATACCATACTCACTAACCACATGTCCAAGGAATTGGACTTCACGAAGCCAAAATTCACACTTTGAAAACTTGGCATGGAGCTTTTCTTGTTGAAGCAGTTTAAGGATACATCGGAGGTGCTTCTCATGGTTAGCCTGATTCTTTGAATAAATAAGAATGTCATCAATGAAGACAATGATAAACTTGTCCAAGTAGGGTTTGCAAACGCGATTCATGAGATCCATGAATGCTGTTGGTGCATTAGTGAGCCCAAAAGGCATCACTAAGAACTCGTAGTGACCATAGCGAGTTCTAAATGCAGTCTTGTGCACATCTTCATCTCTAACCTTCAGCTGATGATATCCTGACCTCAAATCAATCTTGGAGAAGTAACTTGCTCCTTGAAGTTGATCGAACAGATCGTCGATCCTGGGCAATGGATATCTGTTCTTAATTGTAACCTTGTTCAGCTCTCGATAATCAATGCATAAACGCATTGATCCATCCTTTTTCTTCACAAACAAAATCGGTGCTCCCCAAGGAGATGAGCTAGGCCTAATAAATCCCTTTGCCAACAAATCATCTAGTTGAGTTCTCAACTCCTTCATTTCAGTTGGTGCTAACCTGTAAGGTGCTCTTGCAACAGGTGATGCTCCAGGTATAATGTCGATTCTGAACTCCACTTGCCTATCTGGGGATAAACCAGGTAGTTCTTCAAGGAATACATCAGGGTATTCAGAAATGATAGGGATGTCTTCAATCTTCGGTTTTGGTTCATCAATAGTTACTTGTGCCATGTAGATGACACAACCCTTTTTCATACACCTTGACGCCTTAAGCATAGACGCTTGCTTAGGCAACCCATACTGAGTATCTCCCTGTATAGTAAGTAGCTCACCATACGGAGTCTTGATAACTACTTGTTTCTTGTCACAAACAATCTGGGCATGGTTATGAGATAACCAATCCATGCCTATCACTATGTCGAAACCAGCTAATTTCAAAGGAAGCAAGGACAATGGAAAAGAGTGGTTCCTAATGGATATAAAACATCCATCTAACACAGTTGAGGCGGTTTCTATGGTACCATCGGCCAATTCTACTTCATACTTTATGCTCAGGGTTTTAACAGGCAGATTTAATAACTTACAAAACTTATTATCAACGAATGACTTATCTGCACCTGAATCAAATAATACCTTGGCATAAACATCATTTATAAGGAAGGTACCTGTTATCACGTTGTTATCTTGAACTGCTTCCCGTGCATTCATTTGAAAGACCCTAGCATTGGTCTTCTTACCTTCCTTAGGTTTCTTAGCATATTTTGGGCAGTTGGACTTGATGTGCCCCTTCTCGTTACAGTTGTAACAAGTTTCACCCTTAATCTTCTTACAATCCAATGTCTTATGCTCACTAGACTTACATATCCCACAAGCTCTTGGCTGCGATTGGAACTTTGATTCATATCTGCACTTTCCCAGATGGCGTTTCTTGCAGGTCTTGCATTTGGGCTTTTCACCTGACTGTTGGTCATCTTTCCTGAACCCTGAACTCTTTTTGTGGTCAAAGTTCCCCTTCTGCTTCTTGTCTGAACGGTGTGAGTTATCATCCTCACGCTTCCTCTTCCCAGATCAGAATTTCTAAGCGATCTCTGCCTGAACGCATCAAGGGTAAGAGATAGTGACAAATCAGCTACAGACCTAAAGGTAGTCGGTCGAGACGCTTTCACAGTAGCTTTGATCTCCGGGGCTAAACCCCCAATGAAACGGGCTATAGGTTTTGGTTCCGGCGTCACTAAGTAAGGAACTAATCGAGACATGGTATTAAAACTCGTAAGATATGACTGACAGTCCAAATTTTTCATAACTAATGTCAGGAAGTCAGTGTCGATCTTCTCAACTTCATGTTGAGGACAGAAAGTATCCTTGATTAAAGCAACAAACTGATCCCAAGTCATGTTATATAACGGGATCTTTCCAGTAGCTTGGATCAATGACCTCCACCAAGCTAGGGCTTCACCTTTAAACGACTGAGACACAAACTTCACAATATCCCTGTCAACGCAACCACTGATATCAACCGCAGTATCCATCTCGTCTAGCCACATCATACAATCAATGACTCCTTTTCCCCAGTGAAATCCCTGGGCTTACAGGATGCAAAATACTTATAGGAGCAGGTCTTTGTACGTGGCCCTTGATCGAATACAAACTTCTTAGACGGAACACTATGCTGATTTAAGGAGTGTTGAGCATCATCCTTCTTTGACTCACGAGGTTTAGAGGGTGGCTTACTATGAGCCTCAGAGTGAGCCTTAGGGTGTGATTTGGAATGGGGTACTGATAAGGTTTTGCTATGTGTACCACTGGATTCCCTAAGTTGCTTATCCACTGCTTTAGCAACAGCATTATCAATCAATGCTCGAAGTTCCTCCCCAGTTATGTTGATCCTGGCAGTGTCATGGTTTTCCAGTGGGTGACTGTTGACTTCTTCAGACTCTGCCATGTAGCTTGATTACTACATAAAATGATGACAATGATTTATTCAGAGGTTATTTATGGGATCATCCATTTGCTGATTCATTAACCACGGCAATTATAATCCATATTTGGTTAATTTATTAAACATATTTATTTAGTATTTTCATTATAATTTATCCTATATTATAATCATTAAAAGTATTAAGGTGGCACAAAAGGCATAGTCACAATGACAGTTTTAAATTATAAACCATGATTTCAGAGAATCGAGGTACTAAGGTTTGAACGTAGTTCATTACCTTTTATCGACAGGGAGTCGTAGACTACAACTGTCCTTTGTCTTATATGACAATGAGTATGGCCCGTAGACACTACATCATCAATGGATGTTTATTATATGATCATCTTAATTGATGATTTGAACCCATGATTTATGGATCATTAGGTTAGATTAGGAATCTAGAAGAATCCAATATAAGGATGACATGTGTGATTTCAACAAATCACATCTGCTAGGAGTGTTAACATGTTTTCAAATGTTAACAAGGATTTTGAATCTTACAAGGAACTACCATCATGGCCCTGTCTTAAAATGACACATGGCTTGCCTTCAAGATTTTCTTTTAATATAAAAAGGCAGATCAATATTAAATTGGAATGATATATTTTGAATTTATTTATTTCATATATATTATATTTATGCATATAATGACAAAAATGAAATTTAAATTATAACATGCCACTAAAATTTAAAAGAGTACATAATTGCCCTAAACGGGACTTTAATAGAAATAACTTGCCAACGCAGGGGCTAAACTGAAAATACAAGTCGTCGCAGGGACTGAATACATAAATAGATGTCCACGCAGGGACTTGATTGAAACAAGGAAATTACAATACAAATAAATAAATAAGGAATCTTCAAAAATCCCTTTTCTTCTTTCCCTTGATTAGATTCTCCAGACCCTTGAGGAATCCCCAATGGTTCCTACGTTCCTCTTGAACCTCCCGTTCCACCTGGCTCAACCTTTGTAGAATCTCCTGTTACTGTTGGGGCTGAATCAGTGGCGGCTGTGGCGGCTGCTGCTGCGGAGGTTGAGGAGGTGGTGGGTATTGATACCCATAAGGTGAGTACCCGGTTTGGTAGGAGGATGCGTAAGGCCCTTCAGGACGATGAGCATTGTAGTTGGCTGCTACTAGGTATGGGTCAACATCGGGGGCATTGTAGTAGTTGTACCCCGGGTAGGCAGGCTGTTCAAAAGGGTTATATGCCACTGTACTGGCGTATGAAGGAATTGGGTTGTCATAACCCACTGGTGGTGGTGCGACTGGCGCAGAGTCCACCTCGGAAATGGGGTTTGAAGGCCCGCCCTTCTGTGGGTCTTCGTATAGTGGCGGGTAGTGACTGCCACTTGAATGTTGAGGGGTGCTGAAATGGAAGTCCCCTCCTCGCACGGACATCCGTGCACCTGTTCTTCTTTGCCTCGGTGGCTCCGGAGGCAATTGCTGCTCTAGCGGTGGTGGTGGCGGTGGCGTGACCGCCACAAAACGCGAATCCTCAAAGGGATCCTGCTGCTGCTGAGACTGATTGTAGGATGGAGTAAACACCCAGTTCTATTGGGCAAATCTTGCCTCGTAGCTGTCTGGACCACAATAAGGTGATCCATGAAAGGACGACCCATCCGAAATCTCGATGGGATGAGTAGGTGTCCTAGATGGTGGTTCAGCGGGATCAGGGTCATCATCCATATCCATCCCTTGAGCTTCAAGGAAATGGTCTTTCGTGCCCAATGGGTTATGACCCATTGGTTCTTCACTCTGGTTTGTCGGGTTGAACCGGCTCTGAAAATAAGGGGTCGGGTCTTGGAAGGCCCGATATGAGGTTGACCGTCGTAACGGTAAGAAAGAGTGGTGCGAGTCTTCGGGCTCGTTCTCCGATTGCGCCCCAAAGGAATGGTGGTAAGAGGGTGATGAACTTAGCGAGACAGATCGCCTCGCGGGCTCCAAATAGGTCCTCCAGTCTTCTTGAGGATTGGTACTCATGGTAACAGACGGGGTTCGCCGGTGGGAAGGTCCGGCCTCGTGATCGTTGGGGGCGTTGAATGGCCCCTTGCCTCTTCCTCTTCCTCGGAACCTTGGCGGCATTTTTGTTGATCCTATCAAAACAAACAAAAGAACAACATAGACAATTTATCACAGTTTAAGTACACAGCGGAAGTCAAAAGATAAAAACTTTATAAACCGAATGAAAGTAATATCAATTATTACAAAAATGGTTGTAAGGGATCCACAGGCGGATCAAAGTTAAAAGGAACATTGTTCAACATATTTATAAACATCTAAGCTTGCAAGACTCTTTATTGATGCTCGGAGTAGCCAGCCTATTCCGCCTAGTACCTGCACTTAGCCTTTTTGGAAAATACATCAGTTTACACTGGTAAATACAATTAACCGACTCATTTTGAAAATGTTTAAGAAAATTGATTTAAATGCACAAGGCACAAATATCTTTTTATAACTTGGGATAATTATTTAAAAATAAACTTGTTAAAGAATTACATGTTTATTATACGTTTAGTAGCCCGGGTTGAATATCGGGTTAAAGATTAATAGACACACCACATAATATATCCCACGGCGAATTATTCTCGAACATGTGGGTACATTATTTTACATACGCACCGGCAGGTGTATGCCTACACCCCGTGCTTAAGTCGTGGCCATTTCAATGAATGAGCCGAGGATATCAACAAAAGTTGAGCGAGTTCATGTGTTTAGTGTGTGAGCTCGAATAAACTTTGTAATCATTGTAACTAAGTATGTATTCGTAAACCCTGGTATGAAAGCAACAAGGAAAACAGATCATTAATGGTTTGCAAGGCCATTAATATGTGTGACGTGATGCAGGAACACTCAAACCTAGCAAATTTTGTCTCCGGCTGTAAGACATAGTCACCTCATGGGCCAAACCCCGGTCCACATGGGTGTTGGGCTCGCTACACCCAAAATAGATCTATCACTCATGTCCCCTGGTCCTACAACGAGGATTAATGGTCTTAAGCGTTGTACCCACATGATCTAGCAGTACCTTTCCTTAGCTAACCATACCACATATAAACGTTAATAAACAGTTTGTAACATGTACTTCACCCCCGAAGTTATAAAACTGAAAACAGTTAAAAGAAAAGGGGGAACATGAACTCACGGTTTTGCGTTCTTCGTATCCAACTGTAACTCAAAGTTTCATCTGGAGTACACGACTACCTACAACGTACCATGATCTATTAGACGAGCGGGTCGTGCCATGACTTAGTATTAATTAGTGTCTTTGAGTTACGTTTCTTTGTGTCCTTAATGTTATTCCAAATTATATAAATATTTGTTAAAATAATAAATATTTTAACTTAAATTATATTTATTAAATTTTGGAATAAAAGTTAAAAAAATATATTTTAACTTGTTGCTTTTTATGTATTTATACATGTATATCCTTCCCAAGGATGGGTGTATTTGTATTCGTATTCTTATACTTGTATATTTTTGCCAAGTATCGGTGGCGTATTCCGGTGTGTATCTATATATACGAGAATACGTATTTTCTTGTAATTGTTAAGTATTCTTATACTTAATTTTGTATCAACTTTTTTGGAATAATATCTTTAATAAAAATACATCAATATATATTTCCAAAATACATATTTTGAGAAATATTACTTAGAAAAATTATTCATAGTTTTTCCCTTGGCAAAAATATTTATAAATCTCATACAAGTCTTAAAAATAATATGTTTCCAAGTCTAACTTAGAAAATATATATAAATCCATTTTTCTTCCAGAAATAATATATTTCAAATTTATTTAAGAAAATACATTTTCTCCCAAAAATAATGTATTTCATATTTGTTTGAGAAAATATATATTTTCTTCCAAAAAGAATACATCTTCTAATAATTCCAAGAAAAAAATATATATTTTTACTTGCCAAAAATAATATATTTTCTCCTTGTAAAAAATATGATATATTTTGTAATAATTGTAAAAATTATATTATTGTTCTCTTGGTGTCCAAAATATTATTTACCAGAATATATTTGCGAATAAACTTTCCGGAATATTTTGTAAGTTATATTCCTTTGTTTGGTTTCTCCAATATTTTGGGTATAATTTATATATTCATTCTCTTGGAATTTTGGTAATATTTTGGATTGTAATTTTTGGTATTTTGATGAGTTATATTATTTTTAAGTCCTAAAATAATATAACTAATACACATAATATACAAATAATCACACACATGGTGACTTCTAAATATCTATTTCCTAAATACATATTTAGTCACTTTTATTTATAAAAACCAACCTCCAATATTTATAATTTTTGTAACAAAATTTATGGCAAACTTTATATGAAAATTCATAGTTAAAAATTTACTTGTAAATATTTGTTTAAAAATATTTTTCTAAGTATTTAATTTCTAGAAAAATTTGGCCATAGTTTCCCCTAAAAATGGAGGTTTCCATGCCTTCAAGGCATATCATTTTCTTTTGTAAATCAACACAATCAACAACAAATCAATCTACACTTACCAATTTTCCAAAATCAAGCATAAACTACTACCTCATGAACTTGAAAATTTATAAAAATGTGTAGTAACTTACTAGTGTATTTAGTAAGTCTTGTTACCCTTTAAAGTGTGGTTGTTTCTTTAAAAACATCATTTTTAAAGATATTTGTTCTTTACAACTTGTAATTACATTTTCTAAAAATGTTTCTTCTTGGATTTTTCTTGTTAAATACATGATCCTACACTTTATTAACTACCAAAAATGTGGTTTATTTCTTGAAGAACCAAGATTAAGTAAACTTTGTATTTTTGACTTGATTTCATGAAAAACCATTCTTGATATCATAGATTTACAAGACTTTATACACACTTTGATCATCACTTAACAAGAAAAAACTTATTCTTTCAAGTTCATGATTTACATGAGGATGATCTATTGATCTTTAACATTTTCATCCTCTCATCTTGCTAGATTATGTTTTTAATCATTATCTAGCAAGATCATATGATGATCTACATCAATAACATGAGTAAACAACAATCAACAAGCATAACAACACATAAACATCATGATTTCTTATGATTTTAAGCTTATGTTCAAGTTTCAAGTTCAAGATTCTTAGTGTTCTTCATGATTAAAAACATGTATCATTCTTTAACAACTTAAACAAGATGTAAAATGAAGTGTAGAGTGTTCTTACTACTAGCTCAAGGCTAGGGATGATCACTAGATGAAATGGAGTGGATAAAAGCACAAGAGAAAGGTCCTTCAACTTCCAAGAACTCCAAGCTTTCTTATACCCCTTCCAACACCTTTTTATGTATATGGAATGGATGAAACTTGATTGAATGGAGGTGGTGTGTGGTGATGTAGGTTTGGCCGAAACCAAGGGAGGAAGAAGAAGAGGAGCTCAAGTGTTAGTGTGTTTTGAGAAATGAAGGTTATGTATCTTATGTTAAACTTATAATACCCCACAAATGTTAAGTCCATTGTATATATTATGTTTAGTAAAGGTATAACATAATCTATTATTATAAACAAATAAAATCTATGGTGGGCCACTCTTTTTGGGGCCGTAGGTGGGGGGTGTGTAGGGTTGGAATGTAACTAATAGTTAGGAGAATTAGCTGGGTTTCAAGTATCTAGTTAGTGTTAGTTAGTTACTAGTTGTTATAAGGTGTGTTATGATGTTCGGGGACCATAACTAGCTTGGTAATGTTTAAACAATGCTTCTAGTGAAAATTTGGTTTTTCGGGTAGTGTCCGGTTGTTTGGTTGGTTACTGGTTCGTTAAGGTGCTAAACTATGGATTTTAGTGTGCTTTATGTTACCTTTCGTGACCGTTTTGATTCCCGATACTTAGGAAAGCATTCAGGACCATTTAACCATATTTATGCATGACATTAGAGTGTTTAAATGCTGAATTTTGCAGAATTCTGCAGTTTATGTGAGTTTTAGCCACTTTCCGGCACTTAAACTGTCACTAGGAAGGCAGTTTTATGATCCTTACTTTCCTACATACTATACTAGTGTAACTCTTGGTTTCTGGCCCATTCTGTATCTCAATACCATGTCTGTCTATGTACTGAACACCGTCATCATTTCTCTGATTTGTCTAATAACTGTGCTAGCTTTGTTTCGTGCATCATTTGAATCAATAAAGTTTGCATGCAATAATGGCGTGTCATTTGCAATACATGATGCACATGTATGTATGATAACAATAATCAGAAAGCAATTCAAGTCATTAATTGTAAATCAGCACAGTCATTAAGCATTAATCATTGTCTAATAATTGTACGGATGCATGCAAATTTGACAGTTGTTACATTCTCCCCCTCTTAAGAAAATTTCGTCCTCGGAATTTGAACCACATTAACTCCTTAGGGTTACGTTATACGTGCATCGATAAGAATAATACCAAAGTGATTAACCAAGAAACCGAATCAAGACTTACTCGAGTCAAGTGAATCCAAGGGCATATTACAACATTAAGAACCCAATGGTTAAAAGGTATGTGTTCCAGAATTTGTTGTCAAAGGATACGAGACGTATAGGTGTATATTCTAGTGTAACTTATTTCACAGGGGTTCAATAAAAGAGGAGTTTCGACCTATAGAATTCCAAACGATCGTTCGCAATATGCAATTGAGTTCTAGAAACAATAACATCTGCTAGATGAACTTAGAATTAGCAAGCTCAAATGTAATAGTAACATGAATACGATCCGTCAAATTTCGAACAAATAAATGGTTAAGATTAGTGTGTTGACATTATTGAATTTCGAGAATACACCGAAATGAAATACAACCGAATCTGGTGTACCCTTGTCTTAATACATAGTTGCATTAAGAGTGTTTAAATGACAAGTCAAACAAAAGTATGTGTAGTTTCGTGTGAAACGGTTAACCATAACTAGCGCAAGCTACAAGTTTGTACCGACACCACAAGGTGTCGTAATGACATAATTCAATAATAGCGGTGACCGAACAAGTTCACCGTGTTTGAAATCAAATGAAAGTGTAATGAAGCAAACCTGAAATTTTGATTCAAACGGCATCGTAGGATTTTTCAATTGAATATAGAGCACCAAAGAACTTCTGTTTCCGATCGAAGATGAAAAAGCAATAAATACTACAAGGCATTCGATCGATAATGAAAGAACCGTTAATAGGTACACTGGAATATAAAATGAATTTATGTACCATTGTCTTAACACACGATTGTGTTAAGACTGCTTTAATTATGATAAAACAGAACAGATTTAGAGTAAGTCAATAAATAATCAATTAAATCCGTGTATGAGACGCGTAAACGAGATTAGCGCAAGCTTCAATTTAGTGAAAGCATCACCATAGGGTGTTGGAATCAACAGACGACTTAATGGAGCCGTAGACCAAACAAGTCTACTACGACTTGGAACAAAAGAAACGCTTGCAGAAAATGAATTTGAATATGATGCTTTGAATACATCACATGGTGTCTTGAATTGAACGTGCGTAATGGATAAGTTCAAGCAATTGAACTTGGTTTCAGCGTAAACTGATAATAAACATATGTATCAACAAGGGAATTTTCGGCATGGTTACAAGGATAAACCATGTATGTAACTGAAAAGAAAACAAATTTCAAGAAGGTTTTGTTGACTCAATATCAAGGAGTTGATACTTACAATAATGCAGAATATCCGAGTCACAAGGAAATAATCGGATATAGCGAAATAATATTTGTAACTTTGATGAAAACGATCATTAGAAGGGAAACCACATGCGTAACAAACGATTGCATGTGTATCATATGAAATGATCAAGTATCGAAGCAAATTAGTGTTCGCTCTAATGAAGAAAATTGTCATGATGCAACTACCATTAAGAGGAGTAGAGATGTAAAAACCTACTTGCTAGATGCAAAAGTGGAAATTTTCAACATAAGGATTTCGGGTACTTCACCTGTTTGGTTAACTAAAATAGCATATACGACAGAATAATGGTGTTTGCGCAAGTTAATGGACGTGGTTCCTAAGTGATAACCTTTAATGAGCTTTGACATAAGCTCCCAAAGGTCCTAAGTACATGTCTCCTAGGTTCTCCACGTTTTGTATTCTGTGTATAACTATTTTGTGCACTGTGTATAAAAAACATTCCTAGCGTATGTCTAACAACTTGCTGACTCACTGTTCTTCGGTATACTTTCTTCCCGAATCCGCAGCTGGCGATAACATGTTCGAAGATCGATCTTGGAATGGTAGTTGGATCCTTGCAGTTGGTCGAATAAATCATTAATCCTCGGCAGGGACACCGATTCTTACTAGTTAGCTTGTTTTAGCTCCCGGTAGTCTATGCACATATGAAAACTATCGTCCTTCTTGTCGAACAGAACTAGAGCTCCCCAAGGCGAGAAGCTTGGCCTTATAAATCCCTTATCTAGCAACTCCTGAAGCTGCGTTGACAACTCTTGCATCTCTAAAGGCGCAAGTCAATAAGGTGCCTTGTCTACAGGCGCGGCGCCTGGAACCAAGTCCATGCGGAACTCGACTTGTCGTTGTGGGGGTAGTCCTGGCAAGTCTTCGGGGAAGACTTCAGGATATTCCCTTACCACAGGTATATCTTCGAGCTTTGGTTCTTTGGCTTCTTTATCGACTACGTGAGCCAAGAAGGCAACACATCCTTTACGCATAAACTTCCGTGCCTTCAAACAACTGATAATCTGTAGGGGCGTATCCTGCTTCTCCCCATGAATCACGATCGTCTCTTCATTCGTCAATGGGATGCGGATAATCTTCTCATGGCATACGATCTCAGCTCGATTACTTGATAACCAATCCATTCCAACTACTACGTCGAAGCTTCCCAACTCAACTGGCAGAAGATCTATCGCAAACTCACGTTCTCCAAGCTCTATCACACAGCCTTTAATCACTTCATTTGCTTCTACTAGCTTCCCATTAGCTAGTTCTATCGAGTACGGAATATCTAACTTACTTGCAACTATCCCAAGTATATTCTTAAACTCTAGGGATACGAAGCTATAGTCATCACCAGTATTAAATAGCACAGATGCAAAATGTTGATTTCGGATCCTGACGAGCTTCCCTAGCTCCAATGTTGAATACTCTTCCCTGAGCTTGGTTGTTCTTTGGGCAATCCCGCTTGAAATGCCCTACATCCCCGCAACTAAAGCAACCTTGGCCATTTCCGGTACCACCCTGATTGTTGTTGTTATTTCCCCCACGGTTTCCACTTCCCGCCTGGTTTCCGTTTCTGTTTCGGTTTCCATTACCTCCCTGGTTATTATTTCCTCCTTGATTTCTATTTCCATAACCGTTTCCACTACGGTTTCCATTGCCATTACCATTTCCTCTCTAACCACCATTCCCACAACCAGTACCAGCCCAGCACGTTTCCTTCGAATGACCATTCTTTCCGCAGTTACCACACTTCCTAAACTTGCACTGGCCGGCATGATGATACTGACATACATCACACTTGGGCAGGGTGCCCATATATCCTTTCCCTTTATTCTCAGAAGTAGCAGCATCAGTCTTGACCTCGGCTGGTGGATTCGCATCTCTCCGCTTATTAGCATTGTTTTTTGTTTCCTTGGGTACCCTTCTTGAAATTCGAGAACTTCCTTTTGTTCTCTCCAGACGACTCCACATGAGTCTCTTTCTTCTTCTGCTCGGAGATTGAGAACTTTCCCAAACGAATCGCTTCTTCAGTCAGTGCCACACTCAAGTCAATGGCTTCAATAATTGTTGGGGGCTTGGATGTCGTCACCATGCTCAGAATCTGGGGCGCCAATCCCCAAATGAAACATTCGACTCGCTTGAACTCTGGTTCTACCATGTAAGGGACAACATGAGACAAATCATGAAATCTTTGCACATACTCAGCTATCTTAGGACCATCCATTTTCAGATTCCAAAACTTGGTTTCTAACTTCTGAATTTCTGCCCTTGAACAGTACTTCTTACGCATCAGCTCTTTCAACTCGTCCCATGTCAACGCATACGCTGCAGCTTCACCCAAAGTTTGAACCTGAAGGTTCCACCATGACAGGGCTCCATCCAGAAACAATCCAGAAATGTAGGTGACTTGAAGCTCTGGCACACACTTACTCATCCACAGCACAGAATCTGTTTTCTCAGCCTATCTCACGAAAGCTACGGCACCTCCAGTGCCGTCAAAGTTCAGAGGCTTGCAGTCCAGGAACTGCTTGTAAGTACAGCCTGTACAAGCAACATCATTCACCGAAAGTATTAGCAAACGAACATGGAAATGTCCAAACGTATTGTAATGTGTCTTAAGTGACTTTTACATTACCGTTAGGTGGGTTATTCCCTAAGGTGCCTCCACTGTGTTCAGAGCGTAGGACCTCATGGTGTGAGATTGCCTGTGAAATTCGTTCTTGTAATTATGCCTCGTTTGTGGGCAACTGAGTGTTCCTTCGAGGAGGCCTCTTCTAAGAAGAATATTGTATAGGTCAGGTCTTATTCGATAAATAATAAATAGTACGTATGTATAATAGCATTTATCATAGCAAGCAAACATATAACATCACAATCATAGCACAAACATGTAAATCAACAACGTATTTAATGAGAACATGATGATTGAGCTTTCATTAATCATCGACCACAAAATATTGTTACATTTCTTACAAAGTGTATCATATCAAAAGGGAACACAGGGTCACACTACCCTTGTCCAATAAGTCTACCAATCTACAGAAGTCATACAATCAAAAGGTGGTCTCCAAAAGGCTTCATAAGCTCAGCTCAATAGTGGTGCTCTCATCAAAAGCAATGCAACCTACATAAAACCAAAAACCACTATGCTGATGGTGGTGGTGGAGGAGGAGGTGGAGGAAAGAAAAACAAGTTGCGCACATGCGCAAGCTCCTCCTCAAGCTCATATACATGACGCAGCAGATAACTGATCTGCTACTCGACAGTGAGAAATCGAGCATCAAACTCTGGAAAAGGAGTAAGAGGAGCAGGTGGATGTGAAAATGGAGAAGGTGATAAAAGAGGGGGAACGAAAGCAGGCTGACAAGGACATGGTAGGGGACACGGTGTCATCTCTAGCTCCAAAATCTTGTGACTCATAATCTCATACTGAAGCTGAAGTGATAAAAGTAACTCATCCCGTGTATAGCCAACAAACTGAGAGGGATGGTAGGGATCCGAAATCGGCATGGAGTATCGCGGGAACCATCGGAATGGCTCTTCAAGTGGCGAAGATGTAAAAGGAGCAAAAGGTGCAGACTGAGGGATCTGTGGAAAAGCTGCTGAAACGTAAGGGTCATGACTAGGCTGCTAGCCTAAAGTACCTTCCCCTGGACGGGGTGCGGGTATGTCCTGCAAGAAAACGATAGGCAGGTCGGTGCGATGGACATCGGACTCCACAGGATGAAAAGGAGAAACATCAGCGGGTGCAGGTGCAGGTGGAGGAATGAATTGCTCATCTAGAAGAGGGTCAACGGGTGCAAGAACTAGACCAGGTATGAGAGGTGCAATGTCTAGTATGCCAAAAGGAATAGGGGCATGATCAGGTAAGGGCTCAGGATCAGCAGGTGAAACATCAGGCTGATCAACAGGAACAAACTCTAGATCAAGATCAAGCTCGGGATCGTGTGGAGGAGATGGTGCAGCTGACATCGCAGTATCATCATCAGAATCAGTGGCATAGCACCGTAATCCAACTGCCTGCAAGGCGGAAGACGTCACAGACTCAAAGGAATCTGAGACAGAGTGCAAACTAGAGTTAGAGGATAACTCAATAACAGGGATCTCAGGATGTGGAGTAGCAACAACGTCCTCATCCAACTCTCCATCACCATGGGCGTCATCGAAAGGACCATCAACAAACAGAGCAACGTCATCATCAAACAAATCATCAAAAGGCCAATCCTTAGGAGGGATGACCGCGAGAGGAACAGGAGCGAGGATCGGAGCCACAATATGCTCATCATCGGGATGACTAATTATGAGATGATCATGGACTGGAATGGGAACAACAAAAGGATCCTCTTCTGGAATACCATCAGCAAGGGGTAAGTCATCTCCATAGTCAGGCAACGCGAACGGCTGAAAGTCGTCCTCGTCGTCTGATAGCATGTCTGGGTCGCTCTTAGTATCTGATGTAAAGATCTCCGGCTCTGGTGTGATCTCGTCATCGGAGACAATAGCCATAGGGTCATCTGTGTCAGACAATCCGCTCTCGGATGAAGACATAATGCCTGTAACATAACAATCATGACATATGCACATATATCAACCACTACTACTTAGTTTGCAATCAAAGACAGTGTATCATGAAATCATGTATCCTCGTTATTCCTCATGAAACCTTTTCTATCCTTCCCAGTCTATCCCAGACTAAACCATAAATGTAACCTTGCATTGTATTTCGTGCCTTTCCTTTTGTAAAAATGTTTGTTCCATGGATCTGGGCGTTTTGTGTATGCAACAAAAACATGTTGTAAAACTATTTTCGTGAGAGCCCTAATGATTGTAGTCTAGACTTGAGAAAGAATCCTAGTTCGCTACAACCTGGCTCTGATACCAAACTGTCACACCCTGACTTTTGCGGAAGCGTGATTATGTGTGACTTGCTTAATATCATTACGTTCAACCATAACAAACAACTATATGATAAAACCAAGATGTTCATCCATAGATAGTTTTAAAAACATTACATGCTACATTGTTTTAAATCCCAAAACACAGACTTCGCGTTCAGAATACAACACCAACAAGTTTTATGATCCATAAGGACTTCACAAAAGACACTAATGAAAACTAGGCTTTGAGATACGTATCCTATCCAGGATAGGATACATACTCCAAACCATTCGACACCGGATGACATCTTTTATTCCAAACAACACTTGAAAACTTCAACGCCCACCAGATCCATACTTAGTTTCCTGAAATACATGTAGTTTGAAAACATCAACAAAAGTTGAGCGAGTTCATGTGTTTAGTGTGTGAGCTCGAATAAACTTTGTAATCATTGTAAGTAAGTATGTATTCGTAAACCCTGGTATGAAAGCAACAAGGAAAACAGATCATTAATGGTTTGCAAGGCCATTAATATGTGTGACGTGATGCAGGAAGACTCAAACCTAGCAAATTTTGTCTCCGGCCTTAAGACATAGTCACCTCATGGGCCAAACCTCGGTCCACATGGGTGTTGGGCTCGCTACACCCAAAATAGATCTATCACTCATGTCCTCTGGTCCTACAACGAGGATTAATGGTCTTAAGCGTTGTACCCACCACTCACATGATCTAGCAGTACCTTTCCTTAGCTAACCATAAAACATATAAACGTTAGTAAATAGTTTGTAACATGTACTTCACCCCCGAAGTTATAAAACTGAAAACAGTTAAAAGAAAAGGGGGAACATGAACTCACGGTTTTGCGTTCTTCGTATCCAACTGTAACTCAAAGTTTCCTCTAGAGTACACGACTACCTACAACGTACCATGATCTATTAGACGAGCGGGTCATGCCTTGACTTAGTATTAATCAGTGTCTTTGAGTTACGTTTCTTTGTATCCTTAATATTATTCCAAATTATATAATTATTTGTTAAAATAATAAATATTTTAACTTAAATTATATTTATTAAATGTTGAAATAATAGTTAAAATAATATATTTTAACTTGTTGCTTTTTATGTATTTATACATGTATATCCTTCCCAAGGATGGGTGTATTTGTATTCGTATTCTTATACTTGTATATTTTTGCCAAGTATCGGTGGCGTATTCCGGTGTGTATCTATATGTACGAGAATACGTTTTTTCTTGTAATTGTTAAGTATTCTTATACTTAATTTTGTATCAACTTTTCCGGAATAATACCTTTAATAAAAATACATCAATATATATTTCCAAAATACATATTTTGAGAAATATTACTTAGAAAAGTTATTCATAGTTTTTCCCTTGGCAAAAATATTTATAAATCTCATACAAGTCTCAAAAATAATATATTTCCAAGTCTAACTTAGAAAATATATATAAATCTATTTTTCTTCAAAAACTAATGTATTTCAAGTTTATTTAAGAACATACATTTTCTCCCAAAAATAATGTATTTCATGTTTGTTTGAGAAAATATATATTTTCTTCCAAAAATAATACATCTTCTAATAATTCCAAGAAAAATATATATATTTTTACTTGCCAAAGGTTATATATTTTCTCCTTGTAAAAAAATTTGATATATTTTGTAATAATTGTAAAAATCATATATTTCCTAAATACATATTTAGTCACTTTTATTTATAAAAACCAACCTCCAATATTTATAATTTTTGTAACAAAATTTATGGCAAACTATATATGAAAATTCATGGTTAAAAATATACTTGTAACTATTTGTTTAAAAATATTTTTCTAAGTATTTAATTTCTAGAAAAATTTTGCCATAGTCTCCCCTAAAAATGGAGGTTTCCATGCCTTCAAGGCATATCATTTTCTTTTGTAAATCAACAACAAATCAATCTACACTTACCAATTTGCCAAAATCAAGCACAAACTACCACCTCATGAACTTGAAAATTTATAAAAATGTGTAGTAACTTACTAGTGTATTTAGTAAGTCTTGTTCCCCTTTAAAGTGTGGTTGTTTCTTTAAAAACATCATTTTTAAAGAAATTAGTTCTTTACAACTTGTAATTACATATTCTAAACATGTTTTTCTTGGATTTTTCTTGTTAAATACATGATCCTACACTTTATTAACCACCAAAAATGTGGTTTATTTCTTGAAGAACCAAGATTAAGTAAACTTCGTATTTTTGACTTGATTTCTTGAAAAACCATTCTTGATATCATAGATTTAGAAGACTTTATACACATTTGATCATCACTTAACAAGAAAACAACTTATTCTCTCAAGTTCATGATTTACATGAGGATGATCTATTGATCTTTAACATTTTCATCCTCTCATCTTGCTAGATTATGTTTTTAATCATTATCTAACAAGATCATATGATGATCTACATCAATAACATGAGTAAACAACAATCAACAAGTATAACAACACATAAACATCATGATTTTTTTAAGATTTTAAGCTTATGTTCAAGTTTCAAGTTCAAGATTCTTAGTGTTCTTCATGATTAACAACATGTATCATTCTTTAACCACTTAAACAAGATGTAAAATGAAGTTTAGAGTGTTCTTACTACTAGCTCAAGGCTAGGGATGACCACTAGATGAAATGGAGTGGATAAAAGCACAAGAGAAAGGTCCTTCATCTTCCGAGAACTCCCAGCTTCCTTATACCCCTTCTAACACCTTTGTATGTATATGGAATGGATGAAACTTGATTGAATGGTAGTGGTGTGTGGTGATGTGGTTTCGGCTGAAACCAAGGGAGGAAGAAGAAGAGGAGCTCAAGTGTTAGTGTGTTTTGAGAAATGAAGGTTATGTATCTTAGGTTAAACTTATAATACCCCACAAATGTTAAGTCCATTGTATATTATGTTTAGTAAAGGTATAACATAATCTATTATTATAAACAAATAAAATCTATGGTGGGCCACTCTTTTTGGGGCCGTAGGTGGGGGGTGTGTAGGGTTGGAATGTAACTAATAGTTAGGAGAATTAGCTAGGTTTCAAGTATCTAGTTAGTGTTAGTTAGTTACTAGTTGTTATAAGGTGTGTTATGATGTTCGGGGACCATAACTAGCTTTGTAATGTTAAAACAATGCTTCCAGTGAAAATTTGGTGTTTCGGGTAGTGTCCGGTTGTTTGGTTGGTTACTGGTTCGTTAAGGTGCTAAACTATGCAGTTTAGTGTGCTTTATGTTACCTTTGGTGACCGTTTTGATTCCCGACACTTAGAAAAGAATTCAGGACCATTTAACCATATTTTTGCATGACATTAGAGTGTTTAAATGCTGAATTTGCTGAATTCTGCAGTTTATGTGAGTTTTAGGCACTTTCCGGCACTTAAACTATCACTAGGAAGGCAGTTTTATGATCCTTACTTTCCTACACACTATACTAGTGTAACTCTTGGTTTCTGGCCCATTCTGTATCTCAATACCATGTCTGTCTATGTACCGAACTCCGTCAGCATTTCTCTGATTTGTCTGATAACTGTGCTGTGCTAGCTTTGTTTTGTGCATCATTTGAATCAATAAAGTTTGCATGCAAGAATGGCATGTCATATGTAATACATGATGCACATGTATGTATGATAACAATAATCAGAAAGCAATTCAAGTCATTAATTGTAAATCAGCACAGTCATTAAGCATTAATCATTGTCTAATAATTGTACGGATGCATGCAAATTTGACAGTTGTCACACGAAGATTCCCGTCTGACTTTTGGGCAGAACACGGACAAAAAAGTGTCAGAATTTTGTCTGCACACAGGGCCGTGTTCAGCCGACACGGAGCCGTGTCCAGCGTGTTATCATTTTCAATAAATGCAGCAAGATTCCTACACTCTTGGACCTATTCCAAAGACAAAGATCTGGTGGGATCTTCACATATGCCATACAAGGTATATTCTAAAGAAGGTTCTCAACAACCATCTTGTCTTTCTACTTTTGTCCATTGCCTTCTTCTTCATTTTCTCCTCAAAACCTCCATTAAAGTTTGAAATCTCCATGTTCTCAAGCTTTATTGTGATATTTGCTAGGTTTTTATTCAAGGAATCTTGTCAAAAATAAGTTTTACAACACTGTTTTAAGTTATTTCTGCTTAAAAATGCTTCTAAAGTCAGAAAATTAAGTTAAAACTCCAAGATTTCTTGTTTCAAAAACCTGCAGAGAGGTGGCCACGGGCCCGTGCTCAGCGAGCACAGTGCCATGGTCGGGGTACTGTTTCATTAAATTGAACTTTTTCGACTTGTTTTTCGTAGAATGTCGAGCCAGAATAGTGGAACCTCTTCAGCACATTCAAGGAACAGTCGTAGGGAACGAAGGCCTTCAATCGAAGCAACTCTTGTGCGCTATGTGATGGCACTACGAGAAGCTCTCGACAAAATGACATCCGTAGAAGAAGTCCTAATCGACCGTATTAATTATCTCACGGTGGGGCTAGAAAACAGTTTCCAAGAAATCAACTTCTTGCACCAGAGGTTGAACATTCTTGTAACACCTCCCATGGAACCAATCCTTCCCCAAGAATATTGGAAATTAGCTCAATGAGTCATTAATCCCACCGGGTGGGATGACATCCTCGCGGAACCCCCTCTTGACAAGTTACAAGAGGTTCCGGTGGGAGTCACACCCCCTCAAAACGAGGACGCCAATGAGCCCGCCTTCCTTCTCCCTCAGGAGATAGAAGAATGGCTTAACGATGTATGAGGGGCCCTTCCCGGAGAAGATGTTCTTCAAGCCGCATTCAACCGAGAAATTTATCTTTTTCGGAAATTTTGCTCTTAAAATCAACTATAGGCTAGGACTTCTTTGTGGTTTTAGATTTCTTGTGTTTCATGACCTACTTATCCAGATTTAGTTTATGCTTTTATTTTCTAGGAACTAATGTAATTCACTCTTTAATGAATGATGGTTTCTAAGTATTAAAATGGTTTTTGGATGATGTTGTAATGGATAAAACACACTCGAAATGGTGGAGGTTACTCAGGGAAACTTGAACCCACACTCCATGCACTAAAACAGAGCCGCCCGACAATTTTTCTTCATTACAGCAAGTTTAGCACGAGGCCGTGCTCAGCCTAACACGCCCCGTGCCCAAGGCTCTGCAGAAAACGCCCAGTTCAGATAACTGGACACGAGGCCGTGTTCACTGAACACACCCCCGTGCCCAGCCTTCTGTTAATTATGATGTAGAAAAGGCCCAGTTCAGGTAACTGGACACGAGGCCGTGTTCACTGAACACGCCCTCGTGCCCAGCCTTCTGTTAATTATGATACTGGCAATCTGAACACGGGGTCGTGCCCGGACCAACACGGGCCCGTGTCCAGACGCCCAGTAACGTAAAATTTTGTTTTTAAACACCTTTTTACACATTCAATCAACCTAAAAACTTATTTTTGGGACACATTGAGGACAATGTGTAATTTAAGTGTGGGGGGATGCTAAAACTTGAATTTTGCAAGTCCTAATAACAAGCCTTACACAAAACTCTATTGGAACCGCTAATCACCCCAAATTTTTTTCAAAAACTTTTCATTTTTTTTACTTGTCTTGGTTTAATTTGGGAAATAACAAGTTCTAAAAAGGTTATATTTTAAAAAATTTACAACCGATAGCGTCATGATAAAAAGAACCAACATAAGAAAATTATGAAACAACATGACAAATCTAGTTAAAATTTGATTATATATACTTGATCACATTATAAACCCATTCCCACAAAAAGTGAGTTTTGAGCCTATATTGAGCATACAAGCATACATCTTTAAATTAAATGCTCATCTTTCGTTTCTTGTGTGAATAGCCGCTTGGTTTCTTACGACTCTAGAACTTGCCATGACGATACATTCCCGGTCCTTACCAACTAAAACCCAAGTAAGTAAATGATGGAGGCATTAGGACTAACCCTTTTTCTTTTCAACACCATTATTTTTCATTTTTTTTCACCTACCCAAAATCCCACTAGTTAACCCCTTTGAGCCAAAACCTTTTCATTTCTAAACCCACAAAACAAACACCCTTTACCCACCAAAACCCTTTTTATTTTTAAACCCTTTATTTTAGTAAAAAGCTCGGTTTTCATGTGACATTGCTTATAAAAAATGAAGTTTAGCAACAAACAAACAAGTTCCTCAAAGAAACTTTGTTTGAAAATCCTTCGTTTGAATAAAAGTCACAAAAAAAAAAAAAGTTTTACGACGGCCGACGCTTTTTACGCTTTTAGCCCTTTTTACTAACCACTAACCCAAAACCACCCACCTTTAACCCAAGCCTAACCCTTCCCCAAGTCCACTTGATATTTACAAGGGGTATTTAGTTAAAAAGGAGGATGATTGATTGCTTGGCAAGCATATGGTAGAAATAAGTTCCATGCCGGTCTCGAGTGTTTCACAAAAATACATCTTCGGCCAAGTGTTGAGTAATCTCCTGTGAGGTATGTGAACTTGTATATAAATGGAATTTCAAAGAGGCATGTTATGCCCTAATAAGTAATTTCTCTTATAGAACGTTCTAAATAAATCATAACGAATAGGATTGTAAATAGCATAAAAATAAAACCTAATAAAGATCTTGGATTCCAGACACTCAAGACAAGCCCAAAACTTCTCTTCTACCCATTCCATTTGGGAGTGTAAGCCACATTATAAAGAGTTTTGCTTGAGGACAAGCAAAGATTCAAGTGTGGGGGTATTTGATGTGTGTAAAATGCAAACATATAAATTACATCAATTGAGGAATAAAACTAACCCTTTTTTAGTACTAATGTTGGAAAAAAGTGTGCTTTTGTCTTCCTTTTGTATTTTCGGGACTAAATGAGCGTAAATGAATAAAAGGAACAAATATGAAGCAAAATCTAACATAAATACAAGAAAAGGAATAAACGTGGCATGCCCGCCCCCTCGACAACATCTTCCCAAGAAAAAACAAGAGAACAGAAGGCTGACCACGGTCCCATGCCCAGCGGACACGGGGGCGTGGCCAGTTGTCTGCAGAAAGGACAAAGCTATAGAAGCTTCTATTCCCAACACGGGGGCGTGCCCAGCTCAACACGGGTCGTGGTCAACGCTAAGATTCGCAGAATCTTACAAATCTTGATAGTACAGATACGCTTCTACACACGGGGCTGTGCCCAGCGAACACGGGGGCGTGTGGAGCTAATGCAGACAAATTGCAATTAATGAAGAAAGAGAAAAAGGATGTCCATGGGGCCGTTTCTAGCGGACACGGGGCCGTGTCCGGGCTTCTGTGCAGGCCATAAATAGGGGTGCTTGGTTCACTTCAAAGGCATCTCTTGGCAAACCACCTCTCTCACACTTCACCCACACTCCACCACCACTACAACCCACATCCACCACCATCATCCATCATCCATCATCCATCATAGAGTGTGTGTAGTAGTCTCGGGATCCAAGATCGATAGTAAGAGTTCTTGACAATCAAAGGCCATGTTTGCCTAAGTCTCTTACATCACTTGGTGAAGACAAGCATTTAGTGTAATACTTTTGATTTTTAATCTTTTCGCACTTTTTATGTTGAAGGTGAAACTTCCTTATCATTTGTCTGTGGTGTCTTAGCGTTATTTTACTGTCTATATAAAATAAAAGATTTTCACCATTCATATCTCTACGGTCTATATAGAGATATGTTGGCTACCTGGTCGGGGGTAAAGGGAATGGTTTGGTAAGGTTCTTACCTTGTTCAGTGTATAGATCCTGCAAGGACGTGGGTCAAGCTTACTAGGACCTCCTTCAATACCCACTGGTATTGGATGGCGGGGGTGCGAATGGCTTGATCTCCTCATATATAAACTATTATTAATACATTAACCCGGCTACTTGGTATTGTATCTCTGCTGACTCAAACCACTTAGTCGAGGGTAACGTCACTTTCAAAAGAGGGGCCTACCACATTACGCATTAATAACTTAATTAATTATCTTTCAATATTCCAACCCTTTGGGATTGTATCCTTGCTGACTCAAACCACTGGGTTGAGGGTAACGTCACCTTCAAAAGAGGGGCCTACTACTATAACTAAGATAATCTCTTAAAAAGTGCAAAAGTGTGGAAATCATCAAAGCTTACACTAAAGGCGAGTCGGATCCAAGTTATTCATCTTGTCTATCTGTTTTATTTTTATTTTTATTTTCAGCATTTTTAGTTTTTAGTTTTCATGTTTGAAACATTTTCTAAACTTTTGATTTGATTAGACGTTGAGGATAAACTGATATTAAAAGCTCTTGTGTCCTTGGACGACCTCAGTATCTTACCAACGCTATACTACGTTCACGATGGGTGCACTTTCCCATATGTGTGTTTAGTGTTAGTAGAATATCGTGTTTTATAAATTTAAAACTTGACTAAAGTGTTAAAAAGGGCTTATAATATCAATAAAATATATAACGCTACACATGCATCAATAATCTTACAATTGTAAAACGCCAAGATACTACAAACGCCAAAATGTATATAAAAAATAATAGAACAATGGGCCTTCTTGTTTAAAACGCCTTGAAAAAATGCCATTCAGATAGATTTCCTGACTCCCCTAGGGTTCCAATGGAATACGATTTGAAAAAACCATAAACGCCAAAATGTTAATACAATGAAACCATTAAACGCCATTAGGTATTGAATTTGATTAACGCCAAAAATCTTAAACCCCAAAAAATAAAACAATATTAGGAAAAGAGGAACTGGAAAAGCAGAAGATAAACGGACAAAAAGCCCCTCCGCCCTTCTCTATGTCGTGTGACACGTGTTGGGCCAGGATGCGTTCACACCGTTCTCACACTTTTGAGCGTTTTATCCTGATCGCATTTCTATATATATATATATATAGAAACGGGTTCTTGAGAAAACAGCAAAAAGTATGAGAACGGTGAGAACGCATCCTGGCCCAACACGTGGCGCCTATTCCGCCTAGTACCTGCACTTAGCCTTTTTGGAAAATACGTTAGTTTACACTGGTAAATACAATTAACCGTCTCATTTTGAAAATGTTTAAGAAAATTGATTTAAATGCACAAGGCACAAATATCTTTTTATAACTTGGGATAATTATTTAAAAATAAACTTGTTAAAGAATTACATGTTTATTATACATTCAGTAGCCCGGGTAGAATACCGGGTTAAAAATTAATAGACACACCACATAATATATCTCACGGCGAGTTATTCTCGAACAGGTGGGTACATTATTTTACATACGCACCGGCAGGTGTATGCCTACACCCCGTGCTTAAGCCGTGGCCATTTCAATGAATGAGCCGAGGATATCCAGGACATGGTCATTAACCCCCCAAAGGCTTAGAATAAACAAAACAGATTAAACGGGTTATTTCAATAATTGAACCTTCATACGATTAAAAATTCAATATCCGACCAAGCGGTATTTTATATACAGTACCCCAAGCCCATATAAGGGAAAATAAGTTAAAAGTATTTACCTGAGAAAATTAAACAAATTTATCCCAGCCGTACAAATCAGCAAATGCAAGTATCTTTTACTGGGGCTTCTAAATCTGGAACGAAGGTTTTAATTAACCTACTAGATTCCTAACAGGTCTTATTTAAGTTTAAACTTAGACCGGTTAGTTTTAAGGAAAGGTATACGGTTCAAAACGTAAAATTAAGCGAAGACCGAATTAGAATGTGATTTAGACCCGACAAGTTTGAATACTTGTATAATATGGGTAAAATAAATACATTCTGGATTTTGAAGTGAAAATGATAAGGTTTAACCCGTTTCGGTTAATTTATGCAAACTAGTTACATAAACCGTACCGAATGCGATAAATGCATAACGGTTAACCAAATGAGTCATGAACAGGTTTCCTAAGTTAAGATGCCTTAAATATGTTGTGATATCAGTAGGATACCTTCCATTATGCCCAAAACGAATTTAAAATCAAATTATGCCCCGTAGGGGAATTTTGGTCATTTTAAAGCTTATAAAAGAGATTAAATAACAACCTGAGGTTCTGGTCTAAATTGATCAGTGGAAATAATTATTTTTGTAAGTCATAACAGTAGGGTATTGCATATATGTGAAATTTATCATTTATAAGCAAACTATGGACCGTAGGGGCATTTTGATAATTTCACATAAGCTTTAAAGGTCAAAACTGGAAATCTGAGTTCAAAAATTTTGCTTACTGTTAAAGTATAAAATTTTACTTAAAACGTCAGTAGGTATTAAGTCTTATATGTCAAAAAAAGTTTTAATCCATACTATGCGTTTAAAACGCGTAAAAAGTCGTTTTTTTAAGCGATTTTCGGGTTATAATAGGAAATCTAAGTTTTTGGTCAGTTTATAAAGCTCGAAATATTTTATTTATCATATGAAATCGGTAGCAAAAAGTTTGGTATCAAAAAGTTATGTAAAACTCATTTTATTAGCAAAAAGGGTTTAACCGACAATTACCGAATCAAAGCAAGAACCTTATGCTATGATCAGTTTAAAAATAAATAAAAATCTTCAAAAATCCTAAAATATTATATTACATCAGTGGGTAAAAGGTTTTGTGTCAAAATTTGGGTTTAGATAGGCTTTATGCTAATTATGTCGTTTAATTAATAAAAAGCTTTCAAATTACGCTATTGAGCATAACTCCTAATCTAGACCTCAAACTGGTGTCAAATTTTTAGGACATGTTTATAAATCAGTAACAAAGGTTTTTGTCCTTTCACATTTCCAAAAATCTCGTTTTAAGGTCAAAAGGGCATAATGGTCAACATTTAAGCAATTAACGGAAACATACATATGAATTGGATTAATTAGGAACCAAGTTGTATAACCTCAGAGAGTTATACTAACCTATAACCTGGTCCTAATGGAACTCTAAGCCATTTCTAAAACAATCTAAATCGGGTCAGAACTGAAAGTCAAAGCAAAAGTCTACTTTTGCGACTTTCGGTTCCGAACCGAGCCTAGACTCGAAATTGTCGGGTTGAACATGCTTAGACATGTTCTTACATTAATTACCAAGTTATACAAGTGTTAAAACAGGTTTCATAGCTTCTACATTGTTAATTATGAGTTTATTTGCAAATTAGCTTTCTGTTGACTTTTTATAATTAAGTTTGACCCGACAATTGACCTAGTTAGAGTGGAAATCTGAGGGTGCCCTTTTAAGGGCTTATTACCCACATAATAACCAACTGATAGCCACTTTCAACTCGAAAAATGACTGGACCGTTAGTGATTAATCACTAAGTCAAAGCTTAATTACGATAAGTTTGACTTTTGGTCATTAAGCTTAATAAAACTGAACTTAAGGGGTTAAGGACACTTACAATGGTCCTTAGCACGAATTTGAAACTTAAGGAAGCTTGCTTGAGGTCCAGAGAGCTCCAGAGAAGGTTTAGAAATGAGTTTGAAATGAACAAGTGAATTGTTGCAACATAGAGCTCATTATATAGTGACTTAGATTGCATAAGATCATTCCAACAAGGTCTACAAGTGTTCCCTGATCATCCCAGGTGTCCCCTATGCATGAAAAACCATTGGAGCAGCCCCTGGAATCGAAAACAAGGCTTCTAAGGCGGTGGAACAGGCTGAACAGGCATCTGTCCAAGAATTTTGTCGCTGGTACTTTTAGGCAGGCCGCGTAAGATCCTTAGAGGGTCTACGCGGGCCGTGAGAAGGTTGATCTTCGGTCAACGAGTTTCAAATGATGCAATTTTGGTCCCTGGTCCTTTAAAGCATGTTTTAACTTTCATTTATTGCACTTTTAACCCCCAAACTTGACTTTTAAGGACCCTAAGTCATAAACAAACTTCGTTAAGCTCCCGGTTAGTTATACGATCACCGAATAAGTCCTGAATTTCAACGTTGATGCTTTTAACCCCTTATTTACGAATGTTAGCATATTTTCCTCATACGATATCGAAACCTTGTGAAATTTTTATCACTTATTCTCGTGAGCATAATTAATAGTTACAAAGCTTCGGGTTCGTTAAAAGGTCACTCAGAGGTATAAATTAAACATGTTGACACATTTAACCCTTGCGGCCTGTAAACTTTCACTTTCTTTCCACAAACGGTTTTGTATGATTCATAATTCATTCGTTTAAAGGTATAAACATCGTGTAAGGTTGTTGAAAGATAAAATTATCAAATGTTGACACTTTGAATCCTTCTGCACATATACTTTTTTTGTTTGTCAACTTTAGTCCCTCGTAATCACTTTGTTACTCGTTTAATGTCCATGACACGTGTCGATATTATATTGGACATGATTTTACGAGGTGTTACATCCTCACCCCCTTAAAAGAAATCTCGACCTCCAGATTTACTGAAATAAATGAGGGTACTTCTGTTTCATTGTGGACTCTACCTCCCACGTTGTAGGTCCACCCGGAGGATCGAGTAACCTCTATTCCCTGTTTTCCGACAAACCCGAAAGTGCGGAATCCAAACGGGTAAGTTAAACCAAGTTATGAACACGTAAGACACAAGATTCAACGATTAACACTCAATGTATTAATGCTAGAAAACGGTTACAATGCGGTGTTTACAAATGGTCTCTGTAAACTCTCAGTGTGTGTGTTACAATGTGTTCGCTCGTAAATCTATTCAAACTTGTTCAACTTTGTTCTGTCTGTTGTCTGTGAATATATACTGAAACACATCAACGAAATCAAGATTTCGACAAAATCCCTTGGATTTCGTCACATGTGTGTTTTTGCCATAATATCTTGACGAAATCAAAGTGATTTCGTCACTTTGATGTGCCTGGGCTTGGTCTTCGTTCAAATGATGTAGCAGGCCCAAATAGTCAAAGTCCAATTCACAGTTTTCGGCCCAAATATTGAGGTTATGGCCCAGATTAATTTCTGTTGACAAACTTTCATTAATTCAATGTTATGACATCATCATGACATCACAATGATTATGTCATGGTGATGTGTAAACGGGAATGGGCTTGTGGCGCTCCGTGCTTCGCGTGTCGAACTCTAGGGCGAACGACGGAGGAATGTCGTGACGTCGGACTTGAGCCAAACCTAACCAATTCGAACCGAACCGAGTCGAGTCGCGTCCACATAAAGTGTATCAACAAACTCCCCCTTAGACGCTACTCGTGATGGTTCATCTTCCATGTCTTTTGTGTCGGAGGATCTTCAAAGTCTTCACGTGAAACAATCAGGGAGTGTATCAACAAACTCCCCCTTGAATGATGCTCGTGAATCTTTTGAACTTCAATACTTTAGATCCTTGTGGTATTGATGAGTGATCAACTGCAACCCGATCATCTTGATCTTCTGATTGCAACAACGTCGTGTCTTTACTTTACGGCTTGTCATCTGACACGTTCTCTTCGTCTTTAGCTGATTCTGATGTCGCATCTGCACATACAAGAAAGCTAAACACGTAATGAGAACAACCGCTTGGAATATAGACAAATTAAACAAACGACACATATGAGATCAAATCTCATTTAAACACCGACCGACAACAGTTTGAAAGTTTTTAAAAAAATGATCAATTTTAATCCCTTACTTTCAAAACTTGTTAACTTCGACTGTTTATGAAGGTGCAATTGTTTTCCGGCTTACGATCAGGATTTTGGGTAGGATAGACTCGAGTTCCAACATCGGTCAATCAAAAATAAACTAGAAGCAAAATCTTTTTGGCTTTTATAAAGTTTATATTAAAACACACCTAAAATCTTTTTGAAATTTTTCATTTTTCAAATGTATAGACGGAAAGCAATAAATAAATATATACAAAGATGCAGAAACTGAAAACGGTAAATAAATATTTACAGACATTCTTTTTGCGAGTTTCGAGGGTAAGAGAATCATATCAGTGTACGGTCACACCAAAACGCTCTTTTTGTTCTTATAGTTAACAATGAGATAAGCATCCTATAACAATTATAGGTATTGTTGTCCACATAAGCTCCACTTATCAGATGTAATCATGGCGAGGGGATACGTTAAGGTATGATTTATACTTACCGACCGATGTTCATCTACACACGACACATTCCCGTATCAAGGTATGCACGAGAGTTCATCTTACCGGTGAGTATACTGTTTATCATCCGTTTAACCGTATAAAAGAATGTGAGAAACTCACTTATTTTGATTGAAAACAAGCCCTATGTGATAGAATCACTTATTGATGAGGAACTTGATTTTCATATGCATGAGGGCACAGGAGCAAGTCCGTGAACAGGTCAGTACTTTCGTACAGCAGAGAGACGAACTTGACTCCCGCAAAGAATCTGTGATATATTATCACTTATTTTGTTTGGACATGTGATTGTTGATCACTTATTGAGGTCGAATGCAATATGTACACGTATGTATAGTATCATGGAAGATCTAGACTCCGTCTCCGTTTGTTTCGGTAAAAGAAATAACCATGATACCCAGATGATAAGACAGCATAAAGACCGAATATCTCAGAACCTCGGCAATCTCTCAAACGAAATTTCGGTACTAAGACCATATGCCAATGTGCGGTTCCCACCTGGTCTTCAGTCGATTAAAGTTTATATCGCCCTGCACACTTTAAAATGATTGTGAGCCTACCAGTACATCTTATATAGAGCTGCTTATCAATTTTTCATTTTGCATTTCAGTTTAAAGAAGTTTCGACAGACCACTGATTTACTATCATTTTCTCTTTTTCTCGCCAGGAAACTCATTTTTGTTTTTCTATTGTTTTTTTTTTTTTTTTTTTTTTGCGCTTTTGAAATTTTTCGATGTTTTTGAATTTTCAAATTTTGGATTTACTCCCCCTAAAATCAACAAACTAAGATAAATTTAAAAACACAAAGGTATTTACAAAAAGGATTTTCCGAAGTCGGTTAACTCAAGTTTTACCTCAATGTCGTTTACCAAAATTAATTTTAATCAGAATTGATTTAGCGAATTTTGGAAAAATCAGTTGGCACGTCGGTAAGCGTTGCGGACCATGACAACATTGACGAGTTTCATAGTGCAACGATCACGTGTGAGGTGATATTCGAGATCAACGTGTCAGGCCAAAGAGTGCTACAAGAGGATAACAATTTATAAAGCAGCTTAAATATCGACAAGTATAGGAGAGATTAGAAATTTAAAACCGTATCCAGCAACTGCTTCGTACATTGCAAGGAATCTGAGCGCTCTCCCAAACTGGATATCCACCCGGTGTGGATTTCAAAGTCGATTTTGTAGCTACTGAGAAATCTCTTTACAGCAACAAGATCAAAAACCTTTGGGTCCGGCTGGTCTTCCACATTGCACCAGTGAAGGTCTTTGTCTTTCTCTTGACAAGTAGTGTGCGATTGTTCAATCCATGCCAAGGCATCCGCACACCCGGTTGGTTTGTTCAACAAACACATTTTCTTCAGTTACACCGCGAAGAAATGTACACTGCACGTTCATCTTGTTGATTTTGATCTTCAGACGTGCTGCAGGTGCGTACATTTTGTTTGAATCTACCCTGGGGACCCGATTAAAGCCTTTAACAATCAAACTTTGGTATGATTTTCATTTTGTCGAAGCTTTCAATTTCTTTCGACAGACAATTCTGTCTTCTTTACTTTTTCTCTCCATCAAAGGCAACAATTTCTTTTGTCGCCGATCTTGTGCATTAACATTCCACTATCAACAATCCAATGACTATCGATAGTTCCTCCTGGAACATCCTACACACTCACTCAGAGATTAGTTGGAGAGGGGGACCCAAGCCTTCATAGACTTGGGTTGCCCCTGAGAATCAAGAAATGTAATTTCAATTTCTTGAAGGTCCTGAAATTGCAAGCCTCCTCCTGAATCCTCACCTGTTTTCGGTTTCCAAGCCTGTTTCCGTTTACCGAATTGTATATCATTTACAATTTTTGGTTTTAACGGTTGTGATGAACTTGGTTCCCTTTTAACAGATTTTACATCCGGTTTTAATGTTGTTTCAATTTTCTTTACATTTTGACGTCGTTGTTTCGTTTCCTGTTCTTTAACAGTGCGTTTATCATGTTTTGGAGAAACAGGACGACGTTGTGAGTGACTTTGTTCAGAGGGGGCTCTTTCAACAAAATTTGGTTTGGGCGAGTTTGTGCAGTCTTTAATGATGTGCCCAAACTTCCCACACTTAAAACATTTTCTCCTTTCAACAAACTTAGGAGAATCTGATCGACGGCTTGACGTTGAAGTTGTAGACCCAGAGGTACTAGCTTCACACCCATTTGTGTGTTGGGTGTAATTGTTATCACTATTACGTTTCAAAATGTTGACTTTTTGTATAAAATCGGTATTTGATTTATTTTCAAAAGTCTCCACTTTATCAGTACCTTTGGAGGCCACAAACTTAACGTCTTTTGTTTTCTTCTTGTAACGAGCTCCTTTAGAATCAACCTTAGCCTTTGGCTTTGGAGCTCGTTGTTGTTGTTTACCCTTAAAAGCAATTGGTTGTTGCTTTGTCGGTGATTTCTGTTTTCCAAATTGTTTTCTGATTTTAGCTTTTGGAATTGGGTCACATTGAGTTACAATGACTCCTGGAATTGTCTTTCCCAAAAACTGGTTTGTAGTATCTTCAAACACTTTGTCAATCAAAGATTGATTGACGTTTTTGATTGGAAAATCTTTGTCTGAATAAATTTTACTATCACCGACTAAAGTATACAATAAGTTATTGCTCTTAACAGCAGATACACATTCCTTGTCATCTTTGACATCCTTGACAGGATCTATCACTTGCTTGGCAACAGGTTTCACGGCAGGAGTAGGAGGATCACAAAGAATATGATTCTCAATTGGAATTTCTACTCCTTTCGTCTCATCATGTGATTCATCCTGGTCATTCACATCTGATTCATCATATGAAGAATCATAGTCCTCAATGGTTGGAGGACTTTGATTTGAAGCACAAGATGACTTTTCTTTGTTATCAAATGAGCCCTCCGATGAATTGTCCGGTTTGAACCCTAATCCTGTAGCAACTTCCTCATAATCGAGAGGTACAGATGGTTCAAAACGAGGCATATCCTCTTCATCGGGCATCTTGGTATAGTTGTGTCTCAAAGGAGGTGGACACGCCTTATACCCTACGCCTTTCACGTTCCCGTTCAGTTGTTGAACGTCAATTATGTGATCGAGCACAAATCGGGAGTTAGAATAACTCTCCAATTTTTGCTTGATAGCATCATGCTCGCATTTGGCAATGGCTAGTTCCTTTTTGGTTTCCTCAACGCTGTTAATGTAATCGTTAATACTAACTTGTTTATGATAAACAACTTTGTTCACTTCGGAAACACTTTTCTTTAAGGTTTCAATTACAGATTTAAATTCCTTTTCATTTCGAACTAAAGCCATGTTTGCCTCTTTGCACTTTGACAGCTCAATCACTAAACTCTGATTGTGACTATGAACCGTTTCAGATTCACGTTTCAATTCAGCACATTCATGTTTCATATCAGCACAATCACTACATATGCTAGGAGTTTTGTATTGTACCTGACTTGTAGAAGCTGTGACATTAGCCATAAAGGCAGTCTGAGAAGAGAAAGATCCATCTTCAATGAGAATCTTCTCTATTTCTTTTGAAGTAGCATCAGCTTTCTTGATCAAGTCAGATTTCTTGTTAGCATCATTCGGCAAATTATCAGTTTCAGAATCCATTCCCTCCTTGACGTCCGATTCTGAACTGTAATCACTCACACCAGAACTATCTGCATCAATACTGCCACTATATCCTGAACTGTCATCATTTCCTAAAGATTCACCATCATTGACATTCTTGACAATTTCAGCGTAAAACGCAGTTCTTGTTTGATCACCGTTTCCCAACTGTATGGCCGGACCACAATTGACACTTGGATTGAATTGAGGTTGTGTTGTGGAAACTTGAGGTTGAGGTTGGGATTGTGAAAGATAGGCACTTTTATTCCACTGTGGAAACGGTGATGAGCTTGTATTGGACACAAACGTCGTTTGAAGCTTCGGTTGCTGAATGGAACTAGAACTAGCTGAAGGACCAAAACCCGGCAAATACATTTCTGTGTTTTGAGTAGGTGCAATCCTTTTAGCTTTCCGAATTTCCTCTTCGTTCTTGTGCTCCAACTTCTGAATGAATTCATAGATATTAACATTGACAACATCTAGAACACCCGTATGCTTTAAAAGCTCAATGAATGGGCTCCACTTTGGAGGTAGAGCATCAGCAAACCGTGCTACAATTTCCTGTTGAGATTCAAGAACACCAAAATAATACATTTCACTCATCAAATGATAATAACGAGTAGTTATATCATTTAGGGTTTCATTCTCTAAGAAATGAAATGATTCGAATTTCTTCTTCAACAGATCATGACGTGTCTTTCTAGTAGCTGCATTTGTAGGTCCCGTTTTTCCTTCTCCTCTCGCTACCAAAAGATTCTGTATGTTTTGATTTTGATTCGACACCAAAGCCCATTGACTTGAACTTATTGACTGTTGTTGTTGAGGTATGGTACTCCTCATATATTCGGCCATCGACATATGTTTTAGATCTGGTTGTGGATCCGTACTCCAATCCCAAGGGCTAGTACAACTCATGTTTGATATTAGAACAAATGTACCTGATTAAAGACTTGAAAACACACAGTTAGATACCTTTTGCAAGTCCTCTGTTCAAAATCACAATATAAGATGAAATCACTTGGTTTTCATTGACAATGATGTGACGAAAACACAAGGGTCTTCGTTGACGTGGATGTGACGAAAACACAACTCAGATTTTGTTGACAATACCAAAATTAAGTGTTTTCATTGACGTTGAATGGGATGAAATCAGTTTGTAAGCGTGTGTTTTCGTTAGACGTCAGAAGGTGATTTAGTCCAGATGGGTTGGTCTAGATGGGTGATTTCGTTGATAATGCAAATTAAGACGAAAACAGGGACTTAGTAAACAGAAGGTTCACCAATCAGAAGGTAATTTCGTCTAAATGGGTATAATGGATACCAGCTGTTAGTTATTAAAAAATATAACAGATTAAAATATTATGGTTTTCAAAGCACGCCTCACTATCTTGGTGACAACAATTCTTTCAAACAGTGCACGCCTTACTAATATTTTCAAAAGACCCTTATCTACTTCTGACAAAAGACACTACTTTTCAAACTTACACCATGCTTTGTCTGCCATTCACACACATTTTCAAAATACACAGTTACCACCCAGCATGGGTACACAATATTTAATCAATAAACCTTTAATCAGTTTCTTTTAATTTTAAATTCACAAGAACACTTTGAAGGTTTTTATGAAGATATGAAGATACAACCCAGATTATATGAACTTCCGGTCACCTGAACAATTTTTTGAAACACGAATCCGCACAAACTTTTACTGAAAACCCAATTTTATCTTATGAATAAGCAATGTAACAAAGGTTTTCAACAAAACTTTGGCAAATAAGCAAGAAACAAACTGATTTGAAGCACTTTTTCCAGAAAATATACGAACCTTTCAAGAACAAAAATCTAAAAAACACTTAAAACAACTTGATAAAAACCCAAACTTGTTTGGTTTTAAACAAGGATTAGAGCCAAAGCTCTGATACCAATTGTAGGTCCGTTTTTCTCGGTGGATCCGATACGAAACCTAATCCCTGTTTATCACAAACACGATCACGGGTGCGGAATCCCCGTGACGGTGCAAACCAAACAAACGTAAAGCGAGTAACACAAACAGATAATCAAAGATTCACTTGGATTAAAAGGACGAGAACAATATCAAACATATACACACAATGTTTGACGATAAACTCTCTGGTTTCACTATGCTCTCATAAATAAACTGTTAAACATAACCAGCTATTTATACTGACCTTTGACGAAAACCCTTTGGACGAAAACATGTGTAACGAAATCAGGGATTTCGCAACACCTTTATGACGAAAACAAAAGGGATTTCATCACATGAAAACTTTGACGAAAACAAACAGATTTCGTCATGTTGACATTTAGAATTCTCATTGACATCATCATGACATCATCATGATGATGTCATGATGATGTGTAAACGGGACTTGGCTTGCGGCGCTCCGTGCTTCGCGTGTCGAACTCTGGGGCGCACGACGGAGGAATGTTGTGACGTCGGGCTTGAGCCGGACCTAACCGAGTCGAACCGAACCGAAACGAATCGAGTCGAGTCGCGTCCACATAAAGTGTACAAACACACGTGTATTCGGGACCTCTGCGGGCATCCCATTTAACCTTTACAATCGGTACATGCTTCCTTCGAAGCTTCTTAACCTGTCGATCCTCGATCGACAAAGGTTTTTCGACAAACTTTAAGCTCTCATCAATATGCACATCCGTATGTGGCATGACTAGTGATTCATCAGCTAGTCATTTCTTCATATTGCAGATGTGAAACACATTATGAATTCCACTGAGCTCTTCAAGCAGGTTTAACTTGTAAGCCACTGTTCTAACACATTCAATGATCTCGAATGGTCCTATGTATCTTGGGCTTAACTTGCCTTTCTTGCCAAAACGCATTACCCCTTTCCAGGGTGATACTTTAAGTAATACTTTGTCACCTACCTCGAACTTTAGAGGTTTACGCCTTTTATCTGCGTAGCTTTTCTGCCTATCCCTGGTAGCTTTGAGACGATCTCGTATCTGTACAATCTTATCTGTCATCTCCAGGACTATATCAGGCCCTGTTAGTTGGACATCTCCAAATTCTGCCCAACAAACGGGCGTTCTACACTTTCTTCCATACAAAGCTTCAAAAGGTGCAGCTTGAATACTGGAATGATAACTATTATTGTATGAAAAATCAATCAACGGAAGATGATCGTCCCAACTTCCACCTAAATCAATAACACAAGCCCTTAACATATCTTCCAGAGTTTGAATTGTACGCTCGCTCTGACCATCCGTATGAGGATGATATGCGGTGCTGAAGTTTAATCGAGTGCCTAGGGATTGCTGGAAAATTTTCCAAAAATGCGATGTATATCTCGTATCACTATCAGAGATGATAGACACTGGCACTCCGTGAAGAGATACAATCTCGTCCACGTACAGCTGAGCTAACTTATCTAAGCTGTGTGTTTCTTTAATAGGTAGGAAGTCGGCTGACTTAGTCAGTCTATCCACTATAACCCAAATAGCATCATTCCCTCGCTTTGTTTTTGGTAACTTAGTGATGAAATCCATAGTTACCATTTCCCACTTCCAGGTGGGAAGTTCAGGCTGTTGTAGCAAACCTGACGACTTCTGGTGTTCTGCTTTAACTTGAGCACATGTCAGACAATTGGCCATATAAGTGGCTATAGATTTCTTTAAACCTATCCACCAGTAATTTGCCTTTAAATCCTGGTACATCTTGTCACTTCCAGGATGAACAGAATACTTGGAACTATGAGCTTCTTGAAGGATCATATCCCGAAGTCCTCCATAGATTAGAACCCATATCCGTCCATTTAATCTTAGAATCCCATCCTTGCCATACGATAACTGTTCAGCAGTTACGCCCAGCTTTTCACTTGGATAGTTAGCTTCTAATACGGCTTCCTTCTGAGAAGCTAACAATCTTTCATTTAAGTTGTTCTTCAATTCAATGCTCTTGGCATGATTCTAATGGGCTTAACCCTTTCCTTCCTGCTCAAAGCATCGGCGACCACATTCGCCTTTCCTAGATGGTATCGGATTTCACAATCATAATCATTCAGTGTCTCCATCCATCGTCGATGTCTCATGTTCAGATCCTTCTGATTAAACAGATGTTGAAGGCTCTTGTGATCAGAATAGATCACACACTTGGTGCCATATAAATAATGCCTCCAAAGTTTTAGTGCAAACACAACTGCACCCAACTCCAAATCGTGGGTAGTATAATTCTTCTCATGCACTTTTAATTGTCGGGAAGCATAGGCAATAACTTTGCCCTTCTGCATGAGCACACATCCCATTCCAGTGTGTGATGCGTCGCAGTATACTACAAATTCTTCAATCCCTTCAGGCAATGTCAACACAGGTGCATTGCTTAGCTTCTGCTTAAGAATATCAAAGGATTCTTGTTTCTTAGGACCCCAGTCAAACTTAATATTCTTGCGAGTTAAAGAAGTTAGGGGTGCAGCAATCCTTGAGAAATTTTCAATAAAACGCCTATAATATCCAGCTAGACCCAGGAAGCTGCGAATCTCGGTGGGCGTCTTCGGCTCTTGCCAATTCATGATAGCTTCAATCTTAGAGGGATCCACCTGGATACCATGCTCACTAACCACATGTCCAAGGAATTGGACTTCACGAAGCCAAAATTCACACTTTGAAAACTTGGCATGGAGCTTTTCTTGTTGAAGCAGTTTAAGGATACATCGGAGGTGCTTCTCATGGTCAGCCTGATTCTTTGAATAAATAAGAATGTCATCAATGAAGACAATGACAAACTTGTCCAAGTAGGGTTTGCAAACGCGATTCATGAGATCCATGAATGTTGCTGGTGCATTAGTGAGCCCAAAAGGCATCACTAAGAACTCGTAGTGACCATAGCGAGTTCTAAATGCAGTCTTGTGCACATCTTCATCTCTAACCTTCAGCTGATGATATCCTGACCTCAAATCAATCTTGGAGAAGTAACTTGCTCCTTGAAGTTGATCGAACAGATCGTCGATCCTGGGCAATGGATATCTGTTCTTAATTGTAACCTTGTTCAGCTCTCGATAATCAATGCATAAACGCATTGATCCATCCTTTTTCTTCACAAACAAAATCGGTGCTCCCCAAGGAGATGAGCTAGGCCTAATAAATCCCTTTGCCAACAAATCATCTAGTTGAGTTCTGAACTCCTTCATTTCAGTTGGTGCTAACCTGTAAGGTGCTCTTGCAACAGGTGATGCTCCAGGTATAATGTCGATTCTGAACTCCACTTGCCTATCTGGGGATAAACCAGGTAGTTCTTCAGGGAATACATCAGGGTATTCAGAAATGATAGGGATGTCTTCAATCTTTGGTTTTGGTTCATCAATAGTTACTTGTGCCATGTAGATGACACAACCCTTTTTCATACACCTTGACGCCTTAAGCATAGACACTTGCTTAGGCAACCCATACTGAGTATCTCCCTGTATGGTAAGTAGCTCACCATACGGAGTCTTGATAACTAATTGTTTCTTGTCACAAACAATCTGGGCATGGTTATGAGATAACCAATCCATGCCTATCACTATGTCGAAACCAGCTAATTTCAAAGGAAGCAAGGACAATGGAAAAGAGTGGTTCCTAATGGATATAAAACATCCATCTAACACAGTTGAGGCGGTTTCTATGGTACCATCGGCCAATTCTACTACATACTTTATGCTCAGGGTTTTAACAGGCAGATTTAATAACTTACAAAACTTATTATCAACGAATGACTTATCTGCACCTGAATCAAATAATACCCTTGCATAAACATCATTTATAAGGAAGGTACCTGTTATCACGTTGTCATCTTGAACTGCTTCCCGTGCATTCATTTGAAAGACCCTAACATTGGTCTTCTTACCTTCCTCAGGTTTCTTAGCATATTTTGGGCAGTTGGACTTGATGTGCCCCTTCTCGTTACAGTTGTAACAAGTTGCATCCTTAATCTTCTTACAATCCAATGTCTTATGCTCACTAGACTTACATATCCCACAAGCTCTTGGCTGCGATTGGAACTTTGATTCATATCTGCACTTTCCCAGATGGCGTTTCTTCCAGGTCTTGCATTTGGGCTTTTCACCTGACTGTTGGTCATCTTTCTTGAACCCTGAACTCTTTTTGTGGTCAGAGTTCCCCTTGTGCTTCTTGTCTGAACGGTGTGAGTTATCATCCTCACGCTTCCTCTTCCCAGATCAGAATTTCTAAGCGATCTCTGCCTGACCGCATCAAGGGTAAGAGATAGTGACAAATCAGCTACAGACCTAAAGGTAGTCGGTCGAGACGCTTTCACAGTAGCTTTGATCTCCGGGGCTAAACCCCCAATGAAACGGGATATAGGTTTTGGTTCCGGCGTCACTAAGTAAGGAACTAATCGAGACATGGTATTAAAACTCGTAAGATATGACTGACAGTCCAAATTTTTCATAACTAATGTCAGGAAGTCAGTGTCGATCTTCTCAACTTCATGTTGAGGACAGAAAGTATCCTTGATTAAAGCAACAAACTGATCCCAAGTCATGTTATATAACGGGATCTTTCCAGTAGCTTGGATCAATGACCTCCACCAAGCTAGGGCTTCACCTTTAAACGACTGAGACACAAACTTCACAATATCCCTGTCAACGCAACCACTGATATCAACCGCAGTATCCATCTCGTCTAGCCACATCATACAATCAATGGCTCCTTTTCCCCAGTGAAATCCCTGGGCTTACAGGATGCAAAATACTTATAGGAGCAGGTCTTTGTACGTGGCCCTTGATCGAATACAAACTTCTTAGACGGAACACTATGCTGATTTGAGGAGTGTTGAGCATCATCCTTCTTTGACTCACGAGGTTTAGAGGGTGGCTTACTATGAGCCTCAGAGTGAGCCTTAGGGTGTGATTTGGAATGGGGTACTGATAAGGTTTTGCTATGTGTACCACTGGATTCCCTAAGTTGCTTATCCACTGCTTTAGCAACAGCATTATCAATCAATGCTCGAAGTTCCTCCCCAGTTATGTTGATCCTGGCAGTGTCATGGTTTTCCAGTGGGTGACTGTTGACTTCTTCAGACTCTGCCATGTAGCTTGATTACTACATAAAATGATGACAATGATTTATTCAGAGGTTATTTATGGGATCATCCCTTTGCTGATTCATTAACCACGGCAATTATAATCCATATTTGGTTAATTTATTAAACATATTTATTTAGTATTTTCATTATAATTTATCCTATATTATAATCATTAAAATTATTAAGGTGGCACAAAAGGCCTAGTCACAAGGACAGTTTTAAATTATAAACCATGATTTCAGAGAATCGAGGTACTAAGGTTTGAACGTAGTTCATTACCTTTTATCGACAGGGAGTCGTAGACTACAACTGTCCTTTGTCTTATATGACAATGAGTATGGCCCGTAGACACTACATCATCAATGGATGTTTATTATATGATCATCTTAATTGATGATTTGAACCCATGATTTATGGATCATTAGGTTAGATTAGGAATCTGGAAGAATCCAATATAAGGATGACATGTGTGATTTCAACAAATCACATCTGCTAGGAGTGTTAACATGTTTTCAAATGTTAACAAGGATTTTGAATCTTACAAGGAACTACCATCATGGCCCTGTCTTAAAATGACACATGGCTTGCCTTCAAGATTTTCTTTTAATATAAAAAGGCAGATCAATATTAAATTGGAATGATATATTTTGAATTTATTTATTTCATATATATTATATTTATGCATATAATGACAAAAATGAAATTTAAATTATAACATGCCACTAAAATTTAAAAGAGTACATAATTGCCCTAAACGGGACTTTAACAAAAATAACTTGCCCACGCAGGGGCTAAACTGAAAATACAAGTCGTCGCAGGGACTGAATACATAAATAGATGTCCACGCAGGGACTTGATTGAAACAAGGAAATTACAATACAAATAAATAAATAAGGAATCTTCAAAAATCCCTTTTCTTCTTTCCCTTGATTAGATTCGCCAGACCCTTGAGGAATCCCCGATGGTTCCTACGTTCCTCTTGAACCTCCCGTTCCACCTGGCTCAACCTTTGTAGAATCTCCTGTTACTGTTGGGGCTGAATCAGTGGCGGCTGTGGCGGCTGCTGCTGCGGAGGTTGAGGAGGTGGTGGGTATTGATACCCATAAGGTGGGTACCCGGTTTGGTAGGAAGATGCGTAAGGCCCTTCAGGATGATGAGCATTGTAGTTGGCTGCTACTAGGTATGGGTCAACATCGGGGGCATTGTAGTAGTTGTACCCCGGGTAGGCAGGCTGTTCAAAAGGGTTATATGCCACTGTACTGGCGTATGAAGGAATTGGGTTGTCATAACCCACTGGTGGTGGTGCGACTGGCGCAGAGTCCACCTCGGAAATGGGGTTTGAAGGCCCACCCTTCTGTGGGTCTTCGTATAGTGGCGGGTAGTGACTACCACTTGAATGTTGAGGGGTGCTGAAATGGAAGTCCCCTCCTCGCACGGACATCCGTGCACCTGTTCTTCTTTGCCTCGGTGGCTCCGCAGGCAGTTGCTGCTCTAGCGGTGGTGGTGGCGGTGGCGTGACCACCACAAAACGCGAATCCTCAAAGGGATCCTGCTGCTGCTGAGACTGATTGTAGGAGGGAGTAAACACCCAGTTCTATTGGGCAAATCTTGCCTCGTAGCTGTCTGGACCACAATAAGGTGATCCATGAAAGGACGACCCATCCGAAATCTCGATGGGATGAGTAGGTGTCCTAGATGGTGGTTCAGCGGGATCAGGGTCATCATCCATATCCATCCCCTGAGCTTCAGGGAAATGGTCTTTAGGGCCCAATGGGTTATGACCCATTGGTTCTTCACTCTTGTTTGTCGGGTTGAACCGGCTCTGAAAATAAGGGGTCGGGTCTTGGAAAGCCCGATATGAGGTTGACCGTCGTAACGGTAAGAAAGAGTGGTGCGAGTCCTCGGGCTCGTTCTCCGATTGCGCCCCAAAGGAATGGTGGTAAGAGGGTGATGAACTTAGCGAGACAGATCGCCTCGCGGGCTCCAAATAGGTCCTCCAGTCTTCTTGAGGATTGGTACTCATGGTAACAGACGGGGTTCGCCGGTGGGAAGGTCCGGCCTCGTGATCGTTGGGGGCGTTGAATGGCCCCTTGCCTCTTCCTCTTCCTCGGAACCTTGGCAGCATTTTTGTTGATCCTATCAAAACAAACAAAAGAACAACATAGACAATTTATCACAGTTTAAGTACACAGCGGAAGTCAAAAGATAAAAACTTTATAAACCGAATGAAAGTAATATCAATTATTACAAAAATGGTTGTAAGGGATCCACAGGCGGATCAAAGTTAAAAGGAACATTGTTCAACAGATTTATAAACATCTAAGCTTGCAAGACTCTTTATTGATGCTAGGAGTAGCCAGCCTATTCCGCCTAGTACCTGCACTTAGCCTTTTTGGAAAATACATCAGTTTACACTGGTAAATACAATTAACCGACTCATTTTGAAAATGTTTAAGAAAATTGATTTAAATGCACAAGGCACAAATATCTTTTTATAACTTGGGATAATTATTTAAAAATAAACTTGTTAAAGAATTACATGTTTATTATACGTTTAGTAGCCCGGGTTGAATATCGGGTTAAAGATTAATAGACACACCACATAATATATCCCACGGCGAATTATTCTCGAACATGTGGGTACATTATTTTACATACGCACCGGCAGGTGTATGCCTACACCCCGTGCTTAAGTCGTGGCCATTTCAATGAATGAGCCGAGGATATCAACAAAAGTTGAGCGAGTTCATGTGTTTAGTGTGTGAGCTCGAATAAACTTTGTAATCATTGTAACTAAGTATGTATTCGTAAACCCTGGTATGAAAGCAACAAGGAAAACAGATCATTAATGGTTTGCAAGGCCATTAATATGTGTGACGTGATGCAGGAAGACTCAAACCTAGCAAATTTTGTCTCCGGCTGTAAGACATAGTCACCTCATGGGCCAAACCCCGGTCCACATGGGTGTTGGGCTCGCTACACCCAAAATAGATCTATCACTCATGTCCCCTGGTCCTACAACGAGGATTAATGGTCTTAAGCGTTGTACCCACATGATCTAGCAGTACCTTTCCTTAGCTAACCATACCACATATAAACGTTAATAAACAGTTTGTAACATGTACTTCACCCCCGAAGTTATAAAACTGAAAAAAGTTAAAATAAAAGGGGGAACATGAACTCACGGTTTTGCGTTCTTCGTATCCAACTGTAACTCAAAGTTTCATCTGGAGTACACGACTACCTACAACGTACCATGATCTATTAGACGAGCGGGTCGTGCCTTGACTTAGTATTAATTAGTGTCTTTGAGTTACGTTTCTTTGTGTCCTTAATGTTATTCCAAATTATATAAATATTTGTTAAAATAATAAATATTTTAACTTAAATTATATTTATTAAATTTTGGAATAATAGTTAAAATAATATATTTTAACTTGTTGCTTTTTATGTATTTATACATGTATATCCTTCCCAAGGATGGGTGTATTTGTATTTGTATTCGTATTCTTATACATGTATATTTTTGCCAAGTATCGGTGGCGTATTCCGGTGTGTATCTATATATACGAGAATACATATTTTCTTGTAATTGTTAAGTACTCTTATACTTAATTTTGTATCAACTTTTTTGGAATAATATCTTTAATAAAAATACATCAATATATATTTCCAAAATACATATTTTGAGAAATATTACTTAGAAAAATTATTCATAGTTTTTCCCTTGGCAAAAATATTTATAAATCTCATACAAGTCTTAAAAATAATATGTTTCCAAGTCTAACTTAGAAAATATATATAAATCCATTTTTCTTCCAGAAATAATATATTTCAAATTTATTTAAGAAAATACATTTTCTCCCAAAAATAATGTATTTCATATTTGTTTGAGAAAATATATATTTTCTTCCAAAAAGAATACATCTTCTAATAATTCCAAGAAAAAAATATATATTTTTACTTGCCAAAAATAATATATTTTCTCCTTGTAAAAAATATGATATATTTTGTAATAATTGTAAAAATTATATTATTGTTCTCTTGGTGTCCAAAATATTATTTACCAGAATATACTTGCGAATAAACTTTCCAGAATATTTTGTAAGTTATATTCCTTTGTTTGGTTTCTCCAATATTTTGGGTATAATTTATATATTCATTCTCTTGGAATTTTGGTAATATTTTGGATTGTAATTTTTGGTATTTTGATGAGTTATATTATTTTTAAGTCCTAAAATAATATAACTAATACACATAATATACAAATAATCACACACATGGTGACTTCTAAATATCTATTTCCTAAATACATATTTAGTCACTTTTATTTATAAAAACCAACCTCCAATATTTATAATTTTTGTAACAAAATTTATGGCAAACTTTATATGAAAATTCATAGTTAAAAATTTACTTGTAAATATTTGTTTAAAAATATTTTTCTAAGTATTTAATTTCTAGAAAAATTTGGCCATAGTTTCCCCTAAAAATGGAGGTTTCCATGCCTTCAAGGCATATCATTTTCTTTTGTAAATCAACACAATCAACAACAAATCAATCTACACTTACCAATTTTCCAAAATCAAGCACAAACTACTACCTCATGAACTTGAAAATTTATAAAAATGTGTAGTAACTTACTAGTGTATTTAGTAAGTCTTGTTACCCTTTAAAGTGTGGTTGTTTCTTTAAAAACATCATTTTTAAAGATATTTGTTCTTTACAACTTGTAATTACATTTTCTAAAAATGTTTCTTCTTGGATTTTTCTTGTTAAATACATGATCCTACACTTTATTAACTACCAAAAATGTGGTTTATTTCTTGAAGAACCAAGATTAAGTAAACTTTGTATTTTTGACTTGATTTCATGAAAAACCATTCTTGATATCATAGATTTACAAGACTTTATACACACTTTGATCATCACTTAACAAGAAAAAACTTATTCTTTCAAGTTCATGATTTACATGAGGATGATCTATTGATCTTTAACATTTTCATCCTCTCATCTTGCTAGATTATGTTTTTAATCATTATCTAGCAAGATCATATGATGATCTACATCAATAACATGAGTAAACAACAATCAACAAGCATAACAACACATAAACATCATGATTTCTTATGATTTTAAGCTTATGTTCAAGTTTCAAGTTCAAGATTCTTAGTGTTCTTCATGATTAAAAACATGTATCATTCTTTAACAACTTAAACAATATGTAAAATGAAGTGTAGAGTGTTCTTACTACTAGCTCAAGGCTAGGGATGATCACTAGATGAAATGGAGTGGATAAAAGCACAAGAGAAAGGTCCTTCAACTTCCAAGAACTCCAAGCTTTCTTATACCCCTTCCAACACCTTTTTATGTATATGGAATGGATGAAACTTGATTGAATGGTGGTGGTGTGTGGTGATGTAGGTTTGGCCGAAACCAAGGGAGGAAGAAGAAGAGGAGCTCAAGTGTTAGTGTGTTTTGAGAAATGAAGGTTATGTATCTTATGTTAAACTTATAATACCCCACAAATGTTAAGTCCATTGTATATTATGTTTAGTAAAGGTATAACATAATCTATTATTATAAACAAATAAAATCTATGGTGGGCCACTCTTTTTGGGGCCGTAGGTGGGGGGTGTGTAGGGTTGGAATGTAACTAATAGTTAGGAGAATTAGCTGGGTTTCAAGTATCTAGTTAGTGTTAGTTAGTTACTAGTTGTTATAAGGTGTGTTATGATGTTCGGGGACCATAACTAGCTTGGTAATGTTAAAACAATGCTTCTAGTGAAAATTTGGTTTTTCGGGTAGTGTCCGGTTGTTTGGTTGGTTACTGGTTCGTTAAGGTGCTAAACTATGGATTTTAGTGTGCTTTATGTTACCTTTCGTGACCGTTTTGATTCCCGATACTTAGGAAAGCATTCAGGACTATTTAACCATATTTATGCATGACATTAGAGTGTTTAAATGCTGAATTTTGCAGAATTCTGCAGTTTATGTGAGTTTTAGGCACTTTCCGGCACTTAAACTATCACTAGGAAGGCAGTTTTATGATCCTTACTTTCCTACATACTATACTAGTGTAACTCTTGGTTTCTGGCCCATTCTGTATCTCAATACCATGTCTGTCTATGTACTGAACACCGTCATCATTTCTCTGATTTGTCTAATAACTGTGCTAGCTTTGTTTCGTGCATCATTTGAATCAATAAAGTTTGCATGCAAGAATGGCGTGTTATTTGCAATACATGATGCACATGTATGTATGATAACAATAATCAGAAAGCAATTCAAGTCATTAATTGTAAATCAGCACAGTCATTAAGCATTAATCATTGTCTAATAATTGTACGGATGCATGCAAATTTAACAGTTGTTACATTCTCCCCCTCTTAAGAAAATTTCGTCCTCGGAATTTGAACCACATTAACTCCTTAGGGTTACGTTATACGTGCATGGATAAGAATAATACCAAAGTGATTAACCAAGAAACCGAATCAAGACTTACTCGAGTCAAGTGAATCCAAGGGCATATTACAACATTAAGAACCCAATGGTTAAAAGGTATGTGTTCCAGAATTTGTTGTCAAAGGATACGAGACGTATAGGTGTATATTCTAGTGTAACTTATTTCACAGGGGTTCAATAAAAGAGGAGTTTCGACCTATAGAATTCCAAACGATCGTTCGCAATATGCAATTGAGTTCTAGAAACAATAACATCTGCTAGATGAACTTAGAATTAGCAAGCTCAAATGTAATAGTAACATGAATACGATCCATCAAATTTCGAACAAATAAATGGTTAAGATTAGTGTGTTGACATTATTGAATTTCGAGAATACACCGAAATGAAATACAACCGAATCTGGTGTACCCTTGTCTTAATACATAGTTGCATTAAGAGTGTTTAAATGACAAGTCAAACAAAAGTATGTGTAGTTTCGTGTGAAACGGTTAACCATAACTAGCGCAAGCTACAAGTTTGTACCGACACCACAAGGTGTCGTAATGACATAATTCAATAATAGCGGTGACCGAACAAGTTCACCGTGTTTGAAATCAAATGAAAGTGTAATGAAGCAAACCTGAAATTTTGATTCAAACGGCATCGTAGGATTTTTCAATTGAATATAGAGCACCAAAGAACTTCTGTTTCTGATCGAAGATGAAAAAGCAATAAATACTACAAGGCATTCGATCGATAATGAAAGAACCGTTAATAGGTACACTGGAATATAAAATGAATTTATGTACCATTGTCTTAACACACGATTGTGTTAAGACTGCTTTAATTATGATAAAACAGAACAGATTTAGAGTAAGTCAATAAATAATCAATTAAATCCGTGTATGAGACGCGTAAACGAGATTAGCGCAAGCTTCAATTTAGTGAAAGCATCACCACAGGGTGTTGGAATCAACAGACGACTTAATGGAGCCGTAGACCAAACAAGTCTACTACGACTTGGAACAAAAGAAACGCTTGCAGAAAATGAATTTGAATATGATGCTTTGAATACATCACATGGTGTCTTGAATTGAACGTGCGTAATGGACAAGTTCAAGCAATTGAACTTGGTTTCAGCGCAAACTGATAATAAACATATGTATCAACAAGGGAATTTTCGGCATGGTTACAAGGATAAACCATGTATGTAACTGAAAAGAAAACAAATTTCAAGAAGGTTTTGTTGACTCAATATCAAGGAGTTGATACTTACAATAATGCAGAATATCCGAGTCACAAGGCAATAATCGGATATAGCGAAATAATATTTGTAACTTTGATGAAAACGATCATTAGAAGGGAAACCACATGCGTAACAAACGATTGCATGTGTATCATATGAAATGATCAAGTATCGAAGCAAATTAGTGTTCGCTCTAATGAAGAAAATTGTCATGATGCAACTACCATTAAGAGGAGTAGAGATGTAAAAACCTACTTGCTAGATGCAAAAGTGGAAATTTTCAACATAAGGATTTCGGGTACTTCACCTGTTTGGTTAACTAAAATAGCATATACGACAGAATAATGGTGTTTGCGCAAGTTAATGGACGTGGTTCCTAAGTGATAACCTTTAATGAGCTTTGACATAAGCTCCCAAAGGTCCTAAGTACATGTCTCCTAGGTTCTCCACGTTTTGTATTCTGTGTATAACTATTTTGTGCACTGTGTATAAAAAACATTGCTAGCGTATGTCTAACAACTTGCTGACTCACTGTTCTTCGGTATACTTTCTTCCTGAATCCGCAGCTGGCGATAACCTGTTCGAAGATCGATCTTGGAATCATAGTTGGATCCTTGCAGTTGGTCGAATAAATCATTAATCCTCGGCAGGGATACCGATTCTTACTGGTTAGCTTGTTTTAGCTCCCGGTAGGCTATGCACATATGAAAACTATCATCCTTCTTGTCGAACAGAACTAGAGCTCCCCAAGGCGAGAAGCTTGGCCTTATAAATCCCTTATCTAGCAACTCCTGAAGCTGCGTTGACAACTCTTGCATCTCTAAAGGCGCAAGTCAATAAGGTGCCTTGTCTACAGGCGCGGCGCCTGGAACCAAGTCCATGCGGAACTCGACTTGTCGTTATGGGGGTAGTCCTGGCAAGTCTTCGGGGAAGACTTCAGGATATTCCCTTACCACAGGTATATCTTCGAGCTTTGGTTCTTTGGCTTCTTATCGACTACGTGAGCCAAGAAGGCAACACATCCTTTACGCATAAACTTTCGTGCCTTCAAACAACTGATAATCTGTAGGGGCGTATCCTGCTTCTCCCCATGAATCACGATCGTCTCTTCATTCGTCAATGGGATGCGGATAATCTTCTCATGGCATACGATCTCAGCTCGATTACTTGATAACCAATCCATTCCAACTACTACGTCGAAGCTTCCCAACTCAACTGGCAGAAGATCTATCGCAAACTCACGTTCTCCAAGCTCTATCACACAGCCTCTAATCACTTCATTTGCTTCTACTAGCTTCCCATTAGCTAGTTCTATCGAGTACGGAATATCTAACTTACTTGCAACTATCCCAAGTATATTCTTAAACTCTAGGGATACGAAGCTATAGTTAGCACCAGTATCAAATAGCACAGATGCAAAATGTTGATTTCGGATCCTGACGAGCTTCCCTAGCTCCAATGTTGAATACTCTTCCCTGAGCTTGGTTGTTCTTTGGGCAACCCCGCTTGAAATGCCCTACATCCCCGCAACTAAAGCAACCTTGGCCATTTCCGGTACCACCCTGATTGTTGTTGTTATTTCCCCCACGGTTTCCACTTCCCGCCTGGTTTCCGTTTCCGTTTCGGTTTCCATTACCTCCCTGGTTATTATTTCCTCCTTGATTTCTATTTCCATAACCGTTTCCACTACGGTTTCCATTGCCATTACCATTTCCTCTCTAACCACCATTCCCACAACCAGTACCAGCCCAGCACGTTTCCTTCGAATGACCATTCTTTCCGCAGTTACCACACTTCCTAAACTTGCACTGGCCGGCATGAAGATACTGACATACATCACACTTGGGCAGGGTGCCCATATATCCTTTCCCTTTATTCTCAGAAGTAGCAGCATCAGTCTTGACCTCGGCTGGTGGATTCGCATCTCTCCGCTTATTAGCATTGTTGTTGTTTCCTTGGGTACCCTTCTTGAAATTCGAGAACTTCCTTTTGTTCTCTCCAGATGACTCCACATGAGTCTCTTTCTTCTTCTGCTCGGAGATTGAGAACTTTCCCAAACGAATCGCCTCTTCAGTCAGTGCCACACTCAAGTTAATGGCTTCAATAATTGTTGGGGGCTTGGATGTCGTCACCATGCTCAGAATCTGGGGCGCCAATCCCCAAATGAAACATTCGACTCGCTTGAACTCTGGTTCTACCATGTAAGGGACAACATGAGACAAACCATGAAATCTTTGCACATACTCAGCTATCTTAGGACCATCCATTTTCAGATTCCAAAACTTGGTTTCTAACTTCTGAATTTCTGCCCTTGAACATTACTTCTTACGCATCAGCTCTTTCAACTCGTCCCATGTCAACGCATACGCTGCAGCTTCACCCAAAGTTTGAACCTGAAGGTTCCACCATGACAGGGCTCCATCCAGAAACAATCCAGAAATGTAGGTGACTTGAAGCTCTGGCACACACTTACTCATCCACAGCACAGAATCTGTTTTCTCAGCCCATCTCACGAAAGCTACGGCACCTCCAGTGCCGTCAAAGTTCAGAGGCTTGCAGTCCAGGAACTGCTTGTAAGTACAGCCTGTACAAGCAACATCATTCACCGAAAGTATTAGCAAACGAACATTGAAATGTCCAAACGTATTGTAATGTGTCTTAAGTGACTTTTACATTACCGTTAGGTGGGTTATTCCCTAAGGTGCCTCCACTGAGTTCAGAGCGTAGGACCTCATGGTGTGAGATTGCCTGTGAAATTCGTTCTTGTAATTCTGCCTCGTTTGTGGGCAACTGAGTGTTCCTTCGAGGAGGCCTCTTCTAAGAAGAAGATTGTATAGGTCAGGTCTTATTCGATAAATAATAAATAGTACGTATGTATAATAGCATTCATCATAGCAAGCAAACATATAACATCACAATCATAGCACAAACATGTAAATCAACAACGTATTTAATGAGAACATGATGATTGAGCTTTCATTAATCATCGACCACAAAATATTGTTACATTTCTTACAAAGTGTATCATATCAAAAGGGAACACAGGGTCACACTACCCTTGTCCAATAAGTCTACCAATCTACAGAAGTCATATAATCAAAAGGTGGTCTCCAAAAGGCTTCATAAGCTCAGCTCAATAGTGGTGCTCTCATCAAAAGCAATGCAACCAACATAAAACCAAAAACCACTATGCTGATGGTGGTGGTGGAGGAGGAGGTGGAGGAAAGAAAAACAAGTTGCGCACATGCGCAAGCTCCTCCTCAAGCTCATATACATGACGCAGCAGATAACTGATCTGCTACTCGACAGTGAGAAATCGAGCATCAAACTCTTGAAAAGGAGTAAGAGGAGCAGGTGGATGTGTAAATGGAGAAGGTGATAAAAGAGGGGGAACGAAAGCAGGCTGACAAGGACATGGTAGGGGACGCGGTGTCATCTCTAGCTCCAAAATCTTGTGACTCATAATCTCATACTGAAGCTGAAGTGATAAAAGTAACTCATCCCGTGTATAGCCAACAAACTGAGAGGGATGGTAGGGATCCGAAATCGGCATGGAGTATCGCGGGAACCATCGGAATGGCTCTTCAAGTGGCGAAGATGTAAAAGGAGCAAAAGGTGCAAAAGGTGCAGACTGGGGGATCTGTGGAAAAGCTGCTGAAACGTAAGGGTCATGACTAGGCTGCTAGCCTAAAGTACCTTCCCCTGGACGGGGTGCGGGTATGTCCTGCAAGAAAACGATAGGCAGGTCGGTGCGATGGACATCGGACTCCACAGGATGAAAAGGAGAAACATCAACGGGTGCAGGTGCAGGTGGAGGAATGAATTGCTCATCCAGAAGAGGGTCAACGGGTGCAAGAACTAGACTAGGTATGAGAGGTGCAATGTCTGGTATGCCAAAAGGAATAGGGGCATGATCAGGTAAGGGCTCAGGATCAGCAGGTGAAACATCAGGCTGATCAACAGGAACAAACTCTAGCTCAAGATCAAGCTCGGGATCGTGTGGAGGAGATGGTGCAGCTGACATCGCAGTATCATCATCAGAATCAGTGGCATAGCACCGTAATCCAACTGCCTGCAAGGCGGAAGACGTCACAGACTCAAAGGAATCTGAGACAGAGTGCAAACTAGAGTCAGAGGATAACTCAATAACAGGGATCTCAGGAAGTGGAGTAGCAACAACGTCCTCATCCAACTCTCCATCACCATGGGCGTCATCGGAAGGACCATCAACAAATAGAGCAACGTCATCATCAAACAAATCATCAAAAGGCCAATCCTTAGGAGGGATGACCGCGAGAGGAACAGGAGCGAGGATCGGAGCCACAATATGCTCATCATCGGGATGACTAATTATGAGATGATCATGGACTGGAATGGGAACAACAAAAGGATCCTCGTCTGGAATACCATCAGCAAGGGGTAAGTCATCTCCATAGTCAGGCAACGCGAACGGCTGAAAGTCGTCCTCGTCGTCTGATAGCATGTCTGGGTCGCTCTCAGTATCTGATGTAAAGATCTCCAGCTCTGGTGCGATCTCGTCATCGGAGACAATAGCCATAGGGTCATCTGTGTCAGACAATCCGCTCTCGGATGAAGACATAATGCCTGTAACATAACAATCATGACATATGCACATATATCAACCACTACTACTTAGTTTGCAATCAAAGACAGTGTATCATGAAATCATGTATCCTCGTTATTCCTCATGAAACCTTTTCTATCCTTCCCAGTCTATCCCAGACTAAACCATAAATGTAACCTTGCATTGTATTTCGTGCCTTTCCTTGTGTAAAAATGTTTGTTCCATGGATCTGGGCGTTTTGTGTATGCAACGAAAACATGTTGTAAAAATATTTTCGTGAGAGCCCTAATGATTGTAGTCTAGACTTGAGAAAGAATCCTAGTTCGCTACAACCTGGCTCTGATACCAAACTGTCACACCCTGACTTTTGCGGAAGCGTGATTATGTGTGACTTGCTTAATATCATTACGTTCAACCATAACAAACAACTATATGATAAAACCAAGATGTTCATCCATAGATAGTTTTAAAAACATTACATGCTACATTGTTTTAAATCCCAAAACACAGACTTCGCGTTCAGAATACAACACCAACAAGTTTTATGATCCATAAAGACTTCACAAAAGACACTAATGAAAACTAGGCTTTGAGATACGTATCCTATCCAGGATAGGATACATACTCCAAACCATTCGACACCGGATGACATCTTTTATTCCAAACAACACTTGAAAACTTCAACGCCCACCAGATCCATACTTAGTTTCCTGAAATACATGTAGTTTGAAAACATCAACAAAAGTTGAGCGAGTTCATGTGTTTAGTGTGTGAGCTCGAATAAACTTTGTAATCATTGTAAGTAAGTATGTATTTGTAAACCCTGGTATGAAAGCAACAAGGAAAACAGATCATTAATGGTTTGCAAGGCCATTAATATGTGTGACGTGATGCAGAAAGACTCAAACCTAGCAAATTTTGTCTCCGGCCTTAAGACATAGTCACCTCATGGGCCAAACCTCGGTCCACATGGGTGTTGGGCTCGCTACACCCAAAATAGATCTATCACTCATGTCCTCTGGTCCTACAACGAGGATTAATGGTCTTAAGCGTTGTACCGACCACTCACATGATCTAGCAGTACCTTTCCTTAGCTAACCATAAAACATATAAACGTTAGTAAATAGTATGTAACATGTACTTCACCCCCGAAGTTATAAAACTGAAAACAGTTAAAAGAAAAGGGGGAACATGAACTCACGGTTTTGCGTTCTTCGTATCCAACTGTAACTCAAAGTTTCCTCTAGAGTACACGACTACCTACAACGTACCATGATCTATTAGACGAGCGGGTCATGCCTTGACTTAGTATTAATCAGTGTCTTTGAGTTACGTTTCTTTGTGTCCTTAATATTATTCCAAATTATATAATTATTTGTTAAAATAATAAATATTTTAACTTAAATTATATTTATTAAATGTTGAAATAATAGTTAAAATAATATATTTTAACTTGTTGCTTTTTATGTATTTACATGTATATCCTTCCCAAGGATGGGTGTATTTGTATTCGTATTCTTATACTTGTATATTTTTGCCAAGTATCGGTGGCGTATTCCGGTGTGTATCTATATGTACGAGAATACGTTTTTTCTTGTAATTGTTAAGTATTCTTATACTTAATTTTGTATCAACTTTTCCGGAATAATATCTTTAATAAAAATACATCAATATATATTTCCAAAATACATATTTTGAGAAATATTACTTAGAAAAGTTATTCATAGTTTTTCCCTTGGCAAAAATATTTATAAATCTCATACAAGTCACAAAAATTATATATTTCCAAGTCTAACTTAGAAAATATATATAAATCTATTTTTCTTCAAAAAATAATATATTTCAAGTTTATTTAAGAACATACATTTTCTCCCAAAAATAATGTATTTCATGTTTGTTTGAGAAAATATATATTTTCTTCCAAAAAGAACACATCTTCTAATAATTCCAAGAAAAATATATATATTTTTACTTGCCAAAGGTTATATATTTTCTCCTTGTAAAAAAATTTGATATATTTTGTAATAATTGTAAAAATCATATATTTCCTAAATACATATTTAGTCACTTTTATTTATAAAAACCAACCTCCAATATTTATAATTTTTGTAACAAAATTTATGGCAAACTATATATGAAAATTCATGGTTAAAAATATACTTGTAACTATTTGTTTAAAAATATTTTCCTAAGTATTTAATTTCTAGAAAAATTTTGCCATAGTCTCTCCTAAAAATGGAGGTTTCCATGCCTTCAAGGCATATCATTTTCTTTTGTAAATCAACAACAAATCAATCTACACTTACCAATTTTCCAAAATCAAGCACAAACTACCACCTCATGAACTTGAAAATTTATAAAAATGTGTAGTAACTTACTAGTGTATTTAGTAAGTCTTGTTCCCCTTTAAAGTGTGGTTGTTTCTTTAAAAACATCATTTTTAAAGAAATTAGTTCTTTACAACTTGTAATTACATATTCTAAACATGTTTTCCTTGGATTTTTCTTATTAAATACATGATCCTACACTTTATTAACCACCAAAAATGTGGTTTATTTCTTGAAGAACCAAGATTAAGTAAACTTCGTATTTTTGACTTGATTTCTTGAAAAACCATTCTTGATATCATAGATTTAGAAGACTTTATACACATTTGATCATCACTTAACAAGAAAACAACTTATTCTCTCAAGTTCATGATTTACATGAGGATGATCTATTGATCTTTAACATTTTCATCCTCTCATCTTGCTAGATTATGTTTTTAATCATTATCTAGCAAGATCATATGATGATCTACATCAATAACATGAGTAAACAACAATCAACAAGTATAACAACACATAAACATCATGATTTTTTTAAGATTTTAAGCTTATGTTCAAGTTTCAAGTTTCAAGTTTCAAGTTCAAGATTCTTAGTGTTCTTCATGATTAACAACATGTATCATTCTTTAACCACTTAAACAAGATGTAAAATGAAGTTTAGAGTGTTCTTACTACTAGCTCAAGGCTAGGGATGACCACTAGATGAAATGGAGTGGATAAAAGCACAAGAGAAAGGTCCTTCATCTTCCAAGAACTCCCAACTTCCTTATACCCCTTCTAACACCTTTGTATGTATATGGAATGGATGAAACTTGATTGAATGGTAGTGGTGTGTGGTGATGTGGTTTCGGCTGAAACCAAGGGAGGAAGAAGAAGAGGAGCTCAAGTGTTGGTGTGTTTTGAGAAATGAAGGTTATGTATCTTAGGTTAAACTTATAATACCCCACAAATGTTAAGTCCATTGTATATTATGTTTAGTAAAGGTATAACATAATCTATTATTATAAACAAATAAAATCTATGGTGGGCCACTCTTTTTGGGGCCGTAGGTGGGGGGTGTGTAGGGTTGGAATGTAACTAATAGTTAGGAGAATTAGCTGGGTTTCAAGTATCTAGTTAGTGTTATTTAGTTACTAGTTGTTATAAGGTGTGTTATGATGTTCGGGGACCATAACTAGCTTGGTAATGTTAAAACAATGCTTCTAGTGAAAATTTGGTGTTTCGGGTAGTGTCCGGTTGTTTGGTTGGTTACTGGTTCGTTAAGGTGCTAAACTATGCAGTTTAGTGTGCTTTATGTTACCTTTGGTGACCGTTTTGATTCCCGACACTTAGGAAAGCATTCAGGACCATTTAACCATATTTTTGCATGACATTAGAGTGTTTAAATGCTGAATTTGCTGAATTCTGCAGAATTCTGCAGTTTATGTGAGTTTTAGGCACTTTCCGGCACTTAAACTATCACTAGGAAGGCAGTTTTATGATCCTTACTTTCCTACACACTATACTAGTGTAACTCTTGGTTTCTGGCCCATTCTGTATCTCAATACCATGTCTGTCTATGTACCGAACTCCGTCAGCATTTCTCTGATTTGTCTGTAACTGTGCTGTGCTAGCTTTGTTTTGTGCATCATTTGAATCAATAAAGTTTGCATGCAAGAATGGCATGTCATATGCAATACATGATGCACATGTATGTATGATAACAATAATCAGAAAGCAATTCAAGTCATTAATTGTAAATCAGCACAATCATTAAGCATTAATCATTGTCTAATAATTGTACGGATGCATGCAAATTTGACAGTTGTCACACGAAGATTCCCGTCTGACTTTTGGGCAGAATACGGACAAAAAAGTGTCAGAATTTTGTCTGCACACAGGGCCGTGTTCAGCCGACACGGAGCCGTGTCCAGCGTGTTATCATTTTCAATAAATGCAGCAAGATTCCTACACTCTTGGACCTATTCCAAAGACAAAGATCTGGTGGGATCTTCACATATACCATACAAGGTATATTCTAAAGAAGGTTCTCAACAACCATCTTGTCTTTCTACTTTTGTCCATTGCCTTCTTCTTCATTTTCTCCTCAAAACCTCCATTAAAGTTTGAAATCTCCATGTTCTCAAGCTTTATTGTGATATTTGCTATGTTTTTATTCAAGGAATCTTGTCAAAAATAAGTTTTACAACACTGTTTTAAGTTATTTCTGCTTAAAAATGCTTCTAAAGTCAGAAAAATAAGTTAAAACTCCAAGATTTCTTGTTTCAAAAACCTGCAGAGAGGTGGCCACGGGCCCGTGCTCAGCGAGCACGGTGCCGTGGTCGGGGTACTGTTTCATTAAATTGAACTTTTTCGACTTGTTTTTCGTAGAATGTCGAGCCAGAATAGTGGAACCTCTTCAGCACATTCAAGGAACAGTCGTAGGGAACGAAGGCCTTCAATCGAAGCAACTCTTGTGCGCTATGTGATGGCACTACGAGAAGCTCTCTACAAAATGACATCCGTAGAAGAAGTCCTAATCGACCGTATTAATTATCTCACGGTGGGGCTAGAAAACAGTTTCCAAGAAATCAACCTCTTGCACCAGAGGTTGAACATTCTTGTAACACCTCCCATGGAACCAATCCTTCCCCAAGAATATTGGAAATTAGCTCAATGAGTCATTAATCCCATCGGGTGGGATGACATCCTCGCGGAACCCCCTCTTGACAAGTTACAAGAGGTTCCGGTGGGAGTCACACCCCCTCAAAACGAGGATGCCAATGAGCCCGCCTTCCTTCTCCCTCAGGAGATAGAAGAATGGCTTAACGATGTATGAGGGGCCCTTCCCGGAGAAGATGTTCTTCAAGCCGCATTCAACCGAGAAAATTATCTTTTTCGGAAATTTTGCTCTTAAAATCAACTATAGGCTAGGACTTCTTTGTGGTTTTAGATTTCTTGTGTTTCATGACCTACTTATCCAGATTTAGTTTATGCTTTTATTTTCTAGGAACTAATGTAATTCACTCTTTAATGAATGATGGTTTCTAAGTATTAAAATGGTTTTTGGATGATGTTGTAATGGATAAAACACACTCGAAATGGTGGAGGTTACTCAGGGAAACTTGAACCCACACTCCATGCACTAAAACAGAGCCGCCCGACAATTTTTCTTCATTACAGCAAGTTTAGCACGGGGCCGTGCTCAGCCCAATACGCCCCGTGCCCAAGGCTCTGCAGAAAACGCCCAGTTCAGATAACTGGACACAAGGCCGTGTTCACTGAACACACCCCCGTGCCCAGCCTTCTGTTAATTATGATGTAGAAAATGCCCAGTTCAGGTAACTGGACACGAGGCCGTGTTCACTGAACACGCCCTCGTGCCCAGCCTTCTGTTAATTATGATACTGGCAATCTGAACATGGGGTCGTGCCCGGACCAACACGGGCCCGTGTCCAGACGCCCAGTAACGTAAAATTTTGTTTTTAAACACCTTTTTACACATTCAATCAACCTAAAAACTTATTTTTGGGACACATTGAGGACAATGTGTAATTTAAGTGTTGGGGGATGCTAAAACTTGAATTTTGCAAGTCCTAATAACAAGCCTTACACAAAACTCTATTGGAACCGCTAATCACCCCAAATTTTTTTCAAAAACTTTTCATTATTTTTACTTGTCTTGGTTTAATTTGGGAAATAACAAGTTCTAAAAAGGTTATATTTTAAAAAAATTACAACCGATAGCGTCGTGATAAAAAGAACCAACATAAGAAAATTATGAAACAACATGAGAAATCTAGTTAAAATTTGATTATATATACTTGATCACATTATAAACCCATTCCCACAAAAAGTGAATTTTGAGCCTATATTGAGCATACAAGCATACATCTTTAAATTAAATACTCATCTTTCGTTTCTTGTGTGAATAGCCGCTTGGTTTCTTACGACTCTAGAACTTGCCATGACGATACATTCCCGGTCCTTACCAACTAAAACCCAAGTAAGTAAATGATGGAGGCATTAGGACTAACCCTTTTTCTTTTCAACACCATTATTTTTCATTTTTTTTCACCTACCCAAAATCCCACTAGTTAACTCCTTTGAGCCAAAACCTTTTCATTTCTAAACCCACAAAACAAACACCCTTTACCCACCAAAACCCTTTTTATTTTTAAACCCTTTATTTTAGTAAAAAGCTCGGTTTTCATGTGACATTGCTTATAAAAAAATGAAGTTTAGCAACAAACAAACAAGTTCCTCAAAGAAACTTTGTTTGAAAATGCTTCGTTTGAATAAAAGTCACAAAAACAAAAAGTTTTACGACGGCCGACGCTTTTTACGCTTTTAGCCCTTTTTACTAACCACTAACCCAAAACCACCCACCTTTAACCCAAGCCTAACCCTTCCCCAAGTCCTCTTGATATTTACAACGGGTATTTAGTTAAAAAGGAGGATGATTGATTGCTTGGCAAGCATATGGTAGAAATAAGTTCCATGCCGGTCTCGAGTGTTTCACAAAAATACATCTTCGGCCGAGTGTTGAGTGATCTCCTGTGAGGTATGTGAACTTGTATATAAATGGAATTTCAAAGAGGCATGTTATGCCCTAATAAGTAATTTCTCTTATAGAACGTTCTAAATAAATCATAACGAATAGGATTGTAAATAGCATAAAAATAAAACCTAATAAAGATCTTGGATTCCCGACACTCAAGACAAGCCCAAAACTTCTCTTTTACCCATTCCATTTGGGAGTGTAAGCCACATTATAAAGAGTTTTGCTTGAGGACAAGCAAAGATTCAAGTGTGGGGGTATTTGATGTGTGTAAAATGCAAACATATAAATTACATCAATTGAGGAATAAAACTAACCCTTTTTTAGTACTAATGTTGGAAAAAAGTGTGCTTTTGTCTTCCTTTTGTATTTTCGGGACTAAATGAGCGTAAATGAACAAAAGGAACAAATATGCAGCAAAATCTAACATATTTACAAGAAAAGGAATAAACGTGGCATGTCCGCCCCCTCGACAACATCTTCCCAAGCAAAAACAAGAGAACAGAAGGCTGACCACGGTCCCATGCCCAGCGGACACGGGGGCGTGGCCAGTTGTCTGCATAAAGGACAAAGCTATAGAAGCTTCTATTCCCAACACGGGGGCGTGCCCAGCTCAACACGGGTCGTGGTCAACGCTAAGATTCGCAGAATCTTACAAATCTTGATAGTACAGATACGCTTCTGCACACGGGGCCGTGCCCAGCGAACACGGGGGCGTGTGGAGCTAATGCAGACAAATTGCAATTAATGAAGAAAGAGAAAAAGGATGGCCATGGGGCCGTGTCTAGCGGACACGGGGCCGTGTCCGGGCTTCTGTGCAGGCCATAAATAGGGGTGCTTGGTTAACTTCAAATGCATCTCTTGGCAAACCACCTCTCTCACACTTCACCCACACTCCACCACCACTACAACCCACATCCACCACCATCATCCATCATCCATCATCCATCATAGAGTGTGTGTAGTAGTCTCGGGATCCAAGATCGATAGTAAGAGTTCTTGACAATCAAAGGCCATGTTTGCCTAAGTCTCTTACATCACTTGGTGAAGACAAGCATTTAGTGTAATACTTTTGATTTTTAATCTTTTCGCACTTTTTATGTTGAAGGTGAAACTTCCTTATCATTTCTCTGTGGTGTCTTAGCGTTATTTTACTGTCTATATAAAATAAAAGATTTTCACCATTCATATCTCTACGGTCTATATAGAGATATGTTGGCTACCTGGTCGGGGGTAAAGGGAATGGTTTGGTAAGGTTCTTACCTTGTTCAGTGTATAGATCCTGCAAGGTCCTGGGTCAAGCTTACTAGGACCTCCTTCAATACCCACTGGTATTGGATGGCGGGGGTGCGAATGGCTTGATCCCCTCATATATAAACTATTATTAATACATTAACCCGACTACTTGGTATTGTATCCCTGCTGACTCAAACCACTTAGTCAAGGGTAACGTCACTTTCAAAAGAGGGGCCTACCACATTACGCATTAATAACTTAATTAATTATCTTTCAATATTCCAACCCTTTGGGATTGTATCCTTGCTGACTCAAACCACTGGGTTGAGGGTAACGTCACCTTCAAAAGAGGGGCCTACTACTATAACTAAGATAATCTCTTAAAAAGTGCAAAAGTGTGGAAATCATCAAAGCTTACACTAAAGGCGAGTCGGATCCAAGTGATTCATCTTGTCTATCTGTTTTATTTTTATTTTCAGCATTTTTAGTTTTTAGTTTTCATGTTTAAAACATTTTCTAAACTTTTGATTTGATTAGACGTTGAGGATAAACTGATATTAAAAGCTCTTGTGTCCTTGGACGACCTCAGTATCTTACCAACGCTATACTACGCTCACGATGGGTGCACTTTCCCATATGTGTGTTTAGTGTTAGTAGAATATCGTGTTTTATAAATTTAAAACTTGACTAAAGTGTTAAAAAGGGCTTATAAATGGGACAAATAAAAAATAAACCAAACACCCCGAAAATATAAGACATTATATAGGAATTATAAAGCATAAATAAATGGGAGTTTACTAACTAAGAATTTTAACCTAGTTAGTTAACTAGTCTAGAAATAGCTTATAGAGTGATTAAATGCTATCAAACTATATGTTGAATAAAATAGAGGGACCATAGTTGTTAACTCTAAAACTTAATTAAAAATGGGACAAATAAAAATAAACCAAACACCCCAAACATGGGTGTTGGTCGATCAGATAGAAGCAGGGGGCGACACCCCCAATCCAAGAACCCTAACATCACAAAAACTCTTAAATTAAAGATGCAATTCTAATCCAAAACGAAATCCGAGTTTAGATTATCGATCCTCATCACAAGAGGATCATAAGGTATGTAAAAACTTTGTGTTAATCCTCTGTATGAAATTCTCATGATTTTGGAAATCAAAGATTAGATGTTGCATGTGTGTTGTTTGATGAGATTAGAGATGATGTAGTGACTAGAAGTAAAACCTAGACAACTACATATGAAATCATGTTCAATTTCAGAAAATTCCATGAACACCTTGAAGGTGGGTTAGGGGTTTCACATGATGTTGATGAACACTAGGGTTAAGAAGGGTTATTCTAGTGTAATTTGATTGTTGAAAGTGATTCCAGAAAGATATGATGTTTAAAACAATATAGGAGGATTCTATTGTTGTCAAGTTAGCTAATTAGCAAGCTAAGAAGTTGATTTCTAAAGATATAAAAATTCTGCATATGAGGTGTTTGTTGAAATGCCTCTATGAAGGCTTAAAAATATGAAATTTCAAGCTTAAATGCATAATCATGATGTCCGGTGTATTATGCGAATTATGATATGAAAAGAGTTCTAAACATGTATTGAACTGAACTCTATAGGACAAGATACCGGAACGTCAAGTGGACAAGCCGGTGGGGATTCACGGTTGAAGGGCGTGCGCTAAGGTATGTAACTTGACCCGTTACATTTATTATATCGGATGATTCTTTGTGCAATTAAATTTTGAATGAGAGTTGTTTGAATTAAGCAATGAAGTCGTAATATTGATTGATTTATTGAATTCGGTTGGTACCCGTTGGTAGTCGTCATATAGAAGGATTCTTTAGACGAGCCAAACGGGTCAAATAATCGAGTAAAACATGAATTATATTCCGGAAAAATGTTAGATTGTTCTACGCTATTGGTTAATATTTATCACATGCTAAAAATACTAGTTTTAGATGTAATGGGTTGTTTGAAAGGCAAATTTCGAAATTGGGTTGAAGGAAATGGACTAACAAATCAAGATATAAATTCCCAGGACTTACCGTAAATTACGGTAATACCGTAATTTACGGTATAGATCAGACTTGTTACGGCAATAACTTCCTGATTTACGGTGACCAGGAACTATCAAGGATCACCGTAAATTACGGTGATACCGTAATTTACGGTGGAACCAGGAAAGTGATTTTTGTTTTTGTTATTTCAAATGGACGTTCAACCTTGTGTTTATATTATACGATAACGTCAAAACTAATGTTTGAATTGGTTTTGATGATAGGTAAATCGACAAGTTTTACGGGTGACGATCAAGTGATATAATGAAGAACCGAACACTCTATTTTGAAGCTTCCGCAACGTTTTAGATCTTTTGTAGTCTTCATGTATGGTTGTTAATACATTTTAAACAGTTGACAAATTTTGTATCTTAGTCATTACTCGACTAAGGTCATGGTTATTATTAAATTTTGTAAATGAAAGTCATGTACTTAACTATATTTTATTTTAAAATCAAGGGTTTAAAATTCTAGGGTGTTACAAGTTGGTAATCAGAGCTCAAGGTTGCCAATAAGTGTTCGGTTCAAGCTTGATCGATCGTCCGGTAAGAATTAATTTGTTTTGTTAATAAATTATGTACTATGTATAGAATGAGAAATGAACAATATGCATGAAAAGAGTGTGTAAACTCACTCAAAAACAAGAAATGCATGAAACAAGAATGATCAAATCAAGTTACGGACTTGATTGAATAGAAACAAGAATGATCAAATCAAGTTACGGACTTGATTGAATAGAAACAAGAATGATCAAATCAAGTTACGGACTTGATTGAATAGAAACAAGAATGATCAAATCAAGTTACGGACTTGATTGAATAGAAACAAGAATGATCAAATCAAGTTACGGACTTGATTGAATAGAAACAAGAATTATTAAATCAAGTTACGAACTTGATTAAATCAAAACAAGTAAAGCATGTGTTATAAATGGAATGTTTAACAATCTATATAAACATTTCAGAAATCGAGATGGCTGATGGAGACAATGATAATGCGGTGCCAAGAGTCACCGAACAAATGAGGGAAGTGATTGCCGAAGAGGTTGGAAAGGCGATCGAAAACAGTTTGTCGGGCTTTATTGATAAAATCCAAAACACGGTTTTATCAATAGTAGAAGATAGAATCAAGAAATTAGAAGAAGATTCAAATGTAGCAAAGGAAAAGCGTGGAGGACGAAAGCCTTGTTCATACAAGGAATTCATGGCTTGTAAGCCACCAACATATAATGGGGAGGTTGACCCAATAGTGTGCCAACGATGGCTAAGTGACATCGAAGGGGTATTCGAGAGAACCCATTGTGACGAAGAAGACTACGTAGCCTTTGGTACGGGTCAACTAAGGAATCAAGCGAAAGATTGGTGGGACAACAAAAAGAAGGAGATTGGAAGTGAAGCGGCTAAGGCCATGACTTGGGAGGAGTTTAAGACGCCGTTTCTTAAACACCATAGTCCCAAAGCGGTCATAAACAAGATCAAGGAAGAGTTCATGCAACTCAGACACAAGGGTGAATCCATAGACAAAATCACGGGGATGTTTATGGACAAGATGAAGTTCTGTGATGATTTGATAACAAATGAAGAGCAAAAGGTCTACTATTATCATAACATGCTAAGCGCGGAGTATAGAGAATTCATAACCCCTTCAAAGTATGAGACCCTTACCGAGATTGTCAATGCTGCTCGGGAAAGGGAGATTGAATTGAAGAAGAGTATAGAACGGGGTGAACGAAGGGCACAAGATGTGAATCCAAGCCCTGCCAAGAAAGCAAGAACGAACGAATCCGCAAAGAAATCAGATGCTAAGGGTAGTACATCAGGTTGCAAAATTTGTGGGAAGAATCATAAGGGCGAATGCCGTTATAAGGATAAGCCTTGTCCCATATGCAAGAAAACGGGACATATGGCTATGTCATGCCCGGAGAAGGTGACGGTTTGTTACAATTGTTATCGAACGGGTCACAAAAAGTCGGAATGCCCGGAACTGGTTGGAAAGAAAGATGGGCAAGAATCGAAAGGTGAAGCCCCGAAAGCAAAGGCAAGATCTTTCCAACTAACTGCCGCAGAAGCGAAGATTGAACCTGACGTAGTCTCAGGTATATTTGCTGTAAATTCAATTCCTGCACACGTGTTATTTGATACGGGTGCGAATAAATCCTTTGTTTCATATGGGTTTATTCGACATCCTTCATTTATTCTAACAAAATTACCTGTGCCTTTAGAAGTAGAGATAGGTAATAACAAAAGCTTTATTGTTTGTGATGTATGTGAAAATTGCAAACTGAGCATCGACGATGAAGAATATTTGATAAATCTAATCCCGATGTCGATGGGAGAATTCCAAGTAGTCGTGGGGATGGATTGGTTATCTCAATACCATGCAAAGGTCGTGTGTTTTCGCAAAGAGATAAAACTAACATCTCCGAGCGGAAAACACGTCACTATTTATGGCGAAAAACGAGGTAACCCCATAGTATGTTCGATGTTGAAAGCTCACAAGCTCATGAAGCGAGGATGCAAGGCATTCATAATTTATGCAAATGAGACCGAGAAAGAATCACGGAAGATTGGAGATGTACCGATAGTACGGGATTATGAAGATGTTTTTCCGGAAGATTTACCGGGGATACCGCCTGAACGGGAAGTAGAGTTCGGGATCGAATTGATTCCGGGCGCGAAACCTGTGGCAAAGGCCCCGTACCGACTTGCACCGTCGGAACTACAAGAGTTGATGTCCCAAATCCAAGACCTGCTTGACAAGGGATTCATAAGGCCGAGTGTGTCTCCTTGGGGCGCACCGGTATTGTTCGTAAGGAAGAAAGACGGGAGCATGCGTATGTGTATTGATTACCGGGAGTTAAACAAACTCACGGTAAAGAACCGATACCCGCTCCCGAGGATAGATGATTTATTCGACCAACTACAAGGTGCGAATTGGTTTTCAAAAATTGACCTTAGGTCGGGGTATCACCAACTAAAGGTCAAAGAAGAAGATGTGCCGAAGACGGCTTTTCGCACAAGATACGGACATTACGAATTTCTCGTGATGTCGTTTGGGCTGACAAATGCGCCCGCGGCTTTCATGGACCTTATGAACTGGGTTTGCAAGCCAATGTTAGATAAGTCGGTCATCGTGTTTATCGATGATATCTTGGTGTACTCGAAAAATGAAGCTGAACACGCACTCCATTTGCAAGAAGTGTTAGAGACACTTAGGCGAGAGAAGTTATATGCAAAATTCTCTAAATGTGCCTTTTGGTTACGAGAGGTTCAATTTTTAGGTCATGTCATAAGTGCCGATGGAGTTTTGGTGGATCCGTCAAAGATAGAGGCGGTGTCAAAATGGAATCCCCCGAAGAACCCTTCTGAAATTAGAAGCTTTTTGGGGCTTGCTGGATATTATAGGAGATTCATTCAAGATTTCTCCAAGATTGCATCGCCGCTAACAAAGCTAACCCAAAAGAAAGCAAGGTTTGTTTGGGGAGCCGATCAAGAAAAAGCGTTTCGGACGCTAAAAGAAAGGCTAACTCAAGCTCCGGTACTGACATTGCCGGACGGAGTCGAAGACATGGTGGTCTATTCGGATGCTTCGTTATCGGGACTCGGTTGCGTGTTGATGCAACGGGGCAAGGTAATAGCCTATGCCTCGAGACAATTTAAGATGCACGAGAAGAAATACCCCACGCACGATCTTGAATTGGCAGCGGTAGTGTTTGCATTAAAAATATGGAGACATTACTTGTATGGGGTAAAGTGCACCATATTCACTGATCACAAAAGTTTGAAATACTTCTTTGATCAGAAGGAGTTGAATATGCGGCAAAGGCGATGGCTAGAGACGGTGAAAGACTACGACTGTGAGATACATTATCACCCCGGAAAAGCAAACGTGGTAGCGGACGCTCTAAGTCGAAAAGCGGACTATGTCCCAATACGAGTGAGGTCAATGCAACTCGTGGTGACCTCGGGTATACTTGAACGTATTCGAGAGGCGCAGTTAGAAGCAGTGAAAGAAGAGAATTGGAAGAAAGAAAGAATAATTGGTCAATTGAAAGATTTGACTGATGGGAATCATGGGTTGAAGACTCGATCCGGAAGGATATGGGTCCCACATACCTGTGGAGTAAAGGCGCTTCTACTTGATGAAGCTCATAAATCCCGTTATTCAATTCATCCGGGTGCGACCAAGATGTACAATGATTTGAAACAAAATTATTGGTGGCCCGGAATGAAGAGGGATGTGGCGAAGTATGTGGAAAAATGCTTGACATGTTTACAAGTCAAGGCGGAGCATCAGAAACCCTATGGCAAACTCCAACCGTTAGAAATTCCGGTTTGGAAATGGGAACATATCACAATGGATCTGTTAACCAAGTTGCCTAAGACGAATCGTGGTTTTGATGCAATATGGGTAGTGGTGGATAGATTGACGAAAAGTGCTCACTTCATTCCGATTCGTGAGACTTATACGTCAGAAAAGATGTCAGAAGTCTATACCAATGAAATCATAGCACGTCATGGAGTGCCGGTGTCCATCGTGTCGGATAGGGATACCCGGTTTACTTCGAATTTCTGGCGTGATTTCCAAGAACAAATGGGGACCAAATTGTTCATTAGCACTGCGTACCATCCTCAAACTGATGGGCAAAGTGAAAGAACGATACAAATATTGGGAGACATGCTACGGGCGTGTATAATCGACTTTGGAGGCAGTTGGGATGTTCACCTACCGTTAGTTGAGTTTTCGTATAACAACAGTTACCAATCTAGTATTAAAATGGCACCATACGAACTGCTTTACGGTAGGAAGTGTCGAACCCCGGTTTGTTGGGGTGAAGTGGGTCCACGTGAACTCGCCCACCAAGACATAGTTCGAGCCACGAACGAAAAGATCGATAAAGTTCGGGCACACTTGAAAGCGGCTCAAGACAGGCAAAAGGCGTATGTTGATAAAAGAAAAAGGCCAATTGAATTTCAAGTCGGTGACATGGTCATGCTAAAAGTGTCCCCATGGAAAGGTGTTATTAGATTTAGAAAGAAGGGGAAGTTAAGCCCAAGGTTTATCGGGCCATTTAAAATTATCGGAAGAGTTGGCAAGGTAGCTTACCGTCTTGAACTACCGGAGGAGCTGAGTGGGATCCATGGCACGTTTCATGTATCGCAATTAAGAAAGTGCCTAGCAGACGAAACGACATATATCCATTACGACGATATCGAAGTGGATAATAGTCTAAATTATGTGGTGAGACCGGTTGAAATTTTAGACAGAAAGGTCAAACGTTTACGAAATAAACAAATTGACCAAGTCAAAGTCAAATGGGAGCATAGGAAAGGTTCGGACACTACATGGGAGTCCGAAGAGGAGATGCGACGTCTTCATCCTACGCTATTTGGTACGTACCTTGGTTTCGGGGACGAAACCCTTTTTAAGAGGGGTAGACTTGTAACACCCCGAAAATATAAGACATTATATAGGAATTATAAAGCATAAATAAATGGGAGTTTACTAACTAAGAATTTTAACCTAGTTAGTTAACTAGTCTAGAAATAGCTTATAGAGTGATTAAATGCTATCAAACTATATGTTGAATAAAATAGAGGGACCATAGTTGTTAACTCTAAAACTTAATTAAAAATGGGACAAATAAAAATAAACCAAACACCCCAAACATGGGTGTTGGTCGATCAGATAGAAGCAGGGGGCGACACCCCCAATCCAAGAACCCTAACATCACAAAAACTCTTAAATTAAAGATGCAATTCTAATCCAAAACGAAATCCGAGTTTAGATTATCGATCCTCATCACAAGAGGATCATAAGGTATGTAAAAACTTTGTGTTAATCCTCTGTATGAAATTCTCATGATTTTGGAAATCAAAGATTAGATGTTGCATGTGTGTTGTTTGATGAGATTAGAGATGATGTAGTGACTAGAAGTAAAACCTAGACAACTACATATGAAATCATGTTCAATTTCAGAAAATTCCATGAACACCTTGAAGGTGGGTTAGGGGTTTCACATGATGTTGATGAACACTAGGGTTAAGAAGGGTTATTCTAGTGTAATTTGATTGTTGAAAGTGATTCCAGAAAGATATGATGTTTAAAAAAATATAGGAGGATTCTATTGTTGTCAAGTTAGCTAATTAGCAAGCTAAGAAGTTGATTTCTAAAGATATAAAAATTCTGCATATGAGGTGTTTGTTGAAATGCCTCTATGAAGGCTTAAAAATATGAAATTTCAAGCTTAAATGCATAATCATGATGTCCGGTGTATTATGCGAATTATGATATGAAAAGAGTTCTAAACATGTATTGAACTGAACTCTATAGGACAAGATACCGGAACGTCAAGTGGACAAGCCGGTGGGGATTCACGGTTGAAGGGCGTGCGCTAAGGTATGTAACTTGACCCGTTACATTTATTATATCGGATGATTCTTTGTGCAATTAAATTTTGAATGAGAGTTGTTTGAATTAAGCAATGAAGTCGTAATATTGATTGATTTATTGAATTCGGTTGGTACCCGTTGGTAGTCGTCATATAGAAGGATTCTTTAGACGAGCCAAACGGGTCAAATAATCGAGTAAAACATGAATTATATTCCGGAAAAATGTTAGATTGTTCTACGCTATTGGTTAATATTTATCACATGCTAAAAATACTAGTTTTAGATGTAATGGGTTGTTTGAAAGGCAAATTTCGAAATTGGGTTGAAGGAAATGAACTAACAAATCAAGATATAAATTCCCAGGACTTACCGTAAATTACGATAATACCGTAATTTACGGTATAGATCAGACTTGTTACGGCAATAACTTCCTGATTTACGGTGACCAGGAACTATCAAGGATCACCGTAAATTACGGTGATACCGTAATTTACGGTGGAACCAGGAAAGTGATTTTTGTTTTTGTTATTTCAAATGGACGTTCAACCTTGTGTTTATATTATACGATAACGTCAAAACTAATGTTTGAATTGGTTTTGATCATAGGTAAATCGACAAGTTTTACGGGTGACGATCAAGTGATATAATGAAGAACCGAACACTCTATTTTGAAGCTTCCGCAACGTTTTAGATCTTTTGTAGTCTTCATGTATGGTTGTTAATACATTTTAAACAGTTGACAAATTTTGTATCTTAGTCATTACTCGACTAAGGTCATGGTTATTATTAAATTTTGTAAATGAAAGTCATGTACTTAACTATATTTTATTTTAAAATCAAGGGTTTAAATTCTAGGGTGTTACAAAAGGTCTACTTTTGCGACTTTCGGTTCCGAACCGAGCCTAGACTCGAAATTGTCGGGTTGAACATGCTTAGACATGTTCTTACATTAATTACCAAGTTATTCAAGAGTTAAAACAGGTTTCATAGCTTCTACATTGTTAATTTTGAGTTTATTTGCAAATTAGCTTTCTGTTGACTTTTTATAATTAAGTTTGACCCGACAATTGACCTAGTTAGAGTGGAAATCTGAGGGTGCCCTTTGTAACAACTCTCATCAAAAGTCCTAATTATTATATTATTTTATCTATTAGGAAACCCTAATTGAGAAACCCAAGTGATTCTGAACAAACCCTAAATTTCTCAGAATTTTCAGAATCAGGATTAGGGCCCCTAAAACTAAGGGGGGGTTAAACCCTATTTACGATTATCCTAAAAAACTCGTTGTCAAAAATAGAATTTACAAAACAGTCGAGTCAGCAGAGCTAGTCCCAACCGTGGCTACCCTATAACCTATTTTCAACCATTACGCACCGTAACAAATTAAGTCTTACGGTCCGTAAGCACCCTTACGCACCGTAACAAATTTAGGCTTACGGTCCGTAAGCAAAGTGAAATTTCAACTATAAATAGCAGACATTGGCAATCGAATTTTGGTGTTCAAACGACGTAAAACTTCCGCTGTTAATTAAATACCACAGGATTTCTGTCCCGCGGCTCCTGAAACGGGTCAAACCGTGTCGTGGGCCGTGACAGAAATAAGGTGGTATCAGAGCCACTGATCTAAGCCTGTTAAGTATTTAGAAATACTTAATTTTACTGATTGCCAATTATGTGATTATGTGTTTTATTAACTGATTATTTGTTAATTACAGTATGGGTAAACAAAAGCTGTCAAACATCTATCTTAAACTAGATAGGTCAACCAACGAGAAGGGAAGTACATCCCAAACAAAACCTTATGAAATTCCTAAAGAAGGAATATTTGTCCGTAAGGCACATTACGAGGAACCACTTTCTCCTAATAAAAGAAGTTTGATTATTAGGAAAAGTCAGGAGGAAATAAGGAAAAACCGAGAGAAGAAAGTTAAACAAGAAAACCAGGACTTAATCAATAAATCACCTTGGGAGGACAAATTAGATGAGAAATGGGCAAATCTTTATATGCTAGCTACAGTAGCAGAAAATGCAAATCTCTAAATGCTCAAAAGTTTTAGCACTTTTATTTCCCAGAAACCTTATTTAGTAAATAAATAAGTTACAGTAAATCGTAGTATAATTTACTTGTCAGTTGTTTTATGTATGCAATAATATTTACGGGTTATCTATAAAATTTTATTATAACATTTGGTATGTATTTTGCATATATGCTAAACAGCATGAATGAGATATCAAAAGGTTTAGAAAATCTTAACCTCTATCCTGTTAAGATAGAAGTTTCAAAGGAATTCACCGGTTACTTCGCTAATAAAGAAGAACCCATGGAATTTCAATCCAAACCACTGCCAAAACCTAAACCCAAGAAAAGAAGCAGATTTGTGGGCTGGAGGCGTGTACGAAGGAAAAAGCCAGCAACAAGAAAAGTTACTACAACTGCAGAACCAAAAGATAAAGAAAAAGGGGTAGAAATTGAGGAAAATATTAATCAAGTAGAGATAGAAGCTGAAAAGAGTTTTAAGCAAACAGAAAGAGAAATCGGAGAAAGTTCTAGGCAGAAACAGAAAATGACTCCCTGGGAAGTTTTAGATCATAAACTAGTAATAAGTGACCTCATCGGACCTGTCGATGGAAACCTTGAACCAGCTAATCCAAACCTTATATTTACTGAAGAAGATCTTTTTAGCTACCCACTAGAAGCTCCAATCCCAATCAATCTGGAACCTGCTATTCCAGATCCTATTGTCCAACCGCAACCACTACCAGTAGAATTAGATGAATGGTGGACAACTGATTGGCAATACCAAAATCTTTTAAACAACCCTGATACATTTTTCCCACAAGTTGACCCAGAACCTCCACTATACCCAACTATGAGCCCGGAGAACCTGACTGAACTTCGTCTTTGGGGCGAAGAGTTAATTGATACAGGAAATAGGATTAGGGATATTGGAGAAAGAGTTACTTGGAAGTATGACGAAAGGGAGCGTCGTTTTTAAGAAATTAGCTGATCAGATAATGAGAGTTCGCAGGAATATATGTGAATAAATAATTATAATAACCAGTATGTGTAATAACTTAACAATAAAACGTTGTATGATAATCGTGTGTACGAGGCATAATATAATATATAAAAATGAAACTTGTGAAATCGATAATTTTGATTATACATGTTAATGTGATTATGTGCAAACTATTTTATTATATTTATATTTATACTAATTATTTACATAAAATTTATTATCAGATGTCAAACATTGGTAATGAACCAGTAAATGAGGTTAATCAGTCGTAGCAACATCCAGGAGATCAATATATGACTAGACAAGATATCGAAAATATTGTTGCTCAAGGGATAGCCAATGCTATTCCAGCATTCGTTGCTGCTATAAAGAATCCAATCGAACCTCAACACATCGTTCCTAGTAAACGCATTTCTGAAGATAACTTCAGTAATAGTGTAAATGGAGGCAATGATCATGTTAATCATAATGGGGAACCACATCAAGCTCCATTACCCAAGAAAATGAAAACTGCAACACCTGGTTGCACTTTCAAAGAATTCCTTGCTTGTAAACCCACTGAATTTGCAGGCAATGAAGGAGCAACTGCATCACTGCGTTGGTTAGAAAAAACCGAAGCAGTAATTGCAATAAGTAAATGTGCTAAAGATGATCAGGTCATGTATGCATCAAATCTCTTCAAGGAATGAGCACTTGAATGGTGGAACACTGTGTTACAATCAAAAGGAAGAATAATAGCTTATGCTATGACTTGGGAAGAATTTAAGGGTTTTGTAGAAAGAAAATTCTGTCCCGAGTATGAAAAGGAACAGACGACGAATAAGTTTCTAAATCATCGGATGATGGGTATAGATTGTCGCGGTTATACTTCGACATTCTTTGAATATGCTAGAGTGGTACCAACACTGGCTTCGCCAGAACCGGTACTCATTTCTCGCTACATTTGGGGACTGATTAGTGAAATTCGCAATATCGTTAAAGCTGCGAGACCTCGCACTATTGACGATGCTGTGGAATTAGCTAATACCCTAACCGATGAACTGGTACGCACCCAAGATGAAAACAGAAAGAAGGAACTGGCTCAGAAAATTACCCAAGGATTTCGTACGGGTAATAATAACAACTTCAACAGAAGAGGAACAGGAAAATCCTCAACTCTGCCATTCTGCAGGAATTGCAAAAAGAAACATTATGGAAGATGTAATATAACCTGCAATTTTTGCAAAGTTGTAGGACATCGGGAAGAGAACTGCAGGAAGAAATCCACAATTTGTTACAATTGTGGAGAAACAGGACATTTCAAAACAGAATGTCCTAAATTAATCAAACCAGCAGACAACAAAACTAAGGCGACAGACGGAACTATTAAGAAGAATGCCAGGGCATTTCAGCTGACCACTCAAGAAGCAGAACTCATCCCAGATGTGATCGCGGGTACGTTCTTAGTTCACAACATTTACGCCAAAGTATTATTTGACTCTGGTGCAAACCAAAGTTTTATAAATACTTCATTCTGCCAAGCTCTTAATTTACCTTTAACCAATATTAGGCAGATTTTTACAGTTGAAACGGCAGACGGAAATTCAGTTAAAATAGATAAAGTTTTGCAAGAAGAAAACATAGAACTTTTAGGACATAAATTCTCTGCAAAACTATTGCCGATGAATTTAGCTGAATTTGATGTTGTATTAGGAATGGATTGGTTAATAGCCAACCATGCTAAAATCCTTTGTGATTAGAATTCCATAGAAATTCAATCACCCACTGGAAAAGTGATTATGATTACAGGAAATAAACCACGTAAGCCCATGAAGTTCATATCAGTAATGAAAGTTGCTAATTATGAACGAAAACAAGGAATAGTATATATGATTTCAGTAATCATTAGTACTAAGGGTAAAGAACTTAAGGAAATTCCTGTAGTCTCAGAATATCCAGATATATTCCCAGAAGATTTACCAGGATTACCTCCGGATAGGGAAGTAGAATTTAGGATTCATCTAATTCCAGGAACTACACCGATAGCCAAGGCACCTTATCGGTTAGCACCTACAGAAATGTTAGAACTGAAAAAGCAATTAGATGAATTACTAAGTAAAGGTTTCATACAACCTAGCTCATCCCCTTGGGGAGCGCCAGTATTGTTTGTAAAAAAGAATGATGGTTCAATGAGAATGTGTATCGATTATAGAGAACTAAATAAGGTTACAATTAAGAATCGATATCCATTACCTAGGATTGATGATCTGTTTGATCAACTGCAGGGGGCTAGATATTTTTCTAAGATAGATTTACGCTCCGGATATCATCAATTGAAGGTACAAAAAGAAGACATACCTAAGACTGCTTTCAGAACTAGGTATGGTCATTATGAGTTTACAGTCATGCCCTTTGGGTTAACAAATGCACCTGCTGCATTCATGGACATGATGAATAGGATTTGTAAACCATATTTGGATAAATTTGTAATTGTTTTTATAGACGATATACTTATTTATTCCAAAAGTCAGACAGAGCATTGTGAACACCTTCATGCACTCTTAACTTTGTTAAGAAAAGAAAAGCTTTATGCCAAATTCTCGAAGTGTGAATTTTGGTTGAAAGAAGTACAATTCTTAGGACACATGGTGAATCACGAAGGTATTCACGTAGATCCTGCTAAGATAGAGGCTATTACCAAATGGAAGGTTCCACAAACAGCAATGGAAATAAGAAGTTTTATAGGTTTAGCTGGGTACTATAGACGGTTTATTAAGGATTTTTCCAAAATAGCTGTTCCATTAACTAAGCTAACCTGTAAAGCCATTAAGTTTGAATGGGGACCTAAGCAAGAAGAAGCCTTTAGAATATTGAAGCAGAAATTAACCAATGCTCCAATCTTAGCCTTACCAGAAGGAACTGAAGATTTTGAAGTATATTGTGATGCTTCAAAACTAGGATATGGATGTGTGCTTATGCAACGCAAAAAGGTAATTGCATATGCTTCAAGACAATTGAAAAAGCACGAAGAAAACTATACGACTCATGATTTAGAATTAGGAGCCGTAATTTTTGCCCTTAAGATTTGGAGACATTATCTTTACGGAAGTAAATTTACTGTCTACACAGACCACAAAAGTTTAAGATATATATTTGGGCAAAAAGAGTTAAACATGAAGCAAAGGAGATGGATGGAAATCCTAAGTGACTACGACTGTGATATTCAGTATCATGAAGGAAAGGCAAATGTAGTTGCAGATGCCTTAAGTCGTAAGTATTATGAGAAACAACGACGGGTTCGTGCTCTCAGATTAAATCTACAAATAGATTTAATGGAACAATTGAAGAATGTTCAAACTACAGCAATCAAGGATGATGCTGAAGGAATGAAAGGAAGAATAAAGGAATTAGAACAAGGAGCAGATGGAATTTGGAAATTCCACAAAAGTAGAATTTGGCTACCTAAGCAGGGAGACTTAAGACCTAAGATTTTAGAAGAAGCTCATAAATCTAGGTATACTATGCACCCAGGAAACAATAAGATGTATCAAGATTTAAGAAAGAACTTTTGGTGGATAGGAATGAAAAAGGATATCGCACGATATGTTTCTAAATGTCTTACTTGTTCACAAGTTAAGGCAGAACATCAGAAAGCCTCAGGTCTACTACAACAATTAGAAATGCCAGTATGGAAATGGGAACTTATAACAATGGATTTTGTTACTAAGTTACCCAAAACCAGAAAAGGTAATGATGCGATTTGGGTAATTGTGGATCGATTAACCAAATCAGCTCACTTTTTACCTATGAAAGAAACCTTTAGCATGGAAAGACTGGCTAAATTGTATGTAGATGAAGTTGTATCCTTACATGGAGTTCCACTCTCCATTGTTTCGGATAGGGATAGCCGTTTTACTTCTCATTTCTGGAAAAGTTTCCAGCAAGCTATGGGAACTCGACTAAATTTGAGCACTGCATATCATCCTCAAACAGACGGACAAAGTGAAAGGACAATCCAAACTCTAGAAGACATGCTTCGAGCATGTGTAATAGATTTTGGTGGAAATTGGGATGATCATTTACCATTAATTGAATTCTCCTATAACAATAGCTATCATACAAGTATTGAAACTGCTCCATTCGAGGCACTATATGGAAGAAAGTGCAGAACTCCAGTCTGTTGGGCAGAAATAGGAGAAAGTCAATTATCAGGTCCTGAAATAGTGCAAGAGACGACTGATAAGATTACTCAAACCAAGGAAAGGCTGAAGACGGCTCGAGATCGCCAGAAAAGTTATGCAGACAATAGATGCAAGCCGTTAGAATTCCAAGTTGGAGACAAAGTACTATTGAAAGTTTCTCCTTGGAAAGGAGTAGTTAGATTCGGGAAGAAAGGAAAGCTAAGTCCAAGGTATGTAGGACCATTTTCAGTGATCCAACGTATAGGACCAGTTTCTTATCGTTTACAATTACCAGAAGAATTATCTGGAGTACATGATGTATTTCATGTATCCAATCTCAAGAAATGCTTATCAGATGAATCACTGGTAGTACCTATTAGAGATATAGAGGTAAACGAAAAGCTGAAATTTGTTGAGAAACCTCTTCAAATTGAGGATCGAAAGATTAAGTTTCTCAAACACAAACGACTAGTTTTAGTCAAAGTCAAATGGGATTCAAAGAGAGGAGTTGAATACACTTGGGAGCTGGAATCCGAAATGAAGCGAAAGTATCCTCACTTATTCCAGTAAATCTCGAGGACGAGATTTTTATTAAGGTGGGGAGAATGTAACAACTCTCATCAAAAGTCCTAATTATTATATTATTTTATCTATTAGGAAACCCTAATTGAGAAACCCAAGTGATTCTGAACAAACCCTAAATTTCTCAGAATTTTCAGAATCAGGATTAGGGCCCCTAAAACTAAGGGGGGTTAAACCCTATTTACGATTATCCTAAAAAACTCGTTGTCAAAAATAGAATTTACAAAACAGTCGAGTCAGCAGAGCTAGTCCCAACCGTGGCTACCCTATAACCTATTTTCAACCCTTACGCACCGTAACAAATTAAGTCTTACGGTCCGTAAGCACCCTTACGCACCGTAACAAATTTAGGCTTACGGTCCGTAAGCAAAGTGAAATTTCAACTATAAATAGCAGACATTGGCAATCAAATTTTGGTGTTCAAACGACGTAAAACTTCCGCTGTTAATTAAATACCACGGGATTTCTGTCCCGCGGCTCCTGAAACGGGTCAAACCGGGTCGTGGGCCGTGACACCCTTTTAAGGGCTTATTGCCCACATAATAACCAACTCGTAGCCACTTTCAACTCGAAAAATGACTGGACCGTTAGTGATTAATCACTAAGTCAAAGCTTAATTACGATAAGTTTGACTTTTGGTCATTAAGCTTAATAAAACTGAACTTAAGGGGTTAAGGACACTTACAATGGTCCTTAGCACGAATTTGAAACTTAAGGAAGCTTGCTTGAGGTCCAGAGAGCTCCAGAGAAGGTTTAGAAATGAGTTTGAAATGAACAAGTGAATTTTTGCAACATAGAGCTCATTATATAGTGACTTAGATTGCATAAGATCATCCCAACAAGGTCTACAAGTGTTCCCTGATCATCCCAGGTGTCCCCTATGCATGAAAAACCATTGGAGCAGCCCCTGGAATCGAAAACAAGGCTTCTAAGGCGGTGGAACAGGCTGAACAGGCATCTGTCCAAGAATTTTGTCGCTGGTACTTTTAGGCAGGCCGCGTAAGATCCTTAGAGGGTCTACGCGGGCCGCGAGAAGGTTGATCTTCGGTCAACGAGTTTCAAATGATGCAATTTTGGTCCCTGGTCCTTTAAAGCATATTTTAACTTTCATTTATTGCACTTTTAACCCCCAAACTTGACTTTTAAGGACCCTAAGTCATAAACAAACTTCGTTAAGCTCCCGGTTAGTTATACGATCACCGAATAAGTCCTGAATTTCAACGTTGATGCTTTTAACCCCTTATTTACGAATGTTAGCATATTTTCCTCATACGATATCGAAACCTTGTGAAATTTTTATCACTTATTCTCGTGAGCATAATTAATAGTTACAAAGCTTCGGGTTCGTTAAAAGGTCACTCAGAGGTATAAATTAAACATGTTGACACATTTAACCCTTGCGGCCTGTAAACTTTCACTTTCTTTCCACAAACGGTTTCGTATGATTCATAATTCATTCGTTTAAAGGTATAAACATCGTGTAAGGTTGTTGAAAGATAAAATTATCAAATGTTGACACTTTGAATCCTTCTGCACACATACTTTCTTTGTTTGTCAACTTTAGTCCCTCGTAATCACTTTGTTACTCGTTTAATGTCCATGACACGTGTCGATATTATATTGGACATGATTTTACGAGGTGTTACATCCTCACCCCCTTAAAAGAAATCTCGACCTCCAGATTTACTGAAATAAATGAGGGTACTTCTGTTTCATTGTGGACTCTACCTCCCACGTTGTAGGTCCACCCGGAGGATCGAGTAACCTCTATTCCCTGTTTTCCGACAAACCCGAAAGTGCGGAATCCAAACGGGTAAGTTAAACCAAGTTACGAACACGTAAGACACAAGATTCAATGATTAACACTCAATGTATTAATGCTAGAAAACGGTTACAATGCGGTGTTTACAAATGGTCTCTGTAAACTCTCAGTGTGTGTGTTATAATGTGTTCGCTCGTAAATCTATTCAGACTTGTTCAACTTTGTTCTGTCTGTTGTCTGTGAATATATACTGAAACACATCAACGAAATCAAGATTTCGACGAAATCCCTTGGATTTCGTCACATGTGTGTTTTTGCCATAATATCTTGACGAAATCAAAGTGATTTCGTCACTTTGATGTGCCTGGGCTTGGTCTTCGTTCAAATGATGTAGCAGGCCCAAATAGTCAAAGTCCAATTCACAGTTTTCGGCCCAAATGTTGAGGTTACGGCCCAGATTAATTTCTGTTGACAAACTTTCATTAATTCAATGTTATGACATCATCATGACATCACAATGATGATGTCATGGTGATGTGTAAATGGGAATGGGCTTGCGGCGCTTAGTGCTTCGCGTGTCGAACTCTGGGGCGCACGAGGAGGAATGTCGTGACGTCGGACTTGAGCCGAACCTAACCGAGTCGAACCGAACCGAGTCGAGTCGCGTCCACATAAAGTGTATCAACAAACTCCCCCTTGGACGCTACTCATGATGGTTCGTCTTCCATGTCTTTTGTGTCGGAGGATCTTCAAAGTCTTCACGTGAAACAATCAGGGAGTGTATCAACAAACTCCCCCTTGAATGATGCTCGTGAATCTTTTGAACTTCAATACTTTAGATCCTTGTGGTGTTGATGAGTGATCAACTGCAACCCGATCATCTTGATCTTCTGATTGCATCAACGTCGTGTCTTTACTTTACGGCTTGTCATCTGACACGTTCTCTTCGTCTTTAGCTGATTCTGATGTCGCATCTGCACATACAAGAAAGCTAAACACGTAATGAGAACAACCGCTTGGAATATAGACAAATTAAACAAACGACACATATGAGATCAAATCTCATTTAAACACCGACCGACAACAGTTTGAAAGTTTTAAAAAAAATGATCAATTTTAATCCCTTACTTTCAAAACTTGTTAACTTCGACTGTTTATGAAGGTGCAATTGTTTTCCGGCTTACGATCAGGATTTTGGGTAGGATAGACTCGAGTTCCAACATCGGTCAATCAAAAATAAACTAGAAGCAAAATCTTTTTGGCTTTTATAAAGTTTATATTAAAACACACCTAAAATCTTTTTGAAATTTTTCATTTTTCAAATGTATAGACGAAAAGCAATAAATAAATATATACAAAGATGCAGAAACTGAAAACAGTAAATAAATATTTACAGACATTCTTTTTGCGAGTTTCGAGGGTAAGAGAATCATATCAGTGTACGGTCACACCAAAACGCTCTTTTTGTTCTTATAGTTAACAATTAGATACGCATCCTATAACAATTATCGGTATTGTTGTCCACATAAGCTCCACTTATCAGATGTAATCATGGCGAGGGGATACGTTAAGGTATGATTTATACTTACCGACCGATGTTCATCTACACACGACACATTCCCGTATCAAGGTATGCACGAGAGTTCATCTTACCGGTGAGTATACTATTTATCATCCGTTTGACCGTATAAAAGAATGTGAGAAACTCACTTATTTTGATTGAAAACAAGCCCTATGTGATAGAATCACTTATTGATGAGGAACTTGATTTTCATATGCATGAGGGCACAGGAGCAAGTCCGTGAACAGGTCAGTACTTTCGTACAGCAGAGAGACGAACTTGACTCCCGCAAAGAATCTGTGATATATTATCACTTATTTTGTTTGGACATGTGATTGTTGATCACTTATTGAGGTCGAATGCAATATGTACACGTATGTATAGTATCATGGAAGATCTAGACTCCGTCTCCGTTTGTTTCGGTAAAAGAAACAACCATGATACCCAGATGATAAGACAGCATAAAGACCGAATATCTCAGAACCTCGGCAATCTCTCAAACGAAATTTCGGTACTAAGACCATATGCCAATGTGCGGTTCCCACCTGGTCTTCAGTCGATTAAAGTTTATATCGCCCTGCACACTTTAAAATGATTGTGAGCCTACCGGTACATCTTATATAGAGCTGCTTATCAATTTTTCATTTTGCATTTCAGTTTAAAGAAGTTTCGACAGACCACTGATTTACTATCATTTTCTCTTTTTCTGGCCAGGAAACTCATTTTTGTTTTTCTATTGTTTTTTTTTTTTTTTTTTTTTTGCGCTTTTGAAATTTTTCGATGTTTTTGAATTTTCAAATTTTGGATTTACTCCCCCTAAAATCAACAAACTAAGATAAATTTAAAAACACAAAGGTATTTACAAAAAGGATTTTCCGAAGTCGGTTAACTCAAGTTTTACCTCAATGTCGTTTACCAAAATTAATTTTAATCAGAATTGATTTAGCGAATTTTGGAAAAATCAGTTGGCACGTCGGTAAGCGTTGCGGACCATGACAACATTGACGAGTTTCATAGTGAAACGATCACGTGTGAGGTGATATTCGAGATCAACGTGTCAGGCCAAAGAGTACTACAAGAGGACAACAATTTATAAAGCAGCTTAAATATCGACAAGTATAGGAGAGATTAGAAATTTAAAACCGTATCCTGCAACTGCTTCGTGCATTGCAAGGAATCTGAGCGCTCTCCCAAACTGGATATCCACCCGGTGTGGATTTCAAAGTCGATTTTGTAGCTACTGAGAAATCTCTTTACAGCAACAAGATCAGAAACCTTTGGGTCCGGCTGGTCTTCCACATTGCACCAGCGAAGGTCTTTGTCTTTCTCTTGAGAAGTAGTGTGCGGTTGTTCAATCCATGCCAAGGCATCCGCACACCCGGTTGGTTTGTTCAACAAACACATTTTCTTCAGTTACACCGCGAAGAAATGTACACTGCACGTTCATCTTGTTGATTTTGATCTTCAGACGTGCTGCAGGTGCGTACATTTTGTTTGAATCTACCCTGGGGACCCGATTAAATCCTTTAACAATCAAACTTTGGTATGATTTTCATTTTGTCAAAGCTTTCAATTTCTTTCGACAGACAATTCTGTCTTCTTTTCTTTTTCTCTCCATTAAAGGCAACAATTTCTTTTGCCGCCGATCTTGTGCATTAACATTCCACTATCAACAATCCAATGACTATCGATAGTTCCTCCTGGAACATCCTACACACTCACTCAGAGATTAGTTGGAGAGGGGGACCCAAGCCTTCATAGACTTGGGTTGCCCCTGAGAATCAAGAAATGTAATTTCAATTTCTTGAAGGTCCTGAAATTGCAAGCCTCCTCCTGAATCCTCACTTGTTTTCGGTTTCCAAGCCTGTTTCCGTTTACCGAATTGTATATCATTTACAATTTTTGGTTTTAACGGTTGTGATGAACTTGGTTCCCTTTTAACAGATTTTACATCCGGTTTTAATGTCGTTTCAGTTTTCTTTACATTTTGACGTCGTTGTTTCGTTTCCTGTTCTTTAACAGCGCGTTTATCATGTTTTGGAGAAACAGGACGACGTTGTGAGTGACTTTGTTCAGAGGGGGCTCTTTCAACAAAATTTGGTTTGGGCGAGTTTGTGCAGTCTTTAATGATGTGCCTAAACTTCCCACACTTAAAACATTTTCTCCTTTCAACAAACTTAGGAGAATCTGATCGACGACCTGACGTTGAAGTTGTAGACCCAGAGGTACTAGCTTCACACCCATTTGTGTGTTGGGTGTAATTGTTATCACTATTACGTTTCAAAATGTTGACTTTTTGTATAAAATCGGTATTTGATTTATTTTCAAAAGTCTCCACTTTATCAGTACCTTTGGAGGCCACAAACTTAACGTCTTTTGTTTTCTTCTTGTAACGAGCTCCTTTAGAATCAACCTTAGCCTTTGGCTTTGGAGCTCGTTGTTGTTGTTTACCCTTAAAAGCAATTGGTTGTTGCTTTGTCAGTGATTTCTGTTTTCCAAATTGTTTTCTGATTTCAGCTTTTGGAATTGGGTCACATTGAGTTACAATGACTCCTGGAATTGTCTTTCCCAAAAACTGGTTTGTAGTATCTTCAAACACTTTGTCAATCAAAGATTGATTGGCGTTTTTGATTGGAAAATCTTTGTCTGAATAAATTTTACTATCACCGACTAAAGTATACAATAAGTTATTGCTCTTAACAGCAGATACACATTCCTTGTCATCTTTGACATCCTTGACAGGATCTATCACTTGCTTGGCAACAGGTTTCACGGCAGGAGTAGGAGGATCACAAAGAATATGATTCTCAATTGGAATTTCTACTCCTTTCGTCTCATCATGTGATTCATCCTGGTCATTCACATCTGATTCATCATATGAAGAATCATAGTCCTCAATGGTTGGAGGACTTTGATTTGAAGCACATGATGACTTTTCTTTGTTATCAGATGAGCCCTCCGATGAATTGTCCGGTTTGAACCCTAATCCTGTAGTAACTTCCTCATAATCGAGAGGTACAGATGGTTCAAAACGAGGCATATCCTCTTCATCGGGCATCTTGGTATAGTTGTGTCTCAAAGGAGGTGGACACGCCTTATACCCTACGCCTTTCACGTTCCCGTTCAGTTGTTGAACGTCAATTATGTGATCGAGCACAAATCGGGAGTTAGAATAACTCTCTAATTTTTGCTTGATAGCATCATGCTCGCATTTGGCAATGGCTAGTTCCTTTTTGGTTTCCTCAACGATGTTAATGTAATCGTTAATACTAACTTGTTTATGATAAACAACTTTGTTCACTTCGGAAACACTTTTCTTTAAGGTTTCAATTACAGATTTAAATTCCTTTTCATTTCGAACTAAAGCCATGTTTGCCTCTTTGCACTTTGACAGCTCAATCACTAAACTTTGATTGTGACTATGAACCGTTTCAGATTCACATTTCAATTCAGAAAATTCATGTTTCATATCAGCACAATCACTACATATGCTAGGAGTTTTGTATTGTACCTGACTTGTAGAAGCTGTGACATTAGCCATAAAGGCAGTCTGAGAAGAGAAAGATCCATCTTCAATGAGAATCTTCTTTATTTCTTTTGATGTACCGTCAGCTTTCTTGATCAAGTCAGATTTCTTGTTAGCATCATTCGGCAAATTATCAGCTTCAGAATCCATTCCCTCCTTGACGTCCGATTCTGAACTGTAATCACTCACACCAGAACTATCTGCATCAATACTGCCACTATATCCTGAACTATCATCATTTCCTGAAGATTCACCATCATTGACATTCTTGATAATTTCAGCGTAAAACGCAGTTCTTGTTTGATCACCGTTTCCCAACTGTATGACCGGACCACAATTGACACTTGGATTGAATTGAGGTTGTGTTGTGGAAACTTGAGGTTGAGGTTGGGATTGTGAAAGATAGGCACTTTGATTCCACTGTGGAAACGGTGATGAGCTTGTATTGGACACAAACGTCGTTTGAAGCTTCGGTTGCTGAATGGAACTAGAACTAGCTGAAGGACCAAAACCCGGCAAATACATTTCTGTGTTTTGAGTAGGTGCAATCCTTTTAGCTTTCCGAATTTCCTCTTCGTTCTTGTGCTCCAACTTCTGAATGAATTCATTGATATTAACATTGACAACATCTAGAACACCCGTATGCTTTAAAAGCTCAATGAATGGGCTCCACTTTGGAGGTAGAGCATCAGCAAACCATGCTACAATTTCCTGTTGAGATTCAAGAACACCAAAATAATACATTTCACTCATCAAATGATAATAACGAGTAGTTATATCATTTAGGGTTTCATTCTCTAAGAAATGAAATGATTCGAATTTCTTCTTCAACAGATCATGACGTGTCTTTCTAGTAGCTGCATTTGTAGGTCCCGTTTTTCCTTCTCCTCTCGCTACCAAAAGATTCTGTATGTTTTGATTTTGATTCGACACCAAAGCCCATTGACTTGAACTTATTGACTATTGTTGTTGAGGTATGGTACTCCTCATATATTCGGCCATCGACATCTGTTTTAGATCTGGTTGTGGATCCGTACTCCAATCCCAAGGGCTAGTACAACTCATGTTTGATATTAGAACAAATGTACCTGATTAAAGACTTGAAAACACACAGTTAGATACCTTTTGAAGTCCTCTGTTCAAAATCACAATATAAGACGAAATCACTTGGTTTTCGTTGACAATGATGTGACGAAAACACAAGGGTCTTCGTTGATGTGGATGTGACGAAAACACAACTCAGATTTTGTTGACAATACCAAAATTAAGTGTTTTCGTTGACGTTGAATGGGATGAAATCAGTTTGTAAGCGTGTGTTTTCGTTAGACGTCAGAAGGTGATTTTGTCCAGATGGGTTGGTCTAGATGGGTGATTTCGTTGATAATGCAAATTAAGACGAAAACAGGGACTTAGTAAACATGTGTTTTCGTCAGAAGGTTCACCAATCAGAAGGTAATTTCGTCTAAATGGGTATAATGGATACCAGCTGTTAGTTATTAAAAAATAGAACAGATTAAAATATTATGGTTTTTAAAGCACGCCTCACTATCTTGGTGACAACAATTCTTTCAAACAGTGCACGCCTTACTAATATTTTCAAAAGACCCTTATCTACTTCTGACAAAAGACACTACTTTTCAAACTTACACCATGCTTTGTCTGCCATTCACACACTTTTTCAAAATACACAGTTACCAACCAGCATGGGTACACAATATTTAATCAATAAACCTTTAATCAGTTTCTTTTAATTTTAAATTCACAAGAACACTTTGAAGGTTTTTATGAAGATATGAAGATACAACCCAAATTATATGAACTTCCGGTCACCTGAACAATTTTTCGAAACACGAATCCGCACAAACTTTTACTGAAAACCCAATTTTATCTTATGAATAAGCAATGTAACAAAGGTTTTCAACAAAACTTTGGCAAATAAGCAAGAAACAAACTGATTTGAAGCACTTTTTCCAGAAAATATACGAACCTTTCAAGAACAAAAATCTAAAAAACACTTAAAACAACTTGATAAAAACCCAAACTTGTTTGGTTTTAAACAAGGATTAGAGCCAAAGCTCTGATACCAATTGTAGGTCCGTTTTTCTCGGTGGATCCGATACGAAACCTAATCCCTGTTTATCACAAACACGATCGCGGGTGCGGAATCCCCGTGACGGTGCAAACCAAACAAACGTAAAGCGAGTAACACAAACAGATAATCAAAGATTCACTTGGATTAAAAGGACGAGAACAATATCAAACATATACACACAATGTTTGATGATAAACTCTCTGGTTTCACTATGCTCTCATAAATAAACTGTTAAACATAACCAGCTATTTATACTGACCTTTGACGAAAACCCTTTGGACGAAAACATGTGTAACGAAATCAGGGATTTCGCCACACATATATGACGAAAACAAAAGGGATTTCATCACATGAATATTTTGACGAAAACAAACAGATTTCGTCATGTTGACATTTAGAATTCTCATTGACATCATCATGACATCATCATGATGATGTCATGATGATGTGTAAACGGGACTTGGCTTGCGGTGCTCCGTGCTTCGCGTGTCGAACTCTGGGGCGCACGACGGAGGAATGTTGTGACGTCGGGCTTGAGCCGGACCTAACCGAGTCGAACCGAACCGAAACGAATCGAGTCGAGTCGCGTCCACATAAAGTGTACCAACACAAGTGTATTCGGGACCTCTGCGGGCATCCCATTTAACCTTTACAATCGGTACATGCTTCCTTCGAAGCTTCTTAACCTGTCGATCCTCGATCGACAAAGGTTTTTCGACAAACTTTAAGCTCTCATCAATATGCACATCCGTATGTGGCATGACTAGTGATTCATCAGCTAGTCATTTCTTCATATTGCAGATGTGAAACACAATATGAATTCCACTGAGCTCTTCAAGCAGGTTTAACTTGTAAGCCACTGTTCTAACACATTCAATGATCTCGAATGGTCCTATGTATCTTGGGCTTAACTTGCCTTTCTTGCCAAAACGCATTACCCCTTTCCAGGGTGATACTTTAAGTAATACTTTGTCACCTACCTCGAAATTTAGAGGTTTATGCCTTTTATTTGCGTAGCTTTTCTGCCTATCCCTGGTAGCTTTGAGACGATCTCGTATCTGTACAATCTTATCTGTCATCTCCAGGACTATATCAGGCCCTGTTAGTTGGACATCTCCAAATTCTGCCCAACAAACGGGTGTTCTACACTTTCTTCCATACAAAGCTTCAAAAGGTGCAGCTTGAATACTGGAATGATAACTATTATTGTATGAAAAATCAATCAACGGAAGATGATCGTCCCAACTTCCACCTAAATCAATAACACAAGCCCTTAACATATCTTCCAGAGTTTGAATTGTACGCTCGCTCTGACCATCCGTATGAGGATGATATGCAGTGCTGAAGTTTAATCGAGTGCCTAGGGATTGCTGGAAACTTTTCCAAAAATGCGATGTATATCTCGTATCCCTATCAGAGATGATAGACACTGGCACTCCGTGAAGAGATACAATCTCGTCCACGTACAGCTGAGCTAACTTATCTAAGCTGTGTGTTTCTTTAATAGGTAGGAAGTCGGCTGACTTAGTCAGTCTATCCACTATAACCCAAATAGTATCATTCCCTCGCTTTGTTTTTGGTAACTTAGTGATGAAATCCATAGTTACCATTTCCCACTTCTAGGTGGGAAGTTCAGGCTGTTGTAGCAAACCTGACGACTTCTGGTGTTCTGCTTTAACTTGAGCACATGTCAGACAATTAGCCATATAAGTGGCTATAGATTTCTTTAAACCTATCCACCAGTAATTTGCCTTTAAATCCTGGTACATCTTGTCACTTCCAGGATGAACAGAATACTTGGAACTATGAGCTTCTTGAAGGATCATATCCCGAAGTCCTCCATAGATTAGAACCCATATCCGTCCATTTAATCTTAGAATCCCATCCTTGCCATACGATAACTGTTCAGCAGTTACGCCCAGCTTTTCACTTGGATAGTTAGCTTCTAATACGGCTTCCTTCTGAGCAGCTAACAATCTTTCATTTAAGTTGTTCTTCAATTCAATGCTCTTGGCATGATTCTAATGGGCTTAACCCTTTCCATCCTGCTCAAAGCATCGGCAACCACATTCGCCTTTCCTAGATGGTATCGGATTTCACAATCATAATCATTCAGTGTCTCCATCCATCGTCGATGTCTCATGTTCAGATCCTTCTGATTAAACAGATGTTGAAGGCTCTTGTGATCAGAATAGATCACACACTTGGTGCCATATAAATAATGCCTCCAAAGTTTTAGTGCAAACACAACTGCACCCAACTCCAAATCGTGGGTAGTATAATTCTTCCCGTGCACTTTTAATTGTCGGGAAGCATAGGCAATAACTTTGCCCTTCTGCATGAGCACACATCCCATTCCAGTGTGTGATGCGTCGCAGTATACTACAAATTCTTCAATCCCTTCAGGCAATGTCAACACAGGTGCATTGCTTAGCTTCTGCTTAAGAATATCAAAGGATACTTGTTGCTTAGGACCCCAGTCAAACTTAATATTCTTGCGAGTTAAAGAAGTTAGGGGTGCAGCAATCCTTGAGAAACTTTCAATAAAACGCCTATAATATCCAGCTAGACCCAGGAAGCTGCGAATCTCGGTGGGCGTCTTCGGCTCTTGCCAATTCATGATAGCTTCAATCTTAGAGGGATCCACCTGGATACCATGCTCACTAACCACATGTCCAAGGAATTGGACTTCACGAAGCCAAAATTCACACTTTGAAAACTTGGCATGGAGCTTTTCTTGTTGAAGCAGTTTAAGGATACATCGGAGGTGCTTCTCATGGTCAGCCTGATTCTTTGAATAAATAAGAATGTCATCAATGAAGACAATGACAAACTTGTCCAAGTAGGGTTTGCAAACGCGATTCATGAGATCCATGAATGCTGCTGGTGCATTAGTGAGCCCAAAAGGCATCACTAAGAACTCGTAGTGACCATAGCGAGTTCTAAATGCAGTCTTGTGCACATCTTCATCTCTAACCTTCAGCTGATGATATCCTGACCTCAAATCAATCTTGGAGAAGTAACTTGCTCCTTGAAGTTGATCGAACAGATCGTCGATCCTGGGCAATGGATATCTGTTCTTAATTGTAACCTTGTTCAGCTCTCGATAATCAATGCATAAACGCATTGATCCATCCTTTTTCTTCACAAACAAAATCGGTGCTCCCCAAGGAGATGAGCTAGGCCTAATAAATCCCTTTGCCAACAAATCATCTAGTTGAGTTCTCAACTCCTTCATTTCAGTTGGTGCTAACCTGTAAGGTGCTCTTGCAACAGGTGATGCTCCAGGTATAATGTCGATTCTGAACTCCACTTACCTATCTGGGGATAAACCAGGTAGTTCTTCAGGGAATACATCAGGGTATTCAGAAATGATAGGGATGTCTTCAATCTTCGGTTTTGGTTCATCAATAGTTACTTGTGCCATGTAGATGACACAACCCTTTTTCATACACCTTGACGCCTTAAGCATAGACGCTTGCTTAGGCAACCCATACGGAGTCTTGATAACTACTTGTTTCTTGTCACAAACAATCTGGGCTTGGTTATGAGATAACCAATCCATGCCTATCACTATGTCGAAACCAGCTAATTTCAAAGGAAGCAAGGACAATGGAAAAGAGTGGTTCCTAATGGATATAAAACATCCATCTAACATAGTTGAGGCGGTTTCTATGGTACCATCGGCCAATTCTACTTCATACTTTATGCTCAGGGTTTTAACAGGCAGATTTAATAACTTACAAAACTTATTATCAACGAATGACTTATCTGCACCTGAATCAAATAATACCCTTGCATAAACATCATTTATAAGGAAGGTACCTGTTATCACGTTGTCATCTTGAACTGCTTCCCGTGCATTCATTTGAAAGACCCTAGCATTGGTCTTCTTACCTTCCTCAGGTTTCTTAGCATATTTTGGGCAGTTGGACTTGATGTGCCCCTTCTCGTTACAGTTGTAACAAGTTGCATCCTTAATCTTCTTACAATCCAATGTATTATGCTCACTAGACTTACATATCCCACAAGCTCTTGGCTGCGATTGGGACTTTGATTCATATCTGCACTTTCCCAGATGGCGTTTCTTGCAGGTCTTGCATTTGGGCTTTTCACCCGACTGTTGGTCATCTTTCTTGAACCCTGAACTCTTTTTGTGGTCAGAGTTCCCCTTGTGCTTCTTGTCTGAACGGTGTGAGTTATCATCCTCACGCTTCCTCTTCCCAGATCAGAATTTCTAAGCGATCTCTGCCTGACCGCATCAAGGGTAAGAGATAGTGACAAATCAGCTACAGACCTAAAGGTAGTCGGTCGAGACGCTTTCACAGTAGCTTTGATCTCTGGGGCTAAACCCCCAATGAAACGGGCTATAGGTTTTGGTTCCGGCGTCACTAAGTAAGGAACTAATCGAGACATGGTATTAAAACTCGTAAGATATGACTGACAGTCCAAATTTTTCATAACTAATGTCAGGAAGTCAGTGTCGATCTTCTCAACTTCATGTTGAGGACAGAAAGTATCCTTGATTAAAGCAACAAACTGATCCCAAGTCATGTTATATAACGGGATCTTTCCAGTAGCTTGGATCAATGACCTCCACCAAGCTAGGGCTTCACCTTTAAATGACTGAGACACAAACTTCACAATATCCCTCTCAACGCAACCACTGATATCAACCGCAATATCCATCTCGTCTAGCCACATCATACAATCAATGGCTCCTTTTTCCCCAGTGAAATCCCTGGGCTTACAGGATGCAAAATACTTATAGGAGCAGGTCTTTGTACGTGGCCCTTGATCGAATACAAACTTCTTAGACGGAACACTATGCCGATTTGAGGAGTGTTGAGCATCATCCTTCTTTGACTCACGAGGTCTAGAGGGTGGCTTACTATGAGCCTCAGAGTGAGCCTTAGGGTGTGATTTGGAATGGGGTACTGATAAGGTTTTGCTATGTGTACAACTGGATTCCCTAAGTTGCTTATCCACTGCTTTAGCAACAGCATTATCAATCAATGCTCGAAGTTCCTCCCCAGTTATGTTGATCCTGGCAGTGTCATGGTTTTTCCAGTGGGTGACTGTTGACTTCTTCAGACTCTGCCATGTAGCTTGATTACTACATAAAATGATGACAATGATTTATTCAGAGGTTATTTATGGGATCATCCCTTTGCTGATTCATTAACCACGGCAATTATAATCCATATTTGGTTAATTTATTAAACATATTTATTTAGTATTTTCATTATAATTTATCCTATATTATAATCATTAAAAGTATTAAGGTGGCACAAAAGGCCTAGTCACAAGGACAGTTTTAAATTATAAACCATGATTTCAGAGAATCGAGGTACTAAGGTTTGAACGTAGTTCATTACCTTTTATCGACAGGGAGTCGTAGACTACAACTGTCCTTTGTCTTATATGACAATGAGTATGGCCCGTAGACACTACATCATCAATGGATGTTTGTTATATGATCATCTTAATTGATGATTTGAACCCATGATTTATGGATCATTAGGTTAGATTAGGAATCTGGAAGAATGCAATATAAGGATGACATGTGTGATTTCAACAAATCACATCTGCTAGGAGTGTTAACATGTTTTCAAATGCTAACAAGGATTTTGAATCTTACAAGGAACTACCATCATGGCCCTGTCTTAAAATGACACATGGCTCGCCTTCAAGATTTTCTTTTAATATAAAAAGGCAGATCAATATTAAATTGGAATGATATATTTTGAATTTATTTATTTCATATATATTATATTTATGCATATAATGACAAAAATGAAATTTAAATTATAACATGCCACTAAAATTTAAAAGAGTACATAATTGCCCTAAACGGGACTTTAACAGAAATAACTTGCCCACGCAGGGGCTAAACTGAAAATACAAGTCGTCGCAGGGACTGAATACATAAATAGATGTCGACGCAGAGACTTGATTGAAACAAGGAAATTACAATACAAATAAATAAATAAGGAATCTTCAAAAATCCCTTTTCTTCTTTCCCTTGATTAGATTCGCCAGACCCTTGAGGAATCCCCGATGGTTCCTACGTTCCTCTTGAACCTCCCGTTCCACCTGGCTCAACCTTTGTAGAATCTCCTGTTACTGTTGGGGCTGAATCAGTGGCGGCTGTGGCGGCTGCTGCTGCGGAGGTTGAGGAGGTGGTGGGTATTGATACCCATAAGGTGGGTACCCGGTTTGGTAGGAGGATGCGTAAGGCCCTTCAGGATGATGAGCATTGTAGTTGGCTGCTACTAGGTATGGGTCAACATCGGGGGCATTGTAGTAGTTGTACCCCGGGGTAGGCAGGCTGTTCAAAAGGGTTATATGCCACTGTACTGGCGTATGAAGGAATTGGGTTGTCATAACCCACTGGTGGTGGTGCGACTGGCGCAGAGTCCACCTCGGAAATGGGGTTTGAAGGCCCACCCTTTTGTGGGTCTTCGTATAGTGGCGGGTAGTGACTGCCACTTGAATGTTGAGGGGTGCTGAAATGGAAGTCCCCTCCTCGCACGGACATCCGTGCACCTGTTCTTCTTTGCCTCGGTGGCTCCGGAGGCAGTTGCTGCTCTAGCGGTGGTGGTGGCGGTGGCGTGACCGCCACAAAACGCGAATCCTCAAAAGGATCCTGCTGCTGCTGAGACTGATTGTAGGAGGGAGTAAACACCCAGTTCTATTGGGCAAATCTTGCCTCGTAGCTGTCTGGACCACAATAAGGTGATCCATGAAAGGACGACCCATCCGAAATCTCGATGGGATGAGTAGGTGTCCTAGATGGTGGTTCAGCGGGATCAGGGTCATCATCCATATCCATCCCCTGAGCTTCAGCGAAATGGTCTTTAGGGCCCAATGGGTTATGACCCATTGGTTCTTCACTCTGGTTTGTCGGGTTGAACCGGCTCTGAAAATAAGGGGTCGGGTCTTGGAAGGCCCGATATGAGGTTGACCGTCGTAATGGTAAGAAAGAGTGGAGCGAGTCTTCGGGCTCGTTCTCTGATTGCGCCCCAAAGGAATGGTGGTAAGAGGGTGATGAACTTAGCGAGACAGATCGCCTCGCGGGCTCCAAATAGGTCCTCCAGTCTTCTTGAGGATTGGTACTCATGGTAACAGACGGGGTTCGCCGGTGGGAAGGTCCGGCCTCGTGATCGTTGGGGGCGTTGAATGGCCCCTTGCCTCTTCCTCTTCCTCAGAACCTTGGCGGCATTTTTGTTGATCCTATCAAAACAAACAAAAGAACAACATAGACAATTTATCACAGTTTAAGTACACAGCGGAAGTCAAAAGATAAAAACTTTATAAACCGAATGAAAGTAATATCAATTATTACAAAAATGGTTGTAAGGGATCCACAGGCGGATCAAAGTTAAAAGGAACATTGTTCAACAGATTTATAAACATCTAAGCTTGCAAGACTCTTTATTGATGCTAGGAGTAGCCAGCCTATTCCGCCTAGTACCTGCACTTAGCCTTTTTGGAAAATACATCAGTTTACACTGGTAAATACAATTAACCGACTCATTTTGAAAATGTTTAAGAAAATTGATTTAAATGCACAAGGCACAAATATCTTTTTATAACTTGGGATAATTATTTAAAAATAAACTTGTTAAAGAATTACATGTTTATTATACGTTCAGTAGCCCGGGTTGAATATCGGGTTAAAGATTAATAGACACACCACATAATATATCCCACGGCGAATTATTCTCGAACATGTGGGTACATTATTTTACATACGCACCAGCAGGTGTATGCCTACACCCCTTGCTTAAGTCGTGGTCATTTCAATGAATGAGCCGAGGATATCCAGGACATGGTCATTAACCCCCCAAAGGCTTAGAATAAACAAAACAGATTAAATGGGTTATTTCAATAATTTAACCTTCATACGATTAAAAATTCAATACCCGACCAAGCGGTATTTTATATACCGTACCCCAAGCTCGTATAAGGGAAAATAAGTTAAAAGTATTTACCTGAGCAAATTATACAAATTTATCCCAGCCGTACAAATCAGCAAATGCAAGTATCTTTTACTGGGCTTCTAAATCTGGAACGAAGGTTTTAATTAACCTATTAGACTCCTAACGGGTCTTATTTAAGTTTAAACTTAGACCGGTTAGTTTTAAGGAAAGGTATACGGTTCAAAACGTAAGATTAAGTGAAGACCGGATTAGAATGTGATTTAGACCCGACAAGTTTGAAGACTTGTATAATATGGGTAAACTAAATACATTCTGGATTTTGAAGTGAAAATGATAAGGTTTGACCCGTTTCGATTAATTTATACAAACTTGTTACATAAACCGTACCGAATGCGATAAATGCATAACGGGTAACCAAATGAGTCATGAACAGGTTTCCGAAGTTAATATGCCTTAAATAGGTTATGATATCAGTCAGATACCTTCCATTATGCCCAAAACGAATTTAAAATCAATTTATGCCCCGTAGGGGTATTTTGGTCATTTTAAAGCTTATAAAAGAGATTAAATAACAACCTGAGGTTCGGGTCTGAATTGATCAGTAGAAATAATTATTTTTGTAAGTCATAACAGTAGGATATTGCATATATGTGAAATTTATCGTTTATAACCAAACTATGCACCGTAGGGGCATTTTGGTAATTTCACATAAGCTTTAAAGGTCAAAACTAGAAATCTGAGTTCAAAAATTTTGCTTACTGTTAAAGTATAAAAATTTACTTAAAACGCCAGTAGGTATTAAGTCTTATATGTCAAAAATAGTTTTAATCCATACTATGCGTTTAAAACGCGTAAAAAGTCGTTTTTTAAGTGATTTTCGGGTTATAATAGGAAATCTGAGTTTTTGGTCAGTTTATAAAGCTCAAAAAATTTTATTTATCATATGAAATCAGTAGCAAAAAGTTTGGTATCAAAAATTTATGTAACAGTCATTTTATTAGCAAAAAGGGTATAACTGGCAATTACCGAATCAAAGTAAGAACCTTATGCTATGATCAGTTTAAAAATAAATAAAAATATTCAAAAATCCCAAAATATTATATTACATCAGTGACAAAAAGGTTTTGTGTCAAAATTTGGGTTTAGATAGGCTTTATGCTAATTATGCCGTTTAATTAATAAAAAGCTTTCAAATTACGCTATTGAGCATAACTCCTAATCTAGACCTCAAAGTGGTGTCAAATTTTTAGGACATGTTTATAAATCAGTAACAAAGGTTTTTGTCCTTTCACATTTCCAAAAATCTCATTTTAAGGTCAAAAGGGCATAATGGTCAACATTTAAGCAATTAACGAAAACATGCATATGAATCGGATTAATTAGGAACCAAGTTGTATAACCTCAGAGAGTTATACTAACCTATAACCTGGTCCTAATGGAACTCTAAGACATTTCTAAAACAATCTAAATCGGGTCAGAACTGAAAGTCAAAGCAAAAGTCTACTTTTGCGACTTTCGGTTCCGAACCGAGCCTAGACTCGAAATTGTCGGGTTGAACATGCTTAGACATGTTCTTACATTAATTACCAAGTTATACAAGTATTAAAACAGGTTTCATAGCTTCTACATTGTTAATTATGAGTTTATTTGCAAATTAGCTTTCTGTTGACTTTTTATAATTAAGTTTGACCCGACAATTGACCTAGTTAGAGTGGAAATCTGAGGGTGCCCTTTTAAGGGTTTATTACCCACATAATTACCAACTCATAGCCACTTTCAATTCGAAAAATGACTGGACCGTTAGTGATTAATCATTAAGTCAAAGCTTAATTACGATAAGTTTGACTTTTTTTCATTAAGCTTAATAAAACTGAACTTAAGGGGTTAAGGACACTTACAATGGTCCTTAGCACGAATTTGAAACTTAAGGAAGCTTGCTTGAGGTCCAGAGAGCTCCAGAGAAGATTTAGAAATGAGTTTGAAATGAACAAGTGAATTGTTGCAACAGAGAGCTCATTATATAGTGACTTAGATTGCATAAGTTCATTCCAACAAGGTCTACAAGTGTTCCCTGATCATCCCAGGTGTCTGCTATGCATGAAAAACCATTGGAGCATCCCCTGGAATCGAAAACAAGGCTTCTAAGGCGGTGGAACAGGCTGAACAGGCATCTGTCCAAGAATTCTGTCACTGGCACTTTTAGGCGGGCCGCGTAAGATCCCTTAGAGGGTCTACGTGGGTCGCGTGAAGGTTGATCTCCGGTCAACAAGTTTCAAATGTTACAATTTTGGTCCCTGGTCCTTTAAAACATGTTTTAACTTTCATTTATTGCACTTTTAACCCCCAAACTTGACTTTTAAGGACCCTAAGTCATAAACAAACTTCGTTAAGCTCCCGGTTAGTTACACGATCACCGAATAAGTCCTGAATTTCAACGTTGACGCTTTTAACCCCTTATTTACGAATGTTAGCATATTTTCCTCATACGACATCGAAACCTTGTGAAATTTTTATCACTTATTCTCGTGAGCATAATTAATCGTTACAAAGCTTCAGGTTCGTTAAAAGGACACTCAGAGGTATAAATTAAACATGTTGACACATTTAACCCTTGCGGCCTGTAAACTTTCACTTTCTTTCCACAAACGGTTTCGTATGATTCATAATTCATTCGTTTAAAGGTATAAACATCGTGTAAGGTTGTTGAAAGATAAAATTATCAAACGTTGACACTTTGAATCCTTCTACACGCATACTTTCTTTGTTTGTCAACTTTAGTCCCTCGTAATCACTTTGTTACTCGTTTAATGTCCATGACACGTGTCGATATTATATTGGACATGATTTTACGAGGTGTTACAGCAATATTGATTTATTTTTGGTGTTTAAGATTTTTTGGCGTTATTCAAATCGTATGCCATTGGAACCCCAAGGGGGGGTCAGAATTTCCCTATGAATGGCTTCATCCATACTGAGTATGGCCAGGACTTTTTAGGATGACGCCGCATTGTTTGTTCTTAGATTCAAAGGCGTTTTAGACAAGATAGCCCATTTTCTATTATTTTTTATATACATTTTGGCGTTTTGTGGTATCTTGGTGTTTTACAATCGAAAGATTATATTACAACCATAGGGAAAAAATAGATGCGAAAAAAAAAATCCTAATCGGATCTCTCTTCACAATCTTCACTGTCATCAGTCTATCTATTCACAATCTTCACCAGATATATGGCGTTTTATGTAAAACTTAATAAACCCATCGATTTGATTATTTTTGTCTGCTCGTCTGTTGAAGCGGCTTTTGTGGATGTTTTTTGGGGATATAGATCTTTGAAGATGAAGATGAAGTTGAAGAACCAAACGAAAAACCCACCCACACGTCATCCAAACCTTCTTCAAGAACAAAGAACACAAAATGACATTGACTGTTATCAGTATCTTTTTCTTGAATTTTTGTCCATCTCATGCAGCAAAATCCATTTAGTGAAAACTTCATGAAGAACAATACTGAATCTCCAAGAAAGCATATTAGCCATTTTGATTTTTTTTTAATTTTTTGGCGTTTTACAATGAGTGGTATTTGGTAGTATTGGCGTTTGTTTTTTTGTTTGATCAAAATGGAAGTTGCTGATTGGTATCATTTTATAGGATGCCATTTTGGCGCGTAGGTTAGGCGGTGCATTATTATAATAAAGTATTCGTCGTTTTCAGTTACTGTTTGTAATTATTGTTTTTGATAAGCTTTATCTCTGAAGTCAGTAACACGTCCCATCTTTCAAGTTTGGCGTCTTAGTTTTACTGTTTGTAGTTACTGTTTTTAGTTACCATTTCAAGTTTGGTTTTTAATTTTTTATTGGTTTTTTATAATACTTGTCCAAAGTAATATTATAATAGCTTGGGAGTTTTTGGGGCGTTTTATGGCAATATGGCGTTTTGACAAACATTTGTCTGTATGGCGTTTTTATTATAAATGGCATTGTTATTTATATAACAATCAACTGAAAAAGAAAAATAGAAAAAAAAATATAAACAATTGATCTTCCAAATATTCAGTGTCAGCAGTCTCTTTGTTCTTTTGAAGTATCTTCACTGACTGTTTTGACTTTCGTATGATTTATTTTAATTTTTATTCATCTTCAGTCTCTTTTTCTTGAAGATTTGTCCATCTCATGCAGCAAAATTTTATTGAGCTAACATTCCATTCGGCGAAACTTTCCCCCGTAAGAAGAATATTGAATTTTGGCGTTTTACCGATAAAAAGAACGCCACCAAATAAAAGCACTTTTAAAGCTCAAAATTTGATCATGCTAAGATCAATAATGTTTTGCTATATGAGATGGACAACATTGTTAATCTTCGGTTAAGAAAGATAACTGGCAATGTTGTCCACCCAATACAGCTAAACTTTATTGATAACAAACTCAATAATGTTTTTGTATATTTTGGCGTTATAAATTGGATGGAAGTTGATGATAAGCCAATAAGATTTTACTCAATGAAATGGACAATATCCTCATTTAAGGATTTTGTCCATTACATTGATCGAAAGCTTACAGACAACCAAACTGAATTTCAAATAAACGTTTTGGTTTAGAGAGATATTTGATGTTTGGGTTTTTTGGCGTTTCTAAGTCGAATGGTATATATTAAATATGGCGTTTGGGGTTTTGTATCTGTTTTTAATTGAATGTCTGAGATGTTGTATATATAGGATTTTTTTGGTGGTTTTTTTAGGCGGGATTTTATTATAATTAAGTTTGGTGTTTTATATCTAACGGCATTTTTTAGTTAGAATAGTGTGTGTTATTTTGTATGGCGTTTTATTTCATGATATGGCGTTTTGTGTGGAGAAGTCAAAAGACCCTTTTACCCTTAATGAAGCGCGCCCACGTAATAAAATTGATGTTATTTACGGAAACGCCCCCGCGCAATCTAGTCCATGGATTGTTTTGATCGGACGATCCATAAGCGTTCTCACCGTTCTCACACTTTTCACCGTTTTCTCTAAATCCCGACCCTATATATATATATAGGGTCGGGATTTAGAGAAAACGGTGAAAAGTGTGAGAACGGTGAGAACGCTTATGGATCGTCCGATCAAAACAATCCATGGACTAGATTGCGCGGGGGCGTTTCCGTAAATAACATCAATTTTATTACGTGGGCGCGCTTCATTAAGGGTAAAAGGGTCTTTTACCGCTCAGATTTAAAACGCCATCAAATGATAAAACGCCATACAAAAAACAAAACGCCATTAAAAACAAAACGCCAAAAAATAAAAATAAAACGCGTTGAATATTACAGGAAGATGAAACAACATAAATAACTGAATTTCAGTTATTAACATTATATTACAAGAAATTCCCTCCTAAATTACGCGCCAAAAACATCATTATATAAACAAACGTAAAAAACAGAGCTTCCATAATCACTTCAATCTATCCATTTTCTGCAAAAAACATCTTTAACCAAAAACGCCAACTTAAACAAAACACCAAAAATGGCAACAATCGTTTCGTGGAGATACACTCTGGGAATCAGGCGATACGTCCTCCATTTTGACAACAGAAGGAGGGTGTATGTTAAGACGGTCAAGGCAATTCTGAAAATGGAAGAAGAGATATAGAGGAAAATCTTATCCGTTGGCATCGCTCTAGACAACGAATGCCATGAAACACATATGCTTATGAAAGCATTAACCAGCAAATTTGGACCAGTCAAAGGAGATGTGAAGCCAGACCCTATCATGACATCATGGCGTTTTGATGATGAAACAAACATGGTGACAGTTACATACGACAGCGGAGAGGAGGAAGTCTACTGGCTAGAGAACATCATGACAAAGCAGCGACTGGGATTCATGGAGGAATTGCATAACGCCACTTGTACCAACACAGAAATAGACTCAAAATTGGAGTTAATGCAAGACATGTTCAGGTGGAGGCTTCAGAATCTTCAGGAACAAGAAGCTGATGAAGGTGAACGCGATGACATAGATGAAGATCAAGATGAAGACTCCGGGGAGGAAGAAGATGACACAAGTGATGGATACTATTCAGATAAAGTACCTTCTGACGAAGGATTTTAAATTTTTTTCCTCTTTTTTTTTCTTCTATATAATCTTCTTTTTTTTAAGATAATTAAATGATATATTTCTATCTTTATTAGCAAAACGCCAAAATAATACTAAAAATGGTTAACCCTAACAAAACACAAAAAATATTTTTCCTGCTTAATATTTTATTTAATCCGTTATTGTATTTTGTCATGTTGGTCTGCATAAGGCCATTTAAAAAAAAACGCCAAACTTAGAAGATGAGACGTCTATAACCTATAAAACTGACAAAAGCTGATCAACACAGTAAATAGAAAAAACAGTAACTGAAAAGACATTTACTTTATTACTATCATTTGTTACAAATAAAAAGTCCCGCCTAAACTACGCGCCAAAAAACTCCTATAAGAGAGGGGTCTATACACAATGAAATTAATCACACCCAGAAAAAAACAAAAACGCCATATCCTCTAGAAACCACTAAGTTTAAAACGCCACAGATGTCAAAGCTTTCACTGAAATGGATCCTTTTTCTGAGGAGGTTAACTCAATAATATTTTGCTGGATGAGATGGACAAATATTCAAGAAAAAAAGACTGATGACAGTGATATGCCATCATGTGAGCTTTGTTCTTGATGATTATAGGCATGGAAGAAAGGGTTCAACACAACTGTAAAATGTTATTTTGGACTCCATTATTACAAATAGTATCAAGCAAGAGTTGATCTTCAATGACATGCCACCAAACAAGAATATCACACCAAAAAACAGGATGCCACTAAGCAGCTTCTTCTGAAAAAGACGGGGTTTATGTAGGAAAGTTGGCATCTAGCTAAAGTATTCAAAAAATGTTCAAAACGCCAAAACAAATTCAAGAAGATAGAGGCTGATGACAGTGAAGATTCGGAAGCGAAATTATATTACCATTTTTTATTATTTTTGTTTTCATTTTATATTGTTTTCATATCAAGTTATATGTTGTTTTGTTATCTAATTCTCTATAAATAAAATACATTATTATATAAAACGCCAAAAACTATAAACTCCAAAACGCTAGAAGTATGAAAACTGGGAGAACAGCTGCTGGCAAAACACCTTGTAAAGGGTATTAAACGCCAAAAAATTCACTAAACGCCAAAAAAAATTGGTCTTATTGTAATCTTATGCAAATAATAGTGACTCGTAGTGAATTATTTTACAAAACGCCATAACGCCAAAAAAATTAACCAGAAAACGCTATAACGCCTAAAAATTATATATGTGACACAAAAAAAATTAATTCAACGCCAAAAAGTTTAAAAAATACAATTAACGCCAAAAAAAACTTAGACGCCATAAAACATTATACCGCGTTGGGAAATAAAAAGAAGAATGAAAAGACAAAAAAGCCCCTCCGTCCTTCTCTATGCTGCAGGACACGTGTTGGGCCAGGATACGTTCTCACCGTTCTCACAGTTTCTACCGTTTTCTCCTGATCCCGTTTCTATATATATATAGGATAAGGATCATGTGAGAAGTAGTAGGCTATTTGAGAAACTTGAGAAGCATTCTGGACCACACATTTTCCCTAAGCAAAAAAATGCAAAAAAAATGTAAAAAATTGCAAAAAAAAAAAAAATTTCTTTTTGGAAAAATCGCAGCTTTTTCTTTAAGGATTTAATTTTTTATTTTTTATAAAAAAAAATTTTTTTTTTGGGATTTATACATATGTGTATATTGTTAATCTTCTAACTATACATATATGTATATTGTCAATTATACATATATGTATATACATGTTTAAAGTTGAAAAATAAGTGTTATTTAGGGTTTAGCATTAGGGTTTAGCTTTATGGTTTAGGGTTTAGCTTTAGGGTTTAGCATTAGCGTTTAGTAATAGTATTTAGGGTTTAGCATTAGGGTTTAGCTTTAACTTTTGGGTTTAGCTAGGGGACCGCTAAAATGAGAACCACCTCGAGTTGTAAGAACCGTGAGAACTACACCGTACGGGGCGAGGTGGACCAAATTTTTTTTCATAAACGTAGATGCGTGTATTATAAACACATTTGTAAAAAAAATTAAAAAAAAAATGTCGTGTGTGTAGTTTTGAGCACCAGAAGTTTGTGTTTACGGGTACCGTAAATCTTACCGGAAAATTTACGGTATCCGTAAACACACACTTGTGGTGCTCAAAAACTTTTTTTTTTTAATTTTTTTTACAAATATGTTTATAATACACGCATCTACGTTTGTGAAAAAAAAATTGGTCCACCTCGCCCCGTACGGTGTAGTTCTCACGGTTCTTACAACTCGAGGTGGTTCTCATTTTAGCGTATATATATATATACACACATATATATATATCGGAATCAATAGCGTAAAACAAATTTTGTGAATCCGGAACATATATGGGTTCACAAGTTAGAAATGTGGGCAAATGTTTTACGAACCCTTAGGAAAAAGTTTCGTGCGAAACAGATAAGTATTCGGAAAGTTACGCAATATTTCATAAAAAGGGCAAGTTTGAAAAAGCTGCAGATCAGCTCAACCATAACCTACGGTTGGAAATCGTAGGTTACGGTTGACATTTTCTGCCAAAAAATTTTAAGTGTGTCGTAAGCTACGACACATCAGCCGTAGCATATGGCGGGTTCCTCCAAAACTGATTTTGTTTGTTTGTTTGATATTTTTGGGTTATAAATCTATGTTTAAGCACCATATAACTAACATAGGAGTTGTTATTGGTGTATAGGTGATAGCTAGGACCTTACGGATGATGATCAAGCATATGGACGAACCGAAAAGAACTGAAGTTCAAGCTTCCGCTTAGTTTCTTTTTTTTACAAACCGAATCATATATAAACTTTGTAAGAGTTTTATATTTTATGAACGTATTAACGTGCTAAAGTGTTTAAGTGTTTTAAACACTTATGGATTTTTATTAAACCTGAAACATTGTATGAAAGTCTATTTGCATTATTTGTATAAAATGCAAAAGTTTTTATAAATTCTCAGTTGTATAAGTATGGGTCTTACAAATACCACCAGATCTTCTAATTGACAACACATCTGACCCAATTTCTATCCTAATTGATTTTGTTTATCCGTCAATCTTGGACAACTTCAATGATCGTAATTACTTTAGCGATAGGGCTATTCTTGCGCCTAAGAATGTGTTGTGCATGAGATTAATGACAGATTGTTGTTGCTATTCATAGGTGAAGAAAAAAAGTACCTTAGTTCTGACAGTCTTTGCCCGACTGAAGATGCAAATCCTATACAACAAAGAATATAGTCACCGGATGTGCTCAACGGTCTTAAAGTATCTGGCTTATCAAATCATAGGTTAGTGCTTAAAGTCGGTGTTCCGATAATGCTATTACGAAATATTGACCAACAAAATGGTTTGTGCAACGGTACAAGGTTAAAGGTTACAAAACTGTCAGCCGTGTAATTGAAGCGGAGATAATTTAAGGTGGAAATATTGATACTCGCACATTCGTACCTAGAATTAATTTAATTCCTTCGGATAGAAAGATTCCTTTTGCGTTTCAAAGGAGACAATTTCCAATAGCTATATGTTTTGCGATGAAGATTAACAAAAGCCAGGGCCAGATACTATCAAAAGTTGGTTTGTACTTGAGACACCCAATTTTCACACATGGTCAACTGTACGTAGCTTTATCAAGGGTTAAACACGAGATGTAGTGAAGCTACTAGTACTTGACAACGAAGGCAAACCTACAAATAAAACAACTAATATTGTATATAAAGAGATCTTCAATGAGTTGTGAATTTTTATGGTATTCATGTATTTCAATTATTTTCTTAACTTTGTATCATTTCTGTTAATATTTGAATGCACATATATTTAAAATATTTACGTCGACATTGCTAAAGTATAATTTTTTTTAGCCATCCGTGTATGACACGGGTACTTAGTTAATATTAATTTAATATATTATAATATACAGAAACTTCTTTTACCAATGACTTTCGATAACTAATACAGTAATATCACTAATATAGTAATATACTAGGACTGGGAGAGTTGAACACGCGTTAACCCGACGATAGTCAAGCACTCCGCAAGCCAGAAGAAGAACTGGTCAGCCTTTGGTGGTGCCTATACAACATACATACGTGTATATATATAATATCTTCTTCAAAAGCAGTTAATTAACATCATAAAATGGATGCAGCAACGACAATGGATCATGGTGGTGGCTGCATAATAATCAAGCTAAGGATTTTTGTGGTGGTATTGCTGCTGATGATGACCACCGTAGCTCATGCTCAGGGTACCACTGACCCAGCCGAAGGTGTCTTTTTTTCTTTATAACTATGTGCGGTCCTTTTTTTTTTTTTGTAAAAAGAAAGTGTCTTTTCGTAATTAGTTGAAAGTATAGGGTTATATTTCACAATTATGGAGATGCCAGACGTTTATTTTGGCGGTAATTCTATATATAACATTCAATTGTGGGGAATGGTGTTCAGTGGCGGACTCAGAAATTATTTGCTGGTGGTGCGGATGAGGTGTTCAATCATATTTTTAAGAGGTGCGGTTGGTTTTTTTTGCCTAAAATATACACTAAATTTTTTTTTTCAAGGGGTGCGGCCGCCCATCCTGACCAAAGGGTAGGTCCGCCCCTAATGGTGTTGTGACACTTTCCAATTACATCGATATCGATGGGAACAGTGTCAGGTACACTTTCTAATTGGTCTAACCAAATTACGATTTTGTCTCGTTTAAATTTATAGTTTTGCCATTAGTTTTGTTTTTCTCCCTTGCAACCAAATTGCTATTTTGACCTCAGTTCAAATTTACAGCTTTGCTATCGTTTTTATATTTATTTTCCCAGTCAAATTACTATTTTGCCTCAAATGAAAAATTACACTAATGCGATCGTTTTTTTTTTTTTTGACAAAACTATGGTAGTGTTCTGTTTTAATTCGTTGACTTGGAGTAATTTTTTATTCATGTTAGGCGGCTGTTTGGCACACGGTCATTTATCTTGAAAAGTTACAATTTTGCGTAAAGTTTAAAATTATAGTCTTTCAATCGTTTTAATTTTTTTTAAGTAGTGAATAAGTAAACGATAATTTGATTACATAGGATAATCAGAAAACAATGATTTGATTACATAGGAAAATAAGGAAAGAATTGGGGAATTTAAAAAAAAAAGTGGGTCACAACCCACATGTAATGGATCATGCTAGGTTAATATAAATAGCGGATAAAATACAATGCTCTAGACCCAGCGTCAACAATTTGATAGGAAACCCACAGTCCAAAGACCTAACCTCTTACTCACACATAACATCTTGTCACGAACAAGACTTTAACCGACGACCTCCCTAGAAAGGTCATCCGGATTCCGGATACCCTAACTAACGCTAGAAAAAAAGAAGTAAATTGGTGATCGGTAATCCGCAACATCCCTGGGAAACAAATTCCAATTTCTTTTCTTTTAAAAAAGAGTTGATTACTGTTTTCGTCCATGTGGTTTGTCAAAAATCACTATTTCAGTCCATTAGTTTAAAAATTGCGATTTCAGTCCCTGTGGTTTCACTTTCGTAACGATTTCAGTCCTTGTGGTTTCACGTTCGTAACCATTTCCGTCTATTATTCTGTTAAGTACAGGGACTGGAATGGTTACGAGGTGGACTGAAATGGTTACGAAAGTAAAACCATAGGGACTGAAATCGTAATTTTTAAACTAATGGACTGAAATAAAATAGTGACAACTCTTTAAAGAGTTAATTACTGTTTTCGTCCCTGAGGTTTGTCAAAAATAACGGTTTCAGTCCATTAGTTTAAAAATTGTGATTTCAGTCCATTAGTTTCATTTTCGTAAACATTTCAGTCCACTTTTCAAACAACGTTTGTTTTATGCAGTTAATGGAAGCACGTGCTTGTCACGTGATGGGCAATTTGGTCATTTCCATTAACTGGGTTTGGATGAATAAGGGGTAGGTGGTGTTTAATACAACTGGGTTTGTGAGAATTGGAATGGAAATGACCAAATTGCCCATCACGTGACAAGCACGTGCTTCCATTAACTGCATAAAACAAACGCCGTTTGAAAAGTGGACTGAAATGGTTACGAAAATGAAACTAATGGACTGAAATCGCAATTTTTAAACTAATGGACTGAAACCGTTATTTTTGACAAACCTCAGGGACGAAAACAGTAATTAACTCCTCTTTAAAAAATTTCAGTTGAAGTCTGAAAACGCACACTAAGACAAAAATGGTCAAACTCTGGGCTTGCCGGCGTATTATTTAAACTCCATTCCACATGCAGCTTTCATCTTTAATATTTTTTATTTATATATAAAACCGTTCTTTTACTAAAAATAACAACTAAAATATATACTAGGACTGGGGGAAGGATCCACTAAAAAGTGGATTTTGCCTAAGTAGCCTAAGAAAGAATCTTAACCATTCATTTTTCAAATTAATGGTTAAGATGAAATGGTAGGAGAAAGGAGGAGTGCAAGGGTATCTTGAGAAAATTCTATTTATGGACTTTCTCTCTCCACATGCAAGTCACATGCATATTCCACCCTCATTTTTTAAACGTTGATAACTTTTTTATACGACATTATTTTTTCATAAAAATTTCACCGTAAAATCGAGCGTCTTTTTATCTTTAATTTGAGTACCATATTGCTATATAAAATATGAAGACTAAAAAAACCCACTTAAATGTGTTGTATTTCTATGTTATATAACATTTTTTGTGCTGAATTTTTGTACTATATTTTTGTGCTGAATTTTTTTGTCTTAAATTTTTTTTTCCTCAATTTTTTGTGCTAGATTTTTTCGTACTACATTTTTTGCTAAATTTTTTCGTGCTATATTTCTTTGTACTAGATTTTTTTGTGCTATATTTTTTTGTACTACATTTTTTGTGCTAGATTTTTTGTGCTAGATTTTTTTGTACTAGATTTTTTTTGTTTATATTTTTTAAAAACAAAAGGGGTGCCACATGTCATTTTCACTCCTATTTATAAGGACCAAAATGCCCTTCATTCCTACTTATTAGGAGTGCCACATGTCATCATCACAATCCTTCTTAGGCTACTTAGGCAAAATCCACTTTTTAGTGGATCCTTCCCCACCAGGACTGATCATGGGAGTTTAATCACGATAGCAGTCAAGCACTCAGCAGCAGCCAGAAGAAGAAGATCTAACGGGTCAGCCCTTGGTGGTGCCTATACAACAACATACATACATAAGTCTATATATAATATTATAATAATAATATACTTCGAATTATCATCTTGTTCAGAAGCAGAAGCAGTTAATAATATCCTAAAATGGATGTGGTGGCTGCGGAATCGAGTTACGGTGGTGGTTGTGGCGGTGGCTGATGATCATGACCACCGTAGCTCATGCTCAGAGTACCACCGACCCAACCGAAGGTAGGGGTGTTCAAAAAGTTCACGGCTCGAGGCTCGCTCGATAAAAACTTGAAAAGGCTCAGCTCAAAGAAAAAACCCATTTTGTTTTCGAGCAGAGCCGGCTTGTTTTGTAATCGAGCCGAGCTTGAGCCAGGGTTTTCGACTCGTGGCTTGACTTGTGGCTCGACTCAAGGACTATTATGTATATGTATGTGTGTATATATATATTTAGAAATGTGTGTGAATTTTTTATATTTTTGTTTTTTTTTTATTTTTATCAATATTTTAATATAAAGTAAAAAAAAATAACGAGCCAGCTCGGCTGGGCTCGAGCTTTCTCGAAGTTTTTACAAGCCGAGCTCTCGACTTTTCAGCTCAAAAAATATAAACGAGCCGAGAAGAGCTAACTCGTTTAAGTTCGAGCTCTAGCCCAACCTGGCCCGAGTAGGCTCGATTACAGCCCTAGCCGAACCCCAAAGGTCTCTCTTCTTTATAGTTATGTGCAATCCTTTATTTAGGTTCGTATTTGCGTGGTTAACGTTATTGTAATTCGTGTGCTTTGGTTTATAGTTATAAGAGTCGAGCGAGTTTATTCAATGTGTTTTGGTGTTTCTTTTCTAAACGACATGGGCCTTTAATCTTGGTGTTGCAGCGGGAGTCATAAATGAAATGTTCAGCCAATGGGGGATACCGGAAACTTCAGGAACACAGATGGGATGGAACCTTAGCGGAGAACCATGCAGTGGTACCGCGGTCGAACAAGTTGACTTCGAATCCCCTTCGTTCAACCCCGCCCTCAAATGTGACTGTAATTTCCCCAATTCCACCTGCCACATCACCCAAATGTCAGTGCTTGTTTTTGTTCTTCCCCCTATATATATCTTAATGAACTTCAGGCAAAATAAAATTGAACTTTGTAAGGAGGACACCAGTTTATTTTTCAACTAAGTTAGAAACCCGTGTATTACGCAGACCGAATAAAAGAAATACTAAATAGTTAGTAATAAAGATCTATGAATTAAATAGTTGATGATTGGACTGCATAGGAAAATAAGGAAACACTTGAGGACATAAATATTTTATATAAACATACATTTGCTTTACATATTTTTAATGAACAATTGAACATGATCTCTTGTATGATCTTTTGACATTCATTTCTTTGCCTTAAATCCTCAGAAAAGTTATTGGCATGAACGCTGCTGGTCCGATCCCTGAAGGACTCTGGACTTTGACTTACCTTATCAATCTGTATGTCTGCAGCTATTTTTTAACTGGTGTATCATGTTTCGGTTTCTTTATTTGCAACTTATTTTGTCGCCTTTATCTATGGATATTTTGGCACACAATGTAGACGCGTTCCTCTGGCATACAACTTATTTTGTGTGTGTGTGTGTGTGTTTTGTCTACACACGGTTTAATCATCAAGTTTTTGCTACAGTAATTTGAACCAGAACTACTTGACAGGCTCCTTGTCACCATCCATTGGCAATTTAACTCGGATGCAGTGGATGTAAGCCGCCCTCTTTTATTTTCATTTATTGTTTTTTTTTATGTATCTGACATATTTAGTTAAGAATAAATCTGACATTTATAATGGTGAATTTGAATTTTCTTTAGGACTTTTGGCGCAAATGCATTGTCCGGGCCGGTTCCAGCAGAGCTAGGGCGGCTTACCGACCTTCGATCGTTGTATGTTGTTTTCTACTTTGTTTGTCTTCTTGTTTTTTCAAAAAGAAATTTCCTTTGTTTAATTCTCTGTTGATTAAAAAATAAAATGTATCTTTTATATTGCAGGGCATTTGACACAAACAATTTCAGTGGTTCCCTGCCACCAGAACTCGGAAATTTGCGAAAATTACAACAGCTGTAAGAATATTCATCATTCATGCTTCTGGTATTTTAAATGATTCCCTAATTAAGTTACTTACCGGGTTTAAACTAACTTATCGATTAACACATCCTTTTACCTCTTGAATTCCTCTTTTGGTTACCAGTGACTAAATCTGATATTTTTTCTTCAAATGTGTTCATTTTGCCAGTTACATCGATAGTTCTGGAGTTGGCGGTAAAATACCTTCTACGTTTGCTAACTTACAGAATTTGGTTACAGTGTAAGATCAATCACTTTTAATGATGCTTCAAAGTTCAAAGTAGTACTTCATCTATTCCGTAAAGTTTCAATACTTTCTTTTAAATAGTCAAGCGATCGATCGCTTAATAGACACCCTATAAAAAATTGCAATCTTCATGATTGCTGGGTGTAATTCTAACTCTTGTGCTATCAGAAGGGCTTCCGATAATGAATTCGCCGGGAGAATACCTGACTTTATAGGGAACTGGACATTGTTAGAATCCTTGTAAGTTAACCTCTATGTCATATTCATAATATTTTGTAAACGATGAAACTTTATAACCATTTGCATGATTAATGTCCCTATAGGAGATTTTTGGGCAACTCTTTTATTGGTTCCATACCTCCTTCATTTTCTAGACTCACCTCTTTGCAGGACTTGTAAGTTTGTCTAAGAACTCTTAGTTATCTTCTACACGTCTATCGTTATAATCTAACGGCTCTTTTTACATATGTTACAGGAGGATAAGTGGTTTATCTAATGGAACTCTGGACTTCATCAAGGATTTGAAGTCGTTACATGTTTTGTAAGAGAGTGTTTTGATCTTTATCAAGTCTACCTTCTTAGCGCCTTCTAAAATCCCGAAGATATGATATAAAGAGTTGCATGTCTTGCAGAGTTTTGAGGAATAACCGAATTTCTGGCACTATTCCAACCGACATCGGAGAATATCAAAATCTGACACAACTGTGAGTAATCTACATCTAGATGCTATTTTCTATTTCGATTATTAACATAGGTTTCTACTTGTCAGGGATTTGAGTTTCAACAATTTGAGTGGGGAGATTCCAAGAGATTTGTTCAACTTGAGTCAACTCTCTTTCTTGTAATATACGTAATCTCGATATATTTTATGCAATTAGTATAATAAGTATTGATGTTGGAATAAAATAATTGTGGATGGATTTTGACGTTATATGCAACATCCAAGATCTAAATGCGGATGTAACGCTTCTCAGGTTTCTTGGAAACAATAGCTTGTATGGTACCCTTCCCGCCGTAAAGAGCGCAACTCTTCGTAATCTGTAAGTGAATTATGCATTTTGCAGACTTAAGAAAGGTTTCTTGGATTTATGTTTTTATTTTCTCTAATTTATGTACGTTTTTCTTCATGTAGTGATTTTTCGTACAATGAACTATCCGGGACACTTCCTTCTTGGGTCAATGAGCCAAACTTACAAATGTAAGTGCATGATTTTGAATATCAGCATGCAATTTTGATTTTCTTTTTATTGACGTAAGAACCCCGTTAAGGAAAACTCACGGCCCACCAACTAGTGGGACCAAGTAAAGCGCAACTTACATTGAGCATAGCTTATAGAGCTAATTATTAATGTGTTCAATGTGCAGTAACTTAGTCGTAAACAACTTCACATTAGGAGATTCGGGAAACAGGTAGCGTTTGTGTTTTTTTTCTTATATTTATGTTTAATATGTCTATAAATAATTGATAATTATTAATGCCTTTTGTCTTTAGCGGTTTGCCATCAGGATTGAATTGCCTCCAAAGGAATTTCCCTTGTGGGCATGGGTCGCCAATATGTAAGCAAGATCATGAAGATTCTATTTGATGTTACAATACATTACTATCATTTCATGTTGGTTTTCACAGATAGTAGCTTTGCAATCAATTGTGGTGGTTCCGAAATCACATCGTCTAGTCAAATAGTTTACGATCAAGAAAACGAAACTCTTGGAGCGGCAACGTATTATGTGACTTCCGAAAGAAGGTGGGGAGTCAGCAATGCAGGACAGAGGGAGAACCCGGCATATACAGCCTCGCTTGCACGTCAGTTCAACAGTTTAGATTCAGCACTGTTTCAGACAGCACGAATCTCTGCTGGATCGCTAAGATACTATGGTTTAGGACTCGAGAATGGTAACTACACTGTTACCCTCCAGTTTGCTGAATTACAGATAGAAGATGGACCTACCTGGAGAAGCCTTGGAAGGCGCGTCTTTGACATATATATACAGGTCTGTTAACTGGAGTTTGTAGGAAGTTTGAAGTTGAAATTTATCCTTTGACTTCAAAAGTCAAGCAATACTTCTTTTAAACAATGTGCTAGTGAAATGGGTTGCTATTTTATTTATTTATTTATTGTTTTTTGAATGGCCAATGAAATAAAAGCCCGGCTACCCAGGGTAACCCAATGGCAAAAGGCGACTCCATGCGCTTGTGATCATAGACAGCGCTGGGTAGCCCAAGCCCACCATCTCCAATTCCGAGGAAAACCTGCCGCCCGAAGGCCCACTGCGGTAAAACTTGGTAACGGGTCAAACAGATCAAATATTAAAATTGGTGATAATGATGATTGAACGTCATCCAAAGTGGATTCTTAGTGCATACAACCTCCTAAATCGTCTTTTCAAATTAAAGCATCATTTACGATTAAAAAATGTACCTGGGCCAACTTGGCCCGGCCCAACGTGTTTTGACCCACACCAAGAGTGACCCATTTTTACCCATAACGCACCCTGCCTCACTCACTCATTTGCCACCTTTAGATGAAGTATGGTGTTATTGTTTTGCATAACTTCTATCATTAGCTTCTCAAACCGTGTTTCTTTCAGGGAAACCGGGTGTTTAAAGATTTCAATATAATAAGGGAAGCAGGTGGGGCCTCCTTTAGTCCTGTTTCAAGGCAAGCAACAGTTCGGGTTACAGATAACTATCTTGAGATTCATTTATTCTGGTCCGGAAAAGGGACTTGCTGTGTACCTACTCAAGGGGTTTTCGGACCTCTTATCTCAGCAATCAGTGCCACCCCAAGTACTAAAGTTCTTTCTTGAACTTGGTTGCTTAACTTTGAGTTCTTGTGAGTTATCAGTTACTAATCTTTACTTTTTTTGTACAGATTTCCGCCCCATTGTGAGAAACACTCCACTTTCCACAAAGAAGAATAGGAAGAATAGGACCGGTTTAATCGTTGGGATCTTGGTTCCCATTGCAGTTGTTAGCTTTCTGTCACTATTAGCTATATATATTTTTCGTAAGCGGAGCAAAAAGCAGGACACGTCTGACAGTTATGAAGGTAGTTTTTCTGGATCATTATCTTTAATATAGATGAAAAGATACCAAGGTGCACAATATTACATAAACGTTACATAAATCATTAAAAGTTCGATTATTGTTGACATTATATAATAATTGTAATCATATTTGACACATTAATTGTTTACGAAAAAATATTTTCTATGGATGAGAAGTGCTACATACTTTTTTTGCCTTGCAGAGTTTTCGGGAATGGATGCCAAACCAGATACCTTTAGTTATGGAGACCTGAGAGATGCAACCAATGATTTTAGTCCTGAAAATAAGCTTGGTGAGGGAGGATTTGGACCTGTTTACAAGGTACTTTATACTTCTCATCAACAATGCATTTTTTCTTCTTAAACTCAAACTCAAACTTAACCATAATTAGTTCTTAATATTCTTTTAATGGTAAACAGGGAACACTTGATGATGAGAGAGTAATAGCTGTTAAACAACTCTCTGTAGCATCTCACCAGGGCAAGACTCAGTTTATTGCTGAAATCGCAACAATATCGGCCGTCCAACATCGCAACCTTGTCAAATTATACGGATGCTGCATTGAAGGAGACAAACGACTTCTTGTTTATGAGTATCTTGAGAACAAGAGTCTTGATCAAGCACTATTCGGTAAGATATATATTTGGACATGAATTGTAGAGTATAAAACTATAATGCTACATTTGGGGTCTATGATGCAGGAGACAACAGGCTATCTCTTAATTGGGCCACCCGGTTTGACATATGTCTTGGGATAGCACGCGGTCTTTCATATCTGCATGAGGAATCTCGAATACGGATTATACATCGAGATGTCAAAGCTAGCAATGTTTTACTCGATTCCGATCTCAATCCTAAGATCTCAGATTTTGGTTTGGCCAAACTCTATGATGACAAGAAAACACACATGAGTACTCGTGTTGCAGGCACAATGTAAGATTTTATTTTATATGTGTGACTTTGTTGAAGTTGTGATGATTTTATATGTGTTTTGTAGTGGGTATTTGGCACCGGAGTATGCAATGCGTGGACACCTTACTGAAAAAGCTGATGTGTTTGGTTTTGGAGTTGTAGTTCTAGAGATTATTAGTGGAAGGCCTAATTCCGATTCCACTTTGGAAGATGAGAAAGCATATCTTCTTGAATGGGTATCTTTCATCTTTTTCTTCTTCATTATTCCATTTATTTTAATTTTTTAATTTTAGAATCGTTATATTAATAATTTTATCTGGTTCCTTTGGTATATGATTTAGGCATGGAACCTACATGAAGCTAATAGTGAAGTTGAGTTGGTGGATAAAGAACTGTCTGAATTTGATGAGAATGAATTAAAAAGAGTGACGAGAATCGCCCTTTTATGCACCCAAACCTCACCGATGCAAAGACCACCAATGTCCAAGGTGGTGGCAATGCTTACAGGAGACATGGAAACAAGAGCTGTGATTACTCGGCCCGGGTATTTGGTTGGTTTTGATTTTGAGGATGATACAACAACCTTTAGAAGTGATCTTCCAACTTCAGTTACAGGTCATGTGCCAAATACTAGTCACTCCACTGTTTTGCCAATCCCACTTAATAATGCTACTAGACCGATACTTCATGATGTCATTTGAGGAGGTTAGTGATAATGACGAGGTTTTATTGATTAGTTCTCGTTGTACTATCATGGTTTAGCTTTGTAATCAGAGACAAAGGGCATAAAACAAACATTGTGTATATTTGTTGTGTTTTATATCATTGGGTTGCTTGTGTATTTATTATGGAGGGAACCTCATCTAAGCTAAACCATGAGGCCCATTGGGATACTAATCGGACTATATAATCTAACACTGCCCCTCAAGATGGAGCATAGATATTGATGATGCCTAGCTTGTTACAAATGTGGCAAATCCGACTTTCGGGTAGGCTTAATTTGGTGAATACATGGGGCTAAATTATTACTTGTTCTAACATGAGTGGTAGTGATTTTCCTGTCTTCGAGCTTCTCTGAGTGTAGTGACAATCTACGTTAGTGTGTTTTGGGTCAACTAACACGACCCGTTTAATTAACATCGTGTTCAAGTTGACCCGTAATAAAAAACAGGTCGGGTTCAGCACTGTTACAGTCCGCACAAATCTGGTTCTGCACTAACAGGACCTGTTTAAATAACATGTATTTTTAACGGCGTTTAAATAACATGTTAAATGTGGTTGTAAGTTGGTTAGTCAAAGTCAAAGGCAGTAAGTCAACACTTCGGATTCAGCACGGTTTCAGACCGCACGAACCTCTGTTGGATCACTAAGATACTATAGTTGGGACTGCAGAACAGCAACTACACCGTTAACCTCCAGTTTGCTGAATTACAAATAGAAGATGGACCCGCCTGGAGAAGCCACAGAAGGCGCGTCATTGACTTCAAAAGTCAAACAGTACCCTCTTATTGAACCAACAGAGAATGGGTTGATTTGGGTGGTCATTAATCTCAAACGGGTCAAACAGATCAGTTATAAAAAATAGTGATAATGCGGATTGAAAGTCATCCACAGTCTTATTCTTAGTGCATATAAATCTTCTTACTCAAAGATTATTTGATACATTAATCATATACAGAAAATATCATCTTTGGTTAAAAACTGATTCGGGTCAAAACAACCCGATCAGAACCCATACAAAACTTCATCTCCAGATCCTATCTTCAAACACTACCAGACCCAAACTTCATCAAACAAAATCAAAATACAAAAACAAACATTCAAAACCATAACATTTCTTTATTATATATCCGAATCCAATCCTTAGTACAAATAATTTTGATATTCAAGTATCCAACAAAAACTTTAAGCTGCCAAATTAGAAACCAACAGTTTCTGCCAACACCAACACCACCAGCAACAAAACAATTCCAAAAACCAAAACACCAAATCAGTCACACAATATAATCCTAGTAAGACCAAGAACAAAACAAGAAACAGTAATAAAAAACATAGTAACAAAATCTCTAGCAGACCACTTCCTAACCGCCTTCGCCTCCACCCGCAAGCTCTTCGCTCTTCGTAACGCATCAACCTCCTTCAACAAATCAAATTCCAACCCCTTCTTCTTCAACTCCTCCACACACTTCCCCAACAACTTCCCATCTTCCTTTTCCCTATCCAAAAGTTTCTCCAAATGCGACTCCGTGTCGGTCTTATACCTCACCGCCCAAATCAGCCCGAGCGAACACAACAGCGAGCAGACAGACGGGACCCACGATCGGTTACACGATCCACCGTAACTGGAAGATGAAGATGTGCTGCTAAAGAGTAGGATGAGGGAGATGGAGTGGAAGAGGAAGAAGAAACAGTAGAGGTGAGTTAGTTCCTTTCGGACCGAATCGATTTGGGTTTCTTTTAGGGCGATGCGGTTGAGGATGAGTTCTTCTTCTTTTAGCCATTGTTTTAGGAGGAGTTTGTGGGTTGGGGTCATGGCGATTTCGTGAAGCGGGTGGAGAGATTTCGATAACGGGACCATGATTGATGTGTTGATGGTTGCTGGGTCGTTCGTGTTGCTCTCGTCTGCCATTATATTTGCTTAGAGAGAGAGAGAGAGTGAGGAGAGAGAGAGAGAGTATTGGTATTGATTGAGGAGGAAGAAAAACGGTAGATGAGAACAGGAGCGTAGGTTTGGGTATTTCAAATTTTTCTTCCAACGGTCGGATCTTGAAACGTTTCACTTTACGCCCTTTGAGAAAAATCAGATTGTTGAAAGTGCCACTTGTGAATATTAAAAGAGAATTTAATTTCCTTTACTTTCTTTTCTTAATCTTCATACAAGCTTAGTGTTTAAGAAACCAATTATATTATTTAAAAAAAATATTTTACATATAACTGATATAAAATAAAATATGAATCTGGAGTAATAAATAAATTAACAAATATGATGGGTTAAATGGTAGAGGATCCTCTAAAAAAGATGGTTTTTTTGTGAGATGGGTAAGAAAGAATATACACTATTAGATATTTGATTTAATGGTTGAGATCAATAGAGACTAAATTGTAAAATGTGTTTTATTTTTTTGGTTTGATTTGAAAATTGTAGGGGTAATAAAGTCTTTATATCCATTTTGAAAAAGGAAACTGTAAATCAAAAACCCTACAATTTCGTGAATCACCGTAAACCATTACCAACCTCCATCACAGTTTTACCACCGGTCGCACACAACATTTGTTATTTGTAGTGTTATATACTATTCATAGTGTTTTCTAGTGATTTGTAGTGTTATTTCTTGTTTTGTAGTGTTATATACTTATTATAGTGTTATGAATTGTTGAATGGTGTTTTGTAGTGTGTTTAATAGTGATTTGTAGTGTTATATCTTTGTTTTGTAGTGTTATATCTTGTTTTGTAGTGTTATATGCTTTATTACAGTGTTATGAAATGTTAAATGGTGTTTTGTTGTGTTACATATTTACGACAGTGCTGAATAGTGGTTGCAGTGTTATATATAATGTTGTAGTGTTATACTGAGTTATTCGTAATGTTTTATAGAGATCTTTAAAAAATTGAATTCCTATAAATAAGGGTGGCGGTTATGAAAGGTTATCAATTAATTAAATCAATGATAAAATTACTTGTTTGCCCTCTTGAATTAATTTAGATTTAGGACAAATGTCACCTCCACAATATTTCTCACACTTTTAACCTTTTTTTACAATAACCTTACCCTATATATTAAATAAACAAAATATGAAGACATAATAATTAATAAATTAACAAATGAGATTTTGGAAGAAAAAAAAAATCAAAATTGATCCGAGCAGTTGAAATATATCGATCGAGGTGGTTCAAACAACGTCAACAAGACTGGTTATATAGTCGTTAGTGGTATTTCCCGCACTCTATGGCCGGCTTTCGGTCGGTATCGATTCAGTTCGTTAAGTTGCAGGTATGATACCGGCACTCAGTATAGCAATCCAAAGAGATATGGCCAATAGGTACGATATTGATGTTAATGTTGTTCGTTCGGCATCGATTCGCTTCAGTTCGTCAAGATACCGGTACGATACTGACACTCGATGTAGCTTACGAATAGAGTGTTGCAAATAAACAACTCCATTTTCATGGATTTTACATACAACTCTGTTTTAAACAAATTTTATACCGGCACATGTAACAACCATCGATAAAGACTCTAACAACTCATAACCAAAACTCCAAGCACGCACAACTAGAACCAGCACGATAAATGAGAAATACTGAGGTTTGACCATGTCTCGCTACGCGACGGTCATAACATAATCTGGTCGCGTGACGCGACCAACCTGTGAAGCGACAGGGGACACCTGTCACCACGTGGCATGCCTACGTGGTGACTCACGCTAGCTAGGCCCTTCGCGCTATGCGAAGTGGTTGTGTTATTTTGGTCGTGCGACGCGACGGGCTTCATCTACGGCTATATAAGGGACGTGCATGGGAACTTCAGAATTCACTCACAACATTTCTTTTCTTTCTCTAATATACTGTTGTCTACCCGCTGAACCCGAAGTACCAAAACTCTGCCCGTTATCAGGGTAATAACTCTAATCACTGATACGGTACTTTGTCCGATCGATTGAAACCGATCCAACGGATGTTTAAGTGCTACCTGTACACGGCTATACTTTGTCATTCGTTGTGGGTTTTGATCTCGTAATTATCGTTAAAGTTGAATTCAGTTAATACACTAATAAGTGTGCATTGTATGTTTAATTAGGAAACCAAACTGTAACCAGTAGGCTAATACAAATACTTTAAAAATGCAATGTGAGTCATTCTCTTTTTATCAAAATGCTTTGCAAAATCCCTAAATATTTTTCAGTTATACTTACAGTGATTAAGTCTTTGTATTCTGAAATTACTGCCGGTATGTGGGGTTTTGTGTACATTACTTGTCTAGCGTTATTATTGAACGACGAGTTAGCCAATAGGAATATGACCACAAGCACAGGGGTTGGCCTCAGTCGCAATACTGATTTGAGTAATTGATAGATATAAACAAATATAAAACCCTTAATGCTGTAAATTATAACAAATGTGTTTTTGTACAACTGAATGAACTCACCAGTATTTGTCGTTGACCAAATGTTTTTAAAACGCGTTTCCGGTGATTTACTATGAAGAAAGGAAAAAGTTTCGTGAATCACTTCAGCTTAAATAAGTGGCTATGTAAACCTGAATAAAACGTGTTTTTGTAATCAAAGATTTCTTCGTGAAATTCCTTCATGTAAATACGTGTTTTAACCCACATTTTATGAAATGAAAATTCGGTGCAATAATTTAATAAACATCGGTACCACTTGTGTCTGCTCGCGGCTCACGCCCGGGGTAGGTCGGGGGTTGTGACAGAAGGTGGTATCAGAGCCACTAGTTTAAGCTAATTGAGTATTGTAAAAATACTTAAAATTAGTAGTCAGGAATCAGATTAAATAATTTTGTGATACTAATCAAATATTATATATTCGATTTTCGGAGTTCGTTGTTTTTATTGTTTTTTTACTAACAGTAAGAGGAATAGAGAACTAGCAGACGCGTTCCAAAATATATATGTTACTCACACAGATATGGAGACTACTGGGAACCTATATGGATACCAAGCTGATGCGGATGAACCAATAATCTTTCAAGAGCAACCACTACCAAAAGCACCACCGAAAAAGACGTAGAGAATACTAGACTAGAAAAGAGGAAGGAAGAAGAAGGCGCCAGTTGCACCAAAAACAAAAAGAACGGGAGAAGCAAAAGAAAAAGAAATTGCAGGTGAAAGTTCCAATCCAAACCCTACGCCGCTAACATGGGAAGAATTGGATCAAAGGCTTGCCAACTGTGAGATGTTCAAGCCGATACCAGAGGAAATGAATTTAAACATGCCCGTTCAACCAATGATGCCAATGAACCTGGAGTCAACCATTCCCGAACCAGAAATCCCAAAGCAACCGCTCCAAAATCCGGTAGAGGAGTGGTGGACCAATGATTGGGCGTTCCAAAATCTGATGAATAATCCCAATCTATTCTACCCACAATACGAACCTGAACCTGTGGCATTTCCCCTGATGAATCCAGAAAATGTGGCGAAACTTCGCCATTATGGCGAAGAACTCATAGATGCGGGAAGCAGGATCAGGAACGTGGGAGACAATCTCGTCTGGAAATACAACGAGAGAGAGTTTAACTTTTGAAGAAGAAAATTAACCTTATATAATATGCTTGTATAGTATATTTCTGTATTTTGTGAAAAAAAGCCTAATATATGTGTGTGTGTGTGTGTATATATATATATATATATATAAATATAACTATATATGTGATAATATATGTAAGATATAAGAAGCATATTATATATAAGAAATATATATAAGTCGCAATGATCGACATTTTTGAACAATATGCTCTGATTATTTGTGTATTTGTGTTTACGATACTTTGCTTATTTACTAACTATTCTGTGATATTCATCTGTGGAATATGTTTGCAATTCAGATGACAAATAAAGTTAACCACTTAGTCCAGGATAATCAAGAAAATCCCTTGGACAAAGATGCCATAGAAAACATAATCGCCCAGGGAATAGCCAATGTTAACCCATTAATTATTAAAGCTGTTAAAAACCACGTAGAACACACCAAAGCTGTGAGTTGCTAGCACACTCGTAATGACAACTTTAGCCATAGTGTCAATGGAGGCAATGATAATATTATCAAAGCCCCATTTCCTAAGAAGATGAAGGCAATAACTTCAGGGTGTACCTACAAGGAATTTCTAGCTTGTAGACCAACTGAGTTCGCAGGCAGTGAAGGAGCTACAACTGCTCTGCGATGGTTGGAAAAGACAGAAGCTGTCCTTAAAATCAGCAAATGTGCTAATCAAGATAAGGTAATGTATGCTTCCAATCTCTTTAAGGAAGAAGCCTTAGAATGGTGGAATACTATTCTTCAGGAAAAAGGAAGCGACATGGCCTATGCCATGAGCTGGGGAGAATTTAAGGACATGGCAGAAAGGAAATTATGTCCCGTTATGAAAAGGAACAAATGGCTAATAAGTTCCTAAATCACAAAATGGTCAACGTGAATTGTCGTGAGTATACGACAAAGTTCTTCGAATACGCAAGAATAGTACCAACTCTGGCCTCGCCAGAATCTGTACTAATTTCTCGCTATATTTGGGGATTAATTAGTGAGATCCGCGATATAGTCAAGGCTGCTAGACCTCAGACTATTGAGGAAACAGTCGAATTGGCTAATACTCTGACTGACGGATTGATCCGCACAAGGGAAGAAAACAAGAAGAAAGAGTTAGCCCAGAAAATTACCCAAGGTTTTCGCTCGGGTAATACCTACAAGAGAGGAGTCGGGCAGTATTCTGCATCGCCTCTCTGTAGATTTTGCAAAAGGAAGCATTCTGTAAAGTGTAATAGGTACTGCAATTTCTGCAAAACACCTGGACATAGAGAAAAAGAATATAGAAGGAAAACTATTATCTGTTTCAATTGCGGAGAAGTAGGTCACATTAAGCCAGATTGCCCTAAACTGACAAAGGCAACCGACAATAAGGCTAAAGCAGCAGACGGAGCCAACAAGAAGAACGCACGAGCCTTTACGCTTACAACGCAAGAGGAAACTATGATTCCCGACGTAATCTCTGGTACGTTTCTGTAACAACTCTCATCAAAAGTCATATTTAATTAATTAATTAATTAGTCCAAAAGGAAACCCTAATTGAGACACCCAAGTGATTCTGTACAAACCCTAAAATTTTCAGAATTTTCAGAATCAGGATCAGGGCCCCTAAAACTCAGGGGGGGTAAAACCCTAGTTACGATTATCCAAATAACTCTCTGTCAAATTCGAATTTTGAGAAACTGTTGACTCAGCAAGCCTACCCATGCACGTAGCTACCCTATGGTAGAATAGGAGGCCTCGCGTCACGCGAAGCCTAGGGCAGGACCCCTCGCGTCACGCGAGGGGGGTAAAAATTTACCTATAAATTGAGGGGTTTGGGACTGGAATCTGGGCACTGAAACGACGTAAAAATTCCAAATATACGCCGAGTTATAGTCTGTTCACTATTACAATACACACGAATCCCGAATTGCTGCCGCAAAACAGGGTAATAACTCGATCGCTATTACGATTAATTTTCCGATCGATCAATGTACTCAATGGATGTTTAAGTGCTGCCCACATTAGGGTGATGCTTTGTCATTAGTCGTTAATTCGATGGATGTTTAAGCATAGCACTTTGTCATTCGTTGTGAGGGTTGATCTCGTGAGTTATCCTAAATGCTGTATTGATTACTAACCCAGTTTTGTGTGCATTATTATTTAAATTAGGTTAACAAGGCTAATCCATAGACTAGACTCTGTCCGTGTTAAATCTGCAATGTGAGTCATTCTCTTTTTATCAAATTTATTTACAAAAGCATGTTTATTTTCAAAGTTATAATTACAGTGATTAAGTTTATGTAATCACCAAGTTACAGCCGGTATGTGGGGTTTTGTATACATTACTTGATAATCTTCACCATTGGGGCAGCCAATGGGTGATATGACCATAGTCACAGACACCATTGGACGAATGGGCCAATGGGTCGAGTGACAAAATACTGTGGGTAGTTGGTTGATATCAGAAACATTGTAATTTTTCTTAATACTGTAAATTATACCAAATGTGTCGTTTTAATAAATAGAATGATTCACTCATTATTTTCCGCTGATAAAACCTTTTTCAAACATGTTTCAGGTGATCTGTTGTGATTCAGGAAAGGTGCTGTGGAGCACTACAAGCTTAAGAAAGTGGCTCATTATAAAATAAAGAAATATGTTTTGTAAAATAAAGATTTCTCAGTGAAATCATATGATTGTAAATTACCGGGGTTTTATCCCGAAGTTGTGAAATAAAATAATCGGGAAAAATTTTAGCTTTAAAAAGATCCTGATGATAAACTTCCGCTGTTAAACTCAATTAAATAAATACCACGGGATTTCTGTCCCGCGGCTCCTGAAACGGGTAAAACCGGGTCGGGGGCCGTGACAGAAAAAGGTGGTATCAGAGCCACTGAGTTAAGCTAATTAAGTATTCAGAAATACTTAATTTTTTCATGATTACTATTATGTGATTATGTGTTTTATTAACTGACTATTTGTTAATTACAGTATGGGTAAGAAAAAGCTTTCAAGCATCTATCTTAAATTAGATAGGTCATCAAATGAAAAGGGAAGTTCATCCCAAACTCCTGAAGAAGGAATATTCGTTCGAAAAGCCCAATACGAGGAACCACTTTCTCCTGATAAAAGAAGTTTAATTATTAGAAAAAGTCAGGAGAAATTAAGGAAATCCCGAGAAAAGAAAGTTAAAAAGGAAACCCAGGAATTAATCAGTAAATCACCATGGGAAGACAAGTTGGACGAAAAATGGGCAGATCTTTATATGTTAGCTACAGTAGCAGTAAATGTAGATCTCTAAATAAATTGATTAGCAAACCATATCACCTACAAGCTAGAAAATCCATCCAGTAAATAAATAAATTACAGGAAAGCATAAGTGTGTTTTAAAATTCAGTTATTTTGTAATAATATGGTATGCAATAATATTTGAGGTTTATCTGTAAAATTTAATTTATTATTTTTACATATATAAACAGCATGAATGAGTTATCTGAAGCCCTAGAGAATCTCAACCTTTACCCTGTCAACATAGAAGTTTCTAAAGAATTTACGTGGTATTTTCCTGATGTGGAACAACCTGTAGAATTCAACGCTCCACCTTTGAAAAAGCCAAAACCAAAGAAAAGAAGGAAATACGTATGGGGGAGTCGTATACGTAGGAAAAAGCCAGCTACAAAACTTCCTAAAATAAACAATCCCTTAGTAAAAGGAAAAGAAATTGAAACCGGTGAAAGTTCTAAGCAAGAGATGGAGACTGAAGTCAAGGAAGATTCTAGGCAAATGGGAATGCAGTTTGAGGAATATTCTAAGGAAATAGAAATGGAGGTTGGAAAAGGTTCTAGACCAACTCAGATGGAAATTGGAGAAAGCTCCAAACAAAACCAGGGAATGACTTTTCAGGAGGAAATAGATTTAATATTAGCAAGCTGTGAAACTATTCAGCCTGTCAATACAAATATTTTTACTCGTCCTATTGAAAATCAACTCCCTATAAATCTTGATCCAGCAATCCCAAAACCAATAGTCCACTCCCAACCTTTAGGAATGGACGAATGGTGGACGAATGATTGGCAATTTCAAAACATTGTCAACAGTCCTTATTCCTTTCTTCCGCAATTCGATCCAGAACCATTACCAAATCCACCCATGAGTAACGAAAATTTAGCAGAACTTCGCCATTTTGGTGAAGAGTTATTGGATGCGGGAAATAGAATCCGGGAGATAGGGGGACAAATTGCTTGGAAGTATGATGAAAGGGAGCTTCGTTTCTAGGAAGACAGATGAAAAGAGATATGGGGTTGGTAAAACTGTGATTGTGTAATAGTAATAGTAAAATCAGTATGTGTAAGATAAATAATAAAACGGTTGTATATAGAAGCATTATATAATCTATAATACAAATGAAATTTTAGAAAATTTACAAATTTTGTTTGTATATTTGTTTACGTGATTATGTGTAATTAATTGTAACATTGGATTGTTTCTTAATTTACTAATTATTTATCTATAAATTAATTTATCAGATGGCAAACATTGGTAATGAACCAGTAAATGAAGTAAATCAATCCGAGCAAATTCAGGAAGAACAATTATTAACTAGGCAAGATATAGAAGATATCGTTGCACAAGGAATAGCCAATGCTATTCCATCAATCGTTGCTGCCGTTCAAAAACCTGCCGAACCTCAACAAATTATTCCTAGTAAACGTATTTCTGAAGATAACTTCAGTAATAGCGTAAATGGAGGCGCTAATCATGATAATGAACCACGGCAAGCTCCACTCCCTAAGAAAATGAAAGCCGCAACACCTGGTTGCACTTTCAAAGAATTTCTTGCCTGTAAACCCATTGAATTTGCAGGCAATGAAGGAGCAACTGCATCACTGCGTTGGTTAGAAAAAACCGAGGCAGTAATTGCAATAAGTAAATGTGACAAAAACGATCAAGTCATGTACGCGTCAAATCTTTTCAAAGAAGGGGCGCTCGAATGGTGGAACACGGTGTTACAAGCTAAAGGAAGAAATAGGGCTTACGCCATGAACTGGGAAGAATTTAAGATTCTTGTAGAAAGAAAATTCTGTCCCGAATATGAAAAAGATCAAATGGCAAATAAATTCCTAAACCATCGTATGACGGGTATAGATTGTCGCAGTTATACTTCGACATTTTTCGAATATGCTAGAGTGGTACCAACACTGGCTTCACCAGAACCGGTACTCATTTCTCGCTATATTTGGGGATTAATTAGCGAAATCCGCAATATCGTTAAAGCTGCGAGACCTCGCACTATTGACGATGCAGTGGAACTAGCCAACACCCTAACTGATGAACTGGTACGCACAAGAGATGAAGACAGGAAAAAGGAACTGGCTCAGAAAATTACCCAAGGATTTCGTATGGGTAATAGTAATAACTTCAAGAAAAGAGGAACAGGGCAATCCTCAAACCCACCTTTCTGCAGGAATTGCAAAAGAAAACATTTTGGAAGATGTAATGTAACCTGCAACCTTTGCAAAACTGTAGGACATCGTGAAAAAAACTGCATGAAGAAAACCATAATCTGTTTTAACTGTGGAGAAGCGGGGCATTATAAAACAGAATGTCCTAAATTGATCAAACCAGCAGACAACAAACCCAAGGCGACCGACGGAGCTACTAAGAAGAATGTCAGAGCATTCCAGCTGACCACTCAAGAAGCCGAACTCATTCCAGATGTTATAGCTGGTACGTTCCTAGTTCACAACGTATACGCAAAAGTATTATTTGACTCTGGTGCAAACCAAAGTTTTATCAATACTTTATTCTGTCAAGCTCTTAAGTTACCTTTAACCAACATTAGGCAGATTTTTACAGTCGAAACCGCAGATGGGAATTCAGTTAAAATAGATCAGGTTTTGCAAAAAGTAGAAATAAAACTTTCAGGTCATAAATTTGCTGCAAATCTGTTACCTATGAAATTAGCTGAATTTGATGTTGTGTTAGGAATGGATTGGTTAATAGCCAACCATGCTCAAATCATTTGTGATAAAAACTCTATAGAAATTCAAGCACCTACTGGAGAAGTAATCATGATTACAGGAGATAAACCACGTAAACCCATGAAGTTCATATCAGTAATGAAAGTTGCTAGTTATGAACGAAAGCAAGGAATAGTATATATGATTTCAGTAATCATTAATACTAAGAATAAAGAACTTAAGGAAATTCTTGTAGTCTCAGAATACCCAGATATATTTCCAGAAGAGTTACCAGGATTACCATCAAATAGGGAAGTAGAGTTTAGGATTCATCTAATTCCTGGAACTATACCGATAGCTAAGGCACCTTATCGGTTAGCTCCTACCGAAATGTTAGAACTGAAAAAGCAATTAGATGAATTACTAAGTAAAGGATTCATACAACCTAGCTCATCCCCTTGGGGAGCTCCAGTGTTGTTTGTAAAGAAGAAGGATGGTTCGATGAGAATGTGTATTGATTATAGAGAATTGAATAAAGTTACAATTAAGAATCGATACCCATTACCTAGGATTGATGATCTGTTTGATCAACTCCAGGGAGCTAGATATTTTTCTAAGATCGACTTACGTTCCGGATATCATCAATTAAAGGTACAAGAAGAAGACATACCTAAGACTGCTTTCAGGACTAGGTATGGTCATTACGAGTTTACAGTCATGCCCTTTGGGTTAACGAATGCTCCTGCTGCATTCATGGACATGATGAATAGAATCTGTAAACCGTATTTGGATAAATTTGTAATTGTTTTTATAGACGATATACTTATTTATTCCAAAAGTCAGACAGAACATTGTGAGCACTTGCATGCACTCTTAACTTTGTTAAGAAAAGAAAAGCTTTATGCCAAATTCTCGAAGTGTGAATTTTGGCTAAAGGAAGTGCAATTTTTAGGTCACATGGTAAATCATGAAGGTATTCATGTAGATCCTGCTAAAATAGAGGCAATTACCAATTGGAAGGTTCCGCAAACTGCAATGGAAATTAGAAGTTTTATAGGTTTAGCTTGGTATTATAGACGGTTTATTAAAGATTTTTCCAAGATAGCTGTACCATTAACTAAGCTAACCTGTAAAGCCATTAAGTTTGAATGGGGACCTAAGCAAGAAGAAGCCTTTAGAATATTGAAGCAGAAATTAACAAATTCTCCAATCCTAGCTTTACCGGAAGGGACTGAAGATTTTAAAGTTTACTGTGATGCTTCAAAACTAGGATTAGGATGTGTGCTAATGCAACGCAAGAAGGTAATTACGTATGCCTCAAGACAATTGAAAAAGCACGAAGAAAATTATACAACTCACGACTTAGAATTAGGAGCTGTAATTTTTGCCCTTAAGATTTGGAGACATTATCTTTACGGAAGTAAATTTACTGTCTATACAGACCACAAAAGTTTAAAATATATTTTTGGGCAAAAAGAGTTAAACATGAGGCAAAGAAGATGGATGGAAATTTTAAGTGACTACGACTGTGATATTCAATATCACGAGGGAAAGGCAAATGTAGTTGCGGATGCCTTAAGTCGTAAATACCATGAGAAACAACGACGGGTTCGTGCTCTCAGATTAAATCTACAGTTAGATTTAATGAAACAACTGAAGTATTTTCAAGAAATAGCAATAGAAGATGTTGCTGAAGGAATGAATGGACGAATAAAAGATTTAGAACAAGGAGCTGATGGAATTTGGAGATTCCATAAGAAAAGGATCTGGGTACCTAAGAAGGGAGAATTAAGAAATAAAATTTTAGAAGAAGCCCATAAATCTAGGTATACCATACACCCTGGAAACAATAAAATGTACCAAGATTTGAGAAAGAATTTCTGGTGGATAGGCATGAAAAAGGATATAGCTAGATATGTATCAAAGTGTCTTACTTGTTCACAAGTTAAGGCAGAACATCAGAAACCATCAGGTCTATTACAACAATTAGAAATGCCAGTATGGAAAAGGGAACTCATAACAATGGATTTTGTTACTAAGTTACCCAAAACCAGAAAAGGTAATGATGCAATTTGGGTAATTGTGGATCGATTGACCAAATCTGCTCACTTTCTGCCTATGAAAGAAACCTTTAGCATGGAAAGACTGGCAAAGTTGTATGTAGATGAAGTCGTGTCTTTACATGGAGTTCCACTCTCCATTGTATCAGATAGAGATAGTCGTTTCACTTCTCATTTCTGGAAAAGTTTTCAAGAAGCTATGGGAACTCGACTAAACTTAAGCACTGCATATCATCCCCAAACAGATGGGCAAAGTGAAAGGACAATCCAAACTCTAGAGGACATGCTCCGAGCATGTGTAATAGATTTTGGTGGAAACTGGGATGATCACTTACCATTAATTGAATTCTCCTATAACAATAGTTATCATTCAAGTATTGAAACTGCCCCATTCGAGGCATTATATGGAAGAAAGTGCAGAACTCCAGTTTGTTGGGCAGAAATATGAGAAAGTCAATTGTCAGGACCTGAAATAGTGCAAGAAACGACAGACAAGATTACTCAAATCAAGGAAAGGCTGAAGACGGCTCGAGATCGCCAGAAGGGTTATGCCGATAATAGATGCAAGCCATTAGAATTCCAAGTTGGAGACAGAGTACTGTTAAAAGTTTCTCCTTGGAAAGGAGTTGTTAGATTCGGTAAGAAAGGAAAGCTAAGTCCAAGATACGTAGGACCATTTCCAGTAATCCAACGTATAGGACCAGTTGCTTATCGTTTACAACTACAAAAAGAGTTAGCTGGAGTACATGACGTATTTCATGTATCCAATCTCAAGAAATGTCTAGCAGATGAATCTCTGGTAGTACCTCTTCAAGACATAGAGGTAAACGAAAAGTTAAAATTTGTTGAGAAACCTCTTCAGATAGAAGACAGAAAAGTGAAGTTTCTCAAGCACAAACGACTAGTGCTAGTTAAAGTAAAGTGGGATTCAAAGAGAGGAGCTGAATACACTTGGGAGCTGGAATCTGAGATGAAGAAAAAGTATCCCTATTTATTCCAGTAAATCTCGAGGACGAGATTTTTATTAAGGTAGGGAGAATGTAACAACTCTCATCAAAAGTCATATTTAATTAATTAATTAGTCCAAAAGGAAACCCTAATTGAGACACCCAAGTGATTCTGTACAAACCCTAAAATTTTCAGAATTTTCAGAATCAGGATCAGGGCCCCTAAAACTCAGGGGGGGTAAAACCCTAGTTACGATTATCCAAATAACTCTCTGTCAAATTCGAATTTTGAGAAACTGTTGACTCAGCAAGCCTACCCATGCACGTAGCTACCCTATGGTAGAATAGGAGGCCTCGCGTCACGCGAAGCCTAGGGCAGGACCCCTCGCGTCACGCGAGGGGGGTAAAAATTTACCTATAAATTGAGGGGTTTGGGACTGGAATCTGGGCACTGAAACGACGTAAAAATTCCAAATATACGCCGAGTTATAGTCTGTTCACTATTACAATACACACGAATCCCGAATTGCTGCCGCAAAACAGGGTAATAACTCGATCGCTATTACGATTAATTTTCCGATCGATCAATGTACTCAATGGATGTTTAAGTGCTGCCCACATTAGGGTGATGCTTTGTCATTAGTCGTTAATTCGATGGATGTTTAAGCATAGCACTTTGTCATTCGTTGTGAGGGTTGATCTCGTGAGTTATCCTAAATGCTGTATTGATTACTAACCCAGTTTTGTGTGCATTATTATTTAAATTAGGTTAACAAGGCTAATCCATAGACTAGACTCTGTCCGTGTTAAATCTGCAATGTGAGTCATTCTCTTTTTATCAAATTTATTTACAAAAGCATGTTTATTTTCAAAGTTATAATTACAGTGATTAAGTTTATGTAATCACCAAGTTACAGCCGGTATGTGGGGTTTTGTATACATTACTTGATAATCTTCACCATTGGGGCAGCCAATGGGTGATATGACCATAGTCACAGACACCATTGGACGAATGGGCCAATGGGTCGAGTGACAAAATACTGTGGGTAGTTGGTTGATATCAGAAACATTGTAATTTTTCTTAATACTGTAAATTATACCAAATGTGTCGTTTTAATAAATAGAATGATTCACTCAGTATTTTCCGCTGATAAAACCTTTTTCAAACATGTTTCAGGTGATCTGTTGCGATTCAGGAAAGGTGCTGTGGAGCACTACAAGCTTAAGAAAGTGGCTCATTATAAAATAAAGAAATATGTTTTGTAAAATAAAGATTTCTCAGTGAAATCATATGATTGTAAATTATCGGGGTTTTATCCCGAAGTTGTGAAATAAAATAATCGGGAAAAATTTTAGCTTTAAAAAGATCCTGATGATAAACTTCCGCTGTTAAACTCAATTAAATAAATACCACGGGATTTCTGTCCCGCGGCTCCTGAAACGTGTAAAACCGGGTCGGGGGCCGTGACAGTTTCTTATTCATGACGTCTAGGCTAAAGTATTATTTGACTCTTGTGCAAACCAAAGTTTTATAAATACTGCATTTTGTCAAGCGCTTAATCAATCGTTAACCAAGCTTAGTCAAGCTTGTACGGTAGAAACGGCAGAAAGAAACTCCACCGACATACGCAACGTACTTCAAAGAGGGAAGATAGAATTGTTAGGACATAAGTTCACGACAAATCTACTACCTATGAATCTAGCTGGATTCGATGTAGTACTAGGAATGGATTGGTTAGTAGCCAACCATGCTCGAATCCTATGTGATCAAAATTCGGTTGAGATTCGTACGCCAACAGGAGAGATGATCCTGATACGAGGAGACAAGCCAAATAAGCCAACAAAATTCATCTCAGTAATGAAAGCTGCAAGCTATGCACGGAAGCAAGGTATAGTGTATATGATCTCAGCGATCATTAACACTAGAGGCAAGGAACTAAAGGAAATTCCGGTAGTATCGAAATACCCCGATGTTTTTCCAGAAGATCTACCTGGACTACCGCCTGATCTAGAAATGGAATTCAGAATTCATCTGATACCTGGAACTGCACCCATCGCTAAAGCACCTTATCGGTTAGCGCCGACGGAGATGCTGGAATTAAAGAAGCAATTAGATGAATTGCTAGAAAAAGGATTCATACAGCCAAGTCCATCCTCTTGGGGAGCACCTGTGTTGTTTCTTAAGAAGAAGGATGGGTCTATGTGTATCGATTATAAGGAAATAAATAAGGTCACTATTAAGAATCGATGCCCATTACCTAGAATTGATGATTTATTTGATCAATTACAAGGAGTTCGATATTTCTCTAAGATTGATTTACACTCCAGATATCATCAACTTAAGGTACGGGAAGATGACGTTCCTAAGACTGCTTTCAGAACTGTGTATGGACATTACGAGTTTACAGTCATGACATTCGGTCTGACAAATGCTCCCGCAACATTTATGGACATGATGAATAGGATATGTAAACCGTATCTGGATAAGTTTGTAATTGTCTTTATAGACGATATACTCATTTGTTCCAAGAACAAGGAAAAGCACAGTAAGCACTTGCATGTACTGTTAGCACTATTAAGAAAAGAGAACCTTTATGCTAAATTTTCTAAGTGTGAATTCCGGTTGCAAGAACTGCAATTCTTAGGTCATTTGATTAACCATGAAGGAATTAATGTAGATCCCTCAAAGATAGAGGCAATTACTAATTGGAAAGTCCCTAAGTCATCTACAGAAGTCAGAAGTTTCATAGGATTAGCATGATACTATCGACGTTTTATTCAAGACTTCTCAAAGATAGTCGTTCCGTTGTCACACCCTGATTTCCGATGGGCCCGGATGGGTCGTGACGATTGGATAATAGTATCACAATTTAATAATAATGCAGCGGAAGTATTAGAGTAAAAGTATTCATAATATTAGAAGTTTGAATATATACAATACAAAGTTGTTCAAGCGTTCGAATATAAGCCCACAGGCGGGATTGAGATAAAATAAAGCTTAGACATCATAGGCCTTAAGCTAGGAGATGCAAATTCCATAGCCTTTATCATAGTCGACCTGGATTCCCAGCCTAATATCAAAGTTTGGTACCTACAGTTCAATCTTTTGGAAATACATCAGCTTTCGCTGGTAAATACAATTAACTGGCTCTTTTTGAAAATAGTTTTTCAAAAATGATTTATACATAGAGAAAACCCGTAGGTAATCATTTATTATTTCTTGGGATTTTGACTTGTCACCGGATTTACATATTTGTCACACAATGGGAACCAGATATCAAAGCCGACCATTTTCAGTGCTATAATGATTAAGGTACACACCAAAGTTGAATAACGTGTCTTACAGTCAGTATGCCTACCCCGGCACGTTATTCTGTATGACCATAATAGTTCATAACTCGGGACGCCCGGGCACGGTACCAATAACCCCCAATTATTTCAGTTATCAAATATAACGGATTAAACCGGGTTCTTCCATTTATGAGCAATCATAGGCGGCTCATTTATGTAATACTCGCCCCAAGTGACGTATTCGCCATACCCCAAGTTTTAAAAGAAAATAAGTTAAGAGTATTTAACTTTTTGCTAGCTTCCAACTGATAATGGTTTTAGTATAGTAAAAGATATAAAGTCAAAGTATCAAAACTCAAGACCGAATATCTGGGGGGTTCTATAGTCCGGAGTGAACAAATTCAGTTATCTGTTAGAATGTATATGGTTCATTGGTTAGTTCCTTAGACACGACCCATTACTTAAGAACAAGATCGGTTCGCTAGATTAAGCGTAGACCGGGAAGAATATGGCTTATACCTATCTGAGTGTAAGGACTCATTAGATTAAGGTTAAGTAAACCAACATTCTGATTTAGAAAGGTTTTGACCCGTTACGCCTAGTTTATGCGAACTAGGTTCGCATAACTAATTAGGCACGTAAAGACGGGTTCGGAAGTTTATTTGGTTTAGATTGAAACCATTTTATTAGCTAATTTGACCACATAAGGGTATTGTGGTCATTTTCAACAATATATTCAAGACTTGTCATTTAACCCATCAAACGGATTGACCATATAGTATAACTTCAGAGAGTTATACTCAACAATAATATGGTCTCAAAACAAGTTTAAAATAGGTCTAAACGTTGACCAAACGGGTCAGAATCAAAAGTCAAAGCAAAAGTCAAACTGCTTGACTTTTGACATAGAATGGAGTTCTAAACTGAATTGGACAAGTTGGGCATGAGTTATAAAACTTGTATATATGTCAAGACAACTGAGTTATAAGTTATAGAAACCATTTATGTCATTTATAAAGTTTAGTCGAAAATTCAACTTTTACGTAACATGCTCAACTTATCAATTCAACCTGTAAACATGATTATTCGAGGGTATGATCACAGAGGGATCATACCATCGTTATTATGATCATGTAGGAGAGTTCGGATTGAACATTACTTTGACCAAATTGGTCAGAAGCTAAAGTCAAACAGAAAGTCAACTGTTTGACTTTAAACTTCAAACAAGTGGAAACACTTACTTGGAAGTGTTGAGTAGAAAACTATTGAGAGGGGAGTCCTCTTGTCCCAAGAAAGGTTTAGAGAGAAGAGAGTGAATGAGCAAGTTTGGGTGGATGAAGGAGCTTGCTATTTATAGCCAAAGGAGGTGAAGAGGATGATGCCAAGTGTTTGGACTGTCGGATCATGCCCAAGGGAGGGGCTTGAAGTTCACCCATTACCACATGTGGGCTAAGCATTTCTTGGTGATAAAAAGTGTGCTTACGTGTCTCCTACGTGACCGCATTTTTTTCTCACCCAAGTCCCCAGCCAAGCCCCAATAACACATAAGGCTATGAAGTATGTTCCAGACGCAAATTATTAAGGTTTTAATTTAGCAAAACCCTATGATTCATGATATTTTTTTTTTATTGGTACCAAATACACCTTCAATTCTCGATAATGGCGTTGTACCGCCTGCATTTTCTTTGCGGCTACGACAATCGACGGTGGGGTTTATGAGATGGGTTTCCATCATCAAGATTTTTTTCCCTTCATAAATCTCAAATATTAAATGGGGTTTGTGAGATTTGGCAACACTTTCTTGAATTTGCGGAGAAAGATGAAGTTTTTAAATGGATGGTACAGAAAACCGGTTGTAATTATCGATACTTATCTCTAAGGCTGGGTGGTGTGGTCACGTGTCCCTGCCAAATCATCATCCATTACACCCTATTGCGTCCCTCTCCCCATTTCCTAGGCACCGGGTGGGGGGCACTATGGAGGGGGCTCCATTCCTTTAACGAGCGCTAATGGAATGTGCAGGTGGGGCCCAATGATTCCAACCAATCAGATTTTGTCCTTTTTGATTTCTTTTATTTTATGTATCTTGTTTAATAGGGGCTTTAAAGGGCATTATCTCATATCGTGCAAGTTAACGATAAAGCTCCTCGCTTATGTAGTGCATACGTGGCGCTGACGTGGCGCTGACGTGGCACTGACGTGGCACTATAAAGCCTTTAGGGGCTTTATACCACACCACCCAGCCTAAGTTTAAGGTGTAATGAACATTAAAAGGAAACTATGGGGTTTATTTTACATAGGAAATTAAAGTGGGGGGGCGTGTTCTGTAAATTGTAAATCAAATCTGTTTAGCTACAGCTAATGGCTTTTTCTCCTCTAGTTATACCATGTCATAAGAATTTCTGCACCAATCAAAACGAAGAGTGGGACCAAAAAAATGTTCTAACTTGTTTTTACTTATCGAATGTAAATGCATATCGAAATTAAGAATAGTCACTCTTACTTTTCTTGCGATATTCTAAAATCACTTGTCCAATTTCTGTGATGTGCATAATTCGTCTAATCGACAAGCGACATTCATTTATTAATGATCAACCTTCTTTTTTGAATTAAACATACGTTAGTTTTTAGTTTTGGTTAAATACAAAAGTCTCTTCCTCAATAAGAAAACATTACCCCAAAAATCACATACAATCCTTCCCTATCGCGAAGTAGCAGCTTACAAACGAATTTTAACTGTATTAACAACTTCTAGTTACTCTATAAAATGTTTACTTATTGCCGTTTTATTATTACAATTTACAGTGACACAAGAAGTCCCTATAGATTTTTTTAGTTTTTTTTTAATTATCACCATCACTGATCACCTACCTTCTCCGATGATATTTTGAAGCATCGGTCTAGAAGGATGTTCAGGTGAGTACTTGGCATAGAATCTGTACCTAAAGTTGAAGCAACACTTTTGAAGGTTGTAGTTGTAGTATCTTTAAAATTAAAACCGTTTAAATAGCCGGGCCGAGTAATAACACCACTTGTTTCTATGTCTCCTGAAAGCATTACCACCACTCGTGACATTGATGGTCTTTGCATCGGTGAGGTTTGGGTGCATAAAAGGGCGATTCTAGTCACTCTTTTTACTTCGTTCTCATCAAATTCAGACAGTTCTTTATCCACCAACTCAACTTCACTATTAGTTTCATGTAGGTTCCATGCCTAAAAACATACCATTGAAAACCAGAAACAAAAAACTATATTGTTAATATAATATTGATATAAATATTTTTAAATTAAACAATGTATGAGGAATAATTAATTAAGAAAATGAAAGATACCCACCCATTCAAGAAGATAGATTTTCTCATCTTCTAAAGTGGAATCAGAATTAGGCCTCCCACTAATAATCTCTAGAGCTACAACTCCAAACCCAAACACATCAGCTTTTTCTGTAAGGTGTCCACGCATTGCATATTCTGGTGCCAAATACCCTCTACAAAATACATATAAAATCATCACAACTTCAACAAAGTCAACTGATATAAAATCTTACATTGTGCCTGCAACACGAGTACTCATGTGTGTTTTCTTGTCATCATAAAGTTTGGCCAAACCAAAATCTGAGATCTTAGGATTGAGATCGGAATCGAGTAAAATATTGCTAGCTTTAACATCTCGGTGTACGACCCGCATTCGAGATTCTTCATGCAGATATGCAAGACCGCGTGCTATCCCTAGACATATTTCAAACCGCGTGGCCCAACTAAGAGATAACCTGTTGTCTCCTACATCATAGACCCCAAATGTAACGTTACAGTTTTATACTTTACAACTGATGCCAAACAACTGTACTTATGATGAACGTGATGTGTTCTCTCTTACCGAATAATGCTTGATCAAGACTCTTGTTCTCAAGATACTCATAAACAAGAAGCCGTTTGTCTCCTTCAATGCAGCATCCATATAATTTAACAAGGTTGCGGTGTTGGACAGCGGATATTGTTGAAATTTCAGCAACAAACTGACCCTTGCCCTGGTGGGAGGCTACAGAGAGTTGTTTAACAGCTATTACTCTTCCATCATTCAGTGTTCCCTGTTTACCATCAAAATGATTATAAGGACTAATCATGGTTAAGTTTGAGTTTAAGAAGCAAAAATGGATTGTTGATGAAAAGTATAAAGTACCTTGTAAACGGGTCCAAAACCTCCCTCACCAAGCTTATTTGCAGGACTAAAATTATCAGTTGCATCTCTCAGTTCTCCATAAGCAAAGGTATCTGGTTTGGCGTCAATTCCCAAAAACTCTGTAATTCAGAAAAAAAAAACAGTTTGCATCCAAAAAAAAAAAAAGAAACCGAATTTGAGTTTTTTTACATTCTATGGAGTTTTTTTGAGTACGGCTTCAGGATATTACGCATGCATAACTAATTATGTACCCACAACAAAAAATGAATGTGCTAGGTATGCAAATGGAAAACATGTTCATCTATATAATATATAAAGATCCAAAAAACTACCTTCAAAATTGTAATACGCGTCCACCTTTTTCCTCCGCTGACGAAAAATATATAGGGCTAATAATGACAGAAAGCTAACAACTGCAACAGGAACCACAATCCCAATAATTAAACCGGTCCTATTTTTCTTTGTGGAAGGTGGAGTGTTTCTCACACTCGGGCGGAAATCTGTATAAAAATAAGCAAAGGTTAGTAGTTGTCAAATATCAAGAACTCGTGATGAAATTTTAGTACTTGGGGTGGCACTGATTGCTGAGATAAGAGGTCCGAAAGTCCCTTGAACAGGTACACAGCAAGTCCCTTTTCCAGACCAGAATAAATGTATCTCAAGGTAGTTATCTGTAACCTGAACCGTTTCTTGCCTTGAAACAGGTCTAAATGCGGCTCCCCCAGCTGCCTTTCTTATATCAAAATCTTGAAAAACTAGGTTTCCCTGCAAATAGATGTCAAAGACACGCCTTCCGGTACTTTTCCAAGTTGGCCCATCTTCTATCTCTAGTTCTGCAAACTGGAGGGTGACTGTGTAGTTACCATTTTCCAGTCCTAAACCATAATATCTTAAGGATCCAGCAGAGAGTCGTGCTGTCTGGAAAAGTTCTGAATCTAAAGTGTTTGTGAATTGGCGTGAAGAGGAATCTGTATATCTTGGCTGGTCACTTTGACCAACATTGCTGACACCCCACCTAAGTTCAGAAGTCACATAATAAGTTGCTGCTCCAAGTGCTTGGGTATCTTCTTCATGAAGTAACTGGTTAGATGATGTGATTGGAGGACCACCACAATTTATTCCAAAGTCACTATCTGTAAAAATTAACATTTAAGGGTGTGTGGGACAGTGTGAGTTGGTATTCAAAAGAAAAAAAAAACAAGAAAGTCCATGTTTTTGCTTACATCTTGGGGACCCACGAGTACAAGGGAAATTCCTTTGGAGACACTCTAAACCTGAAGGTAAACCACTGTTTCCTAAATCTCCTAAAGTGAAGTTGTTCACAACTAAGTTACTGCAAATTGCACACATTACAAATATGGCATTATTTCCAAGACTTATGCTAAAAACTAAATTCAAAGTCGGTCACCAACAACTGCTTCTAAAATAAAAGGCACAAATCACAGTTCAGAAATAATAATGTGATATGCAACATCATATGCACTTACAGTTGTAGGTTTGTCTCATTGACCCAAGAAGGAAGTGTTCCAGATAGTTCATTGTATGACACATCACTGCATGAAGAAAGTTGTAAATAATCTACAAAATATATATATATATATATATATAGGATAAAGATCCGTTAGGAACCACCTCTTATTGCGAGAACCGCGAGAACCAATGTGAACGCAACCAAAAATGCCTAAAAATAGCTAAAAATCACACAAATTTTTTTTTTTTTTTTTTAATATTTTTTATAACAAAATCGCTACTTTTCGTAGCCAAAAAAAAAAAAAAAAATTTTAAATTTTTTTTTTTTTTTGGCTTCTAAAAGTAGCGATTTTAACATAAAAAATATTAAAAAAATCAAAAAAAAAATTTTAGAATTTTTTTTGATTTTTTTAGATTTTTTTTAGATTTTTTTAGGTTTTTTTTGGGGTTTAGTTTTTAGCTGGGGGGGGGGGGGGGTTTAGGTTTTTGGGGGGTGGGGGAGGGGGGTTTAGGTTTTTGGGGTTGGGGGGGGGGGGGGGGGGGGTGGGGGGGGGGGGGGTTGGGTTTTTTTTAGGTTTTTTGGGGGGTTTAGTTTTTAGCATTTAGCTTGGGGGGGGGGGGGGGGGGGGGGGGGTGGGGGTTAGGTTTTTTTTAGGTTTTTTTAGCTATTTTAGGTTGTGTTCACATTGGTTCTCGCGGTTCTCGCAATAAAGGTGGTTCTCGCATGAACCTTACCCTATATATATATATATATATATAGGGTAAGGATAGTGTAAAAAGGGCCTAAAGTGTGAGAAGTGTATTATAACACTATATATAATACTATATAACACCATATAAACACCGTATAACAATATGTAACACCATATAATACCATATAACACTATGTAACACTATATATCATTATATAACAAATATAACACTATACATCTATCATAGACATGGTATCAGACAACCTATAGTGTTATATTTGTTATATAATGATATATAGTGTTACATAGTGTTATATGGTATTATATGGTGTTACATATTGTTATACGGTGTTTATATGGTGTTATATAGTATTATATATAGTGTTATAATACACTTCTCACACTTCTTACACTTTGAGCACTTTTTACAGGATCCTCTACCTATATATATATATTTATTGTGTTCACTCGATGCATTTCACTTACATATTTCTGAGACTTGCGCTCTTTACATCGGGAAGGGCGCCATTTAAGCTATTGTTTCCAAGAAACCTGAGAATGATGACATCCAAATTCAGATTTTAATTCCATCATTCACACTTACTGCCATTATGGAATATAATTTATCATACAAAGAGAATATGTGCATTACAAGAAAGAGAGTTGACTCAAGTTGAACAACCCTCTTGGAATCTGTCCATTCAAATTGTTGAAACTCAAATCCCTGACAAGTGTACACCCTAAGTTAGTAGATGCAACGAGACCAAACAGTAAAGCCGGCAGCATTACTATCAATGAGATTACTCACAGTCGTGTCAGATTATGATGTTCTCCAATGTCAGTCGGAATAGAGCCAGAAAGTCTGTTATTCCTCAAAACTCTGCAAGAAACGATCTCGTTATACTTTGTTTTCAGGATAATAACATGGGTAGACATAAGAATGATTTGCTCACAGAACACCAAGGGATTTCAAATCCCTTATAAAGTCCATAGTTCCATTAGATAAACCACTTATCCTCCTGCAACATTCATAGGACCCGAGCAGCAAATTTTAGAAAGCTTTAAATTACAAGATCAAACAACTTGCAAAGTATAATAAATGATTCTTACGGGGAAAAACACTTACAAGTCCTGCAAAGAGGTAAGTCTAGAAAATGAAGGTGGTATTGAACCCTCAAAAGAGTTGCCCTCAAACCTCCTATATGAACATAAAGCATGTAAATAATCATAAAGTTTCATTTCATGTGTAACACCTTGACCTTGAATATGACATAGAAGTTAACTTACAATGACTCTAACTGTGTCCAATTCCCTATAAAGTCAGGTATTCTTCCAGTGAATGCATTATCAGAAGCCCATCTGATGACACAAGTGCAATTTTTCACGGGATAGATGAAGTACTACTTTAAAGCATCATCCAACATAAATGCACTTACACTGTAACCAGGTTCTGTAAACTAGCAAATGAAGGAGGTATTTCACCGCCCACTCCAGAACTATCAATGTAACTGAAAAAAATGAACATATATGAAGATGATACAAGTTTTGTTTAATGGCGTTGTGCATAGATATGCACAGTAGAAAGGTCATGAATGTTCATACAGCTGTTGTAATCTTCGCAAATTTCCAAGTTCAGATGGCAGGGAACCATTGAAATTGTTAGTGCCAATTCCCCTGCAACATAAATTAACATTTCATTCAACAAAGAATTAAACAATAAAATGTAAACAAAAAGCAGAAAAAGTATACAGCAATCTGAGGTCTAAAAGCTGTCCTAGCTCTGGTGGAAGCTCCCCAGATAAAGCATTGATGCCCATAGTCCTAAAGATAAAGTCAAAATCATTGCCATAAATCTCAGCTTTATTCTTAAAGATATCGTTGAGGTAAAAAACGATCACCGTGTTAAAGCATAAAAAAGAAAGGCTTACAGCCACTGCATCTGAGTTAAATTGCCAATTGAAGGTGACAAGGGACCGGTCAAGTGGTTCTGGCGCAAATCTCTGTAGCAAATACTTGATCATTTAGCAGAATACAAGAATAGAAATTCATAAGAACTAATGTATGTGTATGTCTACACACATATAGATAATTGTAGATTTTAATTTTCTATAGTTACTGAAAATAGTTAACAATATATCCAAAGCAACCAATTCAATCTTAGTTTTTTTTAAGTTTCAAAGAAGTGCTAAATATAGAAAACCAAACATAAGTCAACAAATTTTCAACAACTACATATATGAGTGTCGGCGGGAATAGTGAACAAATGTGGTTGGCCAAAAGTGGCGGCCAACTTTCTTTCCTTTTTTTTTTGCATAAAATAGTTATTTATAAGTCCTGCCAAATTACTATTTTATCCCCTGTTTAAAATTACGATCTTGCCCTCAATTCGAAATTAAATTTATGCTTTGCCCTCAGCTTAAATTTACGATTTTGCCCTTAGTTAAAAAATACGATTTTGCCAGAGTCCTGCCAAATTACGATTTGGTTCCCAGTTTAAAATTACGATTTTGCCCCCAGCTAAAAATTACGATTTTGCCCGAAGTTAAAATATTACGATTTTGCCCCCAATTCAAAATAAAAAAATGGTTTTGCCCTCAGTTCAAAATATTATTTTACCTCCATTTTAAAATTACGATTTTACGTCAGCTAAAAATTGCAATTTTGCCATGGTTTTTTTTTTTTTTTTTTTTTTTTTGCAAAACCATGGTAGTGTTTTATTTTACTTGGTTGACTCAATTTTGTTTTTATTCATGCCAAACAGTTGCCTAGCAATCGCTAATTGTTCCTGACAAATTATTGTTTTGCCCCCAACTCTAAATTACACGCTTGTCATCATTTTAGTTATTTTTTTTTATCATAACTATGGTAGTATTTTTCTTTAATTGGTTAACTTGATGTACCTTTTTTAATATCGTGCTATAAGTAGCATGTATAACTAACCGACATAAAGGCGTACATGTTATTAAACTAAGAAATACTCGGTTTAGCGCCCCGCAACGCGGGCGGCGCATAACTCTAGTTTATTACACAATACAATAGCGAAGATATGGGCGCATACATACAGATTAGTAAGGTAAACCAAAGTCCAGAGTCCTTCTGGGATCGGGCCCACTGCGTCCATTGAATAAACTCGTCTGGTGAAGCGAAGATTGTCAAAAGATACAAAATTTGTTAGATATTTTAGTGTAATTGGATTGTCTTGTTGACCAAACTGTTTCATGATAGGCAGTGGCAAAGCTTGAGATTTCCGACCGGGGGCGGAAGTCACCGGACCTAAAAATTTCTATAAAACCGGGGTTCAAAAACGTACATACCCAAAAATTTCTATATGAAAACTACGTACTCTCCACTATTGAGCGAAAAGTTTGGCGGGTCGGCACTCGGCCGCCCCCTCCCGCCCCTTAAAAGCTTTGCCCATGATGAAAGGAGAGTGCGAGTACACGCTTGGTTGAGTTTATTATGATTTTACGTGTCTAGGGGAAGGAACACTTACAGTTGAATGATGTGGCAAATAGAATTGGGGAAATTACAATCACATTTGATGCCCGGATTGTAAGAGTCGTTATCGAAGGTGGTAGAGTCCACCGCAGCACCGCTGCACGGTTCTCCGCTTAGGTTCCATCTCATGTTTGCTACTTTACTTTCTTCTATCCTCCATTGGCTGAACATTTCATGTATAACTCGTGCTGCAACACTTCAAATCAGTATCATAATCATGTTACTAGTAACCCTAAATTGACAAAAATTATTTTTTTTTTTTTTTTTTTTGAGTTGCGAGGAAAACAAAATACACTAGTGAGATCGAGAACGAGTTATTGATCTTCAATTTCATGTATAACTCGTGCTGCAACACTTCAAATCAGTATCATAATCATGTTACTAGTAACCCTAAATTGACAAAATGGAAAACAAAATACACTAGTGAGATCGAGAACGAGTTATTGATCTTCAATTTCATTTCAAAACCTAACTTTACCCTAACCTAACTGCCAAAATCTCAAAATTCAACGAGTATTTACCTCGCAACTCAAAATATGCGTACGGACGATCTCACTAGTTGTAACGCGAATCAAAATCAGGTTAAATATAGTCGCCAACCAGTGGAGACATAACCACCGTGCTACTGCAGGGCACCGGCATTTGTCCATTCAGGCGGGAAAGAAACAAACCACCGTGATATTTGTTTCAACAACTATGTTTTTATAGCGGCGGGTCTAAACGTAAACTAACTCGAATTTATATCATCTAATGAAAACGTATTAAATTTAATCTGACTTGTTCCTAAACAAAACATAATTTACGTCGAAACATAATTCAACTTAAATATACACCGACACGTACATAAAAGTAAGCATATAAAAAAAAAAAAAAAAAAATTTCAGTTAAAGAAGGGTATGACGCGTTGCGGTAGCGTCGAAACGCAAGGTAACTCAAATTTTATAATGTTTAATTAAAATTTAATATACCTGACTCGACTCGTTTTCGAAAAAAAAAATATTTCAAAACATACAACAATTGAAAACGTACATAAAAAACAGAAACGTGTTATATTTGATACGACTCATTTCAAAAAAAAAATATGTCTACACGTAAATCAACTTAAATATATACTTACACGAACATAAAAATAAGCACGTGAAACTCAATTATAAAGTCGTCTGAAGTTAAGACTTGTAAGTATCGAAACTAAAAGTTAAGGGTAAATGTAATAAAAATAGTTGGTGCCCCGCCCGCGTTGCGGGGCGATGACCGAATAATGAGCGAGTGTTAGTCAGCTCATTGACACGAAAAACAATTAAATCGAGTCAACCAATTAAAACAAAACACTTTTATAGTTTTGATTAAAAAAAACTAAAACAATGGCAGTATTGTAATTTTTAACTAAGGGAAAGTTGTATTTTTTGACTGGGGTAAAATCGTAATATGACAAAAGCTAAAGTAATGGCAGTACTGTAAATTTGAACCTGGGGCAAAATTGTAATTTTTCATAGGGCCAAATTCGTAATTTTTAACTTGGGGTAACAACGTAATATAAATTTGAACTAAGGGCACAATCATAATTTTAAGCTTGAGGCAAAAGCACAATTTTATTTTGAATCAAGGGAAAAATCGTAATGTTGAGTTGGGGGCAAAAACATAATTTTATTTTGAACTGGGGAAAAACGTAATTTTGAATTGAGCGCGAAATCACAATTTTTAAACCGGGAAAAATCACATTTTTTACCAGAGGGCAAAATCGTAATTTTTAAGTGTGGGCAAAAACAAAATTTTATTTTGAACTGGGGGCGAAAAGGTAAATCTGAGCTGAGGGCAAAACCACAATTTTATTTTGAATAGAGGGAAAAATTGTAATTTTGAGCTGGGGACAAAAGCGTAATTTTATTTTGAGCTGTGTGCAAAACCGTAATTTTAGAGAGGGACAAAAACGTGATTTTAGAATGGGTATAAAATAATAAACTGGTTGGTCCAATGGGAGAGTGCCAGCCAAAGTCGTAATTTTGAATTGAGGGCAAGATCGTATTTTTGAGATGGGGAAAAAAAGCGTAATTTTATTTTGAGCTAGGGGCAAAAACGTAATTTTATTTTGAGCTATGGGTAAAAACGTAATTTTAAAATGAATATAAAACAAAAATATTGTTGGTCCAATGGGGGAGTGCCACACAACTGTGTGGCACTATTCCCCCAAGTTGTTTTTGTATACGTAGGGTAATACGAAAAGATACTGGCAAAAAAATCAACCAATGAATGAAAGGTCCTGTAGACCAACCTTTTCTTTGCACGTATATAAAATTATCAAACCTAACCCTCTACTTTCCATGTGTTGTGAAAATATAGTTATATTTCTTTTATCCTTTCAGCAAATTTCCATTTAGAGAGATGATTTTCTTTATATGCAATGAGTTTTAACTAATTCATTCTTCAGTTATTACGCTGTAACATAACTAATAACTAAATAAAAAAAAAGAGAAGAGTAAACTGCCATTTTGGTCCCAGAGATTTGGCCAGTTTTGCCACTTTAGTCTAAATCTCAAACTTTTTGCATCTAGGGCCCTGTGGTTTCGTTTTTGTTGCCATTTTGGTCCAAATTTCAAATTTGGCCAGATTCTCCAACTTAAACCCCCCTATTTTGTCTTTATTCTCAGGGGTATTTTGGTCATTTAGATTTATTATAACTCAAATTTAATAAATAATAATACCACTGCCAGAACAACAACAACAAGCACCACCACCACCCCCACCCCCACCACCGCATCATCCCCACTACCACCATCCCACTGCCGCCAACACCACCATCCCACTGTCGCCAACCCTCCCAAACCCAAAACCCTCACATAACTCAAAGCAGCCACAAAATTCCACCGTCAAAGCAAATTGTCCTAACCCTATGGCTTCAAAATCTCCGACAATCAAATCGGCGACCAAACCTGTTAAATCAGCAATGAAGAAACCGTGGAGATGAAGGGGTTCCGTCAGATCGACGGCGGAGATGAAGGCGGCAGTGTAGCTGAGGTGGATCTTCAGTGGTGGTGGTGATTGACGGAGGTGATTCACAAGAACAGTAAATCCGATTCAGGAGGAAGTGAAGGTGGAGGAGGTGAGGGCGACGGTGGTGGTGGTGGATCTTCAGTGGTGGTGGTCATTGTTTGACAAGATGGAGGTTTAATTTGGTGGTGATTGTTTGAAAAGATGGATCTTCAGTGATGGTGGGGTTTATATATTAATGGTGTTAATCAATATTAGGTTATAATAAACCTAAAATTACCAAAATGCCCTTGAGGATAAAGATAAAAAAACCAGGTTTTAAGTTGAAAAATCTGGTCAAATTTGAAATTTGGACCAAAATGGCAACAAAATGAAACCACAGGGACCAAAATGGCAACAGGTTTAAATTTGGACTAAAGTGGCAAAACTCGCCAAACCTCAGGGACCAAAATGGCAGTTTACTCAAAAGAGAAACTTGATGATTTAGGTGCATATGGGCCAATCCCTCTTCTCCTTCATGCGCGTTAAGGGGCAACGTCACCCCATTTGGAGCCCCCTTTAACTATGGTGTTTCGGTGTTTGACTCCATAAAAATAGTTTATTTACTGTGTAATTTAAGAAAATATTCATCATATATTATTTTAATCTAAATTAGTTTTTTTACGTCGCGCGTTGCGGCGAAACCGAGCAAATAATATTGTAAAACAAACATGATTTGAAAATAAAGCATGTTGTTTAGAAAGTCAAACCATTAAAACGGTTTAGTTTATCATCGTACCGTTTTAAACGTTTTATGATACCAAATAATAATGTAAAACAAACATGATTTGAAAATAAAACATGTTGTTTAGAAAGTCAAACCATTAAAACGGTTTAGTTTATCATCGTACCGTTTTAAACGTTTTATGATACCAAATAAATACTTTATTTAGAGTACAACTTCATGTTTAACAAAACTTATAACAAAATGTTGAGGGAAAAAATCAAGCACAACTATGTACTTAAGATTTTAGAAAAAAATTATAAATGTAAAGTATCAAATAGTTATCAAATTAATTGATAAATAATATATGTTCTAGAAAAAGAAAAAAAATAATTATTATAAAAATGGTAAAGTGATATGGTTTTAAAAAAAGAAAAAAAAATTACAAATCTGCTATTAAAAGTAATTATAATAATAAATTATTATAACTTATTAAATAAAAAATAGAGTAAAATGCACGGATAGTCCTTGTGGTTTTGCAAAATAACATCTATAGTCCCCAACTTTTGGAAATTACACCGGTGCTCCCTGTGGATTGATAGTTTGTTACTCGGATAGTCCCTGGAGTGGATGACTGTTAGTTTTCTCCGTTAAATAGATGTGAAATGACAAATTTACCCTTCATCTTCTCCACTCTATAAAAAAAACAACCTCACCCCAACCCCACCCACCCCCTAGCTTTCTCTCTTCTGTTTCCCCACCATTAACCACCACCCGCCTCCCACCTTTAACCACCTTCACCGCCTTCTTTCTTTCTCTCATTTCTCACTCTATGGTAAATAGAGAGAAAGACTCATAAACTCATACTCGATGGCTTTGTACAAATCACCTACGCCTGTTGGAACAACCAACAGCCACCTGAACATGTCAGTAGCCGCCAGATCTCCGGTAACCTCACACGTCATCAACTTGAACCAGACTCAGCGGTTTGGTGGATTGGAGAGCAATGAAAGAAACATGACGTCTCAACCTCCTGGATATGCTGCCTTCTAGTTGATCATTCATTACTGTAGGTGCTGTGTTGAATTTTGTTATAGTAATTGGTTTTGGCTATTCCATTTTGGAGTTCTGATACATATGATTGATTTAGATTTGAACTTTTTAGGAAATTATCAAACGTCTTGAGCATACTAATGTGGTTATTGGTCTAATTCACTTGTGGTTCCACCGCCTATTGCCTGTTGCCGGATGAGAGAAACAGAGAGAGAAAGAGAGAAGGCGGTGAAGGTGGTTAAAGGTGGGAGGTGGTTAACGATGGGGGAAACAGAGACAAAGGTTGGGGTGGGTGGGGTTGTTTTGTTTTTATGGAGTGGAGAAGATGGAGGGTAAATTTGTCATTTCACATCCACTTAACGGAGAAAACAAACTGTCATCCACTCCAGGGACTATCCGAGTAACAAACTGTCAAACCACAGTGAGCACCGGTGTAATTTTCAAAAGTTGGGGACTATAGGTGTTATTTTGCAAAACCACAGGGACTATCTATGCATTTTACTCTAAAAAATAACAAAAAACTATATATTATTATAAAAATAAAGTTACTATTCATGTTCTCATTCATTAACAATATATATAAGAAAAAAGTAATCAATGTAAATTATCAAAGAAGTATCAAATTAATTGATAAATTAATATATGTTCTAGAAAAAGAAAAAATAATTATTATAAAAAATATTAGAGAAAATATATGGTTTTAACAAAGGAAAAAATAAAAATATGCTATTAAAAGTACATATAATAATAAATTATTATAACATATTAAATAAAAAATAATAAAAAGCTATATATTATTATAAAAATAAAGTTACTCACTCATTAACAATATATATAATATATAATTCGTTAATGTGACTTGATGGAGTGTAAATCAATGTAATATCATCATTATAGTTTTTGATGTAATAAAAAGCTATATATTATTATAGTTTTTGATGTATTTTTGATGGAGTGTAAATCAATGTAATATCATCATTATCATACTCAGTAAATCCAACCAATAGCAAAGCTAAGATAGGGTCAATAACACTAAAATTAGTGCACTTTTACTTTAATATTAAACACTAACTTAATTAAAGATAAAACATTGTCATTATTAGAAGCTTCAAGTTTATTATTAACACTAACTTAATTAAAGATAAAACATTGTCATAAAAATATCAATTGGGTTTAACAAGTCAGAAGTCGTTAGAATTATAATTTTAACCGATACAGTCATTTGATAACAACGTAGGCAAATTTTGCTTCAAGTCACTGTAATTTGACCCGAGTCGTTTGATTGTTGCAGTAAACTGTCCGTTTTAACATGCTACTTGCGAACTTAAACACATACGATAAGCCGAAAAACATCATTATAACCTCAACTCATTTTATATTTCAAGAGATTTCTTTTATCATGACTCGAACTCACTCAAATTGAATGATCTAGAGCAAAGTATATAAAAGTTATGATCAGTTAGCACTAGTGAATAGCATATAGGTGCAAATAGAAATCTGACAAAAACAGATCATCAATTATAATTGCACAAAGAGTGAAAAGTATAACTAAACCGTCGAGAGACCTTCAGCTGGATCGGTGAGGGTAGTGTTTTGAGCTTGCACTACAGCGGCTGTAATGATCAACCACAACCATGATGCCACCATAAAAATCCTCAACTTGATTCTGTAGCCACCGCCACCCGCTGCGGTTTCTTCCATCTTACAAAGTCAACTGCAAGCTCGTTAACAACTTTTAATTTCAAATCACATAGATAAGTGAAAGCATATTTTTTTTATAATCTACTTGCTTGTTGTTGAGGGTTGACATGTTCTCCAACTCCAACCTATATTTTATGGTATGATTAGTAAAATGCAGTTTTAAATTCAGATGACTATGAAAAGTCAATCAGTCACTTGTCATTATTCAACTAGGGGATATCTTGCGCTACGTGGCGAGAACTCGGTCATTATTGGTTCGCTTCGTTATGATACTGACACTTGTTATAGCAAGCGAAAGATAAAATCCAAAAAATAAAGTCGTGATATGCGCAAAAGGAAATCGGAATTCACTTTTATGGTTTTCGATCGATGTAAAACACGGGTCAATATCCTTATCGGTACGGTATTGACACTCGTATATCTTACGATACAAAAAAATAGTTTCTTTTGAATACAACTCTGTTTTCAACAAACTTTTTTACTAGAATATCGAGACAAATTATTAGAGAATAAACAAATGAATATATTATTTATAAAATAAGGGTGAAATTGAAAGTTAAAAAAAGGAACAAATATATTATCTAATGATCATATATTTTTTTAATGACAACTCACACACTCTCTAAGTTATTCATATCTTTTTTTAACGACAATTTACACACTCCTTGACTCAACTCCTAAATCTCACTTTTTAACAACCAATAACTTGAACCCTCACCATTTGGAAAGACAAAACCTTATTCAACTTCTAGGTACCGCTAGACCAAATGCCATTTGGTATCCCTTTTTAATATCTAACGAGGAATTTCAATTGTTGGAGAACATCATGTGCTCGATGAAAATTCTATATAGCTTCTAGAGCACATGCTATGCATTCATTGTTTGTTTACGTTGATTTACAAAATGATAGATCCATGTTTGAAGAAACACTACTGGTTGGAAACTTCTTATCACCGTGAGCTCTTGTTAATGATTCAATCTGCAAAACTAAAAACAGTGTTAGGCTCGTCACAAGAAGGAGAGATTGGGGGTTCTTTTCGTAATCATCATCCAGCGTGAGAATAAGTATCTTTATAATGAGTTGAGTGTTAGTAAGAGTAGAGAGAATAGAGTGAGTTCACATGGAGGAGAAGTGTAGTATTTATAGTCGGGATGGTGAAAAGGTATTGGGTGAGACGTCGCTTTCAGTATATCCTTTTTGTCCCCTCCACGTTGATCTTCAGTGACAACAGAGGAGGATGTGTATTCACAGAACGTCATTGGCTAGACGTCGCTATTAGGATGTCCTTGCGGTCTCTTGTGTGACGACTGCTAGTTGGGAAGAACAAGAGTATGTCTAAGAATTGTAAGATTAAATATATTATGACTTAATATTTAATCTAGTAGGCATTATAATCATTTACATTATATAGATCAAAATATATAATAACCTATTAAATATTAGTTGGTAATTGTTGAAGGACCATATTCAGGCCTGGTTATTGGGCTGGGCAGCCCGGGCGATGGCCGAGGCCCAAAAGTAAAACGGGCCCAAAATTTAAAATTTTGTTTATGCATATTATAAGAATAATAGGGGAGTAGGCCTTATAATATTGCAGTGAGTATTCTAGTTGGTTTGTATTTGAGTTTAGTTTATAAAGGTTGTTTGTTCGATTCTGTGTTTTGCCGCATTTTTTACATTTTTTAAAATTTTTTTATGGCTTGTTGTTGGCTTTGACTTTTTGTATTTATTTCCTGGTTCAGAAAATTTTGTTTGTGACGCAACTTTTCAGATTCTATTTTTCACACATTAAATTTAGTAAATCTTGTTGCTAGCAAAATTGCTTGTATGGATTTTGGATGTTTGATTTTTTAGCTATTGGATGTTTACGGGCGATGTAGCTGCTGCAAATTGTTTTATTCAAAAACGTTTGGAGAGCCACACGATTCACGTATATAAGTTCAATTATTTTGCTACACTACTTTTTTTGTTTATTTTATTACAATTATCGTCGTATTGTGATTTCTTGATATATAAAAGATGAGTTTATATTATAAGGAGTGGGCCCAACTTTTTGTGTAGCCCGAGGCCCAATTTTTTTTTTAACATTCTCGAAGACGGCCCTGACCATATTACCCTTATTAACTAATTAGGTTTCTTCTTGGGTGCATATATAAGGAGACTTATGTAGAGGTTAAAGAGTTACACACATAACCTAATCATCATAACATCAATTTGGCCTCCCTCTCCTCAACCGATACCCTTTTCGGTTTTCATCATTACCATCATTAGTTTGCACCCTAAGGAGGAACCAGATCATCTTGACAAATGTCGAACTCAATGGCTGCATCTCTGACTGGATTCTCCACTGCCCTGTCTGCTGTAACAGGTATGTTTTCATGTTTTCCATTATGCTTAAAACAGAACTGATCAACATGTGGTATTAGAGCATATGTTGATTAATCAGTTCTGTTTTCGTATCCATTATTGGGTGATTGAAATCTGGAAAACAGAAGTTTAGAAAACTCAATAAAATTCACGGCTGGTTTCGAGTCATATGTGCTGAGATCACTTTTTTCGTAAAAATGATAATTAAATGTTCACTCGAAATCAAATGGGTTATGTTTTATGACCGAAATCTGTTTAGAAAGCTTTAAAAAATTCAGGCTTCGGGTTCCAGAATTTTGTTCTTATGTTTAGGGTTCATCATGTGTTCTTAGAAAATTCGAAAATTCCTTTATGTTTTGGAATATAATTTGAATTGTTGAATGTTTTTCCTGTTTTGATCTGTTTTTGTCTACTAAGGATTTTCCAAATCTGTTAAAAGGATAAACATATTATGATTTTCGAAATATTTTAATAAAATTAGATTAATGTTAAAACAGGAAACTCTATCACAATTCCTAAGAATTCAAATTTTCAGTTATGTTTCACACTAACAGATGTAACAGAAGGTTCGAGATCACCCTTAACGAGTCGAGACCAAGATTCTGACTCGAAATCATAAGGGTTTTTCAGTCTTCATGACCCGAGACCAAGATTGCGACTCGAAATCATAAAGGTTTCAATCTTCATAACTCGAGACCAAGGTTCCTGTCACGACCCTCGACCCTATTCCTGGTTTAGACGCCGTGAGACAGAAAACCGTGGTACTGGTGTTTATTAATTAGCAGCGGAATTTACATCAGGACCGGGTGTCGGGAAAATAATATCAGAGTTTTAAAAATACCGCATTATTTTATTTATAACTGTGGTAACCCCGTATTTGCAGGAAATGAATTTCACTGGGGAAATCCTTTAAACTACAGAAAACATGTTTATTTCTAATTTACTGAGCCACTTTATTTAAGCTGAAGTGCTTCACGACACTTTTCCTTTCTTCACAGTAAATTACCTGAAACATGTTTTAAAAGATTTGATCAGCGAAAAATACAGGCGAGTGCATTCAATTTATATAAAAGACACATTGTTATACTGTACAGTATTAAGAGTTTTCACATTTGTTTGTATCTTATAACTGTCTGACCAAGTTGTCACTCGGTAAGACCTGTGGCTGTGGTCATATCACTATTTAGGTCCGTTCACCTAAAAGTGACGCTTGTCAAGAATTGTACACAAAACCCCACGTACTGAGAGTAATTTAAGATTACAAAGACTTAATCACTGTAAGTATAACTGGAAAATATTTAGGGTTTTGCAAAGCAATTTAATAAAAATAGAATGACTCACATTACAAATTTAAACTGTCAGAGCTTTCCTACTGGTTAAGCTGATAAACCTAATTAAATATACAATGCAAACGAAATTAGGTTAGTAACTTAATACAACATTTACGATAATCGCGAGATCGAAACTCTTACGACGAACGACAAAGTATAGCCAAATTACGGCAGCACTTAAACATCCATCGGATCAGTTTTAATCGATCGGATATTGTACTGTAACACCTCGTAAAATCACGACCAATGTAATAAAGACACATGTCATGGACTTTAAACGTGTAAGGAATTGTTTCTGAGGGACTAAAGTTGTCAAACAATGTAATATGTTAGTAAAAGGATCCAAAGTGTCAACATGCCATTCTTGTGCCTCTGATTGACCTCACACGACGTTCGTATTCTTTAACGAATAATTTATCGAACTTAAAAAGTCGTTTGTGCTTAAAATAAGGATCTTATGAAGCATAAGGGTTAAAAGTGCCAACATGTTAAAATTATCTCTGAGTGATCTTTAACGAACCCAAGAACATTTTAAATAATTTAATATTTCGCTCACAAGAATATTAGATATTAATTTTGAGGAGTTACGAAGAAATCAAGACTTTTCGGGTGATCGTACGACTAACCGGGAGCTTAACGGAGTTAGTTTATGACCCAAGGTCCTTAAAAGTTAACTATGGGGGTCCTAAATGCAATAAATGGAAGTAAAATAAAGTTTATATGGACCAGGGACCGAAACTGCCAATCTTGAAAGTTGTTTTCCGGTAACAGAAGCTCCACGCGGCCCGCGTAGACTTCTGTTAAGTCTTACGCGGGCCGCGCCCGACTACCAGATGCAGAATTCTCTGCACAACTGCAGGTTAGCCTGTTGCACCGCCTTTGCATGCCTTGTTTTCGATTCCAGGGACTGAGCCAACAGTATTTCATGCATAGGGACACCTGGAATCATCAGAAATTAGTTGTAGACTTGTGTGTAGTGATCTTGTGAAGTATATTTGGCTATATAAACACTTCTTGTTTGCTAGTTCACTTGCTCATTCACAAAAAAAAAAGTATTCTCAACTCATCTCTGGAGCTTCCTGGAGCTCAAGCAAGTTTTTCTCAGCTCCTAATTCATGCTAAGAGTCCTTGTAAGCATTCTTAGCCTCTCTAGTTCAAGTTTTATTAGTCTAATGACCAAAAGTCAAAACCGTCGTAATTAAGCTTTGACTTAGTGATTAATCACTAATGGTCCAGCCATTATTCGAATTGAAAGTGGCTATGAGTTGGTAATTATGTAGGTAATAAACTCTTAAAAGGGCACCTACTGATTCTCACTCTAACTTGGTCAATTGTCAGGTCAAACTTAATATTAAAAAGTCAACAGAAGCTATTTTTGCAAATAAATTTATAACTGATAATGTAGAAGTTATGGAACATGTTTTAACATTAAAATAACTTGGTAAATAATGTAAGAACATGTCTAAGCATGTTCAACCCGACAATTCTGAGTTTAGGCTCGGATTCGGAACCGAAAGTCGCAAAAGTAGACTTTTGCTTTGACTTTCAGTTCTGACCCGATTTAGCTTGTTTTAGATATGCCTTAGGGTTCCATTAGGACCATATTACATGTTAGTATAACCCTCTGAGATTATACGATATGGTTCCTTTGTAATCCAAATCTTTTGCATGTTTCCGTTAAATGCTTAATTGTTGACCATTATGCCCTTTTGATATTAAAACGAGATTTTTGAAAATGTGAGAGGACAAAAAACTTTATTACTTATTTATAAACTTGTCCTAAAAATTTGACATCAGTTTGAGGTCTAAATTAGGAGTTATGCTAGATATCGTAAATTGAAGCCTTTTTAATAATTAAACGGCATTTTTGGCATAAAACCTATTTAAACCCAAATTTTGACACAAAACTTTCTACCCACTGATGTAATATAATATTTTGGAGATTTTTATTAATTTTTAAACTGATCATAACATGGGGTTCTTGCTTTGATTCGGTAATTGACGGTTATACCCTTTTTACTAATAAAATGAGTTTTACATAACATTTTGATACCAAATCTTTTTCTACTGATTTCATATGTTAAATAAAATATTTTAAGCCTTCTGGACTAATAAAAATCTCAGCTTTTCTTATATAACCCGAAAATCGCCTAAAACCGACTTTTTACGCGTTTTAAACACATAGTATGGGTTAAAACTATGTTTAACATTTAAGACCCATTACCTACTGATGTTTTAAGTAAATGTTGATACATTAACAATAAGTAAAAGTTTTGAACTCAGATTTCCAAAATTAACCCTTAAAGCATATGTGAAATGACCAAAATGCCCCTACGGTGCATAGTTTGGTCATAAATGATAAATTTCACATATGTGAGATATCTTACTGATATAACTTGATAAAATAAATATTATTACTGATTATTTTAGACCAGAAACTCAGATTACTATTTAACCTCTTTTATAAACATTAAAATGACCAAAATACCCCTACGGGGCTTAAGTTGATTTTAAATTCGTTTTGGGCATAATGGAAGGTATCCTACTGATATAATAACACATTTTAAGCATATTAACTTAGGGAACCTGTTCATGACTCATTTGGTTACCCGTTATGCATTTTTCGCGTTCGGTGCGGTTTATGTGACTAGTTTGCATAAATTGGTCGAAACGGGTCAAACCTTGTCATTTTTACCTCAAAATCCAGAATGTGTTTAGTTTACCCATATTATACAAGTTTTCATAGTTGTCGGGTCTAAATCACGTTCTAATCCGGTCTTCGCTTAATCTTGCGTTTTGAACCGTATACCTTTCTTTAAAACTAACCGGTCTAAGTTTAAATTTAAGTAAGACCCGCTAGGAATCTAATAGGTTATTAAAACCTTCGTTCCAGATTAGGAGCCCGGTAAAAGCTATATGTACTTGCTTGATTGATTTACGGCTGGGAATAAATTTATATTTTTGCTCAGGTAAATACTTTTAACTTAATTTCCCTTGTACGGGCTTGGGGTACGGTATATAAAATACCGCTTGGTCGGGTATTGAATTTTTAATCATATGAAGGTTAAATCATTGAGATAACCCGTTTAATCTGTTTTGTTTGTTTTAAGCCTTTGGGGGGTTAATGACCATGTCCTGGATATCCTCGGCTCATTCATTGAAATAGCCACGACTTAAGCACGGGGTGTAGGCATACACCTGCCGATGCTTATGTAAAAAGATATACCCGCTTGTTCGAGAATAACTCGCCGTGGGTTATATTATGTGGTGTGTCTATTTATCTTTAACCCGGTATTTAACCCGGGCTACTGAACGTGTAACAAACATATAATTCTTTTACAAGATTATTTCTAAATAATTATCCCAAGTTATAAAAGATTATTTGTGCCTTGTGCATTTAAATCAATTTTATAAACACTTTTCAAAATAGTCGGTTAATTATATTTACCAGTGTAAACTGACGTATTTTTCAAAAAGGCTAAGTGCAGGTACTAAGCGAAATGGGCTGGCTACTCCTAGCATCGAATAAAGAGTCTTGAAAGCTTTAGATGTTTAAAAATCTGTTGAACAATAATTCTGTTTATCTTTTGGTCCGCCTGTGGATCTTTTTACAATCCGTTTGTAATACCTTATGTTACTTTCGAATCGGGTTGTAATATTTTTACTTTAGACTTCCGCTGTGCATTAAACTGTGATTATTTGACTATGATGATATCAACTACGTCACGATACTCCCCACCGGGCCCACCGGTAATACGTGGAAATATCGGGGTGTGACAGGTACTGTAGCAGTGATCGAGTTATTACCATGATATCGCTGCAGAATTTCGAGGTTTTGATTGTATTTTGAAAGAAACAGACGATTGATCAGTGAAACGAACGTGATTTTTTGTCGAAGTATGCAAACTGTTCAAGTGCCAACCCCTGGAATTTATAGCCAAATTTGGACGCTCCCGCGTGTCGCGACAGCTTCCCGGGTTTCTTCCGCGTGTCGCCGGAGACGACCACCTAATCTAGGGTAGCCTTGTGTTGAGTATAGCCTGGATATGTGTCAAGTTCGACTGATACGTGTCTAGATCTTCTGTCGCGAGTCGCGGAACAATTAGGGGAACCCCCCCTGAGTTTTAGGGGGCGCTGTTACTACTTTCGTCCGTTTTTCCGTTTCGGGTCGCACTGTACTACTTGGGGTTGCCAATTAGGATTCCTTAGTGTGCCTTTTAAGAATAGGTAACGGAAAATTTGTGAGGTTGTTACAGTTCCGACTCAGATTCCGACTCGAAATCTCATTAAAATACGAGGATAGCTGAGATTGCGACTGAGATTTCGACTCGTAACCAGGAGGTTGCGACTCGAAATCTCATTATGGAGTCAAAATCTCATAAATATTCATTACTCGAAACCTCAAGATTTCGACTGAGGTTTCGGCTAACATTAGTGACTCACAACGAGGGGGTTGCGACTCGCAACCAGGTGGTTGCGACTCGCAACCAGGTGATTGCGACTCAAAAACCTTAAAGACACGAAACCTCATAATGATTCATGTTGGGTCGAAACCTTAACTCGAGATCTCACTCGAAACCTCATTACTTTATTAAGCTGTTAATGTGAGCTAAAACCAAATGGCTTAAGTTGAATGAGCTTCTGGTGGTTTGCTATTAAATAATTGGTTTTTGTAAATACTTAGTTAATTAATCAGAATCAGATAATGTTTTACAAAACCAAATGGCTTAACTTGAATGAGCTTCTGATGTATCATTTCTGGCCAAAGCTGATTTGATACATCTATTTATTGTTCAAGTATTACGAAAGCTATGTTGAGTGTGCATTACAAACGTGAATGTCTTAATATCTGGCCAAAGCTAATTAATTCATTCATGTATAGCATACTTAACAAATGCATAACTAAAGTGATTGTTTCATTTCTGGCCAAAGCTGATTTGTCACAATCACTTTGGACACATGCTTAAATGATACACTTCTGGCCAAAGCTGATTTGTCTTCGTTTAAGTAGAATTTTAACTAAGTCTATTATTTTGATGTTAGTAACAGACAATATCACAGCTTCACAATTAAAATGGCCATTCTTTATGCCTGCCTTAGTATTACATGCCCTTAGATCACATTAGGACTTCTTGATTAGTATCATAATTCACTCATCTTATTTCCACTATCAGCACCCAATTGCGGGATTCCACCTTTGACTGGTGATAACCTTGCTGCACAGAAGGATGCTCTCATGCTTACGTTTGGATTGCTGGACTTTGATTATGCTCTAAGAGAGAATCAGCCAGCGGACCTTACTCCTCAAAGTACTGCTGCTGAGCAGTTGACTCATGAAAAGTGGACTAGGTGTAACCACATGTCTCTCATGTTTATGAAGCAGTCCATAAGCAATGCAATCAGATGAGCCATTCCTAATTCTGAAGATGCTAAAACCTACTTGGCTTCTGTGGAGGAACAATTCAAGGGAACGTCTAAAGCACATGCTAGTACTCTTATCCTCAAGCTGGTGACAACTAGGTATGATGGGAGGAGCGGCATTCGCGAGCACATCATGATGATGAATGACATGGCCAATAAGCTGAAGGGGCTAGAAATGGAAATCAGTAATGGTTTCCTCGTTCATTTCATCATTACTTTGCTTCCTTTGTCCTTTGAAGCATTCAAGATCAATTACAACACTCAGAAGGACAAATGGACGATGAGTGAGCTGGTCGCTATGTGCGTATAGGAGGAAGAGCGTATGAGGATGGATCGCACTATTGATGTTGCTAACTTCACCACCTCCAACTCTAAGAAAAGGAAGAACAATCATCACAGAAAGGCACTACATATGCAGAAGGACTCCTTCCAGCTCTAAGAACTCCATAGGCAAAATCCACTGCAAGTTCTGTAAAAAGGCAGGACATATGTAGAAGGAATGCCCTGACTTTAAAGAGTGGCTGGCTAAGAAAGGTAACGATTATTTTATGATACTTGAGTCCTATAATTTAAATGTTCCTGCCAATTCTTGGTGGTTTACTTCTGGTTCTATGGTTCATGTTACCAATTCTACCCAGGGATTCCTTTCAATCCGGAAGTTGGGAAGAAACCAAAGAACGCTTAAGGTTGGGGATGATCGAGAATTAGAAGTGAAGGCCATTGGAACATTACAATTATTTATGAAAACTGGTTTATGTATTAAACTTTATGATACCTTATATGTTCCTGAGGTAACTCAGAACCTTGTATCAGGACCAAAGTTAGACATGGACGGTTTTATTGTTTCCCATGGTCATCGCAAACTCTCTATCCTCTATGATTATGTTCTTTATGGTACTGGTATTCTGGATGGTGGTCTCTATAGATTAGAACTAGATGATGACTTTTCCAAATCTTTGTTGTCATATAATATTAATGAATCACTCACAAAGATGAAAGAGAAACGAGACTTAGAGACTTCATCCATGTTGTGGCATCAACGTTTAGGCCACATCTCAAGAGAACGATTAAATCGTCTCGTAAAGGATGAAGTCTCACCTCCTCTCGATTTCTCTGATTTTGGAACATGTGTCAAATGTCTTAAAGGTAAAATGACATTAGTGAATAAGAAAGGTGCCACTAGGAGCTCTAATTTATTAGAACTCATTCACACTGACATTAGTGGTCCCTACAAAATCGCTGGCATAACAAGACATACTTCATTTATCACTTTCATTGATGATTATTCTCGTTACATGTACTTGTATCTTATTAAAGAGAAATCTGAATCTCTTACAACTTTTAAAGATTATAAAGCTGAAGTTGAAAAACAATTAGATCGTCAGATTAAAGTTGTGAGATCAGATAGAGGCGGTGAATATTATGGAAGACATACTGATGTGGGCCAAGCTCTTGGTCCATTTTATGAGTTTTGTAAGGGCCAAGGGATTGTGAACCAATACACCATGCCCGGTACACCTCAACAGAACGGTGTCGCTGAACGAAGAAACCGTACCCTTATGAACATGGTGTGTAGTATGTTAGCCAACACTAATTTACCATTATTCCTCTGGACTGAAGCGTTAAAAGTAGCTGTTCATATAATCAATAGAGTTCCTTCTATGCTGTCCCTAAAACTCCTTATGAACTTTGGACAGGAAGGAAACCGAGTCTTAAATATATGAAAGTATGGGGCTGCATTGCTGAAGCAAAACTTTACAATCCTTTCCTAAGGAAACTTGACCCTAAAACAGTTACCTGTTTCTTTATCGGGTATCCTGATAATTCAAAGGGTTATCGTTTCTATTGTCCTTCCCATGTCACCCATATTGTTGAAACCAAGCGTGCTGCATTCCTAGAGGATTTCAAGGTCAGTGGGAGCAATACCAACCCTTACGAAGAATTGCAAGAAGTACAAGACGCGAGGGGGAGAGACTCGTCGCTTACCATTACTTTGATTACTCATCTTGTACCCAATGCAACTACTGTACCTGAAGCTACTGCACCAACTCCAAATTTACCTTTACAATCAGAACCCATTATACCTCATAACGAAGGCACATCAAACGCTCAAAACCAAGACAACGCTGAACCCGATATTCAACTCAGGAGGTCATCTAGGCCCATAAAGCCTACTAATTGGGATGATTATGTTACCTACCTGACTGAAATGGATCCCGGAAAGCTCAGTGATCCTATCTCTTACAATGAAGTCATTAGCAGTGATCAGTCTTCTGAATGGAATAAAGCAATGATTTATGAGCTTGAATCCATGAAGAAAAATGATGTTTGGGATTTGGTAAAATTACCCAACGGTGTCAAATGTGACAACCCTAAAAAATTACATGTATCCGTACGATTCATTAATGTTAATTAAAGTGCTTGATGACTGTGCTGAATTACTTAACTGCTTTCTGATTACTGTGTCATACTTACACGTGCTTTTTAACATACTAGTCTTGTGCAGAAAATTGACTAAATGGTCATGTATGCTTTCCTAAGTGTTGGGAATTAAAAATGTTACAAAAAGATATATAGAGGACACTATATGGAATAACGTAGCACTTTAACGGAACGGTATCCAACCGAACAACCGGACTTTACCCGGAACACAAAAATATTGTTAGAGACATTGTTTCACTTTTTCTGAGCTAGTATTGATTCCCGAACACTTAAACATATTACATAAAGCATCCTACGCATTAAACACTAAACATTACACTTAACACCCTACTATTTATCATCATGTGCCAACAATTTACATTTAACCCCCCCTTCCCTTGTCTACGGCCCAAATGTGTGGCCCCACCCAAGATTTGGTTAAATCTTCTTCAAATCCCTTCCATAATATTCCTTGGATTTTGTTTAGATATGAGGTGATCTTGAGTGTACTTAAGGGATCACAAGGACCATTGGTTATTAGAGGTTAGGAATTATATATGGGACACTAGAGATCACCTTCTTCACCACAACACAACCTCCTCCTCTCCCTCATAACCTATGGCCGCCCCCCTTCACCACACCACCACCATTTTTGTTTCAAGTTCAAGCAATCCAAGTGTACTTCGAGGTGATACAAGGTATCTAATGAGGCTCGGTGCTCACGGAACTTGAAGGACCTCATTCGTTTGCTATTATCCACCACTTTTGCATCTTGTTCTTCCCTAGCTTGAAGCTAGTAGTAAGCTTCTTGTTAATCCTTGTTTACTCCATGTTTTTTTAGTGGTTAATAGTTATATCTTGATGAAAGCTTATGAACACTAAAAGATCATAACCATAAGTCTTGAACATAAAGCTAACATGATGATAAAATAAGATGAAATCTTGATGAAATAATGCTAGTATAATGTTGTTTGGTATATGTTGATGCTTGCTTGTTGATTATTAGAAATATATTGTTGATTATTATAAGGAACTTGTTAAAGCATGATTAAAAACTTGGTTTAACAAGTTAAAGGTGATTATGTGCTTGTATGAAATAATCATCTTCTAGTCTACACATGAACTTGAAAGAAAAATGATTTTTCTTGAAAAATAATAAACCAAGTGAACTAGTGATCTCGTAGATCTAAAACTTGTGAACGATTTTCAAAGAGAACCAAGTTTAAAAGGATGATTTTTAGAAGAACATGGTTTTTGTTAAACCAACACTATTTTAAATAACAACATAAGTGTAGAGATACTTTTAACACAAGAAGATGTTATAAGTAAACATTTTTGTAAATTATATTTACAAGTTGTGAACATCTAAAAATCCCGAGAATGAGATTTTTACAAAAGTAAACACACTTTGGAGGGTAACTAAACCCACTAAACACCCCACTAAGTTACCACGCGTTTTTATGAAAAACCAAGTTCATGTTATTATGTAAAGTGCATTGTTTTTGCACTTGACTAGTGTAATGTTGTTTGGTAACTTGTTGTTGATTGATTGAATGATTTCCAAAAAGAAAATGATATGCTAATAAGCATGGATACCTCCATTTACAAAGGAAACTCTGGCGAAATTTTCTAAAATTCCAACACTTAGAAAATATTTTCTAAAACAAGTGTTACAAGTATATTTTTAGCTTTGTTTTCAAAATAAACTTCGCCAAAGGTTTTGTTACAAAATACAAAGTATCGGAGGTTGACTTTTACAAGTAAAATGGATAAATATATATTTAGAATATATATTTTATATTAGAACACTTGTGTGGATACTTGTTTATTTTGTGAGATAATTATATTATTTTAGGGTAAAATAATGTAACTTAACAATATAACTTGACATTTGAATTGTGCGGTATGTGATAGAAGTAATGAGTAAATAAACCATACGTAGGATACGTGTTATGCATGAGCAACTGATTGTTATCCGTACCTTATTAGGACGTGCTTGATTTCTGGTTATTAGAGTAACTAATCTAACCGAGCAAACCAAGGTGAGTTCACACCCTCTACAAGGCATGGGATTCCCGGTGGTTTGGGAATGGGTTAAAGAATTAAAACGGAACCTACATATCCTCCTTGGGTAGGATATGTACCGCTATCCTCCATAGGTAGGATGCCAATATTAATCCTGCGTATTCTCCTTGGGTAGAATACGTACGTTCGTCCTCCTTGGGTAGGACAACAACCTTAAAACTTACTAGACAAAACTCTATCATTAAGTCCCTCATTTTATATCGACTTAATCGCCGAGGCCAATGGCGAGCGGGTCATTAGTTAATAGCGCTATTAGGTTTAACAAACCTCACACCGTGCCGTTCGGACGGGCGTGTACTAATGGACTATGGCAAACTGTCAATGATGATAGACATTGACGTAGGGCACAACTATTGTTCGTCAGTTGTCGATATGTTAACGGTATAGTGGTTCATATGGGGAAGCCCCCACGGGTCATGGTTTGGGAAAGAAGGAATTGGTTAATCATATTTTCAACTATGGGGTAACCCCCACGGCAAGTAAGCCAACTAAACGAAAACCATGTTTTTGAAACAACTTAAAACGAACACCCAACTGTGAACTCACTCAACTTTGTTGTTGACTCGTTGTTACATGCCTTACAGGTCGTTAGAAGCTTATGGAGCTTGCATGAGGAGGAGGTCGTTGTGGGATACGGACTGTTATGTCCCGTGCTAAACATTTAATCCTTATGAACTTATTAAACTTACGTAATGGACTTTAAACTTATGAACTATGGAACTTATGTTTTGGACTTACGTTTTACGCTTCCGCTGTTAACTTAAAGTTGGTCACGTCCTTTGGGTCGCCAATTGTATTGTGGTTGGTTTTATTTACTTAATTACGTTGTTCAATATGATTGGTGGCTCGATCCTGGTCATGTCACGCGTCCAAGCGGTGATACTCCGCAGGGTGGATTTTGGGGGTGTGACAGATTGGTATCAGAGCCATTGGTTATAGTGAACTTGGTTTTAAAAAGGGAAAAGCTTTTTGATAAAACCAGACTATAACCTGTACAGTGCTCAACGATCCACAACGACGCTTCGCTCCACGTGCAAGACTCAACGCACTAGGTGGTATGATTTAAGTTTATATTTCTTACTTGCTAGATTACTTTTGTCTGGTGTGGTATTTATTGTGTGTTTATTTAGGGTAGTAGCATGCTGTCTATTAGCCCTACTGCGTTCTTTATGACACGCAATTGTTTACTTGAAATTTGACAAGTAGTGGTCAAATTCTTTCCTGATTTCTCGTCACCCCGCTACGACGACTGTTTTTTGCATTCTATCTATTTACACATGACGTCACCATCTGACCCTCCGTACATTCTGTTTACACGTCAATATTCACGAAGAACAGACCTGGCTCAAACGAACTCGGGATTTGGAGAACTATATCCACGCATCTCTGTTGACAAACCTTATCATCTCCACTGGTCGTCGTCACCAGAAGCGAAGCAGTCACAGTTACACGCGTTTGGCGTTGTACAACTCGAAACCCTATCATCCAAACTCTGTTTTGGACCAATGATATACCCATGATGCAACGAACTTTTTTTTTGTGTCGTGCTGCCATCTTCCATTACTGGAACTGTCTTTGGAGAACGGAATAGTTGGCGAAATTCTTCGGTTATTTGTTGATTTTTGTTTTCAATCAATTCTTCATATGAACATCACCAACCTCTTGTTTCTTTGATCCGCAATCGATATAACGAAACGCTAACAACCATACCACGATTTCCACCGATCACACGATTACCCCCCCCCATTACCCTGTTGGGTGGTTAATTATTATTCTACTTTGATTTACACCTTCGTATACCCAACTTAGCGAATGGATGCCCTTACTGATGGGATAGTCTTCAGGACGTTCAAGGACGGAGATATGAATCACTCAACCTACAGGCGAACACGATAATTTATACGCTTACCTGACCCACCTTACACTACAAGAAATCGTATTATTCCATGATAGTCTTCCTAAATACGCGGAATCTTTACACTAGCTTTTGTACCGACACATGATTGTTGATTTATGTTAGGTCTAATTTCTACCATTTGCTTAGACCAAACCGTCATTCTCTTACCACAGTGACATTTCGTTCTCGCTTCTCCATGCAAAGACACTAAAACGAACACCCTCTAGCATAGAGAGTTTGAAAGGCCCGACTCTCGATCCTTGGTGATCACTCCTTGAAACCTTGAGGGTGACGCGAGAAACGATCCCAGAGTTGTGATGGGTAAGTTTCTACTGGATGACTTCTTTGTTACTGTTTTATTCGATTCGGGTGCCGATACTAGCTACGTGTCCTTAAAAGTTAGTCAAATGCTTAAGCGCACTCCAACACTTTTAAACACCAAACACACGGTAGAACTAGCAAACGGTAAAAGTCTTGAAGCCACACACATAGTTAAGGGTTGTAACCTCGTCTTAGCTGGTCAGACCTTCTCTATCGATCTTATTCCTATCGTTCTGGGTAGTTTCGACGTTGTTATTGGAATGGATTGGTTATCTCATCAGCAAGCGAAATTCTTTGCAACGAGAAGATTGTCCGCATCCCTCGTTCTGGTGAAGAACCCCTCGTGATTCGTGGCGACAAGAGTGGTGCTGTTGTGCGCATCATCTCTTTCCTTAAGGCCCAGAAGTGGTTGCGAAAGGGCCACACTGCTATTCTAGCCCTCGTTTCTGATACATCCTCGAAGGAAAAGAAGATAGAAGACATTCCTATTGTGCGCGACTTTCCTGAGGTATTTCCAGAGGAATTACCTGGTCTTCCGCCTCATCGACAAGTCGAGTTTCAAATCGAGCTAGCTCCTGGAGTAGCACCAATAGCTCGTGCACCTTATCGTCTAGCTCCATCAGAACTTGAAGAACTGTCCTCGCAACTACAAGAGCTCTTGGACAAGGGTTTTATTCGCCCTAGCTCTTCGCCTTGGGGAGCTCCAGTGTTATTCGTGAAGAAGAAAGACGGTACCTTCAGAATGTGTATTGACTACCGCGAACTCAACAAGGTGACCGTGAAGAATCGTTGTTGGGATTGAACCCTACCAAAGGAACAGATAATTAAAGCCAAAACTGGATCAGAGCAGTGGATCCAGAATAAGCAGATGTTTTGTTTATATGTCTCTCCCCTTGAAAGTGGTTTCAACATCTGCTGACCTCCTATCTACTGATCGTACAAACTGCTGACCTACAAACTGCTGATCTAGTAAAAGACTGATGGAAGACTAAAGCTCTGCTGTTCAATCTACTGCCTTGAGTCAAGCTCTGCTGATCCGGACAAGTACTGCTGGGTTCACATCAGTGGAAGGATGCAGCAGTAGTTTAGATGTCTTAATGTAATGAAATGTAATAGCAGTAGTTAGCATAGCAGAGGTTATATAGATCAGAGGTTAGAGTTTGTTAGGAGGTTAGATGTCACTTTCATGGTGACGTCAGCTTAGATGCTTCAGTGGTTTGCTCGTGCCTATAAATAGAACAGTACCATGCACTGTTCTATTTAGCTCTTTGCAATATCTTCTTCCTGCATGAACAAACATTGTGAGCTCAGGCTGAGGGGGAGTTTGTATTCATACATAGCATTGTAATCGTTGTTGAAATAAATTCAATCTTTCGGTTCTTTGTGGAAAATGTTTGATCAAAGCAATTCTCTCATTTGATTGTGTGTAAAGTTTGTTTCCATTATATTTCCGCTGCACAACTCATTCATCTTCATCTTAATTCAAACACAAAACACAATCAAAACCAAACTCAGATCCTAACAATTGGTATCAGAGCTTGGACAGTCAAATTTGATTTAACAATCATTTTGACATAAATAGTTCAGCTCATAATAGTTGATACTGATCGTTTGTTCGTTTTGTTGAAAAACAGAGCAAGGTTTAATCACCATCAAAGTTGATTAATCAGTGCCTGTAAAACAACCAGGATGACGTCACAATCACAAGATGATAAGAATAACATTGGCTCTCTTTTCAAACCACCCATGCTTAAACGTAATGAATACAACATCTGGGAGAGAAGGATGGGTCACATCCTTGCTCAACAGAACACCGGATGTTGGAGGTCTGTTGCTTTTGGTCCCCATGTTCCTATGGTGCCAAGTGCTGAGGATGCAAAGAAGTTCGTTCCTAAACCAAACTATACTGAAACTAATTTTCAAAAGTTCGAACTCGATGCCAAAGCATTTAGCATCATAGCATCTGCATTACCCAATGAGATCTATGCTGGACTGTTACATTGTAACAGTACCAAAGAGCTATAGGATGCATTGAAGGAACAGTTTGGGGGAACTGAAGAAGTTATTGAAAACAATAGGGAAATTCTGAATAAGCAGTATGAAACCTTCTGTCACATTAAGGGTGAATCATTGACCCAACAGTTTGAACGTTTTAGTTGTCTCATCAGTGAGCTAAGGCTTGTTAAAGTTGAAATTCCAAAATCAACACAAAATAGTAGGTTCCTTAGATCACTACCTGATAAATGGGACACAATTGCATTTGTGACTAGAAACTCAGCTGAGTTCAAATATCTGACCCTGACACAACTTCATGGTAGACTCCTGACCTATGAAAGGGAGTTAAACCAGAAAAAGAAGTTGCAAGAGTCTGGCAAAGTTGCTGATGATTATTCATTTGGCAGCACAGCTCTGTTTGGTCAGGAAGAATCTGGTAGCAGTAGTAAGGATCAGGGTTATGATCACTTTATTGATATAACTGCTGGTGGAAATTTCACCAACCCTGATTCTCACTCTGCCAATTATGCTTTTACTGCAAATTGTGAAAACCAGATGTCAGACAACTTGTGTTTTGAACTCAGTGATTTGCAACACTTTGATCCCACTAACTTAGAAGAAATGGACATTTTGCATCAATTGGCTTTGCTTAGTGTAAGAACAAGCAAATTCTATAAAAGAACAGGGAGAAAATTCCCAGGGTTGCATGGGAATTTAAAAGTGGGGTTGGATAAGTCAAAAATTAAGTGCTATAAGTGCAATAGGCTAGGTCATTTTGCTAGGGAATGCAGGAGTCAAACCACTGGTCCAATAATCACTCATCCCAGCTCAAACCCTAGACCACAATAGCAAAGCACTGTGCACTATACCCAATATACCCCTGCTGCCCATGTTAACACTGCTCACTATGCTGCAACCCCTGTGCCTGTGCATTATGTTCAAACCACTGTTCCACAAATTCAGTATGTTCAAACCCCTGTCCCTCAGGCACAAGTGCAACCTGTTGCACCTCAACAAGCTGCTCTAACAATAGCATAACCAGATCAACAAAGCTTTTTCACCCAAGGTTTTGTTGACTGGAGCAGCATGCCTGATGAGCTTGGTGATGAAAATTTTGCACTCAATGCTTTTTATGATCCTTCTAATGATGAATTTTGTTTGATGGCATTAGAGTCAATACCTGAAGGGGTAGAAACTGAAGGTGAACAGCTAAGTGATGAAACAGTGGATAAAATAGCTGAAGCAGTGGTTACTGCAGTTGCTGGTGAACTACTGCTGGGAGAAAATTCAGAAACCCTGATTGAACCACTGACTGATCCCTGGTCCGAAGAAGACAAGGAAGAAAATAAAGCATGTGAGAAAGGAGAGAGAGTTGATGAAGAAGGTGATTATAAATGTGATTGTGCCATGATGGCTGCTGCTAAGGTAACACCTCAAGTTCTTAAAAAACTGTGTTCAGACCAATGCATTATTGCATTTGCTAACATTAAAGAGGTAAATGAAAACCTTAGGGATAAAGTCTTGTATGATGAAGTCAAATTTGAAAAGTCATTAAAAGAACTTAGAAACAAATTGGCTGAAAAGGATAAAGAAATCAGTGGTCTCAAAGAAGAGCAGAGCATAACCAAAACCCCACTTCAAACCATGATAGAAAAATATCATGTTTGCAAAAAGGAGTTGGAATCCACCCAAGTCACATGTGAGAAATGGGTGGAATCATGCAAAGGCTATGAACTCTTGTTGGAAAAACAGAGAAAAAGTAATGTGAAATTTGGAATTGGTTTTAGAAAACATGATGAAATTGAAAACAATGCTTTTGAAAAATCTGTTCAAACCACTGATGAATCCACTGAATTCATCCCAACAAACAAGAGTGGCCAAGAAGTGAAAATCACTGATAAACATGGTAACAAAATCACACTTGAGAGACCAGTGGGATCCTCTACTTTTGAGGAAATTGAGAAATACCAATTTAAACCCACATGGTCTCATGAGTGTGACATTCTTGAAAATTTTAAACCCATGGATTTCACAACCACTGATGGTGTTAAAGCTCCAAAAGCAAAAGTCATTCCTCTTAAGGACATCCCAGCAGAGGTTAAAAACTCTGCTGCAAAGGAGTCTAAAAAGAGAAAGAAGAGAGAAAAGATCAAAAACCTGTTTTGTGAATTTTGTGAAAAAAGGAATCATCTAACAAAAGACTGTTTCCATTTAAAAGCATATGATTTAAACAAAACAAGTAGCATTGTACCTGCTGAAAGCTGCACCATCTGTGGTAAACCAAACCACAAAACTCAAGAATGTGTGTATCTCAAGAACTTTGATGTAAAAAAGAATGAGTACACTGCAAAAACATCCTTGAGTTCATCAACATCATCTGTCAAATTCACCAAGAATCAACCACTGTTTATGCCAGTCCAAACAGCTGTCACAAAACAGCTGAACCAAACATCTATTAAAAGAGATGTTCAGGTTACTGATGCACCCCCTGCCAATCAATATAGAAGAGGTAAGGGACAACCACCATACCCTAGGGTTCCACACGTTTATGAGGCCTACAAAAGGCCCTCAAAACCAAGAGTGAACAGGAATCCCTTTGGGTACCAACAGATGATTGGGCAAGACCCCCAACAGTGGTTAGAGAAAATGTGTGCCAAAAAGAACCAAACACCTGATCTAACCACTGCCCATGCATCTAAATTCATCCCAGACACTATTGAGACCCCATCCAAAGCCTTATTGGCTTTGGAGACCCTAATGAACTAATCCTTTTACTTCATGTGCAGGGAGCTTCTGCATGCTTAGATAGCCTTTGGTATGTAGATAGTGGAGGCTCCAGGCACATGACGGGATGTAAAGCCCTCCTCAAAGACTTCAAAATCCATGGAGGGGGTGATATATCCTTTGGGAATAATAGTAAAGGAAAAGTTCTGGGGTCTGGTACAGTACAGTTTGGAAATGTAAAATTTGAAAATGTCAATCTGATAGACAATCTGAAATTCAACCTCCTGAGTGTTTCACAAATGAGTGACAAGGGGTATGGGTCATTCTTCACAAAGGAGTGTTGTAGGATTGTTGGACCAGAAATGGTTGAAAAGATTGAAGCAATAATAAAAACTGGAAAAACAAAACTTGTTGCTCAAAGAAGTGGCAATGTTTATGTTGTTGATATGTCAAAATAGTGTCCTAGAACTGATGCCTGTCTGTTCTCAGCTGCCTCTAACAAAGAGACAGAACTTTGGCACAGAAGATTGGGACACACAAATCTCAAGACAATCACTGAAATTTCAAAAAATGGTTTGGTAAGAGGCTTGCCTCAAAAATTGTTTTCATGTCCTGAGCATTGTGTTTCTTGTTTAAAAGGAAAACAACATAAAAGCTCTTTTAAGTCCATTGAAGAGTCCAAAACAACCCAGTGTTTGCAAATGCTGCACATGGATTTGTTTGGACCAGTCCAAGTCATGAGTCTCAAGAAAAGGAGATATTGTCTAGTTATTATTGATGACTTCTCTAGGTTTACATGGACTTTCTTTTTACACTCAAAAGATGAGACTGCAGGCATTTTGCAAGACTTTGTGACACAGGTTGAAAAGCAATTTGACCTTCCAGTAAAAGTCTTCAGGAGTGACAATGGCACATAATTTAAAAATAAGGAGTTGGATGCCTTCTGTGTGAAGAAAGGGATTGTAAGGCAGTACAGCATCCCTAGAACACCAGAGCAAAATGGGGTAGTTGAAAGAAAGAACAGAACTTTGATTGAGGCTGCCAGAACCATGCTTGCTGATTCAGGTTTGCCATTAACTTTTTGGGCAGAGGCATTAAACACTGCTTGCTATGTCCAAAACAGAGTTTTAATAAACCCCAGGCACAAAAAGACTGCTTATGAAATTCTGTATAAAATCAAACCACTGATCTCATATTTCAAAGTCTTTAGCTGCCCATGCTTTATTTTGAATTTAAAAGATTCCATCTCAAAATTTGCAGCCAAAGTAGATGGTGGTTATCATCTGGGATACTCAACCACTGCCAAGGCCTACAAAGTGTTTAATACACAGACCAAAGCAGTGGAGGAGACCTTGAATGTAAAGTTCAATGAACTTTCATCAATGAAAATCCCAGCAAATCCTGCAGATTTGTTTGATCTTGAAAAATTCACTTTTGAAAATACTGCTGTCAAGACTAACAGTGCAGGTCCATCAGAGGATTCAACACCAGACTATGAGTATGAAATCATCATCCCTCAAAGGTCTGTCAAAATGGGAAGAGCATCAGGTGTTCAAAACAGCTGTCAAAGCTCAACCATTGCTACCTCAACAGTTGTTGACCAAAGTAGCCCCTTAACCACTGCTTATACATCATCAAGCACTGTTTCTAAAAGTCCACAAACAGTGGATCAAAGTCAGCATGTGTCCACTCCATTACCTCCTATTCCACCACCTTTTGAAGCCACTGCTGGGTCATCAAAGTCACCAGCAGTGGTTAGCTCAGATGATACACATTTGCAGCCTTCACCAACAAATGCCATCATTCCATACCAAGGAGATTTAATCTTCTTGAGATCTCATCCACCTGATCAAATCATTGGCAACATCAATGAAGGGGTGCTCACAAGAAGCCAAACCCAAAACATTTGTCTTTTTGCTGGTTTTCTATCACTCCATCAGCCAGTCAAGTACCAAGAGGCACTAAAAGACAACAGCTAGGTAGAAGCCATGCAAGAGGAGCTCCAACAGTTCAAAAGACAACAAGTATGGGAGCTTGTACCACTTCCAGAAGATGTGAGTCCCATCGGCACAAAGTGGGTCTTCAAAAACAAAACTGATGAAAGGGGCATTGTTGTCAAGAATAAAGCCAGGCTAGTGGTTCAAGGTTACAAACAGGAAGAGGGGATTGATTATGATGAAACATTCGCCCCTGTAGCAAGATTGGAAGCTATAAGACTGTTCCTGGCCTTTGCTGTCAACCACAACATGAAGGTATTTCAGATGGATATCAAAAGTGCTTTCCTCTATGGTACAATTCAAGAAGAGGTGTATGTTTGTCAACCTCCAGGTTTTGAGGATCCATTTTATCCAGATCATGTCTACAGGTTAAACAAAGCCTTGTATGGCCTGAAACAAGCACCTAGGGCCTGGTATGAAACTCTTTCCACCTTTCTACTCTCAAATGGTTTCAAAAGAGGTACCATTGATAAAACATTGTTTCTAAAATGGAGAGGAAAGGATTTAATGATTGTCCAAATTTATGTGGATGACATTATTTTTGGAAACACATGTAATAAAATGTGTGAAGAGTTTAGGGAACTCATGACAGCTGAGTTTGAAATGAGTGCAATGGGTGAGCTGCAATGCTTTCTTGGTCTCCAAGTTCAGCAAATGCAAAATGGAACTTTCATTCATCAAAGCAAATATGCTAAAGAACTTTTAAACAAATTTGATATGAATGATTGTAAACCATGCAGCACACCCATGGCAACAAATAAGCTAGTCATGTCTGATGAAAAGGATGAGCTGATTGACCAAACTCTATATAAAAGCATGATTAGGTCTCTTTTGTACCTAACTACATCTAGGCCAGACATCATGTTTGCAACATGTATCTGTGCAAGAAGTCAATCAGCCCCTAGAAAATCCAACCTTATTGCTATAAAAAGGATATTCAGGTACATAAAAAGTGCTCCCACACTTGGTATCTGGTATCCAGCTAATGGGAATGTCAAGCTTTTAGGATTTTCAGACAGTGACTTTGCTGGATGTAACACCACAAGGAAGTCCACATCAGGAGGGTGCCAGTTTCTAGGTGATTGCTTAGTTTCATGGCAAAGCAAAAAGCAAGCAGCTGTTTCAACATCCACTGCTGAAGCTGAATACATTGCTGCTGCAAGCTGTACAGCCCAACTCCTGTGGCTTCAAAATCAGTTACTGGATTTTGGTATCACTGCCTTAAAGACACCACTCATGTTGGATAGCCAGGCAGCAAAAAATATCATCAAAAATCCAGTTTCTCACTCAACCACCAAACACATCGACATCAGACATCACTTTGTGAGGGATTGCTATGAAAAAGGTTTGATTTCTCTGCATCATGTTCCAACTAAAGACCAGCTGGCAGATGTGCTCACAAAAGCATTAGATACATCCACCTTTGAGAGCTTGGTCTCTAGGATTGGCATGCTAAACATGGAATAACTAGCAAAATCTTGTTTTTCTATGAATAAAAGCATTAAAATGTTTTCAGTAAATCAAAAATCCATCCTTAAAAATAGCTAAAAATGAAGTTTTCATTAAAATCCTTAAAAGTCTGCCATAACCATTGTTTGTTCAAAAGTCTGTTCTACTTCAAAGTCTGTCCACTGCTGAAAGCCATCCCCTGCTCTCTCATTTCCTTGATAAGCACTGATGTTCAAAATCAGTGTTTTATCCACTGATGTGCTATCTACTGATAGTGAAAATCATCCACTGCTTCCATATGTTACCGTTGTAACTACTGCCTTCATCAGTAACTTTCATAAAAGTATTGTCCTTCATTTCATCAGGAGTTGGCATGTGGGCAGTACATAGTGGTCAGACCTTTTGTAACCGCTGCCACGTCAGCATTAACTTTTTCCCTATAAAACCCCCATCAAAAAGGCAACTCTGGAAGATGAGATACCAGAGCAACTGCCAGTGACAGCACAAAAGTCATTAGAAACCACTGCTGCTTCTTCCTCACAGCAGTTGGTAAAAATATCTCAACCCATAGCCGAAACTCCTCCTGTCTCTTCTCAAAAAGAACAGGTTGTACATATAGGGACACCACAATCTGATGCTCTGGAATCACTTGCTTCCATCATCCACAACCCAATGCCCGGGGCAAATCCTCTTTCTACACCAACCATCACATCCACAATCCCACCACCAACTAAACTTCTGTTGGATGCAATTGATTTGAACCAGGCACAAACCAGTCCTTCTCAATCACTTATCAATGAGAACATGCCTCAACAAATGACTGGGTCTGTTGTATCAATCTTTGCTAACCCACCAACACAACCTGAGGAGGTTACACCCCTTGAGTTACAAGTAACTCTTGGTGGTAATCCAAGTGAAGCAGCCACTACAAGTGCTGAACCCACTGGTTAGCATTTGGACAGTGGTTACATCAATAAGACTTCCTTGGAGGCAATTCCTTCCATAGCACCCCTGACATCCACCAGTGGATTCTTTTTGACCACTGGCAAAATCAAAAGGCTGTCAAGTGTTGAAGGAAGAAGACCCCAGTACCAAGAAAAAGGGGCATCAGTGGTTAATGTTTGGAGTACACTCCCTACCTCAACCACTGATAAAACCACTGCTAGTGGGAAATCAGATGATCCCATTAAATTGGGTGATGGTTTAAAATATCTGGAATTGACGAAACGAGTTGACAAACTGGATACAACTGTTGGAGATATCAAAGACATGCTACAACAGTTGTTGAAAGTACAAAAGATGCAATCCACTGTTATTCCACCTCAAGCACCTGCTCCACCACAAGCACCTGCTCCACCACAAGCACCTGCAGCAAATGAGCTCTGGAATCTATTTCAACCTTTTCTCCAGCAACAAAAACAAGTGGCTGATCAGCAACATGCAATACATGTATAAGAGCTGAGAAACATAATGGAGTCTAGGTTCAAGAACACACAAGCAGACATCAAGGCACTCAAGGCCCACATATTAAACACCACTGGCACTGCTCCTCCAACTGTTCTTTTCATTGATCAATTACCCTCAGATAATGCCAAAAAGGGGGAGAAAATTAAAGAATGGAAGAAGAAGGGAGTAGGTGATGGTCTCTACATAGAACCAGAAATGGAGAATATGAGCAAGCAGATACCTTTGCCAGATGGTAGCAAAAAGGTTGATGTTACCCAAAATGCACTTGATGAAGCTATAGCAAGTGTAAAAAGGGACAGAGCGGCAAAGGATATGTCAAGGTGGAATAAGGAGAAGAGAGCTTACATGGAGCTAAATGCGCAGGGTTGTTCTGGGCTAAAGGATGTTCAAAATCCTAAGCTAAAAAGAAATCCCACTAGAAAAGTGAGGGAACCCAAGTCCACACCATCCAGACTCACAAAGCGTACTTCAAAACCACCATCCAAAAGCCTCCAACATCAAACCTCCACCCAAAAAGCTGTTGTAACTCCTGTTGTATCAACTACTGCTGGTACTTCAGAGGTTTCAACATCTGTTATCACTTCAACACACACCACTTCAACACACATCACAACCACTGCCTTACCACCACCACCATCACCACCAAAAACAACATCACCACCTGCCAAAAAGCAGAAGACAGCAGATGTTACAACATCTGTTGTAATGACAACAGTGGTTGAAACACCAGTTGTTTCAACAGCTGTTAGTCAATCACAAACCACTGCCACTCAAATCATCACCACTGATCCACCCAAAACATCATCTGCCTCTCCTACAATACAAAGGAGAAGGATTTTCATACCAGATGATGATTCACCATCACCACCACCAAAATCTTCACAAACACTTGCACTGATTCCAAACCCTGTTCCTCTGTCATCAGCTCCTGTACAACAATGTTGGAGGAATTAGTTGCTGCTGACTATGGGTCTAAAAATCAAGTGGCAAGATGGAAAGAAGATACTGTCAGGGCCACCTACAAAAGGTTGGAGGAATTAAGGAAGAAAGATCCCACTGTTCCACAAAAACCTGACTATCCTGAAGCAGAGGTTTCAAAAAGACCATCAAAACTGCAAATCAGGAGAGCCACTGCTCCAGCTGGTGCAGCCATCTATAAAAGAAGGCAACAAAAACAGTTGGGTGGTGAAACCATCCAAGAGCTGATAAAAGGTGATGCCCTTGTAAAAGAAGGCATAAAGAAAATGATTATAGAAACTCTTGGTTTGGATCAAACTGCAAGTACTGCTCAGTCAGTCATAAATAGGCCAGCTTCACCAAACACCTCATCTAATAAAAATCTCCCAAGAAATCCACCAGACTCAAAAGTACTAAAGTGGAAAACTGATAAACAGTCCCATGTACTGACAGTGTTCAAGTCTAGTGGAGAAGTGAAGAAATTAACAAGGGAACAAGCACTTGGCCTAAGTCTTGAAGATTTGCAGGATCTCCTTGATCTTCCACTTAGCAGGGATGATGATGACACAGATGCCTTAACCTTTGAATTACAACTTAAAGGGCAAATAAGGGAACTGTTGATGAGGCAATAAAGATCTTCCAATAATGAAGAGTTTTGGCATTATCTGTTCCAGGGGGAGATTGTTGGGATTGAACCCTACCAAAGGAACAGATAATTAAAGCCAAAACTGGATTAGAGCAGTGGATCCAGAATAAGCAGATGTTTTGTTTACATGTCTCTCCCCTTGAAAGTGGTTTCAACATCTGATGACCTCCTATCTACTGATCGTACAAACTGCTGACCTACAAACTGCTGATCTAGTAAAAAACTGATGGAAGACTAAAGCTCTGCTGTTCAATCTACTGCCTTGAGTCAAGCTCTGCTGATCCGGACAAGTACTGCTGGGTTCACATCAGTGGAAGGATGCAGCAGTAGTTTAGATGTCTTAATGTAATGAAATGTAATAGCAGTAGTTAGCATAGCAGAGGTTGTATAGATCAGAGGTTAGAGTTTGTTAGGAGGTTAGATGTCACTTTCATGGTGACGTCAGCTTAGATGCTTCAGTGGTTTGCTCGTGCCTATAAATAGAACAGTACCATGCACTGTTCTATTTAGCTCTTTACAATATCCTCTTCCTGCACGAACAAACACTGTGAGCTCAGGCTGAGGGGGAGTTTATATTCATACATAGCATTGTAATCGTTTTTGAAATAAATTCAATCTTTCGGTTCTTTGTGGAAAATGTTTAATCAAAGAAATTCTCTCGTTTGATTGTGTGTAAAGTTTGTTTCCATTATATTTCCGCTGCACAACTCATTCATCTTCATCTTAATTCAAACACAAAACACAATCAAAACCAAACTCAGATCCTAACAATCGTTATCCTCTTCCACGCATTGATGACCTATTCGACTAGTTGCAAGGGTCGAGTTTCTACTCGAAGATTGACCTGAGGTCAGGTTACCATCAACTGAGAGTCCGAGATGAGGATATCTCTAAGACAGCATTCAGAACTCGGTATGGGCATTACGAGTTTCTGGTTATGCCTTTTGGATTAACGAATGCACCTGCGGTCTTCATGGATCTCATGAACCGAGTGTGCAAACCTTACCTGGATAAGTTTGTCATAGTTTTCATCGACGATATCCTGATCTATTCGAAGAATCAGGAAGAACACGAGCAACACCTGAGGCTTATTTTGGGACTTCTTCGAACAGAGCAGTTGTATGCCAAGTTTTCGAAATGTGACTTCTGGCTTCGTGAAGTCCACTTTCTAGGCCATGTGGTAAACAAGGATGGAATTCATGTGGATCCATCCAAGGTTGACTCGATCAAGAACTGGCCTACACCCCGTACACCAACAGAAACCTGCCAATTCTTGGGTTTTGGCAGGATATTACAGAAGGTTTATCAAGAATTTCTCAAAGATTGCGCAACCTCTCACTTCACTGACTCAGAAGGGTGTCACCTATCGTTGGGGTGATGCACAGGAGTCCGCATTTCAGCACTTAAAAGATAGACTTAGTAGCGCGCCTATCCTCTCATTGCCTGAAGGCACAGATGATTTTGTGGTTTATTGCGACGCTTCCATCCAAGGACTTGGGTGCGTGTTGATGCAACGTGATAAGGTCATTGCCTACGCATCACGCCAACTTAAGGTTCACGAAAGGAACTACACTACACACGACTTGGAATTGGGAGCAGTTTTTTTCGCACTTAAGATATGGAGGCATTACCTGTACGGTACCAAGTGCACCATTTACACCGATCACAGGAGTCTCGAGCATATCTTCAAGCAAAAGGAGTTGAACATGCGACAACGCCGATGGGTCGAGCTCTTGAACGATTACGAATGCGCTATCAAATACCATCCGGGCAAGGCCAATGTTGTGGCCGACGCCCTCAGTCGAAAGGATACTATACCTAAGCGTGTACGTGCGTTACAGCTTACCATTCACTCTAGCCTTCCCGCTCAAATTCGTGATGCTCATGTCGAAGCATTGAAAGCAGAGAACATCAGGGCGGAGTCCCTGCGAGGGTCAAGGGAACGGCTAGAACAAAAGGAAGACGGTGCTTATTACGTAACTGGGCGTATCTGGGTTCCACTCTATGGTAATCTACGTGAGCTTGTGATGGATGAGGCACACAAGTCTCATTATTCAGTACATCCTGGTTCGGATAAGATGTACCACAATCTCAAGACTACGTATTGGTGGCCTAGTACGAAAGCCAACATAGCAACCTACGTCAGTAAATGTTTGACTTGTGCGAGAGTCAAGATTGAATATCAGAAACCATCAGGCCTACTCCAACAACCAGAGATCCCGACATGGAAATGGGAGCAAATTTCCATGGATTTCGTTACTGGCCTGCCTAGATCTCAACGCGGAAATGATACCATTTGGGTGATCGTGGATCGACTGACCAAGTCTGCACATTTTCTGGCTATCAAGGAAACGGATAAGTTTTCTACTCTAGCAGACAACTACCTAAAGGAAGTAGTATCAAGGCATGGAGTGCCAACCTCCATCATTTCTGAGCGTGACTCACGTTTTACATCCGAATTGTGGCAAGCTATGCACAAGTCCTTTGGCTCCCGATTAGACATGAGCACGGCATATCATCCACAGACAGATGGGCAATCTGAACGCACCATCCAAACCCTTGAAGACATGCTTAGGGCATGTGTAATCGACTTTGGTAATGGCTGGGAAAAACACCTCCCGTTAGTGGAGTTTTCGTATAACAACAGTTACCACACCAGTATCCAGGCCGCTCCGTTCGAGGCATTGTACGGACGGAAGTGCCGATCACCTCTTTGTTGGGCAGAAGTTGGTGACAGCCAAATCACTGGCCCAGAACTTGTAGTGGATACAACTGAAAGGATTGCTCAGATACAACAATGAATGGCGGCAGCTCGTGACCGTCAGAAAAGCTATGCGGATAAGCGAAGGAAACCACTCGAGTTCCAGGTTGGGGATCGAGTGCTACTTAAAGTCTCACCTTGGAAAGGTGTAGTTCGTCTTGGCAAACGAGGCAAACTCAACCCGCGCTATGTCGGACCGTTCGAAATCATTGAGAAAATTGGCAAGGTCGCTTACAAGCTGAATCTACCGGTAGAACTCAGCGGAGTTCACAATGTCTTCCATGTGTCGAATCTGAAGAAGTGTCTGTCAGATGAGACCCTCATAGTTCCTCTCAAGGAACTCACTATCGACGACCAGCTGCGATTCGTCGAGGAACCAGTAGAGATTACTGATCGAGATGTTAAAGTTCTCAAGCGTACCAGAATACCTCTTGTTCGAGTTCGTTGGAATTCCCGTCGTGGCCCAGAGTATACCTGGGAACGAGAAGACCAAATGAAACTCAAGTATCCCCAGTTGTTTAAGAAAAGCGCAACCACTACTGAGGCTGAAGCTACTGCAGAATTTCGGGACGAAATTCCAAACCAACGGGGGAATGATGTGACACCCCAGGAAAACCACGCAACTTAACTAGCTTCCTCAGTAACCACGTGCTAAATTTCGGGACTAAATTTTCTTAACAGGGGAAGAATGTGACAACCCTCAAAAATTACATGTATCCGTACGATTCATTAATGTTAATTAAAGTGCTTGATGACTGTGCTGAATTACTTAACTGCTTTCTGATTACTGTGTCATACTTACACGTGCTTTTTAACATACTAGTCTTGTGCAGAAAATTGACTAAATGGTCATGTATGCTTTCCTAAGTGTTGGGAATTAAAAATGTTACAAAAAGATATATAGAGGACACTATATGGAATAACGTAGCACTTTAACGGAACGGTATCCAACCGAACAACCGGACATTACCCGGAACACAATAATATTGTTAGAGACATTGTTTCACTTTTTCTGAGCTAGTATTGATTCCCGAACACTTAAACATATTACATAAAGCATCCTACGCATTAAACACTAAACATTACACTTAACACCCTACCATTTATCATCATGTGCCAACAATTTACATTTAACCCCCCCTTCCCTTGTCTACGGCCCAAATGTGTGGCCCCACCCAAGATTTGGTTAAATCTTCTTCAAATCCCTTCCATAATATTCCTTGGATTTTGTTTAGATATGAGGTGATCTTGAGTGTACTTAAGGGAACACAAGGACCATTGGCTATTAGAGTTTAGGAATTATATATGGGACACTAGAGATCACCTTCTTCACCACAACACAACCTCCTCCTCTCCCTCATAACCTACGGCCGCCCCCCTTCACCACACCACCACCATTTTTGTTTCAAGTTCAAGTAATCCAAGTGTACTTCGAGGTGATACAAGGTATCTAACGAGGCTCGGTGCTCACGGAACTTGAAGGACCTCATTCGTTTGCTATTATCCACCACTTTTGCATCTTGTTCTTCCCTAGCTTGAAGCTAGTAGTAAGCTTCTTGTTAATCCTTGTTTACTCCATGTTTTTTTAGTGGTTAATAGTTATATCTTGATGAAAGCTTATGAACACTAAAAGATCATAACCATAAGTCTTGAACATAAAGCTAACATGATGATAAAATAAGATGAAATCTTGATGAAATAATGCTAGTATAATGTTGTTTGGTATATGTTGATGCTTGCTTGTTGATTATTAGAAACATGTTGTTGATTATTATAAGGAACTTGTTAAAGCATGATTAAAAACATGGTTTAACAAGTTAAAGGTGATTATGTGCTTGTATGAAATAATCATCTTCTAGTCTACACATGAACTTGAAAGAAAAATGATTTTTCTTGAAAAATAATAAACCAAGTGAACTAGTGATCTCGTAGATCTAAAACTTGTGAACGATTTTCAAAGAGAACCAAGTTTAAAAGGATGATTTTTAGAAGAACATGGTTTTTGTTAAACCAACACTATTTTAAATAACAACATAAGTGTAGAGATACTTTTAACACAAGAAGATGTTATAAGTAAACATTTTTGTAAATTATATTTACAAGTTGTGAACATCTAAAAATCCCGAGAATGAGATTTTTACAAAAGTAAACACACTTTGGAGGGTAACTAAACCCACTAAACACCCCACTAAGTTACTACGCGTTTTTATGAAAAACCAAGTTCATGTTATTATGTAAAGTGCATTGTTTTTGCACTTGACTAGTGTAATGTTGTTTGGTAACTTGTTGTTGATTGATTGAATGATTTCCGAAAAGAAAATGATATGCTAATAAGCATGGATACCTCCATTTACAAAGGAAACTCTGGCGAAATTTTCTAAAATTCCAACACTTAGAAAATATTTTCTAAAACAAGTGTTACAAGTATATTTTTAGCTTTGTTTTCAAAATAAACTTCGCCAAAGGTTTTGTTACAAAATACAAAGTATCGGAGGTTGACTTTTACAAGTAAAATGGATAAATATATATTTAGAATATATATTTTATATTAGAACACTTGTGTGGATACTTGTTTATTTTGTGAGATAGTTATATTATTTTAGGGTAAAATAATGTAACTTAACAATATAACTTGACATTTGAATTGTGCGGTATGTGATAGAAGTAATGAGTAAATAAACCGTACGTAGGATACGTGTTATGCATGAGAAACTGATTGTTATCCGTACCTTATCAGGACGTGCTTGATTTCTGGTTATTAGAGTAACTAATCTAACCGAGCAAACCAAGGTGAGTTCACACCCTCTACAAGGCATGGGATTCCCGGTGGTTTGGGAATGGGTTAAAGAATTAAAACGGAACCTACATATCCTCATTGGGTAGGATATGTACCGCCATCCTCCATAGGTAGGATGCCAATATTAATCCTGCGTATTCTCCTTGGGTAGAATACGTACGTTCGTCCTCCTTGGGTAGGACAACAACCTTAAAACTTACTAGACAAAACTCTATCATTAAGTCCCTCATTTTATATCGACTTAATCGCCGAGGCCAATGGCGAGCGGGTCGTTAGTTAATAGCGCTATTAGGTTTAACAAACCTCATACCGTGCCGTTCGGACGGGCGTGTACTAATGGACGATGGCAAACTGTCAATGATGATAGACATTGACGTAGGGCACAACTATTGTTCGTCAGTTGTCGATATGTTAACGGTCTAGTGGTTTATATGGGGAAGCCCCCACGGGTCATGGTTTGGGAAAGAAGGAATTGGTTAATCATATTTTCAACTATGGGGTAACCCCCACGGCAAGTAAGCCAACTAAACGAAAACCATGTTTTTGAAACAACTTAAAACGAACACCTAACTGTGAACTAACTCAACTTTGTTGTTGACTCGTTGTTACATGCCTTACAGGTCGTTAGAAGCTTATGGAGCTTGCACGAGGAGGAGGTCGTTGTGGGATACAGACTGTTATGTCCCGTGCTAAACATTTAATCCTTATGAACTTATTAAACTTACGTAATGGACTTTAAACTTATGAACTATGGAACTTATGTTTTGGACTTACGTTTTACGCTTCCGTTGTTAACTTAAAGTTGGTCATGTCCTTTGGGTCACCAATTGTATTGTGGTTGGTTTTATTTACTTAATTACGTTGTTCAATATGATTGGTGGCTCGATCCTGGTCATGTCACGCCTCCAAGCGGTGATACTCCCCAGGGTGGATTTTGGGGGTGTGACATCAAACCCGTAGGATGTGAATGGGTGTTTAAAACAAAACTGGATCCAAATGGGAACGTGGAACGCTATAAAGCGAGATTGGTTGCAAAGGGCTACACTCAGAAAAAGGGAATTGATTATCAAGAGACGTTTTCACCTGTCTCTCGTAAAGATTCTTTAAGGATCGTCATGGCCCTAGTAGCTCATTTTGATTTAGAGCTGCATCAGATGGACGCTAAAACCGCTTTCCTTAACGGAGACTTAGACGAAGATGTTTACATGAAACAACCTAAAGGCTTTAAACCTGAAGGTCAGGAGCATCTAGTTTGTAAGTTGAAGAAATCCATTTACGGGTTAAAACAAGCATCACGTCAGTGGTACCTCAAGTTTGATGAACTCATGAAGAAATAAGGTTTTATGAAGAATCAAGTGGATCAATGCACCTACCTCAAGATGAGTGGGAGCAACTTTACTATACTTGTCCTTTACGTAGATGATATTCTATTAGAAAGTAATAGTTTAGACATGTTGCATGAGTCGAAGCGGTTTCTCTTGCATAACTTCGACATGAAGGATCTCGGAGATGCTTCTTACATCATTGGCATCGGAATTCACCGAGATAGACACAAAGGAATCTTAGGATTGTCTCAAAAGGCTTATATAGATCGTGTCCTTACACGTTACAACATGCAACAGTGCAAACCCTCCGTCGCTCCAGTAGTTAAGGGAGATGTTTCCGGTTCATTCCAATGTCCGACAACAGAGGTTGAGAAGGAGCAAATGAGCCAGATACCTTACACGTCAGTAGTCGGGAGCCTAATGTATGCTCAAGTCTGTACTCGCCCAGATATCACTTATATTGCTGGAATGTTAGGCCGTTATCAGACTAATCCTGGCCTAGATCACTGGAAAGCAGCTAAGAAGGTACTTTGATATCTGCAAGGGACGAAATACTATAAACTGACTTATAGTAGAAGTGATCATTTAGAAGTGGTAGGCTATTCTGATTCTGACTTTGCCAAATGCAAAGATGACAAGAAATCCACTTCGGGCTATATCTTTATGTTAGCAGGCGGACCTATCTCATGGAAGAGTCATAAACAACAGTTGACCACAACTTCCACAATGATGGTAGAGTACATTGTTGTTTATAACGTAACCTGTCATGGAATGTTGCTTAGAAATCTGATCACTAGACTCAAAATTGTTAATTCTATTTCTAGACCATTGAAGCTTTATTGTGATAACTCAGCTGCAGTTAGTTTCTCAAACAGTAACAGTTCGACTGGAGCTGGTTTATATCTCGATACAAAATATCTGTTCGTACGTGAACGAGTTGAGGAAAATAATATTTGTATCGCGTATATTAGTACTAAAGATATGCTTGCGGATCCGATGACTAAAGGTCTCCCTCCTAAAGTTTACGAAGAACATGTTCGGAATATGGGATTTACTAAAGACCTTATTTAGCATATTGTACTAGCTTATGTTTTATGTTAATGAAATTTCCTCAGTTTGATTTTGTATGTCTCTAAGAATATCTTCAACCGGTATAATGGCATATAGACGAATAAAGTTACATATCAAACAAAGGGCTTATGCGTATTTTGATCATGACGATTAGGTTTTAAATTGATGCTATAGTATGATTATTGGGGGTCCTGAGTCGCATGTTGATTCACCATCATTAGTTTGCACCCTAAGGAGGAACCAGATCATCCTGAAAAATGTCGAACTCAATGGCTGCATCTCTGATTGGATTCTCCACTGCCCTGTCTGCTGTAACAGGTATGTTTTCATGTTTTCCATTATGCTTAAAACAGAACAGATCAACAAGAACAAGACTATGATTAGATAAATGAGGTAAAGCGGTACCAATATATGAAATTAAGAGACATACCATTCGACAACTTTCTCAGAACCAGTATATGAGGCTAAGTAAAAAACGAGAGAAGCAGTCATGTGGGCTACATAGTAGGGATGGCAGAACTACCCGATCCCGACAGGTATGCCCGAAACCCGACACAAATGGGACAGGTATACCCGATACTCGACTGGTATTGGGCATGGTATGGGATTAGTTTTAAAAAATTTCGCGGGTATGGGTCGGGTATGTGATTAGGTGACACCCGACCCGATTACCCGAAACCACATACCCGTTTACCCGAACTATATACCCGAATTTTTTAATTTATATTTTTATATTTCATTAACCCTTGTCTATTAGTGATTTATTTTAGTATGTTCATAATGTGAAAAAATAAATTTTCTTTTAATATATATATATTTGATAATAATATTTGTATTTTGTATGTTGTGAAGTATATACATATAAGTTATAAGAGCGTCCCCAATAGGGGTGATTTTTTGATGTTTTTATGATGCCAAGGTGACATTGCCCCACCAATCACAAACATTCTCTCTCTTGCTCCATTCGTATCACCTAAAAACAACACTCTATCTCCTCCCTCCCTCTCACAACACCTTTCTCTCTCCTTAAATACATGTTTTTCACTACATACATCAACAATTCACCACACCTTCTCTCCTCAACCTCACACTCTCTCTCATCCACCTCACCTCACCTTTCTCTCTCCTTAAAAACACTCAAATACACCTTATTAGGGATGCTCTAAGTATTGTAAAATTATTATTAATTCACGATAAAACTTATATGTATGTAATGTACATTTTTAATTTACAATAGTTGTATAAATAAAATTATATAATAATTATAAAAGTAAAAAAAATGGATTTGGAAATCCCAACGTATATCTTATAACAAACGAATGGGTATACCTGATACCCATGGGTTTACCCGATGCCCGACGGGTAATTACCCGAAAAATACCCGACGAGTATTGGGTCGGGTATGGGACACGATTTTATAACCGGGTATGGGTATGGGTATAAGATTACCAATAACTGACCCGAACCCAACCCATTGCCATCCCTACTACAGAGCAAGAATCATAATCCAAGAGTCCACATACTTGCAAATACTTGACAAACCCACGAATAGTCCAAAATGATGTGTACTATTCTGACCAGCCCATTGAGAAAAATGTGCAGCCCCAAACCCAAGTAGCTCAGTGGATCGAGGAGGCCTAGAACTAGAACTACCATGAGGCCCGATATAAAAAGCGGATGCTTCAAATGATTTATTTGTCGCATTTGGGCCTGGGCCTAAAATAGATGGCTGCCCAATAACAAAACCTTGGTTCCACATGAATTGTTTTGGTCAAAACAGTGGTCATAACCCGATGGAAATGTGTATCCAGATGAATGAGGAGAAACACTCCCAAACTGATAAACCCAAGCATTGTGATTAACATAATCACGTTGAACACCTACTATTCCTACCGTCATTTGTAGTAGATCTAGTAGCCATGGAAGATGAGTAGAGAACAGATATGATGAGGAACATTTGATGTAGATATGAGAAGATGAACATATTTGAATCTGTAGATGAATGACATGAACAGAGTAATAACAAAGCAGGTCAAGAAATCGGTGAGAAAAAGTTAGACTAGAGAAGAAGAGCTGCCTGCCGGAAAAATAAGAAATCGCCGGAACCCTAGTAGAGCAGCTCTTTCTGATACCATGAAGAAAGGTATTGAATAAACATTACTGTGTATACAATAGTCCTCACTATATATAGCTGAGGATGTAGAGATCAGCTAACTACCATGAGCTAACAATATAACAAACTGATCTCAACTAACAACTCTTATTTTTGTGTATCCTAAAAGCATCGCCACGACTTGGGACATTGGCGGTCTTTCCGTCGGTTAGGTTTGGGTGTATAAAAGGGTGATTCTCCTCACTCGTTTTACATCATTCTCATCAAATTTAGACAGTTGTTCATCCACCAGCTCAACTTCATTATTAGCTTCATGTAGGTTCCATGCCTAAAATCATACCAAAGGAAAACTATTTCGGATTCTGTTGATGCAATTAGAAATAGCATCACGCATTTGAGAGTTGGAGTGAACAAGTTTACGATTCCTACTTAGATCATCACTATGATTCAGCGCTCGTACCAATACCATGGACTTGCAAATGAGGATCCGAATGACCACAAAAACGAATTTCTTGAACTTTGTGAAACCTTCAAACTTGAAGATGTTTCAGATGATGCAGTGAGACTCCATCTTTTTCCATTCTCAGTAGTTGCTAAAGCCCGCTCATGACTTAATTATTTAGCCCCTGGTTCTGTTACTACTTGGGCAGAAATGGCTGAAAAAAATTCTAAATAAATTCTTTTCTCCCTCCAAAACTAATCGCTTGCGTGGCAAGATATATGGATTTGAGTAAGAAGAGGATGAAAGTTTCTGAGACACCTGGGATAGGTTCAAGGAGCTTCAAAGGAATTGCCTTCATCATGGTATGGAGTCGTGGATGGTCATGAATACATTTTATAACGGTCTTTGTACTCCATCTAAGCGAAACCTAGATACAGTATCCAGAGGTGTCTACTTTGATCTAACTCCTACCGTTGCTCGTGCTCTCATTAAAAAATCTCAGAGAATGACTACCCATACAGGAGAGATTCCAGATCTTCAAGAAAGGCTGATGTTCGCAGTGCAGATTAAAATTCTAAGCTAGCAGCCCAAGTTGAAGCGCTAACTGCCCAAATTGAGAAGCTTGTGACTAAACAAGAGATGTGCAATATATGTGGAGGATCTCATTCAACAAAGAATTGTCCTATTGCAACACAGGAAGAGGAAGTTGACTTTGTGAATGACGAATTCATGCGCACATTCAATTATGACAAAGGGCAACCTAGGGTTAGTTGGAGAGACAAGAAAAATTCATTCCCAACAGGCTATTCTCAAAATAATAGATTCCAACCTAGGGAACGACATCCAAGTCTACAAGAGATGCTTATGGAATACATGAAAGAGAACGGGGAGAGGATGAATAAGCAAGATCAGGAGCTGGCAAGACATAGAACTATAATTCAAAATATAGAGAAGGTCCTAACTTAATTAGCATCGAGAGATTCAGAGAGGGAGAAGGTTCAAGTTAAATCTATTACCCTTGAAAGTGGTCATGTCACTAGGAGCACCCCTCCTACTGAAAACCTGTTCAAGAAAGTGATAATCTATGCATACCAAGCTCTACTAATACAAAAGGCCTTACAATTCGACAACTAATCAAGCTAGGTAAGAAAGAAAAGGAGCAGGAGCCAATGCCTCACCTTCCACTTCCAAAGCGCCAATTGAAGGATAAATTTGAGCAACAATGTGGAAAGTTCTTGACAATATTCACTAAGTTGCACATCAATCTTCCTTTCATGGAAGCATTGGATCAAATGACTAAATACGCCAAATTTTTAAAAGACTTACTTTCTAACAAAAAAAAGGTTAGAGGATCTATTTACTGTGACCTTAAATGAAGAATGTTCGACAGTCTTGCAGAACAAGTTCCCTCCTAAGGTAGTAGATCTAGGCAGTTTCATTATCCCATGTTTAATCGGGGGTCATTCAGTCAACAATGCTTTAGTTGATCTAGTAGCAAGCACAAATCTAATGCCTTATTTAGTTTTTGCTAAGCTTGGTCTAGGGTACCTACTCCCACTCAGATGAGTATTCAGTTAGCTGATCATTCGATCAAATATCCATAAGGGATTGTTGAAAATATGCTAGTAGAAATTAACAAGTATATTTTCCTAGTCGATTTCATCATCTTAGATATGGATTAAAATGATCATGTTCCCTTGATTTTGGGACGACCTTTCCTAGCTACGGCTAGAGCTTTGATTGATGTTGTTGAAGGGAGACTTACTTTGAGGGTTAGAGATAATTAAATAGTATTTGAGTTAGAAGAAATCAGAAATCAAGTGTACGACAATTCGCTTATCTATAAAGACTGTACGAAGAAGATTCATGATCGTCACTTGACAAGTGATAAAAACTTCAAGTGTGGGGATCATGTACTTCTTTATAACTCTAGGTTACGCTTGTTTCCTGGTAAACTAAAGTCAAGATGGACTGGACCGTTCATTGTCAAAGAAGTATATCCATACGGAGCGGTCGATCTAATAAGTGAAGATGGAGAAACGTTCAAAGTGAATGGTCATAGATTGAAACGCTATATCGATGGACCTATCAATTTGAACGAGGATGAGGAATTTGACCTCCATCCTATACCTAACGATTGAAATCGTAGGTTTACGTCCGGCTGAAGGCACGTAAACTTAGCGTTTCCGGGAGGCAACCGGAGGGTTTGAAAATCATCTCATTTTAAGAGTTCGTGATTTAATCATCAAAATTCTAGAAACTACTATCTTTTAAGGGCTTACAACCCGAAAGCAAGGCCTTAAGATCCTAATCTGTTAAGTGGGCTCCACCTCAAAAACCGAATCAATTCATGGCCCGTTTGCAAAACCCTAGCTTCCGGCCCCGTAAGTAAGTATCGGAACTGCCATATGGTTGGCAAAATCTATAAATTGAAAGTCTGAAACCCTAGTTTTCTTATTCTACACACTGTGATTGAGATAATTCAGACGTTCAGCAAAACAATGGTCAGTATCAAAGAACTGAAGGTATACTCTTGTTCTATTCATGCATTATATGCTCTTTTCTCTTGTCAATTGTGACCTATCAGTTTTAAACACGTTTTACTTCGTAAATACATTGTTTAATTAATACTGGAAATTTTAAATTGGAAAAATCATAATCTGATCACGTACGACCCGTAACCATCTACTAGTCTACGGTTCGTAAGCCGACAACTGGCTGGTAATTAACCCAACTCTCTTCTGTAAACAGTTTTGTCATGAAAAAAGAACTGACTGTTGCATACAACCTGTAACCATCTACTGGTTGACGGCCCGTAAGCAATTCTTGACCAGAACATTCTATTTTGTTTTCTGATTATAGCGGATTGCTTAGGGACTTTATGAGGTACCACAAAAACGTGGTAGAGGAAGGCTCGAGGAAAAACTTTGTTGTACCGTATCCTGTTAATCCAAAGATTCGGGTGTACATTAATGATCTCGCTAATTTAAGGACTGAACTAAGGAACTTGCAAAGACAAATGGGTGACTATCACATGCATACGATAAGGATGATTATAGATGTGGAGAGAAGTCTCAAAGACTTGAGGACTGACATTCAGGAAATGTTATTTGGCATACCACTACCAGAGCCTATCGAGACACCAAAGCCTAAGGCTCCCGAGCTAATTTTTGTGCCAATGGAGTATGGGTATCCTCAATATAAGCCTCACCCTCCTACACCGCCACCATTTTTTCCTATGAAGCATGTTACTCACTTCATGGTAGGATTTCTAAACCTTATCAAAATTTGCATATTTATATGAAGGACACTTCAATCTGTGAAGTGGGAGTGTTGGAAATTTTGTGAAAATAGCACTTTTCACAAATATAGGGAAATGATTTTTTCCTATTTTGGACTAGAAATAAATATAATAAAATGAGCGGGTTTTATATATTTATTTGTGGGTTTGTGTTCTATGTCGGAAGGGCTTCGCAACGAACTAAACCACGTCCAAAACGGAGCTAAGATGAATGAGATATCGATGCTCAAAGTTTGGTGTTTGATACTTGAATGCTGAAAAAGTGGGAAAGTGGCACCTTGTCCCACATCGGATGAGAGATGGAACTTAAAGGGGTATTTAAGTGGGAACTCTCCATCCTTATTGTTTCATGGAAGCACTCACTAGTGTACTCGCGAAGGGTGCGGACCCTAACTCGCACTCGCACACGCGCGCGTGGCGTGGGCGATGAGGCGCAATGTGGCGCTTTGATGGCGCACTTTGCACTTCGCGCCGCTTGAGAGCCGCCTTTGTATTTTTGACCACGTGCGCGTGGTGGATCATAGAGGCTGCAAGGACCATGTGGTGTGAAGGTTCGAGGCGCGTGACGTGGCAGTCCGCGCGCGAGTACACTTGGCATGGAGGCGCATGGTGCATGGCCCTGATGTGACGTGCGCGGCGCACCAAAGTGAGCCAAAACGGCGCGACTGTGTGGCGTGCTCATAGAGGCTCACAGGTGACGTGGCACACGCGCGCAGGCGCGCATGGCCCTGAGTGAGTATGGCGCACGCGCACATGGCAGTGAGCCAAGTGGACGTACCGCGCATGGAACGTGCAGTTAATGCTGTGCAGTTACATTTCAGCATTCGAAACTGAAAAAGTTAATGCGTTTGACTGAGAATTAAGTGACAAATTAAAGTGCATTAAAGACGTCTAATGCAGTTTAATTCTCCATTTAATTCATTTTTCAGTTTCGCCTAAACCTGCAACTATAAATAGGGTGTTACCCTATTGCAGAAACACACGGAAAATTACAAGCTATCTTTTTCTCCACTGCAGAATTCTTCATTTTCTTTCAAGCTTCAAGGTATACCTTCGGGTTAGAGTCAAGACCGGCAGTGCAACTGCTTGAGGCTGTTGTATCCTGGAAACAAACGTGTTCTCCTGGGAGACACGAAATTTGTTTTAAGGGACCCGTGTCTAACACGATCCTCAGCCAAAGAACAGTGTTTCTGTTCGGTTTTCTGTTCTTGTATTTCCTTTTTTCAGTTGTATTTGTATTTTTCTTTCAGTTGTAATTCTGTATTTGTTTCTGTTATTCAAGTTAATAAAGTTTTATTTATTTTACACGAACGGATTCCTACATTCTTAAAACAAATTTTAAAACACCGTTCGTGTAGAATCACAAACTTCTCTGCTGTGATTTCAAATTTTTTTTTTCTCACAGCAGGTTGTGTTTTAAAAGGTTTTTATCTGTTTTGATTCAAAGTTGCGCCTTTGTCAAAACAGAATCTGCTTCTACTCCTTTCTGTCGCTGAAGTTCTAAAAATCCTACTGTGGTAGTCTTCAAAGTTGGACTTAGAAGCTACACGGCTGAATTTTTGAACTTCTAATAATAATAAAGTAGCGTCTTTATTATTTTGAAAACAGATTTTAACTTGTTTTCTTGAAACTTTTTCAGAATGTCGACTGAAAATGTGAACACGAGCAACACTAATGTTGTCATTGGAACCCCTGCCAACACTGTGGGAGCGTCCACAGTGGCAAATCATGCTGAACGACCCGAGAAGTTCTCGGGTCTCCACTTCAAGAGGTGGCAACAGAAGATGTTCTTCTACTTGACCACCATGAACCTTGCGAGGTTCTTGACGGAGACCGTTCCCCAACCTGCGGAAGGGGAGACCGATGCTCAGGCTCTGAGCGCGGTAGAGGCGTGGAAACACTCGGACTGTATATGTCGAGGCTATGTTCTCAACGGTCTCTCGGATGCATTGTATAATGTGTACTATAATATCAAGACTTCCAAAGAATTATGGGAGTCCTTGGATAAAAAGTACAAAACGGAGGATGCGGGAACAAAGAAATTTGTTGTCGCCCGTTTCTTGGACTTCAAAATGGTTGATAACAAGACTGTTATGAACCAAGTCCAAGAGTTGCAAATTATACTAAATGACATCCATGCTGAGGGTATGGTACTTAGCGAAACTTTTCAAGTGGCAGCCATGATCGAAAAGTTACCTCCTGCTTGGTTGGATTTTAAGAATTATCTTAAACACAAGCGAAAGGAAATGTCGGTCGAGGACCTTGTTCTTCGTCTTCGTATAGAAGAAGAAAACATGGTGGCCCAAAAAGGCACCATTTTGCAAGCTTCGGCTAAGGCAAACATGGTGGAAGTTGGGGAGTCCTCAAAGGGCAAGAAAGGCAAGGGTAAAAAGGACAACAAAGGGAAAACAAAGGTTAACAACCTTGGACTTAAAAAGGGGGCTGTGAAAAAGAAGCCTGCGCCTTTCCAAGGTACTTGTTACAATTGTAACGAGACGGGGCACCGTGCTAACCAATGCAATAAACCTAAGCGTGAGCGTGCGCACATGGTTGATGAGGATGGTATGCCTCTAATCGCAATGATAACCGAGGAAGCGGCTATGATTGAAGAAGTCAACGCAATGGGTGAAAACCCAAAAGGATGGTTCGTTGACACGGGTGCAACCCGCCATGTTTGTGGAGACAAGGCTCTTTTCTCTACATTCAAGGAAGCTTCGGGTGAAGAAAAGCTTTATATGGGGAATAAAGCTACCGCAAGCATCAAGGGGGAAGGCACGGTCGTCTTGAAGATGACTTCGGGCAAGGAGCTTACCTTGACAAACGTGCTTTATGTTCCAGAGATACGGAAGAATCTCGTGTCGGGATGGATGCTCAACAAGTTTGGATTTCGTCTAGTGTTTGAATCGGACAATTTTGTCTTGTCTAGACGTGGAATGTTTGTTGGTAAGGGCTATGCCCTAAATGGAATGTTCAAAATGAATGTATTGGTTGTTAACCAAAACAAAAATATGAATGAAAATGTTTCTTCTACTTACATGATTGAGTCTTCTAATGTTTGGCATGGTAGACTAGGACATGTAAATTTTAATTCATTACGACGTTTAATTAAATTAAACTTGATACCAACATTCCATATCGAGTCCAATCACAAATGCGAGACATGTGTTGAATCCAAACTTACGAGATCATCGTTTAAATCGGTTGAACGAATAACCGAACCCCTTGATTTAATTCATACCGATGTGTGTGATTTAAAAGCGGTTCCCACGCGTGGAGGAAATAAGTACTTCATCACGTTTATTGATGATTGTACTAAATATTGCTACGTGTATTTACTAAAGAGTAAAGACGAAGCAATAGAGAAGTTTATCTTGTACAAAAATGAAGTTGAGAATCAACTTAAAAAGAAGATAAAAGCTTTGAGAAGCGACCGAGGAGGTGAATATGTTGCACCTTTTGCGGATTTATGCGCAAAAAGTGGCATTGTACACGAGTGTACACCTCCTTATTCTCCACAATCAAATGGCGTTGCGGAACGAAAGAACCGCACATTGAAAGAAATGATGAACGCCATGTTGATAAGCTCGGGAGTGAACCGAGAAATGTGGGGGGACGCCATTCTCTCAGCAAACTATCTTTTGAACAAGATACCTCTGAAAAATAGGGACGAAACTCCATATGAGCTATGGAGAAAAAGGAAGCCATCGTACAAATACTTGAAAGTGTGGGGGTGCCTAGCTAAGGTGATTGTACCACCTCCTAAGGCTCTTAGGATAGGACCCAAAACTGTTGATTATTGGATATGCGCATCAAAGTAGTGCGCATCGTTTTCTTGTATATGAATCCAAGAATCCCGATGTACACAAATACACTATCATGGAGGCAAATCCTAATATCGTCTCATATTTTGAGAATGTGTTTCCTATGTTAGGACAAACACATGCGCCTTCATCAAGAGCGGTTGATGAAGCAGGTCCAAGTTCGTCTACATGGTTAGATGAAGAAGGACCAAGTTCATCTACGAGGATAGATGAAAGACATGAACGCCCCGAGGTCGAGGAGGGTGAGCTTAGACGAAGTAAACGGCAAAGGGTTGAAAAATCCTTTGGTCCAGACTTCATGAGCTATATGGTTGAGGGTGAGCCCAATACCTACCGCGAAGCGGTTACCTCCGCGGAAGGACCTCAATGGCAAGAAGCAATTAAGAATGAAATTGATTCTATATTGCAAAATCATACTTGGGAGTTAGTAGATCTTCCACCTGGTTGTAAACCACTTGGATATCGTTGGATATTCAAAAGGAAGATGAAAGCTGATGGAAGTATTGATAAATACAAGGCAAGGTTAGTGATCAAAGGATTTAGACAAAAGGAGGGTCTAGACTACTTTGATACTTACTCGCCTGTAACGCGAATAACCTCTATTCGATTGGTTCTTGCAATTGCGGCTCGAAGAAATTTGGAAGTTCACCAAATGGATGTAAAGACCGCATTTCTAAATGGCGATTTAGAAGAAGAAATTTACATGGAACAACCTGAGGGTTTTTCCGCCCCTGGAAACAAGGGTAAAGTATGTAAATTGGTCAAGTCTTTGTATGGCTTGAAGCAAGCTCCAAAACAATGGCACCAAAAGTTTGATCATGTCATGATTGACAATGGTTTCAAAATAAATGAGTGCGACAAGTGTGTTTATTTTAAAGACACACCAAGAGGTTATGTGATTCTATGTCTTTATGTAGATGATATGCTTATCATTGGGAGTGATGATAAGATGATCAACTCAACGAAAGACATGTTGAAAGCGAGGTTTGACATGAAAGACATGGGTCTCGCGGATGTGATTCTTGGAGTAAAAATCACTAGAACCCAAAATGGTCTTGTGTTGAGTCAATCTCACTACGTGGACAAGATCCTTGGGAAATTCAATTCGGGCGATACGAGTATAGCTCGATCTCCAATTGATAATACCCAACGCCTAAGGAAGAATAGAGGCGAGAGTGTTTCTCAGTTAGAATACTCAAGGATCATTGGTAGTCTCATGTATCTAATGACATGTACTAGACCCGACTTAGCGTATGCTGTGAGCAGGCTAAGTAGATACACCAGTAATCCGAGCGAGGATCATTGGAAAGCTATCACGAGGGTGCTTAGATACATAAGATACACGAGAGACTATGGATTGCATTATACCCGTGATCCAGCAGTGATCGAAGGATTCACTGATGCGAACTGGATATCGGATATAAAAGATCATTGATCGACAAGTGGATATGTGTTTACACTTGCTGGCGCAGCTATAGCTTGGAAGTCTTCCAAGCAAACGGTTATAGCTAGATCTACGATGGAATCCGAATTCGTCGCTTTAGATAAAAGCGGGGAAGAGGCGGAGTGGCTACGTCAATTTGTGGAAGATATTCCAAGATGGCCAAAGCCGTTGACGGCAATCTGCATACATTGTGACAATCAGTCTGCTCTTGCTAGAGCACAAAGCATGATGTACAATGGCAGATCAAGGCACATTCGACGTAGGCACAACACGGTACGACAACTTATCTCAACGGGTGTTATCTCAGTTGACTATGTGAGGTCAGAGGTGAACATTGCGGACCCGTTAACGAAAGGCTTAAGCACAGATAAGGTGTATAGGTTGTCAAGAGGAATGGGACTAAAGCCCATAGATGAAGGGAATATGAGGGAAACCTAACCTAGTTGACTGGAGATCCCAAGATCTAGGTTCAATAGGCAAACTTAATCATAAACCCAAAGGGAGTCACTGTGGGGGGTGCCCCAAAAATCAATAAAGGGAGTTGTATACTTCCTAGTCCATTCCAATCAGTGACATGAAGGAAAGGTTAAGCATGTTGAGGTTAAGGATTTTGAGGAAATCCAAATTAACCATGATGCTTTTAATGATTCAGAGGAATCACCTATGTTAGAGAGAAGTGGGGTCGCTTCGAATGGATTTGTGGGGAGGCGCAAATCCTAGAGCTCTCGCAGAACCAGGAACGTGTTCCATGACCATGAACGGACACAACCATGAGGTCTTAACTCAACTAGGGAGAGTATTGTGTGAATGTATATTGTCTCCTACATAAATGGGGGATTGTTCAAAGACCCCGCGTCTACAAGACCCTAGGAGGCTAAGTATGCTTCATAAAAGGAGGTTCAAAGGTTACACCTACCTATCTTGCAATGCTCAACTGTTGAACGTGTATCGTTGCAACTTGATAGATCGATTTCTATTCATGTGGGGGATTGTTGGAAATTTTGTGAAAATAGCACTTTTCACAAATATAGGGAAATGATTTTTTCCTATTTTGGACTAGAAATAAATATAATAAAATGAGCGGGTTTTATATATTTATTTGTGGGTTTGTGTTCTATGTCGGAAGGGCTTCGCAACGAACTAAACCACGTCCAAAACGGAGCTAAGATGAATGAGATATCGATGCTCAAAGTTTGGTGTTTGATACTTGAATGCTGAAAAAGTGGGAAAGTGGCACCTTGTCCCACATCGGATGAGAGATGGAACTTAAAGGGGTATTTAAGTGGGAACTCTCCATCCTTATTGTTTCATGGAAGCACTCACTAGTGTACTCGCGAAGGGTGCGGAGCACCCTAACTCGCACACGCGCGCGCGCGTGGCGTGGGCGATGAGGCGCAATGTGGCGCTTTGATGGCACACTTTGCACTTCGCACACTCGCATCGCCGCGAGCCGCTTGAGAGCCGCCTTTGTATTTTTGACCACGTGCGCGTGGTGGATCACAGAGGCTGCAAGGACCATGTGGTGTGAAGGTTCGAGGCGCGTGACGTGGCAGTCCGCGCGCGAGTACACTTGGCATGGAGGCGCATGGTGCATGGCCCTGATGTGACGTGCGCGGCGCACCAAAGTGAGCCAAAATGGCGCGACTGTGTGGCGTGCTCGTAGAGGCTCACAGGTGATGTGGCACACGCGCGCAGGCGCGCATGGCCCTGAGTGAGTATGGCGCACGCGCACATGGCAGTGAGCCAAGTGGACGTACCGCGCATGGAACGTGCAGTTAATGCTGTGCAGTTACATTTCAGCATTCGAAACTGAAAAAGTTAATGCGTTTGACTGAGAATTAAGTGACAAATTAAAGTGCATTAAAGACGTCTAATGCAGTTTAATTCTCCATTTAATTCTTTTTCAGTTTCGCCTAAACCTGCAACTATAAATAGGGTGTTACCCTATTGCAGAAACACACGGAAAATTACAAGCTATCTTTTTCTCCACTGCAGAATTCTTCATTTTCTTTCAAGCTTCAAGGTATACCTTCGGGTTAGAGTCAAGACCGGCAGTGCAACTGCTTGAGGCTGTTGTATCCTGGAAACAAACGTGTTCTCCTGGGAGACACGAAATTTGTTTTAAGGGACCCGTGTCTAACACGATCCTCAGCCAAAGAACAGTGTTTCTGTTCGGTTTTCTGTTCTTGTATTTCCTTTTTTTCAGTTGTATTTGTATTTTTCTTTCAGTTGTAATTCTGTATTTGTTTATGTTATTCAAGTTAATAAAGTTTTATTTATTTTACACGAACGGATTCCTACAGGGAGACCTATCTAAGAAGCCAGAGTCACCTGATAATCCCCTAATGCGTATAGGAGCTTTTAGCAAGAGGGAGGAGGTTATTTATGTGGATGCTATTTCAGAGAAAGAGGAAGAAGATGAGGAAGACCCAGATGAAGATCTAGAGTATGTTCCATGTTCTGATCAGGATAAGGAAGACCCAAGAGAAAGCTATAACTACACCGAGTGATTAGATGATGATTTGAATTATTATGTGTTTTGTTTTGCTGGCATGGACCTTAGTTTGTTTTGTTGGCATGGACCTTAGTTTGTTTTGTTTTGTTTGATTTTTCTCTTGATGTTTGTTTGGTGTGTTTCATTTGAATGTTTTGTTTGAATTGTTGAGTACTTTGAATAAAGTGATCTTTTGATAACCCTATTTTCGTCAATCTTGTTTGCATATGATGTGCTAAAAGTAGTTTAATAAAAACAACTAAAATTAATCTAATCTAGACACAAAGTAATACTCTAGACTCTCTAAACTCGACTAAACTACTAACCGGCAAGTGAGCCGATCGACTCTAGTAAAGCTAAGTAAGTCTGGATATCAACCCACAAGACTCTATTTAATTATGCTAATTAGACTCTATCTAGACCTAGACTGACTCAGACATGACACTAACCATTTTTATGTTTGTTGGGGGGTTTTCTAAATATCCTAAAATTGCATATTAAATTGGATTAATTAACTAAAATTAATTCGCACGAACTAACCTTGGATTTTAATCAATTGATGGAAACGACTGCCTAGACTGGATTTCTAATTTATGATGGTAATGACTTTATTATGTTTATTAATTATTATGCAACCAGGATCTTTATATACTAAACATATTGAGACATCGAACAAGACCCTCGACCCTTCTCAAGGAGACGGTTCTTATGTTTACCGGTTAACTAGACTCCTTCACATGTTATCTAGGTTTCTAAAAGTACCCTAATACGATTCACTCCCTCACGGGTTATAAACCTAGGATTAGTCTGGAGTTTCAGTTTAACTTGTTAGACAACTATCACTACAAAAACTAGTTTAGACTCCTCATAGATATCCTACCTAGCAATTTAATGACGAAGACCTAACAATAATTTCGCACCTCACAGCTATTGAAATTAGTAGAACACTTTAATTTATTAAATTACCAATTATTACTTGATGTGATTAAAATACAACATATAAATCATGTTTAATACGGCGTAAAAGCAACCCTTTTTAGTGTTGGAAAAAGCTCGTGTTTTCGTTCCTTTTAGATTTTCAGGGATAAAAGAGCTTACATTTGCAAAAGGAGCAAAAAGACAGCAAAATCCAACATAAATGTAAAGAAGAAGGAACTGCCGTAGCTCGCCAAGCCCCGATTCACATCCAAGCCACAAAATAATAAGAACAGAAGGCTGACATGGGGCCGTGTCCACCAGACACGGGCCGTGTCCGAAGATGGATGCTGGGCAGAAGAAAAGACAACTGCAAAAGACAAAAATGGCAGCCAACACGGGGCCGTGCTGAAGCTTCTGAAGACAATTATAAATAGAAGTGCTTGATTCCACTTCAACTCATCCCTTGGCAAACCACTTCTCTCTCACTTGCCACCACTCCACCACCACTACAACACCATCATCCACCACCATCATCCATTTTTCCATCTTTAGAGTGTGTGTGTAGTCTCGGGATCCAAAATTGATCGTAAGAATCTTTGTCAAACAAAGGCCATGCTTGGCTAAATCCTTACATCACTTGGTGAAGACATATATTTTATGTATTTCTTTTAGAATTTACAATCTTTGGCTACTTTTTAATTGGGTATGTATTAATGACTTTAATAATTAGTTTTTTTTATATTGAAGGCGAATTTATTCACCCATTCTTCATATGTTCGTTTACTCAACATATTCATGTCTTTACGGTCTATATAAAACATGTTAATTGCCTGTAAGGGGGTTAGAAGGGTGGACTGCGTAATTCTATGTCTTGTTCAGTGTATAAATCCTGCGAGAACCTGGTGCAAGTTTAGTACTACTCCATGGATTGGCCGTCAATGACTGGCACGACTGAGAGTAAGAAATCGCTTACACCCCTTATTCATAAACTACTATTAAAACTTTAAACCAACCCCGCGAGGACTGTATCCCTGCTAACTCAGACCAACAGGTTGAGGGGGATCGTCGCCTCGTAAGGGGGGTCCACCACATTTTGCATTAATAACTTACTTAATTATCTTTGAATATTCCGACCTAGTGGTATTGTATCCTTGCTGACTCAAACCACTAGATTGAGGGTCACGTCGCCTTCAAAAGAGGGGCTTACTACTATAACTAATATAATCTCTTAAAATGCCCAAAGTGCGGAAATCATCAAAAGGGTACATGAAAGATAAGTCGGATCCAAGTGATTCTTTCTTGTCTATCATTTTTATTTTATTTTTATTTTTTGTTTTTATCTTTTTATTAGTTTAAAAATCTTTTCTAAAAGTTTGGTTTGATTAGACGTTGACGATAAGCCGGTATTAAAAGCTCTTGTGTCCTTGGACGACCTCGGTATCTTGCCATCACAATACTACGTCCGTGATGGGTATACCTACCCTAGCGTGTGTGTAGAGTGATAGTGGAATATCGTGTCTTATGAATTTAAAACTTGAAATCGGCGAGTAAAAAAGCTAAAAATATACCTAAAACTACACACACCTGCACACACATCATTACTCCTAAGGTGTATTGGCCAATTAACCCTAAAGATTATAAATTTAATTTATAACCTAGCATGAATCAATTCCGTGATATAGACACTCACCAAAATTGATACGAAGCAACAAAAGTTAATAAAATAATTTAAAGCATGCATATACATTACACCGTTAAACCAAACCGACTACTTTTATAAACAAAATCCATAAATAATTAATGAAACATAATAAAAATCATAACTTTATAAATCCATCAACACAGTCTAGGCGGTAAAAGAAGTCTAGCCGGCAATCGTCATAGAAGTAAACACAAAAGAAGAAGTTTTAACAACTAGAAACATTATCTAGGAATGAGAAACAAAGAAAAAGAACACCCGAATTGCACAAAGTCGACCCGGTTGACTTCCTAAGCTCCTAGACTTTGACCCGCAACTTCAAGTCCTCAAAAACACTTCAAATTGCTAAACTTGCAGCTGATTTCGTCCAAGCTCTCCAAAATTCGCGATCAGGGTTTAAGGTTTTAGTTTATGATATATTTATATCAACTTAAGACTAGAATCCTGTTCGAATTATAACTCTCTGTCGACAATCAACCTGGCCACGCTACGCGAAGCACAATTGCACTTCCCTTTGCGCAACGCTAGGCTATATAATTCAGTTTAATATTATTATATTCGTCGTGTTTGTCCAAGCCCCTTTCATCTTTCCTTTGCATAGCGCCAAGAGACTAAATTCCATATTTTCTCGTTTTTCGTTCCTATTCAGCTACGTGACGACCCGGATCTTATTTCCAACTTCATAATCAACAGATTTTTAGCGTTTTTTTTCAACTTTCAGCAGCTATGACATGAAAACAAATAAACAAATGGAAGTAACGAATTCTAACTAAAAAACATAAATAAACTAAACGAAATCTGTACAAACTATACACGAATAAAGGATGTATTTTGCAATACATCAAATATCCCCACACTTGCATTTTTTCGTCCTCGAAAAAGATCTATGCAAACAGAATCATAGTCAAGCAAAAATCCGAGTTCAAAAGTTAGATTATTTTATAAACATTAAAACTCGTATTAACCGCGATTGCAAATATATGTGTCCAATTAAACCCAAACCCCGGTTCCAAGCCCTTATCATGCAATTTATGTTTAAGTTCGATCAATCTACCTAGGGTCTCACACTAAAAGCCGCAGTTTCACCTAATCCCGCCTCAAGCTCATGAAACAAAAGGAACGAATCGCTGGATTTTTCCTAACCGTTTTATACTAAAATTAAGAGAATTTAACATCAAACTTGTTCTTATATTTTTCTTCTTTTTCTTTTTGAGCACTAGACTTTGCATTACCTAACCCACAGGCTGTCTCAACTAGAGTCACCATCCTCGAGAGCGACAACGTGAGCGTCGGTATTTTTTTCCATTTTTTCTATCTTAACCTAGAGGCAATGTAAGTCAGAGTCACCATCCCCAACCAAGATTACATAGGCCTCGTTTTTTTCAATCTAGCTCATTTGTTCTATTTTTTTTCTTTTGATCCAAAATTCTAACAATTTTAGCTTATAACGACATTTCTTACACTATTTTTTTTTGCGGTTTTGGCTATATACTTTTCCTAGATCAGAACCCACTAGTAGACTAACAATTAAGGTTATTCTTAATATCAAAGGAACCTAGAAACCGGGTCGAGCCTATTCACATATCCCAAGCTTGACACGAGTTTAACTTTATTCTCTTATTATTATTATTTATTTGAAACCCGAATATGCTTGACTCTAGTATCATTTTCCATTTTTATTTGTAAAACTTCTTTAACGGGAACATTTTTCTATTTCAATTTTTTTGGTTTTTTTATTTTTAATTTTTTTTTTGTATTTTTCAAAAATTTTATGACTCAAGACGACTCAAGACACTACTAAACACTATATCTCATCCCCACACTTAAGATTTGCATTGTCCCTAATGCAGAGATAGAATACGACTCAAAACTACCTAAACTAAACTAAAAAAAATAAATAAATAACTACTACCTAATAAATAAAAATACAGTGGAACAACTTAGCTTATATGCGAGACTGTCAATATGCCAGTCAATTCCACATATGCCCTCCAATCCGAACACACTCAGCAAACAATTCCTAAACTCTCTCACACGCGAACGGAAGCGACAACCAATACACCGTACCTATCAAAGAAGCAAATATACCAACAAGATGTAGATAGATACTAGTGTTTTCAAACATCCAAAACAACCAAACAAAACAACCCCAAACTGCACAACCTGTTTAAAGTATATCAATACAGACCATAGAGGATTAAAACAAAATAAAAGAGAAAAATAAACAAAAGATACTCCATTGAAAGCTCCTACTGCATCCTCTAACTCCTCAACCTACTCGTCATCACTCTCTTCTTCTTCTCCATCTCCACCACGAGCACCAGAACCACTCTGACCATAAACTGTAAAGTCGGGGTCGGATCCCCATATCTGTACTGACCTGACCCAACCCGTACCCATATCCGGCAAAGTGACTAGAAACTCCCTCACCGCTTGACCCAAACTGACCTGGCTGAGTATATGGCTGAAAGAAATCGGGAACATTCATGCTCATATGTGTCATCATGTACCTCAATGCGTTTTCTTGCCTCTCCTGCCCGGTCTGTAGCACCTGTCTAACCTCCCCAAACTGCTGAGATGCCAAGTCATGCATCTCTCCAAAGCCTTGATCCATGCGATTCTAAAGAGATTCCAGTGTAAGTGGATCTTGGGGCGGCTGACGGCGGGGGTATTGTTGTGCTGGAATCTCGTGCCTTTGACTAGGTCTCTGTCTATACGTAGGCTCAATCTGGGGCATCACATCCGCAGCCGGATGTCCCTCAGGCGATTGGACTTGAGCCCCTTAGCGGACACCCTCCCAGGTGACCGGCTCAGTCCATGTCACAATCCAAGCAACTGCAATTCCTTAATCCCAAATATCGCGGAAGTTGGACCTTTGTGAAGTTGTTGTGGATTATACTTGTCGAACACTCCCAAGTTCAATGCTAATCAAGTGATGTATGGGCCCATATCCAACGCGACCTGATGACCTCCCCAACGAGTCCGAGTAAAAGACCATGCTAATACACTAGCCAGATTCATCACCCTCTGCTCCACACAAAACATCAATATAAACAGATTCGTCCAGTTCTCTTTATTTTCCCCGGATTTCCGACCCACAAGTGTAGTAGAAAAAATCTTCAATAAATATCGATAAACCGGTTCACGAACCGAAGTAATGAGGTTCGTCAAAGCAAACGGATGATCAGAAATTGTAGATCAAAATTGCGCCAACTCGGAACCACCTACACTCACCGGCTTAGGGGTTTGGTACGCACTCCTCAAACTCATAGCAAATTCGGGAGACTGAGCCTCCTCTGCTGTATAAAACCCTGTAGCTACCGCAAAGTGGGCAATATCCATCTCATAAATTGTCCTACCCAAACTGAAAGATACCGCATTACGCTAGGCAAAAGCACTTTCCTTATGCTTGAAGGTGTTACGAATCTCCAAAACCAATTCCTCGTATTGGTCCCAATAACAATTCACTACCTCGATAAGCTTCGGACCCAATATCTGCTCAACCCTTTGTCGAGAACCTACACTCTCCAACCACTCCCAATCTATGGTTCTATGTTCAAGAAATTTGGTACCATTCAGTTTATCAAATTTCGTCCACTCCTCGGAACCTAACTCAAATTACAGCAGAGGAAGATCAACTCTATTCCTTATTCTGCACAAAGGAATTTGCTTTGGAGTATGATACATGATTCTTCTTCGTTGAGGATTTTGATCACTTACTTGCTCACGGCCCCCTCTCGGGCGTTGAGGCGGTCCCCTCCTCCTTTTCCTGCACCTGCTGAACTCTCTTCGCTAGACATACTCTGCAAAACAATGTTTAACAAAGAAGACATGTGAAAAGTTAGCATAAGATAGCATAAACAAACTATTTTTGGTATTTTTGATTTTTTTAGATATTTTTTGGATTTTTTAATTTTTTTTTATAAAACTTGGAAACAGCCGTATAGCATTACATTCGCGGCTGAATCCGGAAAACAATTTGAAATAAAAATGCGGGTTACCGTTTACAAAAGCATAAGTGATAAACAAACTCGCCCGAATAGAGATTGAGTACGAGCGAGTTATGTCAAACTTGTACACATATATAAGTAAACCCAAGACCAAAACTAAACTAGACTAAAACCGACTCATAAACTATGACTCAATGTACACTACCTACTCCCGGCACTTTAGTTGTCCCAATTAACATCAAGTGCCTACCGAAACCCGAACATTGAGTCCAAACTTGCATAAAGTGAGAAACTTTAATGTCAAAAACAGATTTCTAACTTGAAAAATTATGCCTAGTGATAGGAGGTTTTAACTGGTAAATTTATTTCGATTTCAAAACACAAGATTGGAACTTTATAACAATATAGCAATCAATAATCTCAACTCAATGTTTAACAATCCCAAACCAAACCATCCGCACCCGTTAAAACACTAAACATAATCATAAACTAGTCTAAAACCAGACCCGACAAAAACTGACAACTAAAACTTGAAACTAGACTCAAACTAAGTAATAATCCAGTAATATGTAGAGAATAAACAAGAAAACATACAAGATACATGAAGAAAAGTAGAGAAAAAACCGAAGCTTTAAGTCGGAAAACTAGGTCCGCAATGCGAGCGATTTCACGAATGAAATGGTAAAATTGATGGTGGGGATTTATAGGGAAGTGATATAGATGATGTGGGTTGAAAATGGGGTGAAAATGGTGGTGTTTGGTGGTAGATATAGTGGATTATCGTGGTTTTGCGGTTGGTCGCTCATAGGTTAAGGGTTTGGTAAGTTTGGGGAAGAAAGTAATGGCTGCCAGGTTTTAATTCGTCTTTTAATGGGTTGCGTGACGCGTAGGGTGTTTGGACTTTTGGTCACGGAACACCAAGACTCATTGATTGAAAAGGGTTCAATTTTTAAACGGTGCGCGCGACGTAAGGACCTTTTGAGGGAACCTTCGCGCGACGCGACGTGATACAAATCCAGCTCAATTAATTAGGGGATCTGGCGTGACGCGAAGGACATAGTTACATTTGCTCGCGTGACGCGAAGGGCCAAAACTTACAGAAAGTTTCGAAATTTCAAGGCTTTCATGCCTTAGAAAATTTTCTAGCTTTTTCCCAAACCTCCCAAAACTCATCCCAAATATTTTCCAACACTGGGACTTACGTGGAATGCCGTTTTCTCTCAAATTTTCGCTCCTTGTCGGTAATGATTTCCTGCACAATACTCAAACACACAAAACAAAGACCCGAAAAAACTACGAAAACTACCGTTAAATACAAAACTATGCAAGATAAATAAATGATACAAACGGTACACACTCTACACTCGAGTCTTCACTCAAGGCACTATGCGAAAGCTTTGGGTGGGATTTCGAGAGGAGTTACCCCCACCTCGTTCGAGTCTACGTGTCCCCCTATGTAATGTTTTAGACGGTGTCCATTTACTTTCCACTTTGTTCCATCGGCTTCGTTCGTCAACTCCACAGTGCCGTATGGAAAAACCTCACTAACTAAATATGGGCCCGCCCATTTGGAAATCAACTTCCCACCAAACACTTTCTAACGGGAGTTGTTGATCTCCCGTTTTGAATTATTTTAAACCTTTAAGCCTCCTATCATGCAACGCTTTCTTCTTTTCTTTGATACTCCATGAACGAGCGTATCCCGCATCCCTAAGCTCCTCTAACTCATGAATATGAAAGAATCTTCTCCTAGCGACTTCGGTTAGGTCTAGGTTTACGGTTTTCAATCCCCAAAGTGCACGATGTTCTAATTCAATGGGAAGATAACATGCTTTTCCATACACGATCATACATGGGGTAGTTCCTAAAGGTGTTTTATAGGCAGTGTGGAACGCCCATAATGCATCGTCTAACTTATCAGACCAATCCTTCCTACATTTTTCTACGTCTTCTCTAGGATACTTTAACTCCACGATTTACGTTTTCGACTTAACCGCTTGTTTGAGGATGGTAGACGGTGGAAAAACAATAAGTGACCCTGTAGCGTGCTAACGCCTTTTCCATGACGGCATTGCAAAAATGAGTGCTACGGTCACTGATAATGGCTCCAGGGGTACCGAATCTAGTGAACAACTTCTTAAGGAATCTCACCACCACTCAGGCATCGTTTGTAGGAAGAGCTTGGGCTTCCACCCACTTTGAAACGTAATCAATCGCCACGAGTATGTACCTATTCCCACTAGAGGTGGGAAATGGTCCCATGAAATCGATGCCCCATACATCAAAGATTTCTAGAATTTGAATAGGGCTTTGGGGCATCTCATCCTTGGATGAGATATTGCCAGTGCATTGGAAGGTGTCACATCTTTTGACAAAATATTGGGCATCCTTGACAACAGTCTACCAATAGAACCCACAATCGAAGACCTTTTGGGCGGTAATGTGGGGCCCATGATGACCTCCCGTCAATCCCTCATGCACATGTCTCAAAATATCTAAACCCTCTTCCCCAGGGACACACCTACTATGGGTTCTATCACAACCTATCTTGAACAAATACGGATCATCACAAATGTATTTCCTATCATCTTTATAGTATTTCTATTTTTGTTGAGTAGTCATCCCCTTCACCACAGCCCCGTATGCTAAATAATTTGCCAAATCAGCAAACCAAGGCAAACCCTCTCTCTCGGCCTCTACCAAATCTATGGACTCGTGAGGGAACTTATCCCCAGTGGCATCCTCATGAATCTCTTCTCTCTTGGGATCCTCTAAACGTGACAAATGATCGGCCGCTACGTTTTCCGCTCCCTTCTTGTCATTAATCTCAATATCGAACAAGGATAGAAGAAGAGTCCGCGTATAAGACGCGGTTTGGCGTCTTTCTTTTGGAAAAGCAACGCAAGGCGGAATTGTCGGTGAAAACGATAGTCTTTAAAAGCACAAGGTAAGACCGGAATACATCGAACGCGAATACTACGGCTAAAAGTTCTTTTTCCATGGCGATATAGTTCTCTTAAGCATCATTTAGCATTTTACTCGCGTAGTAGATCGGATGGAAATGTTTATCGACTCTTTGGCCCAACACTACACCGACGCCGTAGTCACATGCATCGCACATGAGCTCAAAGGGCAAGCTCCAATTGGGTGAGACAAGGATCAGGGCACTAACCAACTTTTCCTTCAAAAAGCCGAATGCTTTACGACACTCCCCGTCAAAGACAAAAGGCACGTCTTTTTCGAGGAGTTGGGTCATGAGGCGAGTAATTTTTGAAAAATCCTTACTAAAGCACCTATAAAAGCCCGCATGACCAAGAAAAATACGGACCGATTTAACACTAGTGGGTGGAGGTAATCGACTAATAGTATCTATCTTCGCTTTATCTACCTCTATCCCCTCTCTAGAAATCTTGTGGCCTAATACTTCCCCTCCGTTACCATAAAGTAACACTTTTCCAAATTCAACATTAGGTTGGTCTCTATGCATCTCTTTAGTATCCTATCAAGATTGGTTAAGCAATGATCGAAAGTGCCACCATAGACCAAGAAGTCATCCATGAAAACCTCCACAGAAGTCTCAAGCATGTCTTGGAATATGGCGACCATGCAACGCTGAAAAGTGGCTAGAGCGTTACACAACCCGAATGGCATGCGTCGGTACGCATAGGTGCCATAAGGGCATGTAAATGTCGTTTTATCCTGATCCTCCGGTGCAATGGGGATCTGGAAATAACCCGAATATCCATCGAGAAAATAGCAGAACTGTTGCCCCAAAGACGCTCCAACATCTGATCGATGAACGGTAGAGGGAAGTGATCTTTCCGGGTGGCGTCATTTAACTTTCGATAGTCATTGCACATACGCCAACCGGTGACGGTCTTAGAAGGGATAAGCTCATTTTTCTTATTCATGACCATTGTCATCCCACCCTTATTCGGGACAACTTGGGTCGGACTAACCCACGGGGAGTTGGAAATGGGGTAAATCACCCCGGCATCTAACAACTTGAGGACTTCCTTCTTGACAACCTCTTGCATGTTCGAATTAAGGCGCCTTTGAGGTTGCAGCACCGGATTATATTCATTCTCCATGAATATCCGGTGAGTATAATAGGCGAGGCTAATCCCTTTAATATCTGAAAGCCTCCATGCAATCACCTCATGATTCAACTTTGTTAGTGCATTCATCTGTCGACTTCGTCTTATATCGAGTCTCGGGTTCGTTGCAGATCTGATCAAGCAGGATGTCATTTTATACAATGATGACATCATCAAAGTGACATCATCATTGTATCACTACACAAGAAGACAAAACTGAATTCATAAAGACTTTCGCTTGAATGGTCCATACATATGAGGTTTCGCTTGAGTTATGTATATATGAGGGTTTCGCTTGAAACATGTGAATATGAGGTTTCGCTTGAACTAGTTCTGTCATATTCAAGCGAAACAGGATTAGTATAAATAGGTATGTTGTCATTTCATTTGTAACAGATTTTTCAGAGTGATACCGAGGTGCTGCCGATATTCCTTGTGATTGTATACGTTGTTAAATCAATACACAAGAGGTTTAAAGTGATAACCAAGCTGTTTCGAAGTCAGTTTCTTATTTTCCGCATCTGAAACTGATAAAATCTCTTCTGAACGACTCGTTCGGGTCGCAAACCGATCCTACAATTGGTATCAGAGCTCAGGAGGAAGAGATCTTGCCAAAACAGCCTGTTTTCGTATTTTTTCTGATTTCTACACAATTCTTTTTCAAAATTAAAAATTTTTCACGGTTAAAATTGGCTCAAATTCACACATATTGTGCGTAATCATGTATTAACAAATCCTGGAAAGTTTCAGCGTTAAAATCGACTTAAAACTGGTTAAAATCATAGTTTCGCTTGAAATCTGTTCGATTTTTGCTGACGTCATTGACTGTTCAAGTGAACATAACATAGTGAGTCCGCTTGAAACTGGTATCTAGCTTGAAAATTCACCGTGTCCGCTTGAAAAAGACTGTTCGCTTGAAAAACAGTGTTGAGTCCGCTTGAAATTAACATCTCGCTTGAAAATACATTGATCTTTCGCTTGAAAATACACATAGGTCTGATCTCGCTTGAAACGACCGCTTGAATCACAAGTTCGCTTGAGTGTGTACATCGGGTTGTGTGTAACATTTTACGAGTTGTCAGTAGTTGGGAAAAGAAATCTCGTGTCTTGTGTCAGTTTGCACGAGGTGATCAGAATCATTTGTCATTGCATGTGATATTGGTTTGTCGGTCAAGTATCATCACGTGATTTCATGTGGGTTGTATCGGTTGATCAGACTTTGCATGTGCTTTCATCGTTCCTAGAGTTAAAATTCACGGTCAAATTCATGTGATATTATCTTTTCGGGTCTTGTAAATTGAAGTTCAGGTTGCCTGGTTTGATAATATTTGTCGGGCATAGTGCATGTGAACAATCAGAATTGAGTAAACATTTAAAATTGTCGGACAGTTTTTAAGATTGCATGTGATAAAGTTGGGCGGCCAAATTGTTTGATACAAGAGCATGTGATCTGACCAAAATTCTCGGCCCAATCAAACTATCTTGTTTGTGTTGAACAATCAAAAGTGTCGGCTCATTAAAACAATAGATAAAGTTATCGATCCACTCAGAAGTTTGGCCTAATCACATTTTTATCATCATTAAAGTTGTTGGAGATCAATTTGTGTGAAACAGTTTGTACGGTTTTTGAAAAAGAAATTGTCTACCACTTTTATTTGGGGCCCAATCAAAGTAAATCTCAAATCTGCCCACTATAGTGAATCGGCCCAATCAATTTGTCTAATTACGAGTTAAAGGCCCATTTGAGTAAAGAAGTTTGCATCTATTCATCTTGAAGTGGAACGAGTCTGCAAATCTTCGACACGAGTCTTCGATTGATTTCATCAACACACTTTTACGTTTTCAGTCTGTTTAAACTGATCGTTTGCTTGTTTGTTTCAGGTATTATTTTTACAAGGTGATACAGATCATTTGAGACCAGTATTTTTGAAACAAGAAAGTTTGTGTTTTGTGAACTTTGAAAATTTCCGAATCATGAGTGAAGAGTTCTACAACGCATTCGCAACATCCCCAAATACTCCGGCTTCCATTGCTCAAAACATGAATCTGGAAAATGAAACCGGAACGACTCAAAAACCCCCGAAGCTAATGAGCATTGAGGAGTATTACGGATGGAAAGATAGATTTGAAAACTGGGTTCAAGCTAACCATCTAAGATCTTGGGAGTGTATTTTGAAGAAATATGTGTTACCACGCACTGAACTACAAGTTGAAAAAGAAATATCTGAATTCAATGACAAAGAACGAGAAATGTATAGAGCTGAAAAAATGATGATCAGTCTGCTTCAGCAAGCAATCAAAGAAGACATCTTTATCTTGCTTCAACATGATAAGACCTCAAAGTCAATTTGGGATGCTCTTAAAGTCAAGTTTGAGGGTAGCGAGAATATGATCAAGAGCAAGAAGGCACTACTCAAGAAAGAATTTGATCTGTTTACAAGTTTGCCCGGGGAAGATACAAAGAAGCTGATTGAAAGATACTGCCACTTGGTGCGATCCATGTCGATGCTTAGTATAACAAAAGATCGTGAAGAGAGGGTAGACAAATTAGCTGACGCTTTACCGCAAAAAAGAGTGGGGAACATATTTGATGATTCTGAAGAATACTAGAGTTTATGACGGGTTGACGATTTCTCAGTTTATTGAGAAGATAGAAAGTCAAGATCTGGAACAACAAAAGATCGTGAGGATGAATAGTCCAAGTGGTCAACAGGATGTAAAGATGTATTACAAAGGCAGTGTTCCAGAAGTTGAAAGAAGCCCGAAAATACAAACTGCATTTAGTGCTGTAGATTCTATAGAAAAGGTTGATCAAAGTCCTAAAAGCAGCAGTGGTTTCTCTTCATATCCGAGTGTTAATCCAAAAAGTCCAACTTCAAGTTTTAGTTCTCAAAGTACGAAAAGTGGAAGTGGTTATGTGATACAATGCAATATTGCCTTGAATCTTCCAGATGGTCAAAGTTTTTCCGAAGAGATTGCTAAAGATCACATGGCATTGCTTGGTTCCGTGCTATTATCTTATGAAGGATTGGTTGCAGGGAGGATCGGAAATCCTATGCTAACAAAGGAGGATTACGATCAGATAGACGCTGAAGAAATGGAACTAATGGACATCAAGTGGTGTCTAGCTAGTGTCCTTAGAAGAGCTGAAAAGTTCAAGCTGATTACTGGAAGAAATGACTTTCTTGATGCACATGTTTCTACTTTAGGTTTTGATAAATCTAAAGTTACTTGTTTTCGATGCAGGGAGAAAGGTCATTTCAAGAGGGAATGCAAGAATAGAGAAGCAAGTGATGTGAAGAATCCATTCGGAAAAGATGACTATTACCGGAAAGCCATATATCAGCAAGTTGGTCAGCAACAACAGCAAGAACCACAGGTGGCTCATGGTAGAAAAGTGATCGAGGATTCAAAAAGAGCATGTCTGGGGAATCAAGAGAACTTTAACTGGAATTTTCAAGATGATGAAAAATTGCCTGAAGGTTTTAGCTGGGATATGTTTGTGAATAATAAAGGAGATTTCAAAGCATTTATTGCTAAAATTTTGAAAGAACCAGATATGTTTACCACATGGATGAAGTCTATTGGTGAGACTGTGAAGAATGTGGAGGAAGAGTCTGTTGCATCTAAAGAAAGTTCACAAAGCTCAGATGAAAGTTCACAAAGTGATGAAAGTTCACAAAGTGATACCACATGGATGAAGTCTATTGGTGAGACTGTGAAGAATGTGGAGGAAGAGTCTGTTGCATCTAAAGAAAGTTCACAAAGCTCAGATGAAAGTTCACAAAGTGATGAAAGTTCAGAAAGAGAAATTGTTTTTGATCAAACACCATCTGATTCTAGTTTTTCGGATGATAATTCTGACAAATCAGTAGAGTTTGATCAGTCACCAACTGATGACTGTAGTGACGATGAAGAAGAACGACATATTAATGTTGCTAAAACTCATCTTTCTCCTGAAAGTTTTCATTTTTATTTTGCAGATCGCTTGGAGAAACTGAAGGAGAAACGAGCAGCAAAAAAACAAACGAAAAAGAAATCTGAAAGTGAAAAAGATGAGATAGTTCAAAAGGAAGAAGTTAAAATTGTTGATGGGGAGATTGTTGAGACTGAGCAGGTGGGTGAAGCAGAAAATGTGACTAAAGCTGAGAAAGTTGTTGAAATTGAGAAGATCATTGAAGTAGAAAAGATTGTGGAAATTATCAAGCCTTGCTCAAAGTGTTTGGAACCATGCAAGGAATGTGCAGCAAAAGAAGAGAAGCTAGCTGAGTTTGAAAAGATGAAAGAACAATTATTGTTCAATCTCAACTACGTGAAGGAATCTTACGATGTATTGAACAGAACAGTAACTGGTCTTCAAAAGACAAATTCTGAAAGAGAAGACGCATTGACCATGATGAATTCTGTGATGATGACAAAGCAGAAATGATAAATCACTACATCGAAGAATGTGCCAAGCTGCAACGGGAGTTGGAAAATGAAAAGATTGAAAATGAAAGAATCAGACGATTATTACAGAGTTATTCTAGTTCTGATTATCTTATTGATCGAATTTATCCAACGGTTGCAGGTTTTGAAGCCTTTAAAGATGATGAAAAGCCAAAGAAGAAGGATACTGGTAAGAAACCGAGTGTTACTTATAACAAGTGTCCGCCTCCAATCTGGGAAGGTTATTCTCCCAGAAAACCAAATGAGGAGCAAGTTCAAAAGGCAGTCAATATAAAACTAAAGTCTGATATAACCGATGAATTACCAGAAAACATTGACGTGGTTTTTACATCGTCTGACACTGATCATGAGTCCGAGTTAATAAAAAAGGTGGTCGATCAGGTGTTGGATACAGATGAGGAGTCGGAGTTAAAGTCTGAGTCAAAGTCCGAGTCTGGGTGTTCAAATTCGTCCATCAAAAGTTCGAGTTCGTCGGTCAACAGTCCAAAGTCGTCGGTTAAAAGGGCTTACAGTAAAGAGTTTTTGTTATCAAAATCTAATTTGAATGATGAAACATTTGAAGTAGCATACACTTTAAATGATTCTGACAAATTATATTCTGACAAAGAGTTTCCAATAAGAAGTGTTAGATTTGAAATGATCAAAAAGGTTTTCAAAATGACAGAAATTAAGATTTCTGAAATAAAAGATTTAAATCTTACTGGAAAACCTAAAAAATACACTTCAAGAGTACAACAACGATTAAACAAGAAAAAGGGTTACAATTCTGGTTCTGGTTTTCAAAAGAAACCAAACCATAATGGTAGCTACAAAAAGAAAGGTTTAGGTTTAATTACACCAGAAAATTATAAAAATGAGAAAAATTCTAAAACAAAAACAGAATTTGTTTCAGGTGGAAGTGCTGAGGAGGAACAGAAGAAACCTTTCTGGAGACAATCAAACCAGGAGTTTCTTGCTGAAAAGAAAAGGAATGGAACTGGAGTGTTTCATCCAAAAGAGACTAGAACTTGTTTCAAATGCAATGAAGCTGGTCACATTGCATGGAATTGTCCAAAAAATGCTAAAACTAAACAGGGAGTTTCTGAAAAACTGAAAGAAATAGTTGTTGATGTTGAATCACCAACCGAGAAATTCAAAATGTTTGAAAATTCAACTTATGAGGTTGGTGAATGTTCTAAAAAGAATTTTTACAAAAAGAAAGCAAAAGTTAACCAAATGTGGGTTGTCAAGAAGGGTGATGTAAAAGTCGGCGATGAATCTGGTTCCACAAAGCCAGAAGAGCCACACGATGAGGTAAAAGAGGTAAATTCTGTATCTTCGGTGAATGATGATGAATTTCCATCACTGACGTTTGAAAAGATTAAGCAAAAGGTTGGTAAGGTTGAGATTTCAAATCAATTCTTTTCTGATAAAAAGGAATTTGATGTTGAAAAAGTTTTCAATGGAAATGTTAAGAAAATTTTTGGGAAAATGCTTGATGGGAAAGTAAAAGGGGTTAAAGATTTTTACACAACAAAGAAAGCAACTTTTAACCCAACTGAACAAGAGCTAAAGGAGCTAAAAACACCCAAGGTTGGTCAGACTTGGGTGGAAATTCTTTTCCCTTGAACATCTGACTATGCCGGAGATCCCAAGTTAGTAATCGTGGATCAGGAATCGGCATCTTTCTTATTAATGATTGTGAATGAATCTTAAAAATAGGTGAATTTTTACAGGATAAGTGTGAATTGCCGGAGCTTCCAGGTTGGTAAGTGTGAAGCAGGAATCGGCATCTTTATCGGTAAAATGATTTTGTGTAGATGTGGTATTCCTACAAGTTGGTTAATGAAGGTTTACACCTACAAGTGGTAAATCAAGGACATTAAGTTGTACTTGTTTTTCCTACAAATGGTTAATCAAGGTCATTAGGTTGAACTTGATTGGACCAAATTTACAAGTGGTATTTGAAGGACAATATGATGAACCAAACCCCTAACTTTACTAGTGATAAAACCAACAAAACTTATTTTCCAGAAAAATCATTTTGGTTAAAACAAACTTAAGTGTTTTGAAATCATAATGAGAAAATAGTTTTGTGTAAGGGGGAGTTCGGATTGTTTATGCCAAGTGGATGGCGAATTGATGCGATTTGATATCGGTTGTCAAATTTTGTACAGTTTATTTTCAAATTTCCTGAAATGAGTTTGCATTTTAGGGGGAGTAGAAATTTTCAGAAAATCCAAAAACATTTGAAAATTTGAAAAATCCAAAAACATGATAAAATCAAAAATGAGTTTTTGTGTCAAAGAAGAGGAAATGATAGTACATCAGTAGACAGTTACAGTATGCTAAAGAAATGTATTATTTAAATAGCGTTAAACAGTCTCACTGATGATATGCCGATAGGTTTTTACACATTTAGTAAGCTTTTTCGGGATATAAACTTAAATTCAAACTTGCTTATTTCGTGGGGAACACTACTTGGATATATAGGTAACCCCTGAAATCTCGTTTGAAAGGTCCCTCTTTCTGAGATACTAGGTCTTTATGCTCAGTGATATCTGGGGTATTATTCCGGGACTTCTGCTGAATGGAAGTTCTGACCTAGTCCTCGAATAATACTTTCCGCTTGCTTGAAACATAGCGCCGCCCTCAGCATAAAATGATGAGACAATAAAATTGCTAATCAATGTTGTTGTAAAAAAGATCCTCTAAAGGGGACCCACCTAAAGTCGAAGCCGTCATCTCTCTGCTGAACGGAAGTTCTGACCTGGGCTCTCACGGTTTCGCAATTTAACCCCTTACAGATATCATCTAGGTATACTCACCTGTAAGACTGAATATTGGGATCTGGATACGGGAGTATATTCTGAGGTGGGACACGCGAATAAGTTTAAGTGCTTAAGACATTAATCTCGTATCTCGAAACAGTTGAACTTTGTGTGAAAATTTAAGTGGATCAGTATACTGACAATCTAAGTGAATCGTTTAGAACTTAAAATGTTTAAAGCTTAACGGTGTTGGTGATGTGTCTCATAAACTGATATGATCCTCTTACACAAACTCACAAAAATATTGTATGTAAATATTTCTTTACTGTATTTCGTTTCTTTCAATTCAAAAATTCCAAAAAGAGTTTCGGTGTGTTTTAGCATAAACTTTGAAAAATTCAAAAAGATTTTAGACGACTGATGTTGAAAAGCTGATTTTCAAAATTCCGAGTGCTAAACATGACGAACAGGTTTGGGAAAATTTGTTTGAAGATGTGTGAAATGAAAATGATATATATTCAAGTGGTTCATCAGAATTTGACATGATAAATCATTTTGTTCAATACTTGAAAATGATGTATTCAGGGTTGTGTCTTCAAGGGATTAGCAAAGTTTCTAAATTTGTTATATCTTATTTTTTTATGAAACTTATGTTTTGGGTAAAGAATATGCAGGTGAGTCAGGTTACGATACCTGAACCTGTGAAAGCCAGACTACGATCCCAGCACATCTTGAGGGGGAGTCTGTTAGAGAAAGAGAGTCTAAAGATGCAAGAGCTAGGTGCCAGAGATCCTGAAAGAGAATTGGAGATAGGATAGAGCCAGATAGAGATCATGAAGGAAGCCCAAAGACTGATAAAGACTGAAGATTGAAAAAGACTCGACACTTAAGACTCGTCAACATCTGAGGGGGAGTCTGTTAGATTCATCTGTCGACTTCGTCTTATATCGAGTCTCGGGTTCGTTGCGGATCTGATCAAGCAGGATGTCATTTTATACAATGATGACATCATCAAAGTGACATCATCATTGTATCACTACACAAGAAGACAAAACTGAATTCATAAAGACTTTCGCTTGAATGGTCCATACATATGAGGTTTCGCTTGAGTTATGTATATATGAGGGTTTCGCTTGAAACATGTGAATATGAGGTTTCGCTTGAACTAGTTCTGTCATATTCAAGCGAAACAGGATTAGTATAAATAGGCATGTTGTCATTTCATTTGTAACAGATTTTTCAGAGTGATACCGAGGTGCTGCCGATATTCCTTGTGATTGTATACGTTGTTAAATCAATACACAAGAGGTTTAAAGTGATAACCAAGCTGTTTCGAAGTCAGTTTCTTATTTTCCGCATCTAAAACTGATAAAATCTCTTCTGAACGACTCGTTCGGGTCGCAAACCGATCCTACAAACTTCAAGACTTCTAACAACCTATTCTCCTCCTCCTTTGCCCATTTAGAAGAGATAATGATGGGAAAATTTGATCCCTCACCTAAGAATGCTTACTCTAAATGGGACGGGAGGACCTTAAGCTCTAATGGGGCGGGGGTTTTTATTGGAATTCTCTCACTCTCATCCCTAACCTCACAAAGCTGTAGCACTTTGGGAACAAAAGTGGTCCCATCTTCTTCCTCACACTCTTCCACAACCTCCTCAATTTCTTCCTCTACACCCTCACCTACTAGATCGGCTCCACTAACAAAGTCTAGGCACTGGTTAACGCACGATAAGAATGAGTTTATGAAATAAACCGAGTGACATGGATCCCTATAGTCGTTGGAACCACCAGGGTGTTGCATCGAACGGGCTACCTCAAATCTGACCGTCTCCTCACTGACTCGAAGTGTGATATTACCGTCAAAGACATCAATGATGGCCTTTGAGGTACATAAGAATGGACATCCTAAAATGATAGGAACTCTCTCTTCAGCTTCCATATCAAGAATGACAAATTCTATAGGAAAGACGAATTTATCGACCTTAACTAATAGATTTCGACAATGCCACGAGGATACTTGACTGACTTATCGGCTAATGACAAGGACATGCAGGTAGGTGACAACTCTCCTTGGTCTAGATTTTGGTAAAGTGAGTAGGGCACGAGGTTGATACTAGGACCTAAATCAGCTAGGGCTCTACACTCGGTGTCACTCCCGAAGAGGCAGGGAATGGTAAAAAGGCCCGGATCGGTCAATTTTTCATGGACCTTGTTCAAGATAATGACGGAACACCCACCATTCAATGGGATGTTAGAGATCTCTCCTAACCTATCTTTACGCTTTAGAAGGTCCTTTAAGAATTTTGCGTATTTGGGCATGGATTGAAGGGCCTCGATAAACGAAAGATTGATTTTCAACTATTGGGACATGTCTAAGAATTGCCCATATTCCTTAGCATACTTTTGTTGCTTAAGGCGGGCAGGGTATGGGATGCATGAAGGTCTATGATAGGAGATGGTCTAACCTGTACGGGTCTCTTTTCTACGCTCCTCTCAACTAAGGGTTTCTCGGTGTGTGCGATACTTGCTGGGTTTAACCTAGGTTACACTTTTCCAGGAGCCTCCATCTCAATCTCTTCATCTAATAACTTCTCTTCCTCAACAACCTCATGTCTAACTACCTCTCCTAGGGTTTTACCACTACGGGTCGAAATGTCCTTCAATTAGGCTGGCGGGTTTTGTTGGGTGTTGCCTGAAAATTGACCAGGTGTTCTTTCTTGCAACTGATGAGAGATGTCACCGACAGTCCTTTGAAGGTCCAGGAAGTTCGATTGTTGGTTCTTAAGCATGATGGCATGTTCTTCTAGGGTTTTCTGTGTGAACTAGTCCTTAACCACTAATTGAGAAAGAAGTTCCTTAATCCTATCTAAACTACTACTTGAACCCCCACTCCTAGTTTGACCCTCTTGGTTATTGAAATGCCTATTTGAACCCCCTAAGTTATACTGACCCTGCGAACCCCCACAAGAAAACTGACCCTGATTGTTTGAACCCCCACTATAGAATTGACCATGCCCCCTTTTTTGAGTTTGACCTGTTTGGAAAGCAGAGGGGTTACCGGAAGAACATAAGTTATTATTATTGTTATGCTAATTCAAATTATAGTTTGAATTATTATTAATAAAAGGGTTAGTGGGCGCTCAGTATTGACCAGTAATGTAATCGACTTGCTCCTGAGTGAGTAATGGACATTCTACCGTATCGTGACCTCCCCTACAAATCTCGCATCTATCTACCTTATTTCTAAACTCTTGAATTTGGCTGCTAACCTTTCTCTTAAAGCTATCAAAAGCAGCAGCTATCATCGTTTCCAAGCTAACTTGGTGTATTCCTCGAGCAGCTGAGGATGTACTAGACACCGGAGTTGAATTCCTGGTGGTAGACCGCTGTTCATGATCGGAATGAGCAAAGCTTTCAAACAGGTCATTGCATTCGGCCATTGTTTTCTTACCCATTAAGTGGCCTCCTGCAGAGGTGTCAAACCGAGCTCGGGTCTCAGGAGTGAGACTGTTGTAGAATTTCTCTACAAGTGCCCAGTCGGACAGACCGTGCTGAGAGCCGTGAGAGAGCAGACTTTGGAATCTCTCCTAGGCTAGGTAATAGGGCTAGTTAGGCTCCATCCGAAACGAATGGATCTAATCGCGAAGGCGAGACGCTTTGGCAGGTGGGAAATACTTAGCAAGAAAAACATCTCTAAGGGTGGCACAGGTGGTGAAGGAACCTGCTGGCTGCGATTCAAGCCATGTGGCTGCACGGCCAGCAAGTGAAAATGGGAAGACCTGTAGGTAACGGACATCAAGGTTAGCACCCTCGATAGAGAAGGTGCTGCAGATTCAGGTAAGGCGGTTGATGTGGGCAGGGGCATCCTCGTCATCACGACCGTGAAATTGGCAGGAATTGTTAATAGCGGTCATGATGTATGACAGGATATGCCAGGATTTGTCATTGTTGACTACGGGAAGGGTGATGTGCGAGTTCACACCGGTGAAACCGGTGGTGGATTGTTGGTGGACAGTTTGACGACCTGCCATATTCGGCCTAAAAGGTTGTGGACTAGTAGGACGGGAAGGTGGTGGGGTATTATGGGGTGATGACATCGGTGTGAAGTCAAAGCTGGGTGGTTTAGATTGGAGGGTAGAGTCAGAACGGGCGGAAGATGAAGAAACAGAAGTACTTACCTTAGGGGTTGAAGAGGAGAAGGGTGGTTTGTTCGTTGACAGAATCGGCGGTGGTCCTTGAGAACGTGTATGGGGCATCCACTGCAAAACCGACAATTAACAAGTAAGACGACTCAAAAGACTCAATAAAATAAAATAAAAGACACTATAAAAGTAAATATTTAGACTCCTACGACTCAAACAAACAAGTAGCACATATGATTTCAAATAAGTCCAAATAAAGTAATTAATGCAATTGCCAAAAAGTCCCCGGCAACGGCACCAAAAACTTGATATGCTAAAAGTAGTTTAATAAAAATAACTAAAATTAACCTAATCTAGACACAATGTGATACTCTAGACTCTCTAAACTCGACTAAACTACTAACCGACAAGTGAACTGATCGACTCTAGTAAAGCTAAGTAATTTCGGATATCGAACCCACAAGACTCTATTTAATTACGCTAATTAGACTCTATCTAAACCTAGACTAACTCAGACACGACACTAACCATTTTTATGTTTGTTGGGGGATTTTTCTAAATATCCTAAAATTGCAGATTAAATTAAATTAATTAACTAAAATTAATTAGCACGAATTAACCTTGGATTTTAATCAATTGATGGAAACGACTGCCTAGACTGGATTCCTGATTTATTATGGTAATGACTTTATTATGTTTATTAATTATTATGGAACCGAGATCTTTATATACTAAACCTATCGAGACACCGAACAAGACCCTCGACCCTACTCAAGGAGACACTTATGGAACTCTAATAGGCTGTTATGTTTACCGGTTAGCTAGACTCATTCACAGTTTATGTAGGTTTCTAAAAGTACCCTAATACGATTCACACCCTCATGGGTTATAAACCTAGGATAAGTTTGGAGTTTCAGTTTAACTTGTTAGACAACTATCACTACGGAAACTAGTTTAGACTCCTCACAGATATCCTACCTAGCAATTTAATGATGAAGACCTAACAATAATTTCGCACCTCACAGCTATTGAAATTAGTAGAACACTTTAATTTATTAAATTACCAATTATTACTCCTAAGGTGTATTGGCCAATTAACTCTAAAGATTATAAATTTAATTTATAGCCTAACATGAATCTATTCCGTGATATAGACACTCACCAAAATTCATACGAAGCAACAAAGGTTAATAAAACAATTTAAAGCATGCATATACATTAAACCGTTAAAGCAAACCGACTAGTTTTATAAACAAAATCCATAAATAATTAATGAAACATAATAAAAATCATAACTTTATAAATCCATCAACACAGTCTAGACAGTAAAAGAAGTCTAGCCAACAATCATCATAGAAGTAAACACAAAAGAAGAAGTTTTAACAACTAGAAACATAATCAAGAAATGAGAAACGAAGAAAAAGAACACCTGAATTGCACAAAGTTGACCCGGTTGACTTCCTAAGCTCCCATACTCTGACCCGCAACTTCAAGTCTTCAAAAATGCTTCAAATTGCTAAACTTGCAGCTGAGTTCGTTCAAGCTCTCCAAAATTCGCGATTAGGGTTTAAGGGTTTAGTTAATGATATATTTATATCAACTTAAGACCAGAATTTTGTTCGAATTATAACTCTCTGCCGACAATTAACTTGGCCACGCTACGCGACGCACAATTGCACTTCCCTTCGTACGACGCCAAGCTATATAATTCAGTTTAATATTATTATATTTGTCGCGTTTGTCCAAGCCCCTTTCATCTTTCGTTCGCATAGCGCCAAAAGACTAAATATAAGTTTTTCTCATTTTTCGTTCCCGTTCAGCTACATGATAACCCGGATCTTATTTCCAACTTCATAATCAACAGATTTTTAGCTCTTTCTTCAACTTTCAGCAACTATGACCTGAAGCCAAATAAACAAATGGAAGTAACGAATTCTAACTAAAAACCGAAATAAACTAAACGAAATATGTACAAACTATACACGAATAAAGGATGTATTTTGCAATACATCAGCATACAAAGATATCTCTTGAGTTTTTTAGTAGGTTTGGGTTAGTTGAGAAATCCAAGAAGCGGTTTGCACGAGATAGTGTAGAAATTTAAGAAATTTTGTTTCTCATTTCACAATAACAGAAAAATTTAAGCAGTTTGTAAGGATGGGAATTGTCACTTAGAAATGCTAAATTTTAAAAATTTTTGAAACTTCTATTAACTTTTCCATTGTAAGTCATAAAATGTAAACACATGAGACAATGCGATGTTTTAAATCATGTACTTTCGAGCTTGATTTCGATTGTAAGTTTTAGGATAGAGTTTTCTGATACAAGTTGAGTTTTTTTTAATGTGTAAAAGAAATGCCATAGTTGGTGAAGAAAGCTTAATAGGTATTTACATTAGTAAATATCGACAACCCTATAATCCTTCCATTTAGATGAGTGTTGAGCCTTTGTATATATTTTTCATTTGGTGAGAGATACTAGTATAGCTTTTCGTTGTAGAACTTGTGTATGTGATGCAATTTGCTAGTTGATACGGTATAGTAACTATACCTATATGAATAAGGCAAAAGTAGGATATTTATGAACCCTTTTTTACCTTTTTTCAGTTCATATACCTACCTTTGATATTTTCCCTTAGAAGCCCTATTGAGCCTTAAAACCTTTTCATTTGTTTACCCTATGATGTGAGCCAATATTACCCTTTGTTAGCCTATTTCATTTCATTATCCTTTGAAGTATAATTTAATGAAGAAATATGAAGAGATGACCATATTTCAGGGGTGGAAAGACATGCAAGTTTTGCAAAAGTACACAATATTTCGATGAACAAAAAGTACATATTTCTAAACCATGTTGTAAATGAATTCCAACTAACTCAAATGGTTTATGAAAGGTTTATGCTAGACATACTGGTTTTACAAAACATACGCGTATTTTCGAAACGTGCATGAATTTCATGACTAGTGACGGGATTGTCCTAGTTACAACAATAGGACTGGGTTGTCCTGCATACGAACAACGGGACTGAGTTGTCCTGCATTCAAACAACGGGACTAGTTTGTCCCGCATACAAACAATGGGACTGGGTTGTCCTACTTACAAACATAAGGACTGGATTGTCCTCTACTCAACCGTAAGAGTCGTAGGGTTCTTAAAACTGTACAATGAAGTCCTAGCCGCATATCGGAACTATAACCGCCTGCTAGTCTATCGTCTTGAATAAACAGTTTGGCGAGGCACTCTCTAGCACGAGGTTGGTTATACGCTCATGCGAGCATGTTGTCTTTGTCGTACACGAACATTGATGGTTAAACAAGTTTTACAAGTACAAAGTTTTCAAATGACATGCCGAGGAAGATGATTTTATTACGTTTTCTCAACATTATCTAAACCGGTTATCAAAAAGATTTATTCCAAATCTTTTTCAAACAAACTATGAACTCGCCAACTTTATGTTGATTTTTCGCATGTTCTTTCTCAGGTTATACTTTCAAACTATGGCACGGTTGGAATATGAGAACCCATTGTAATTCGAGTACTTAGTGGGCGCTCAACTTTCTAGAAGTCTTAGCATTACACTTCTACTGTGCAATGAAGATACCAGTCGTTACGCCCAACTCTGATATTTGCGGGTGTGACAATACTACCCGTTGGCTTGGCCAAAGTTAATGAATGTACCCTTGTTATGAATGACGCACCACCAAGTTTCACACAAACTGAAGGCATATTGTATATATAAACCATATATGTAGTTTCGAAAACTAAAAAAAAAAAAAAAAAACAAAACAAAAGAAAACCTTAGGCACATATGACTCACCCCAAAACATTTAGAAAATGTAAAAGAGGGTACTATGTACTCACATGTTGCGTATGTCTTGTTCAATCGTCTATGCAATGCTCAGGTGTTTCCTAATATTTCGGATAATTATATGGTTAGTGTGTATCGTGACTTAAACGGAAGAACGGATAGAATGAGGTTTATTAACCAAATGAGTGAGGGATCTCATATAATATGGCTCATAATACCTTACATTCTGATCGGAAAGTGTCTATAGGTGTTTTGACCCGTTACAACTTGTTAAAGTGGTTTACGCCACTTTAATGGGTCATATGCATAACTACGGGTCTGGATAGTCGAATGAGTCCTATGACGAGTCCGATATATCAAAACATGTTTACTAATGTTGTATGATCAGTTTATATGTCAAAAATATTGCTCACATAGGTTTAAAACCATTTTACGCAAAAAGGGAAATTTTGACATTTTTAAAGTATCTAAAGTTGACTCGACATTTGACTAACCAAACGGAATGACCATAAAGTATAACCTCAGAGGTTTATTCCTTATATTACTAAGGTCTTATAAATGGGCTTGGTCACATCCTGAGGTTGACCAAACGGGTCAGATTCGAAAGTCAAAGCAGAAGTCAAACTGCTTGACTTTCGATATAGAATTGAAGTCTAAACTGAGTATGATGAATTGAGCATGTCATAATATGTTATATTAGTTCATACAAACTGATATGATGTCAAAATATTCAGTTTCGATAGTTTAAAGTTCAGTTAGCGTAAAATGCACTTTTACTAGTTTTAACTTTTTAAACATAACATGCATGACTCATCATTTCTCCTATTGAATGTAATTATCAGAAGGTATGATCATAGTGGAATCATGCCAACATTATTACGATCATGTAGGAAAGTTCAGGTTGAAATTTGACTTGACCATAGTGTCAGAACTGAAATTGTTTGACTTTCAGTTGGAATCTAGCTAAATAATTGAAATTGAGCAAGGAAGGAAGGCTTACTAGACTTGAAGACTACTGAGGACACTAGAGAATTGCTCCTAAGCTCCAGGAAAGTTCCCAAGATTAGATTTAGAGTGAAGTATGAAGGTGTGAGTTTGAAGAACACTATGATCACCTATTTATGCTAACCAAAATGCTCCCAAATCATGATAAGTGTTGCCAAGGATCATTAAAAGCTGATTAGTGTCACCTAAGGTGTCACAAGGAGGAGCAATGGTGGAAAATTCGGGGCTAGGTGGCAAAAATTGAGCATAGGTTGCCAAACTTGGTGATTAAGGCAATTTTCTGCATCTGGGCACCCCTTACGGACCGTAACCAAAGCTTAATGGTCCGTAAGGCACTTGACGCCAAAAAAATTGCCTTTTTAACAGTTTTGGCCCCTGGACTTGTATTATCACTTGTTTGCCATTTTAACCAGTCTAACACATTTTTTAGGTTATGTAAAGGGTATAAAGGCATACGTACCTTGGTTTTTGCTTCAGAAATGTCATGAATATCGTTTTGTTCAATCGTATGATTACGTATTTCGTAAATAAAATATAAAATTTTATTAAACATGGAAACGATCGAAAGTGTACAATGGTTGAAATTTTGTAAATGTTACAGTCTCCCCTACTTTGGGAAATTTCATTCCTAAATTGTATTAGTGGAGACTTGTGAATCAAATGGGGGTATTTCGCTTTCATTTGGTCCTCTCATTCCTAGGTAAACTCTAGGTCACGTTTAGATTCCCAGCGAACTTTAACAATTGGTATTCGACTTCGCTTGAGTTTCTTGACTTCTCGGTCCATAATTTCCACAGGTTTCTCGACAAAATGCATAGTGTCATCAATGCAAATTTTGTCATGAGGGTTGTGGAGGTTTTTATCAGCTAAACACTTTTTCAAGTTGGACACGTGGAAGGTTAGATGAACATTCCTAAGTTCAGGAGGTAGTTCGAGTTTATAGGCTACCTTTCCGATCTTTTCAATGATCTTAAAAGGTCTCACACAACGAGGAGCTAGTTTACCTTTCTTTCCAAATCTAACCACACCCTTCCAAGGGGATACCTTGAGAAGAATGTGATCACCAATTTGGAATTCCAAAGGTTTGCGTCATTTGTCAGCATAACTCTTTTGATAAATTCTAGCAGTCAAAAGGTTATTGCGAATTTTTGTGATTTTGTCTGTTATTTCTTGAATGAGTTTGGGTCCGGTGATTTGAGCTTCACCAACTTCATTCCAATAGACTGGTGAACGACATTTTCGACCATAAAGAGCCTCAAAAGGAACCATGTTGATGCTGGAGTGATAACTGTTATTGTAGGAGAATTCGATCAAAGGTAGATGCGAATCCCAACTACCACCAAAGTCAATCACACAAGCTCTAAGCATATCCTTAAGTGTTTGGATAGTCCTTTCGGTTTGTCCATCCGTTTGAGGATGATAAGCAGAGCTTAGATTTAATTTGGTTCCCATGGAAGATTGCATGGTTTTCTAAAAACGAAATGAGAAACGAGCATCACGATCTGGTATGATGTTCAAAGGAACACCATGACGAGATACAATCTCATCAATATAGATCTTGGAAAGTTTGTTAGCAGAGAAATCCTCACGAATCGGCAAAAAGTGTGCTGACTTAGTCAGACGGTGAATGACTACCCAAATGGCATCATGACCTCTAGAAGTGCGTGGTAATTTAGTGATGAGATCCATAGCAATGTTCTCCCACTTCCATACCGGAAGTTCTGGTTGTTCAAGATAACCGGAGGGACGTTGATATTCTCCCTTGACTTTAAGACAAGGCATTTGGATACATACAAGGCTATGTCCTTCTTCGTACCCGGCCACCAATACTGGGTTTGAAGATCCATGTACATTTTGTCTGTACGAGGATGGATAGAATAACGAGACTTATTGGCTTCATTCATCAATAAGGCACGAAGATCATCTTGGTTTGGAACCCACATATGGTTCAAGAAATAGAGTAACCCATCATCTTTAGTTTCAAGCTAAAGCTTAAGATTATGTGGCAGTTCATTACACATAATGCCTTGGGTTACATAAGTACGTTGGGCTTGGAAAATGCGTGTTTGGATATCAGATTGAACTCAAATACAATGAAGTTTGACACGTTCTTTACGACTTAGTGCGTCAGCTATGACATTTTCCTTACAAGGATGGTAACGAATTTCACAGTCATAGTCGTTTAGAAGTTCAACCCAACGTCGTTGTCTCATGTTCAATTCTTTGTGATTGAAAATATATTGGAGACTTTTGTGGTAAGTGAAAACCACACATTTTGTACCATATAGGTAGTGTCTCCAAATTTTAAGAGCGAAAACAACAGCACCTAACTCAAGATCAAGAGTTGTGTAGTTTTTTTTCGTGGATTTTCAATTGTCTTGATGCATAAGCTATGAATTTGTCTCTTTGCATGAGAACACAACCAATGCCTAGATTTAAGGCATCATAATATACAACAAAGTCGTTGTTGCCATCGGGTAAGGATAGAATTGTGCATCACAAAGGTTTTGTTTCAATGTTTGGAATGCTTCTTCTTGTTTGGGTCCCCAATCAAAAGGTTTACTCTTTTGAGTCAAAGAAGTGAGTGAAACCGCAATCTTGGAGAAGTTTGCGATAAAACGACGGTAGTAACCGGCGAGACCAAGAAAAGAGCGAACTTCGGTAGGAGTAGTGGGTGTACTCCAATCCTTAATCGTAGCGATTTTGGCAGGATCTACATGTATACCTTGTTCGCTGACAATGTGACCCAAGAATTGAACTTCCTTCGGCCAAAATTCACACTTGAAGAATTTGGCATAAAGTTGTTCTTTCTTTAGCAGTTGCATCGTTAGACGGAGGTGACTTTCGTGTTCCGCTCAAGATTTCAAATAAATCAAAATGTCGTCGATAAAAACAAGAGTAAATTATAAGTTTTGTCCTTTATGTTTGTCCCAAATTTCAGGCGCTGTCCTTTACCTTTAAAATTGATGAGTTTTGTACTTAATGTTTCAAAATCCTGCACGTTATTTCCTTTAGGGCAAACCCAGTTAATTTGTTTTGTTAAATCTGATCATGTGCAAGGCACATGAGGACATTTTTGTAATTTCGTTTCTTTAGGGAAATTTATATAATTAACTTAAAATAAATACACCACCATCTTCAAAAGTTGCAGACAATCATCTCTCTTTCTACCCTCTCTCACTAAAAACCACAATCACCTCCACCTCCACCTCCACCTCCACAGCTGCTGTCACCACTCCCCGCCACCACCACCGCCGCCGCCATACCCTTCACCTCCACCTTCACAGCCGCTGTCACCAGTCACACTGCCCACCACCACCGCCGCCGCCATACCCGTCACCGGACGCGACTGTGTCACGCTCGAGTTTTAACAGAAAAGGACCTAGATCGGGGTTATCGAGAGAGGATTCATCTAGTAATAACTTCTTTTCTAGCGATTTCCTCTTTCCGGGGCTCCGATTTGGCGACGGCTTGGCGCGTGAGGATGACGGAGAGGGTGATGGAGGCCTCCGTTGCACCGGTGGCGTTGTTTTGGGGTTGATTGAGTCGGTGCAGATCTGGTGGTTGTGGTTGTATTCGGGAATGGAAATTCGTGGTGGCGTTTTGATGGAAACTAAACCGGGCATGGTGGAGACGTGTTGATAAAATGCAGATTTGAAGTTAACGATGAATGTGGAGGTGAAGGGTATGGCGGCGGCGGTGGTGGGGAGTGGTGACAGCGGCTGTGGAGGTGGAGGTGATTGTGGTTTTTAGTGAGAGAGGGTAGAAAAAGAGATGATTGTCTGCAACTTTTGAAGATGGTAGGGTATTTATTTTAAGTTAATTACATAAATTTCCCTAAAAAGCTGAAATTACAAAAATGCCCTCATGTGCCTTGCACATGATCAGATTTAACAAAAAAAATTAACTGGGTTTGCCTTAAAGGACATAGCGTGCAAGATTTTGAAACATTAAGTACAAAACTCATCAGTTTTAAAGGTAAAACACAACGCCTGAAATTTAGGACAAACATAAAGGACAAAACTTGTAATTTACTCTAAAAAATGATAAACTTATCTAAATAAGGTTTACAAACCCTTTTCATTAGGTCCATGAAAACGATAGGAGCATTAGTCAAGCCAAAAGGCATGACAGTGAACTCGTAATGACCATATTGGGTGCGAAAAGCAGTTTTGGGAATATCTTCTTTGAGTACACGAAGTTGATGATACCCAGAATGGAGGTCGATCTTTGAAAAATAAGTAGCACCTTGTAGTTGATTGAAAAGATCATCAATACGAGGTAGGGGATATCGATTTTTAATTGTGAGTTTGTTGAGCTCACGATAATCGATACACATACTAAAGGATCTATCCTTCTTTTTCACAAACAACACAGGAGCACCCCAAGGTAAGAAGCTTGGACGGATAAATCCTTTGTCCGATAGCTCTTGGAGTTGTTTCAATAACTCTTGCATTTCAGAAGGTGCAAGACAGTAAGGGGATTTAACAATTGAGTTGGCACCAGGTACAAGGTCGTTGTGGAATTCTACTTGGCATATCAGGGGTAAGCCAGGTAATTCTTCCGGAAACACCTCAGGAAAATCCCGAACAATGGGGATGTCTCGAATACTCTTACTCTTGTCTTTCTCCTCTACGATATGTGCCAAAAAGGCCACATACTTCTTTCGTAGGTATTTCTGGACTTGGCTACAAGTCATGAGTTGAGTCCTGTAGTAGGTTTCTCTCCATGAACTTCTAAGACTTCACAATGGAAGTGGCACGCGAACGATCTTATCGAAACAGATAACTTCGGCACGATGTTTGGTTAACCAGTCCATGCCTATTATGACGTCGAAACTCCCTAGTTGCATCGGCGTGAGGTCGATAGGAAAAAGATTGTTATTGAGGTTTAGTTGCCAATTACAAATGACAGAATCGAGTACAAGGGGTTCGCCACTAGCTATTTCTACTATTAATGGTTTTCCTAGCTTAGTTCGAGGCATCGAAAGAAAAGGTTCTAAAGTTAAGGATACAAAACTTCTATCGGTGCCCGAATAAAAAATAATAGAAGCAGGCTGATTATTAACCATGAAAGTACCGTTAACTACATCGTTATTGGCACGCGCCTCATTAGCATTGATGTTAAATGCGCGTCCACGGGCTGGATTTGCATTAACGAGCTTTGGGCAGTTATTCTTGAAGTGGCCCATCTCGCCACAATCCTAGATTATATGTGGATTGTGAACATGTCGAAGAAGGATATCCAGACACTGTTCAACAACCAGATATTTTATAAAGATCGTGATGTAGTTTAAGCATTGAAGTTTTAAAAGGTTGTTCGAATATGCCACTTCTACGAGATCAACTCAGGAAGCAATGGACGTCTACTCATCAGCAATATTTAGAAGAACCGAAGATCTGAAGACCAAAGAATCACAAGCTACATCCAAAGGGGAGTTTGTTGATGCACTTTTTGTCTGTAGCTAGTGATTAGTTATAATGTATATCTTTCGGTCATTGTTTAAACATGTTTAAGTTTGTGTTTTGTTTGATTTTGTGTAAGTTGACCGATATCAAATGACATCCTCATGTCGTTTAAGTTGGTCAGTCTAGCCCAAACAATATGTTGAAATGCAGACAACATTGGTTGTTGTTTATGTGTTGCTGTCATTTGGTTTTTACCAAACGATATGGGTTATTGTTTGGTGACAGACCAAACGACATTGGGTTGTCGTTTGAGACATACCCTTGTCGTTTGGATACCTGTTGTTGCCTATATAAACAGCAGGTTGTCACTTAGATGGTAGGGTTTTTGTGAGAGTTTTGGGAGCTTTGAGTGTTCATCGTTTGTAATCTGTAACAAAACTCTGTTGAAATCAATATATGGAAGTTTATTGAGTATATCTTGGGGTTATTGATTGTTTATTGCTTGGTGTGTTATAACTTGGATTCCACACTTGTTATAACATTCATAAACAAGAAATTGTCATTGTTCAAGATCAAATCAAGGCCTTCAGGAGTTTGCATATATTACTCTACTACACCAAGAAAAGGACGCACAAGCAGTACAAGTAAAATTTTTGTATTCTTCGGTTACGCAAAGGTAAGTAGAGTCTTGAACTTTATTTTCTTTAAATTAATGTTTTCATTTGAAATTGTTTCAAACGAACAAATTAAATTTCGGGGTCAACGACCATCTAGGGAGATCGTTCGTTGAACCAAGGTATCTTTCTTAGTTGTCACAATTCTTTAATTTTATTTTAACCTATTTTGATTGTAATGAGATCATTGGTGGAATCGGTTTAGAACCAAACCTCGTGTACATGTTTCCGCCACGTTCAATTTGATATAAAAAAATATTTTTTAAAAAGTACACAAAATCCCAGCAAAAACGAAATGTCGAAATTGTCAACAAAGATTGTAATCAACGCTCCAGTGGTGGTTCAATGATGAAACTTTGGAATGAGGATCAAAAGGCAGATCCTGTTATAGCGATGGTATTGTGTATGGATCAACATATGGATTCGTAAATCCAATTTTATGATCTAAAAGAAATAGTAGATTTGAGAAATAACATGTCACATGCTTTACAACTTCTAATCACTTGCCATGATGGATACCACTCCAAACAACATTTATTTGACAGGCCACATAATACAAGTTGTTGCTCATGGCTTTCCAGGAACTTTTACTGTTATTTAATTTCATTACTGGGTTATTTGTATTTAAAAAAAAACTTATTTATAAAACTAGAATTAAAATTTATTATTTCAATAAGACCATATTTTGTGTGTGTGTGTGGGGGGGGGTTTGGGGGGGGGGGGGGAGGGGATTGAGGATAAGGCTATATGTTATATCTCTCTTGCAGTTCCTTTTAACAAGTATGGTGTTTGGCCGCAGGTGGTATTAATCCCAAATTAATTCAAACATCTTCAAATTAACAAATTGCAGTCAGAGATCACTATCAGATATATAAATGGCATCTCCGTTGGTATGTCTTAATTATTAAATCCTAATAAAAATTACACAAAAATGATTATTCATGAACAAACTGTCATAATCGTCATCTCATCGTCATCATCATCTACCTTCTTCAATGATATTATGAAGCATCGGTCTGGAATCATTATCAGGTGTGCTAGGTGAAAACACCGGAGTGACTTGTACTTGGTATTGAACCTGTACCTGAACTAGCAATAGCACTTTTGAAGGTTGTAGCATCTGTAAAATTAAAACCACTCAGATACCCGGGCCGAGTAATAACACTGCCTGCTTCCATATCTCCTGAAAGCATGGCCACCACTCGTGACATTGATGGTCTTTGCATAGGTGAGGTTTGGGTGCATAGAAGGGCGATTCTCGTCACTCTTTTTACCTCATTTTCATCAAATTCAGACAGTTCTTCATCCACCAACTCAACTTCACTATTAGTTTCATGTAGGTTCCATGCCTAAGAACACACCAAAGGAACCAAACAGATAGAAATACTTGTATATTAACAATATAGATTTTTAAAATTATAAGGAATAATCAAGAAAATGAAAGATACCCACCCATTCAAGAAGATATATTTGCTCATCTTCCAAAGTTGGATCAGAGTTAGGCCTTCCACTAATAATCTCTAGAGCTACAACTCCAAACCCAAACACATCAGCTTTTTCTGTAAGGTGTCCACGCATTGCATACTCTGGTGCCAAATACCCTCTACAAAATAAAAATAAAATCATAGCAACTTCCACAAAGTCAACTGATATATATGTGTTTGTGTGTCATACTCAAAAGACAAGCACATTATATAAAATCTTACATTGTGCCTGCAACGCGAGTACTCATGTGTGTTTTCTTGTCATCATAAAGTTTGGCCAAACCAAAGTCCGAGATCTTGGGGTTGAGATCAGCATCAAGTAAAACATTGCTAGCTTTAACATCTCGGTGTATAATCCTTATTCGAGATTCCTCATGCAGATATGCAAGACCGCGTGCTAACCCGAGGCATATTTCAAACCGGGTTGCCCAACTAAGAGATAGCTTGCTGTCTCCTGCATTGTAGACCCCAAATGTAACATTATAGTATTAGGGTCTGCGATTCATGTAAAAAAACTGTAGTTATGATGAATGTAATGTGATATCTCTTACTGAATAATGCTTGATCAAGACTCTTATTCTCAAGATACTCGTAAACAAGAAGCCGTTTATCTCCTTCAATGCAGCATCCATATAATTTGACAAGGTTGCGGTGTTGGACAGCGGATATGGTTGCAATTTCAGCAATAAACTGAGCCTTGCCTTGGTGGGAGGCTACAGAGAGTTGTTTAACAGCTATTACTCTCTCATCATCAAGTGTTCCCTGTTTAAAATCAAAAGGATATTAAGAACTAATTATGGTTAAGTTTGAGTTTAAGAAGCAAAAATGGATTGTTGATGAAAAGTATATAGTACCTTGTAAACGGGTCCAAAACCTCCCTCACCAAGCTTATTTGCAGGACTAAAATCATCGGTTGCATCTCTCAGATCTCCATAACTAAAGGTATATGGTTTGGCGTCAATTCCCAAAAACTCTGTAAATCAGCAAAAGCATGCAAGTTTAAAATGAAATTGTTTCAAATATGATCACAATCATTCTACTAATTCAACAATAGTTTAACTTTTAAAGGGTTGATTTATGCATTGTAATAGAGTTTGGGTGATTTTCCACCCATTCGTCATGTTTTCTTTGTAGCTATCTTTTTTATTTTACTTGTTAGAGGTCAAGCATAAACCGAGTTAATCTTCCAAAAGAAAATGGGTTAAAATTGCATTAACTCCTACAAATCTGTAACCATTGTTAACGAAAAATATATAGGGCTAATAATGACTTGTAATACTAATTACTACCTTCATAATTGTCAGATGTATCCTGCTTTTTCCTCCGTTGACGAAAAATATATAGGACTAATAATGACAGAAAGCTAACAACTGCAATAGGAACCAAGATCCCAACAATTAAACCGGTCCTATTCTTCTTTGTGGAAGGTGGAGTGTTGCTCACAGTGGGGCGGAAGTCTGTACAAAATGAGAAGTATAAGTAAAGGGTAGTAGTTGTCAAGTGTAAAGAAATTGAGAAAGAATTGCAGTACTTGGGGTGGCACTGATTGCTGAGATAAGAGGTCCAAAAGTCCCTTGATTAGGTACGCAGCAAGTCCCTTTTCCATTCCAGAATAAATGAATCTCAAGGTAGTTATCTGTAACCTCAACTGTTGCTTGCCTTTGAACAGGACCAAAGGAGGCTCCCCCTGCTGCCCTTTTTATATCAAAATCTGGAAACACTCGGTTTCCCTGAAAGATCAGCATTTGAGAAATTAATGGCAAGGTGAGTGAGTCAGGCAGGTTGGGTAACGGGTTAATACGGATCACTTTTGGTGTGGGCCAAAACAGGCTGGGCTGGGTCAGCATTACCCATTGACCCGCACTCCTTTTTTAACAGTAACAGATGCAGTAATAACTAAGGAGCTTGTATGCACTAAGAGTAGACTTTGGATGACCCTTTGGATATTAATAACAACCCTAATTGACCCATTTGTTAGTAAATGGCATATATGATTTTCCACATCATCATCGTACTCAATAAATCCCACCAATAGCAAAGCTAAGGTAGGGTCTGAGGAGGGTAAGATGTAGACAGCCTTACCTCTACCCCATAGGAATAGAGAGACTGCTTCCAGTGAGACCCCCGGCTCGATAGTAGTTTTGTATCAAGCCTTGGACATGAGACACATAACACTCAACAATCAGGACAAAGGCCGATTTGTGCATGCACCCTCTTGTCTTTCGGCTATCAACGCCACCACATGATGCATGATTAGTCGTCCATCGCTTTCAACATTATTTTCACAAAATTAGTAAAATAACGTTAAAATTAGTGAAATTTCACTGGTTTAGGAAGATAAAGAAGTTGTTAATGATGAAGAACTGCATTAGAATTCATATAAGTTCTGTAAACCTGCAAATAAATGTCAAAGACACGCCTTCCAGTACTTGTCCAAGTGCGCCTATCTTCTATCTCTAGTTCTGCAAACTGGAGGGTGACTGTGTAGTTACCATTTTCCAGCCCTAACCCATAATATCTTAACGATCCAGCAGAGATTCGTGCTGTCTGAAAAAGTTCTGAATCTGAGGTGTTTGTGAATTGGCGTGAAGAAGAAACTGTAGAAGAGTTTGAGTTTTGCCTTTGACCAACATTGCTGACACCCCACCTTCTTTCAGAATTCACATAATATGTTGCTTCTCCAAGTTCTTCAGTTTCTTGCGCATGGAGTAACCGGTTAGATGATGTGTATGGAGGACCACCACAATTGATTCCAAAATCACTATCTGTAAAAACCAACATTTAAGGGTGGGTGTGTGTGAGTTTGCCTTCAGAAAAAGGAATTAGAAGCTCCATGTTTTTACTTACATCTTGGGGACTCACGAGCACAAGGAAAATTCCTTTGGAGACACTCTAAATCTGAAGGAAAACCACTGTTTCCTGAATCTCCTAAAATGAAGTTGTTCGCAACTAAGTTACTGCAAATTGCACACATTACAAATATGACATTAGTTCCAAGACCTATGCTAAAAAACTAATTTAAAAGTCGGTCGCCAACTACTGCATCAAAAGGGAACAAATCACAATTCAGAAATGATAATGTAATATTCAACATCATGCACTTACATTTGTAAGTTTGCCTCGTTAACCCAAGAAGGAAGTGTTCCAGATAATTCATTGTATGACACATCACTGCATTAAGAAAATTGTAAATAATTTACAAAAATATATATTTTTATATTATTAGTCTATAATGAATATTGCAAACATGGAAACCCCAAATGCAGCCATGCATCACTTACATATTTCTGAGATTTGCGCTCCTTACTTCGGGAAGGGTGCCATTTAAGCTATTGTTTCCAAGAAACCTGAGAATGATGACTTCTAGATTCAGATTTTGAATGTTATATAAATGTCAACATCCATCCCCAATTATGTAATTCCACATAGATACTTATGCCCTAATTGTATGCAATATATTATTTAGCATATAAAGAGAATATGTGTATTACAAGAAAGAGAGTCGACTCAAGTTGAACAACTCTCTTGGAATCTGTCCATTCAGATTGTTGAAACTCAAATCCCTGGGAAGTATACAATGAGATCAGTAAGTAAAACTGGCAATAGATAACATCACATCTTAGAGCTTTCCTTAAATAGTTAAGTTTATATATTTATAAACTTCAATATCAATCACTCACAGACGTTCCAGATTTTGATATTCTCCAATGTCGGCTGGAATAGGGCCAGTAATTCTGTTATTCCTCAAAACTCTGCAAGAAGTGTGTCATTATATGTTTTTTCAAAATAATAACATGATAGACTTAAGAAAAAGTAAAAATCTTCTCACAGAGCATTAAGGGACTTCAAATCCCTTATAAAGTCCAAAGATCCATTAGATAAACCACTTATCCTTCTGCAACATTCATAGGACCCGAGTAGCTAATTTTAGAGGGTTTATATCACAAGATCAAATCAGTTGAAAATATAATAATGACGTCTTAGGAAAAAAAGACTTACAACTCCTGTAAAGACGTCAGTCTAGAAAACGAAGGTGGTATTGAACCTTCAAAAGAGTTGCCCTCAAACCTCCTGTATGAACATAAAGCATGTAAGTAATCATAAAGTTTCATCAAATATGTAACACCTTGACCTTGAATATGAGATAGCGGTTAACTTACAATGACTCTAACTGTGTCCAATTCCCTATAAAGTCAGGTATTCTTCCAGTGAATTCATTATCAGAAGCCCATCTGAGAGCACAAGAAATCGTATCCATAATGATGGGAATAATGATAACTAACGTAGAACAATGAACATATAGTGCTCCTTCCATTTAATGAAGATTACAACTTTTGATTTGGTGCCTCATGATAACACTTCCTCAAAATACATCTTAAAAATGAAGAGTTGCAATTTTCATGGGATAAATGTACTACTGTGAAACATCATAAAAAATAAATACTCTTACACTGTAACCAGGTTCTGTAAATTAGCAAATGTAGATGGTATTTCACCGCCAACACCAGAACTATCAATGTAACTGAAAAAATAAACATATATGAAGATGATATAAGATTTGTTCAATGGCATTGTATAGAACTACACATGTTCTTTCATCCTAATTTATCGAAGAACTAAGCAATTTATTTAGAGAAAAAATAGAAGATAATAATCATGAAAGTCCTTACAGCTGTTCTAATCTTCGCAAATTTCCAAGTTCAGATGGCAGGGAACCATTGAAACTGTTTGTGCCAATTCCCCTGTAACATAAAATTTTACATTTCATTCAACAAAGAAAAACAATAGAAGTTGCTGCTTGATGAAAGGTAAGCAAAAAAAACTATACAGCAATCTAAGGTCAGAAAGTTGTCCTAGCTCTGGTGGAAGCTCTCCAGATAAAGCATTGATACCCATAGTCCTAAAGATAAATTCAAAATCATTGTCAAGTCTCAGCATTATTCTTATAGATATTGTTGAGGTAAAAAAACGATCAACGTGTTGGAAGTATAAAAAGGAAAGGCTTACAGCCACTGCATCCGAATTAAATTGCCAATTGAAGGTGACAAGGTACCTGTCAAATAGTTCTGGCCCAAATCTCTGTAGCAAATACTATACAGTTAGCATAATACAATCATAGATAATGTATATATGTGTACACCAACTGATAGCAATTGCGACCCCTGGTAAAAACGACACAAATTGAAATTGAACTACACGTTGGAACATTTGGGTCAGAAGTAACATGTCAAGCAACAGGTCAGAGGTAGTTCAACTACAGCCAATTGGGTCAGGATCTCAACCCGGATTGAAGAGCCCACAGTCATGCGGTTACTCATGCAACCCATGTTTTCCACATGCAGCAGCTCAGGTTATTATTTCCAGTTCATTTTCCACATGTTATTTTGGTTCTATTTTATTTCCGTTTATTTCAAATTCAAGCAGTTTTAGTTTACCGCTTCCATAATTGTAGCAACATGGGGTTGCATCTGAATTCCTTTATGTATCGGATGATTCAGTGAATCGCAGACAGAGTATAATTCACCAGAATTTATGAAGTTTATCTCTTTCGTGAGAGAACTGTTTTTCCAAGGCTAACCGATTGTAGGCAACTTTGATGGTGATCTTTGAAGTCTAGAGTTGAATCGAGTGGTGGTGTCCGTATCTTGATTCAAGTTTAGAATTGCCATGCGGATTGATTGAGTGGTGTTTTTGTATCTCCAGTGACCGTAGCCTATACGTTCCATTTGATTTCCAAACTTTCTATCCGTTTTTTGTTCGAATCCTAGTCCTATTCACTACGCCTACTCTGATTTACATCACAAACACACACACATATATAACTAGGCGTAGGTTTTAACTATCAATAGTTACTCAAAGTAGTTGACAATATATAATTATATATATCCCAAGACAAGTTCTACATTTCTTAAGTTAATGGTTTTTACAGCCATATTGTTACTTGTGTTCGTTACATCTAGACATGGTATTTCCTAACATGCAAAAGGTATAACAAAACAAAACTAAGAGCTGTACTTGTAGTTTCATGAAAAAGAAAACACCATAGAAAATCATCTACTTTCAAGCACTTTTGGCATGTCGATTGCGCTTGCTAAGGTACTATGGTTGGTTTGCAACAAAACTATAGCCCTTATGGTAAAACAATTAACTCGATCTTAGATTTATATAAAAAAGGTAAATTTCATCCATACACATGATGAGTAAATCAATAAAAATGTAGATGTATTAGAACAAGCTAGTTTCATCAATGACTTCCTTGATTTAATCATATATTAATTTTGTAACTAACTTTCCATCATTCAAAGACTATTATCATATCTACTTAGGCATGTTTCTATCGAGATGTACTAACACTATAGAAAAATTATTCATAGCACAATACAACAGTGAAGAAATAAGCGCATACATACAGATTGGTAAGGTAAACCAAAGTCCAGAGTCCTTCTGGGATCGGGCCCATCACGTCCAATGAATAAACTCTTCTGGTGAAGCAAGCAACAATCGTTAAAAGATAAAGAATACGTACGTATAAGTAACAAGTAAGAAAAGTTGTTCCTATAGATCATATTTGCTAAAATGAAAGGCGAAAGAACTGAGATCGAGCCGAACTTACAGTCGAGTGATGTGGCAAGTAGAATTGGGGAAACTACAATCACATTTGATGCCTGGATTGTAAGCCTGTGAATCGTAGGGGGTAGAGTCCACCGCAGCACCGGTGCACGGTTCTCCGCTTAGGTTCCATCTCATGTTTGCTACTTTACTTTCTTCTATCCCCCATTGCCTGAACATGTCATGTATAACTCGTGCTGCAACACCAGTAAGTTTCTTCAAAATCAGGATCATAATCATATTACTAGTAACACTAATATGACAAAATCAAAAACTCAATATCAATACACTAGTTAGATCGAGAACAATGTATTCATCTTGAATTTCATTTACAAGCCTAACACAACCCTAACCTAATTATCAAAATCTCAAGATTCAGGCGGGAAAATATCAAAATGTCGGTGGATGTATGTTTCAAGATTTGTCAAACCTAACCCTCTACTTTCTATTAATTATAAAGAGTAAACTGCCAAAATGGTCCCTCATGTTTGGTCACGTTTGCCACTTTAGTCCAAAACTCAAACCTTTTAAATCGGGGTCCTTGTGGTTTCAATTGCGTTGCCATTTTCATCCAAAATCAAAAGCTGACCAGATTTTTCAGTTAACATCCAGTTTTTTTGTTTTTTTCCTTCATTTTATTAAAAGGCAAAATTGTCAATTTTTTTTAATTTGTTATAAGAAAACATTAAAGACCATTTTGCCCTTCACTAAAAGGGAGGAAAAAGACAAAAAAAAAAAAAAAAAAACTGGATGTTAACCAAAAAATATGACCAGATTTTGATTTTGGATAAAAATGGCAACAAAACTGAAACCACAGGGATCCAGATTTAAAAGATTTTAATTTTGGACTAAAGTGACAAAAGTGACCAAACCTCAGGGTCCATTTTGACAATTTACTCTATTATAAAAATACCAACTACATTGGAAGATCTTGTTCATTTATGTTTATTCATGAATCTGAATTTTAATATATAATCGATAAAACATAGTTTTCTATATAATTTTTGTATGTTTGATTACCTATAATATGACACAGTTTTACACTCTAAATATAAATATATGAAAAGTGTGGTAAAAATATGATGGTTTGAAAACAGTATGTTTGATGACCTATAATATGACACGATTTTAAATTGTAAATATAAATATATGAAAAGTATGGTAAAAATCGGATGGTTTGAAACCAGAAAGAATATTTGTAGCGCACTCTTTGAAAAAAGAAAATTAGTGTATTTTTAGGAAAAAAAACTCGACCGCACTTCTTGAAAATATGGTTAAACCTATTATCTGCACCCTTAGCAAATAATTTATGGGACCGCTACTAGTCAAGTGACAAGACATATTAATTTATGGTCTCTTGTGGGATCATCACCGGAGATGTTCTAACATATTGGTTTGACTTACATTTTATCTTTAGAAGATAAGTGAAGTAAAAGTGAACTTTATTGAATGAGTTGAAAGTTATAATTGTAGTTTTAATCGCTACAATTATTGATTGAAAATCTAGCTAGGCCAATTATGCTATGAATCGATCTACATTGATCGAGCTATTTCATCAACGAATTTAAATCAAACTCGAATGTGATTTGATAGTTTTGCGTACTTTCAATAAAGAATAAAGAATATAGTTAAACATGAGAGGGAGAGAGACCTTCAGCTGGATCGGTGGTGTTTTGAGTTTGAGCTACTGTGGTGGTGATAATAAACCACAACCATGATGCAACCACAAAAATCCTTAACTTGATCCTGCGCCCACCGCCACCCGCAGTCCCAACTTCCATCTTACAAAATCAACTGTGAGCTCCTTAACAACTTTTTATTTGAAATCTACTTGCAGTTGAGAAGTGACAGTGTCCAACTCCAATCCTTTTATATAAAAATCTTCAAACATGATGTATGGATATGCTATTTAAAAAAGTCAGATTATCACTCTTTGAAAAATCAATCTGCCACTTTTTATTATTTAGAGTAAACTGCAAAAATGGTCCCTGAGGTTTAGTCATTTTTGTCACTTTAGTCCAAAACTCAAATATTTTGAATCTGGGTCCTTGTGGTTTTAATTTTGTTGTCATTTTCATTAAAAATCAAAATCTGGTTAGATTTTTCAGTTAACATACAGTTTTTTTTTTTTTTTTGTCTTTTTCCTCCCTTTTAATAAAGGGCAAAATAGTCTTTTAACGTTTTATTATAATAAATTAAAAAAATATGACCATTTTGTCCTTCATTAAAAGGGAGAAAAAAAAACTGGATATTAACTGAAAAATCTGACCAGATTTTATTTTTGGATGAAAATGACAACAAAATTGAAACCACAAGGATCCAGATTCAAAAGATTTGAGTTTTGCACTAAAGTGATAAAAGTGATCAAACCTCAGGGACCATTTTGATTGTTTACTCTATTTAATATATGGTGGTACCGGAAATTCAATTGGGGTGGTTCTATATTTACACCTACATTTGCTACAGAAAAAATTAATACTATGGGGTCTAAAACCTAAATTTGGGAAAGGAATATCAGCACAACTTGAAAGGGTCAAGCTCACACATTGTCCCAATGAAGTCTCAATTAATACAGTGGGGTCTAAATTTTGAAAGCGTGTTCTGTATATAGATTTTAATAAAATTAGTTAGAATATGTTATATTTTTTTATAAAAATCTAGCTAAAAAAATCTAATGAAAGCTGAGTCAAGCTCACGCCTATCCCCACCCCTCTCAATTAATAGATCACCATGTTCGTAAACAAGATTTCAAGATGTGAAGAGCAAGGAACAATGCCCCCGTAAAGACATTGTTCGGATGGCCTTCAAGAAATATTCACAGCGTGGGAGCTTTTCCAATCAGTATTTCAGCCGGTTCACTCTCTATGATGGATGATGGAGAAAAGGTTTATTTTACAGTTAAATGGCATTTTAGTCCCTATGTTTTGGTTCTTTTTGCCAGTTTAGTCCAAATGTTTCATTTTTCATTTGTGGGTTCAAAAAGATTTCACTGTTGCCAATTTAGTCCACTGGGTTAACTTCATCTATTTCTTCTGTTAACGAGAAGTCCAATTTGGTCATTTTATATGTAATTCTGTTAACTAGAAGGGCAATTCGGCCATATAAAATGACCGAATTGGCCTTCTCGTTAACAGAAAAAAAATGGATGAAGTAAACGCAGTGGACTAAATTGGAAACGGTGAAACCTTTTTGGATCCACAAGTGAAAAATGAGACTTTTTGACTAAATTGTTAAATTAACCCAAACAACAGGGACTAAAATGACATTTAACTAGTAGTTTTTTACTTTTACAAAAATTAGAAAGTTTAAAAAAAAATCAACACCATAAAAAGGTAGGTTACAACTTGAAGGCAATAAGTCGGTAAACAATAAATGAGAAATTGTCAACCGTGATGCAAACGCATGCACAAGTAACAACATTTTTTAGCATGAAAAACTCCTCACAACCAGTGTTAAAACCACACGAAACATCACACGGGATATACCTAACTCGATCTATGTCTATACTAAAATTATGATTTTTAAATTTTACAGATTAATAAAATTTTACATGTAGTGAGTGTCCTGGAGTTTGTTTTAAATTTCTAATTTTTTGCTTATGTTATTATAACAAAAATAAAACTATTATTATTAATAGTAGAGAAAAATGTCCAGATAGTCCTTGTGGTTTGCTTATTTTTCACCTTTAGTCCCTAACTTTCTAATATTACAACTATAGTTTCCAACTTTTGTAATTTCGTTCCTGGATAGTCCCTAGCACAGATAAAAGTTAGTTTTTGATGTTAAGTTGATGTGACATTACAAGAATATCCTTACTATTAAAAATAACAATAAAACATTAAAAATCTAATTTATTATTTAAAAAAAGTAGGCCCCATCTTTTCCCTAACCCTACCCCACCCCCACCTCTCTCCTCTCTCTTCCTCTCTCTTCCTCTTTCTTTCTCTCTTCAACAATCAAATCACTACTATTAACTTGAATATCCATTATTATTAACCTATAAATAAGCATCTTCCTCTTTCTTTCTCTCTTCAACAATCAAATCACTACTATTAACTTGAATATCCATTATTATTAACCTATAAATAAGCAACTAATTTATGCATATGGTAGTTGTACTATTGGCTTTGGGAGTTTTCCAAAAAAAAAATAGAATTTTCCTTTTTAACCCTAAAGTTTTAATCTTTGACAATTTAAGTTTAAAGTTTTAATATTTGTCTCATTTTTAACCCTAAAGTTTTAATCTTTGGTAATTTAACCCCTTTGATTAATTTGATTTTTCACTTCTAATTCAAAAGTTTCCATCTTATACAATTTATCCCCTTTGATTAATTTGATTTTTCACTTTTAATTCAAAAGTTTTCATCCTTTGCGATTTAACCACTTTAATTTTTTTTTACTTATTTGTTGTAATCTTGGCTTTGGGGGATTTTCAAAGAATAAATGGTTATGCATATAGTTGTTATAACCTTGGCTTTGGGGGTTTTTTTAAAAAAAATTGATTTTTTACTTTTCACCTAAAAGTATTTCATAGATTACTGTTAACACAAAACTTTTTATCTTTTACAATTTATCCTCACAACTTTTTTTACTTTCAACTTTGGTCCTTTATAGTTTTCATTTTTACGCAAATTTTTCGCTTTATGCTTCGTTCTAAATTTTGGGACGTAACACATCGCAACGTGCGTCTTTGGTTTAACGTTTTTACGTTTCGTTCTAAATTTTACGACAACGTGCGTGTGTGGGTGAACGTTTTTATATCGTCTATTTTTCCCCCGTTAGACAGGTTCAACATAACATGCACGTCCTAAATCGACTTAGTTATAACTAAAGAATCACCGACGCATTGTGGCGGGTCGTAATTCTAGTTCTTTTCAAATTCATAAACACCCTACTCTGATTCTTGTTCACATGAATATTTATGATCAATAGTTAAATTATGGGTCAAGTTATTCTATAAAGGCTTCTAATTGTAAAAAGTGTAAGAAGGATTTATAGAGTGACAAGTGTCCAATAACCTAAAACTAAACCCACTACATCAGCACCAAAAACCTAAACACCCACCCCCACCCCACTACCACCCAAAAACCTAAACCCCCCCCCCCCCCCCCCGCGGCAAAAACAACAAAAAAAAAACCAAAAAAACCCCAAAAAAACCTAACCCCCCACCCCCCGAAAACCTAAAAAAAAAACCTACCCCCAAAACCTAAAAAAACCTAACTCCCCCCCCCCCCCCCCCCCAAAAAAAAAAAAAAACTTAAAAAAAAATCTAAAAAAAACTAAACACCCACCCCACCACCACACAAAAACCTAAACCCCCACCCCCTCGGCAAAAAAAAAAAAAAAAATTTTGGGTGGGTGATTGGGGGTGGGGGTTTAGGTTTTTGGTGGTGGTGGATGTTTAAGGGTTTTTTTTTTTTTTTGTAGTGGGGTTTTTTTGTGTTGTGGGTTTTTTTAGGTTATTGGACACTTGTCACTCTATAAATCCTTCTTACACTTCTTACAATTAGGATCCTTTGTATTTGATCATAATCCGTTAAATTATATGTCTCAATGTTTTCTTATTTAAAGCTGTTTTTTGATATTATCTCCATTATCACATCTTTCTAATCTGTATTACCATTCGAAGAATCTGGGTTTGGGTTTTTTTCCTCCTTAAAAACCATATAATTTGTGTTTTCTAATAGGCCTACCTGCGAAGCAACTGGTGCTTTTTTTCTCTTTTGAGCCTTTATAACATCAAGAATCCCCGTATGAAGGTTTGAAGAGAAAATGCCTCATCATACAACCATAAAACCAAAACCAACCCCAACCTACACACAAAGAGCACTTCGCCGAAGTCGAACCTATGTGAATCCAAAATCAAACCTTCAAACTGATCAAACGTGTGAAACCGAAGGGATCTGAATCGAACCTTTAAAGAATGTAATTAAATCAAATCCATGAATGAAGAAATGAAATTGAATCTGCGATTGTACTTTGGAGAACGCAAAGAAAGAAATGGTAGTTTGAACTTGATGGAGTTTATGTTTATGGTGGTGGTTTGATTATTGCAGACAAAGTAAGAGGAAGAGAGTAAGGGGAGAGGGGGTGGGGGTGGGGGTGGGGTAGGGTTAGGGGTAGGAAAATGGTGGTTAAAGGCGGTGGTACTTGGTCGGTTTTTCGGTGGTTCAATGGTGGTGAAAGGCGGTGGTGCTTGGTCGTTGATGGTGGATCAAGGTGTTTGGATGGTGGCTTTTTTTTTTTTTATAGAGGGTGTGTTCGTTGATGGTTTTATTTGCATAAACAAAGAGAAAGGATGAGAGACAGGTGGGGGGGGGGGGGGGGGGTGGGGTGGGATGGGGTTGTTTTATCACAAGTGGGTCTCACAAATATATATTTTTTTGTTTAATACTTAATTAATTTATTTTGTTTTATATTAAGGGTAATTTAGTAATTTCACATCCACTTAACTGAGAAAACTAACCCCTATCTACGCTATGGACTATCCGAGAACGAAATTCAAAAAATTAGAGACTATAGGTGTAATTTTAGAAAGTTAGGGACTAAAGGTGAAAAATGAACAAATCATAGAGACTATCCGAGCATTTTTCTCTTAACAGTATTAAGACCAGCAGTTTCATTTTTTTTCCTTTGAATAATTAAAATATGGGTACTCACAATTACAATAGATATAAGTTAAACAAATTGTCAAGGGAGAAAATTTGATTTGTCATCTCGTCAGAAGGCAGTGTTGGAGTGCCTAAAGGCTCCCATGGTCAGGATTTTTTTTACTGTTATCCCGATTGAGGGGCTGGGACAATATATGTCAGTAGTCGAATACAGAGTTATCCTTAAATACCGGCTAATGATCCCTATGTACCCAAAAGATGAAACTTGCCCAATATGCCGTAAAGCTTGTATGGATAAATACGGAAAGCATGCAGTGTATTGTAAAGAGCTCTCTAGGTTCAAATATCAGCATGACTGGGTGCGGGATGTTTTGTGGGACATCCTGAGAAAAGATGGGATTTCGGCTAAGAAAGAAGCTCCTGTGAATTTCCTTACGGACCCTATAGAAGGGAGATCTACTCTGCGACCAACGGATCTGCTAGTCTTTGGTTGGGCTAGGGGGAAACGTGCTTGTGTGGACCTCACGGGGGGTTTCCCCTCTGGTTGGTTTAAGGGAAAACGAGTTTGTAGTTGAACAAGCAGCAAGAAAGGCATAATCGAAGAAAGTTGATAAGCACGCTAAAGCTTGTGCAGAGAACCAGCATGTTTTTGTCCCTTTTGTCTTTGACACATTTGGCTCCCTACCGCCAAAAGCTATCCGATTCCAGACCAGGGTCCAACGGGTCATCCACAGCAATTGTTTAGCCCCAGAGAGGTAGGGTTTTGTCTTTGGTAGATTAGAGTTTGCGATTCAGAAATGAGTGGTCCCGTCTACCTTCTTTTTTGATGTAAGTTGACAAGTATGAATGAAAATGTTTTGTTTGAAAAAAAAAAATTGTAATTCCGGTGAGTAGTGACCGATGTCATGTAAGCAATTTCTTGATTAAAGTTTGTGTGTTATCAGGGGCGCAGCTTAGTGTATGTCCAGGGGGCGCCCGCCCCCCCCCCCCCCCCCGAACTTTTCGATGCGTAGTGTTATGAATAGTACTTTCGTATAGGTATATACGTCCCCCCCCCCCCCCCCCCCGGTTTCGGAAAAATTGGGGGGGGGGGGGGGGGTGGCTTCGCCAATGTGTGTTATATAAAACATATAAGTTTATATCATATACATAAAAGGCAATTTTAGCATGCTAAAAAGTAGGGGTGTGCAATAACCGAACCGTTAACAGAAACCGAGCCGAAAACCGACAAAACCGAACCGAAATTAACCGAAACCGAATTAACCGAAAGTCGGTTAACGGATATTTTTTTTACCAACGGTTAACCGAAATTAACCGAATCGAACCGAATCATTTTTTTTTTATCTATTTCTAGCTTTTAGGCCTCTATTTCATGTATTTCATGTTTTATACTTTCATTTCATTTAATAATACCTCTATTTCATTTATTTATGTCTTCATTTCATTTATTTATACCTCCATTTTATGTATTTAAATATCTATTCATGCATTTAATTTTTTACTTCCATTCCATTTATTTATACATACATTTCATGTATTTATACATCTATTACATGTATTTCTAAGCAAAAAAAAAAAAATAGCCCTTGTTTGAATTGGTTATTAACAAAAAATTAACCGAACCGAACCAAAAACCGACATATTAACCGAACCGATTAATCGATGACTTCGGTTACGGTTACGGATAATGCTTACAACCGAACCGAACCGTGCACACCCCTACTAAAAAGTATCCAAAAAAGTTGAAAACTAATACGCTTATATTGTTTTGCAGAATGATCGAATTTAAAAGAATCAAAAAGTTGGGGATTCATACCACAAATCAAACCACCTTGTAACACCAAACCATCAGTCAAATTCATACCGCAAATCAAACCAATTATCAAAATTAGTGCAAAAGAATCAAAAGGTTGGGGATTACATATTTGCGAGCGGTGGTCATGTGTGGTACTTCCCTAGGTGCTAGACAGAAAGATGAAGACACGCCATGTAATCGAAGAGAGGGAAAGATGGTAGGGATTTCGTTCGAATTAAAATTGAGAGGGATTAAATGAAAAAGAAAGAAGGGGTAACTTTGTTTGACAAAGTTATCTATACTATATTATCTATACTATATTATAATACATGAGGGAAGGATTCCCAAAAGTTAAGAACTTCTTCCCCCATTATTTATAAATAAACCCCTAGAATGAGGGTAAAGTGGTCTTTTAAACCATAATTATTTTTTAGTCCCTCAATCTATTACATTTAAATCCTTGACATTTAACATAATTATGGGTAATTAGTTACACTCCCCCCCCCCCCCTCTTTAATTCTTTAATGTATTCCTGCGATATCTTACAACCCGTAATGTTTTAAAAAAATCCGAAGGTACCATGACGATCAGCACATTTTTTTAAACGTTTCGATAGTTGTCTTTTTTAGTTTCGCCGTGCGTTCATAAAGTACAAATAGCCGATGCGTAAATGTACAATTGATTAAAGCCAACATTTGTTTTTTACCCAAGTTTTTTGTTTTGAACGGCATTAATAAACTAAAATATTCCCTAATTTTACTTATACAGAGTCAGTTTGTTGTGACATGTTTAATATAGTATAGATAAAACTCACAACAAACTTCCTATTAAACATGCCACAACAAACTAAACAGGATATGTGCATCTTATTTTAAAAACTTAAAACTCACAACAAACTTCCTAAATAAGTGGATGACCAATCTAAAACTAAACCCTAATGGACTACTATAAATACATAGCAAACACTCACAATTCTACATTTCTATTGCTAAACAGATTTAAAATATGGAGCCAGTTCTGAATTCACTTGATGCGAAAAAACAAGCATGCGATATTGAAAAATCTAAGGTCGGTTCTATGATAAGTTTTGTTATATCGCAATAATGAATAATTGTTTTCTTTTATTTACTTTTATGTGAATACTAACTTATTTGATTTTTCAGATTCAACACACCAATTTAAACACCCCAGTTGTCGAACAAGCTTTTGTTAGTTTTTAAGTAATATTTTCGCTTATAATCTTTCATATTAACAAGTTCATTATGTTATTATTTGGTGTTTTATTGTAGGATGATGGTGATAATAGTGTTGAAATTATTTCTTATGGTGCAATGTTCAGTCCATACAAGTCTAATCTTCAACGTCAATTTAGTAAAGAGGTAATTTTAAAATTTATTTAATCTTTTTTAAATTTTTTTATTCAATATTTGTTTTTTTATAAAATTTATTTAATCATTTTTTAACTTTTTTATTAAATTTTTGTTTTTTAAGGATCGGAAGTATGAGAATCAAAAGAAAAGATCTAAGAGACTCTCTGAATGGAAATGGGTTGAGGTTATAAATTTAGATGATTCTGAGGACGATGAGAAAGAAGATGAATTAGATGATACTGCTGATTCGAGCACAAACAAGAAAAACGGATCAAAAAAGAAGAGAAATTAGATGAAATATATCAAGTGTTTTTATGTTTTTTTTCATTTTCAGTTGTTTTTGTTTGATCTAGACTATCCCATGAATAATAAAGTTTATTTTATATTTAAAGTTTATGTTTTGTGTTATTTTATTGCACTTATAATTTACATCTCGATTGAACTAATATACTTTTGTCATTTGTTTAGTA